>OZ017739.1:259649164-259886664 GCA_963969285.1 Odontomyia ornata
TAGATGATACTTATAAACAAACTGTATACGTAGCACAGCCAAACACTCTAGCAGAAGTAGTAAATTTGGCCCTTGAATTAGAACAAACCTATCGAAGAACTCATACTTATAATGTAAAAAGCATAAATGAGCATTTTCACCATCAAAACAGTATAAATTACAATAAAAATCCAGACATTTTTTCAAAATCCTCAATTCAATAATAGAGAAAATTTCAAATATACCCATACGCCACGAAATTTTGATCAGATACCCAAAATACCTTGGGAGAACCCAAAGGCCAAATCATAACCAAACAAGACAATATTATAATCATACAGAAGCAAACTACGTAAATATACAAAATGATAGAAGGCCACAAAAGAATTTAATAATTTACAAACACGGAACGACGTCAAACTATTGAAGAAGCTCTTGTAAAATCAAAAGAAGACAAAATGGAAACGGTTAAAATTCTAAAAGCAGATGAAAATAAAACAGAAACCTACGATTCCTATGAAGGACTCTCAGAATTACTCCAAAGTCCAAATTTAATTGATAATAATGAAAAACATAAAATGAATATCAAAACGGTTGCAATATTAAGAACCAAACCAAAATCAAAAACTTCAGATTTATTATCGAAATTCAGTATTGAAAATCAAGCAGCTTTAACCATAACACGAAATATGACAATCAAGCGTACTTCGGAGAGTACAAATAATGAATCCTTATTTTCTTTAACGAAATCAGATATTTATATTTGCGGCTATAAGTTCTTGCCAAATAGTACAAATACGAAAAAAGTCAAATATTTAACAGGGAAAAGCAAACAATTTAAAAAAGATAAAGATAGAAGAAACAGACAAGCAATAAGATGCCGTAAAAAATCCTATTGGACTAGTTTCAAATAAGGAGAACGGTGAAACTATCATCGAAATCGCTCAAAAGAGCTATCAGACAAAAATTTAATAAAATATTCTAGAAGAGAACGATAGAAAAATTTTAAAATATTCACAATATATAAGAAGAAATATATAAGTTGGAAAATATCGCACCAATAAAAATGATTAACAAACTCCCTGAAAAGGTACTTAACGAAATAATACTAAACAAATTAGTACGAATGTATCAAAATACACATTCTTCAGGATATGCAACTCAGCAAAAAGTATTTCTCAATCTTAAACAAAGTTACGATTGGAAAAGAAGAAAGAAATGGTAAAATCTACAATTAAAAGCTTATCTTATGTCTTGAAAATCCAGTCCAGATTATAAAAGAACAAGTCACTATGGCAGATAAAACAAAATCCATTTGAATTCTCACAAAATCCATTATATTCTCCTTACGAATATTTGATAACTTCAAATATATTTTCACAAAAAATAGTAGTTTAGGTTTTGAAATTTTGAATTTAGTTTAATTTTCAATTGAACTTAACCTAGTATAAATTTTGGTTTTGACTTAATACCCTTCCACTTTTCAAATAAGAAAACTAATATTAGTTATGGATAAGGACAAAAACAAAAATTACAAAAACCTTCTTGCAAAAATATAAGACAATAATAAGAAGACCAGTTAATATAGACGCTGTAATATTGATTATTCACCAAAATTATATATAAGATCACATGTAAAAAGGGCACGCAACAAAAGCAATTTAATCAATAACAACAAAAAGATTTATTTAACGAAAAAATGTATTACTAGTATAGCAGAGAAAACATACAAATGAAAAGTAGATCAAAATACTTTGAAATGAAAATTCACATAAAGATTTAATAGGCCAAAACGTTTTCATTACTCAAACAGATGTTATCAAAAAAAAAAAGAAACAACTGAGATAAATTAACAAGAAAAACAATCAGTATACAAAAATTTTAAAATTAAATCATTCTGAAAATTTTTACTTAGCGGCCAGGGTGTGGTGATCTCTATAATAGATACATTCAAACAATTATGTTAATTTAGCAAATATTTGAATATGGCTGACTCTAGTACGTTTTTCGTTCTAGTACATTTAACATATGGTAATATCGTTTCGTAAGCAATATAATATTAAGTATGGTTTGTAAGCAATTAGGTTATATTAAGTTCAATGTGTACAGTTAGGTCAAAATAGTATTAAATTGGAACCAATTTCAATAAAAGTCTCTTTCATTCTCGATACGCTGGTTGTTTTACTGCGTGGGAACATCCCTTTGCTAAGGGCGTGCAAATGCTCGCATGGTATTATCTAGTTAGGGTAGATGCAAAAAAGAAGGCGTTTTCCGCTTGTGTTTGCATTGTACAAATTATCGTTGCAAGAAACAAGTAGGAAGGCGTTCAAAGCTTGTGCTTGTTCTCTTAGTTCAAAAGCATTTCAACAGGTATATATATATATATATATATATATATATATATATATATATATATATATATATATATATAAACGTATCTATATGTAGGTATGTATGCATATAAATATATATTTATTTATTTATTTCACCAAGCAAGGCGTAATTACAAAAAATACAATACAAAAAATACAAACTTAATTTGAACATTTATGAAATAGCGGCGTTGAGGGCATTTAAGATTTGGTTCTTAAAATTGGATTTGGAGATGGTTGGGGAGTAATGAACGCTAAACCTGTTGAATGCTTTACAGCATCTGTTAATCGGCTCATTGCTAGCATAGTTCGTGTGGTGCATACGCACGGTTAGCATTGGTGTGTGTCTTGTGGCTCTTATAGGATCGTTTAAGTGTATTTTGTCTAACAAGGATGTAGTTTGAATGTTGCCTCTTATTACATCAAAGGGCAAGCAAGCGGACAATGCAACTCTCCTAGAAGCCAGTGTAGTCAGGTTGATTATGTGAAGTCGAACATCATAAGATGGAAGATTGTGGAAAGAAGCAGGATCATACAGGGATCTAAGGGCGAAGAGCAAAAACTGTTTTTGCATTGACTCTAATCTGCGACTTTGAATGTCAAATATGGGGTCCCAGACTGTGCAGCCGTATTCAAGAAGTGGACGGACAAGTGAGGTGTACAGAGATTTAGTAGCCCAGATATTTCTGAACTCTTTTGCTCTACGTTTAATGAAACCTAGCATTTTATAAGCCTTGCTCAGGATTTCATCATAATGGAGGTTAAAACGGAGTTTAGTATCTAAGACTATGCCAAGGTCGACAACTCTCTCGACTCTTTTCAAACGTGTGTTATTAATATCATAATCATGTAAGATAACGTTCTTTTTTCTTGCAAAACTTATTATCTGGCATTTTTCTATATTAGGAGCAAGTTGGTTTCTATCGCACCACTGAAGGAGAGCTGTTAGCTTAGATTGAGGAAAAGATACATCGGATAAGGATCGTATATAGTAATACAGTTTGAGGTCATCGGCGTAAAACCGGTGCGAGACATCAGACAGTACTGTAGAAAGATCAGCGATGAAAATATTGAAGAGGAGTGGACCAAGATGACTGCCCTGAGGTACTCCAGAGGTGACATTGAACTCACGAGACAACCAACCTTGAAACTTAACGCATTGTGTGCGGTCTTTCAAATATGACTGAATCCAGTTGAGCAGTGAGCCGTAGATGCCAAAAATGCGAAGTTTATTCACCAGTATTTCATGGTCCACTCGATCGAACGCATTACTGAAATCTGTATATATTGCATCTACCTGGAAGCCTTGCTCCATGCTACAAAGAATATCCGACGTCAAGGTAATTAGATTAGTGGTGGTAGACCTGTTTTTACGGAAGCCATGTTGCTGTTCATTCATATACGGTTCTATAATGGGAAAATTTTACTGCAAATAATTTTTTCGAACAGTTTAGGCACAGTAGAGAGGATAGCAATGCCCCTGTAGTTCTTTACGCGCCGCTTATCGCCCTTTTTTGTGAATTGGTGTTATAAAGGATGGTTTCCAAAGTTTGGGAAATATACCAGATGTTAGCGATTTATTAAAAATAAGGAAGAGAGGTCTAACCAATTCATTTTTGCAGAGGGACAAAAAGCAAGGAGGAGTAAAGTCAAGGCCGGGTCCTTTAAATAGATAAAGATCTTCAATAGCATGAAGAATTTCATCTTCAGAAATGGTAATGTTATCAATTAAGATCTGTGTGGCTGTTTCAAACGACTAAAAATGAGGCGAGTTGACTGGATTGGAGTAACATGCTGAAAATGATCAGCAAAGAATTCACAGATCTGCTCGGTGCAGGACGAGTCGGAGTCGTTGTATGACATTAAAGACGGGTAACCAGATGTTTTGCGCTTAACGTTAACAAATTCGAAGAATTTTTTTGGATTGGATATAGTTTTCTCCGCTATGACGTTAACGTATGTTTGATAGGCCTCTTGCGATTTAATTTTGAATTCAAGTGCAAGTTCGTTATATTTACTCTTAGTCGCATCGCTTACACATTTATCTTTTCTTAGGAGCCTATATAGTTTATTTCTCTGGTTACGTAAATGTCTCAGATCACTCCCCAGCCATGGTTCAGAAATCTTATCCCTTTTCTTGATTTTCGGTACGAAAGATTCAACGGCGTCAAAGATTATACGATAAAAGGTGGATAGAGCCGTATCCAAATCTAACGTTGACAGAGTACCGTACCAGTCAATGCTGGATAGAAGATTATTAATGTTTCCATAATCGCCATTGCGGAAGTCATATACAATCGTTTGATTGTACGAAATAGAATTAAAAGTATCAGGAGTGGACAGTTCAATAGAAAAAGCGGAGTGATGTCTCGAGTTAGAAAACAGATTCTCGTTGTCATCAGTTAAACTGGCCACAACTTCGTCGTATGTATTAGAAAAAATAAGGTCTAGCCATACACCGTTCTGGTTGGGAGCAGGAGATATCTGCTGCAAGTCGTTACTATAGAAGGTGCTCATTAATTTGAAATCATTACTATCAAGGAGATTCACCGGAAGGAGTCGACCATCGTCATTGTCGATCACAAATTTTATATTAGGTCTATTAAAATCGCCAGTAATGATAATTTTATCGTCTTCGTTTGTCATTGCAGTGATATCACTTATAATTTTACAGACATTGTCGTAGACAGTATCATTCGATTTAGGAGGGACATAAAAAACGCCAATAAACACAGTAGATTTTCCCATTTTTATTTTGACCACTTTATGCTGAAATGAATTATGCGGCGTGCAGTTAACTGGCTCGCTCATGAGGGAGTTATGTATGGCGACCAATACACCGCCTCCTCTTGACTGGCCAGGGATAATCGGGTCCCTGTCATCTCTGTAAATCCTCCAGTTACTATCCAGAATTTCTTCATTAATGTGAAAATCCGTCAACCATGTTTCGGAAAGGGTGATAGCATTAAAATGGCACGATTTTGCGTCAAGGAAAAACTTATTTAATTTACTGCGCATACCTCCACAGTTGTGGTAAAATAATTTGAGGCTTTGCTGATTATAGGGGGCGAAAAATTTATTGTGATGTTCTCTAGTTCTTTGTAGTGACGAAATATAGTTGGAGCTTACATGTGATGCATATATTTCAAGATCTTTTTTAGCTTGATTTAGAGTGACACCTAACTCTTCATGGAATGAGAAATAAACAAGCCTAAGAGCCTCAAGATCGACTGGAAGCCCTTCTCTTTGAATCAAGATTTTCAAGCTGGTTTTTGTTTTACCGTCTATGCAGGTTGTGTCTGGCGCCTTGTACATATAAGAAAGGTAAAGACGAACGGACTCGTAAATTTTGTTATCTCTCAGTCGAGACATAAGGTATCTTTTTTCCAGATCAGCTCCCGATACCATAGTTGCCTTGACTGAAGGGGGCAGAAGAGGGTCTAAGAATGTCTTGGTTAAGTTGTTTGAGGCAGGCGATAACGGATGAGTAATAGATCCAGGCGAAACAGGAATCAAGTCCTCTCCACGAACAAAATTCCTGTATCTATCCTGATCAGTGGATTTAGGTACCAAGCAGGGACCTGCATCCAGCTCTTGTGCACAAGATGCCACGGAATTTGAAGCTGTTTCAGAATCGCCAGCACGTACACAAACGGAGTGCAATGTTGAGTCAGTCGAAGAAGTGTGATTAACATTCAATTGTTTATGCGAGGGAGAAGTGGTTTTAGAGCTGGGATTGGCGTGAGTATTGATTGATAGGGTATGGCTACTATCTGAGAGTTTACAAATATGCTTAAGGCTACTTAAATTACCACTATCTTTGAATTCAGGGCCAGTATTATGTTCGTTCCATTGTTTGAATAGCAAGCCATTCCAGGAACAGGCACCATTTTTCTTCTTGAAGCTCTTAAACAGCCAGGCGTATCTTGTGGGAATAGATACCTTAAACTCTCGTCGTCGTTGATGCCGGAAAGGAAGCTCCGCAACCTTGCATCCACTGATAAGTAGGACATCTTCTAACAACTTCCGAACTGTGATTGGGTTATTGAATTTTCTTGAACCCTTAACAAAAAATATGTTGTAGTCAGCCTGCGGGTTTGAGTCTGCAAGTTTCTGCATTCTGCTATCCCACTCTTCAGCGGACCAGAAGGTGGCAAATTTGTAGATATGTCGTGGATTACGTGGTGTAGGGGGCGTTGTGTTACTGAAGTCTGTAACCAATGGATGAGTGATCGTCGGCCTAGTGAGACTATTTTGTTGACCTTGAATGAGATTGCAGCACAACTTTTCGACATTATTAATTTTCGATAGCAGCTGAGATAAATCTACATGGTCCTTAGGTTTGAAAAGGGATGAAGTCATTTTCTCGTGGCTGCTATGATGCTTTCTAGCATTTTCTCAACTATATTTTGTAGAGACGAAGAATTTTTGCAACAATCGTTTTCGTTCGGGGAATAGCACGAAAAAGTCTCTTTGATCGAAGCGAGTTGAGAATCCAGCAGATCAAGCGATCTACACACTTTTTTGTTGCTCTCCGTAATTCTGGCAGCTAATTCGTCAAAACTGCATGCCATTTCTACAAAGCTGTCGTCATTGGCTCGAAACTGCTTTTGCTGTCGTGAAATCCGGCTGTCTTTTTCATCGTTCAGCTTATCAATGTAGCCTATCAGTCTATCGAACATATTTCGTAGTGCAACATCAAACCCTTGGCAATCCGAGCATATAAAATGATTGTCCATGTACGGATGGTACCAATCTCTAGGCGCATCCATGCATGCTCCATGAAGCTTTCTATTACAGAAGGCCCTGCAGGTGACAAATTTAAACGAATTGTCGAATGCGATGCAGTTCGGGAGGCTGCATTTAATGCTCATTGTAAAAAAAACAGTTTTTAAATCGTTTTATAAGAATCGTTTTATAAGATCTATTTGAGTTCGCGCACTGATGTTATTTTTAATTTTAGTGAATAAAACGCACTTACAGCAGTTTAGTCAGTAGGTCAAAAGTAAGAACGAAGTATACAAATCGTTTTTCGTTATAATAAGTGTACGCGCACTACAGCACTTTAGTATGTAGGTCATGAGCAACAAAACCAAATGTACATAAAAGACAGCAATTGTTAATAAACGAAAATCATAATTATAGGGGATCACGCACTCAAGCTATTTATTTGATTTTAACACTTAAAGCACTTTCGTAAGTAGGTCAAGAATAAGAATAAAGAACAAAACGCGCGTTGTGGTTGTAAAAACAGATTGTATATATGGAAAAGCTAAATACTTAACAAGGTAACAAGGTAATGATTACGTGAGCACGATTTTAACGGAGCGAATGCAAAATACGTCCACGCGCAAGGACGGTTGAATTCACATTGTCGCGTGATATGGTTCCCGGCCAATAATTTTAATGTTCCGGGAAAGTGAAACCGCAATGTCTTTTAAATTAAATTAAAAGAGTTTATTTAATTACTTAAAAAAATGCACAATCACTTATTTAACTATTTCATAATTTTAATTTTCACTATCTTACAAGTCGTCTATCAATTTTTACTTCGACTGTCCACTAAAATCACTTCACAATCAACGAAAATCACTTTACTCTTACTCGATCAATATCGCTTTTCTATTCGCTCCACACTATCGCAGTTTTTAACTATCACGGTTCTAATGAATAATCCCCCCATTCATTTCGCTCGCTTTTATATAGGGTCTCTAGTTACTCAGTCCGTTTCTCGTACATTGCCGAACTAGCGGGAACATTCAAGCAGCGTAATGAATGGAGCAGTGACTCATTTTCAGATGTTGATGCTTAGTGGGTTTTCGAGTACGTTCGTTTCGTTAATCATGATCTTCTTAACGATTGTGAAAATAATTGCGACAGTAACTCGCAGAATTATTCGTGCATGTAACAATATATATATATATATATATATATATATATATATATATATATATATATATATATATATATGTATATATATATATATATATATATATATATATATATATATATATATATATATATATATATATGTATACCTGTTGAAATGCTTTTGACCTAAGAGAACAAGCACAAGCTTTGAACGCCTTCCTACTTGTTTCTTGCAACGAGGATTTTTATAAATGATACTTTAATTTGTAGAATGCAAACACAAGCGGAGAACGCCTTCTTGTTTGCATCTACCCTAACTTGATAATACCATGCGAGCATTTGCATGCCCTTAGCAATGGGGTGTTCCCACGCAGTAAAACAACCAGCGTATCGAGAACGAAAGAGACTTTTATTGAAATTGCTTCCAATTTAATACTATTTGGACCTAACTGTACGCATTGAACTTAATATAACCTAATTGCTTACAAACCATACTTAATATTATATTGCTTACGAAACGATATTACCAGATGTTAAATGTACTAGAACGAAAAACGTACTAGAGTCAGCCATATTCAAATATTTGCTAAATTAACATAATTGTTTGAATGTATCTATTATAGAGATCACCACACCCTAGCCGCTAAGTAAAAATTTTCAGAATGATTTAATTTTAAAATTTTTGTAAACTGATTGTTTTTCTTGTTAATTTATCTCAGTTGTTTTTTTTTTGTTTGTTTTTGTTGATAACATCTGTTTGAGTTATGAAAACATTCTGGCCTATTAAATCTTTATGTGAATTTTCATTTCAAAGTATTTTGATTTATTTATAAAGTACAATGCTATTTTTCATTTGTACGTTTTCTCTGCTATTCTAATAATACATTTTTTGTTAAATAAATCTTTTTGTTGTTGATTAAATTGCTTTTGTTGCGTGCTCTTTATGCATTTAATCTTACATATAATTCTGGTGAATAATCAATCCATTTCAAAATCTAAACTCTTTTTTTTTGTGAAAATATATTTGAAGTTATCAAATATTCGTAAGGAGGATATAATGGATTTTGTGGGAATTCAAACGGATTTTGTTTTATCTGCCATAGTGACTTGTTCTTTTATAATCTGGAGTGGATTTTCAAAAGATAAGATAAGCTTTTAATTGTAGATTTTACCATTTCTTTCTTCTTTTCCAATCGTAACTTTGTTTAAGATTGAGAAATACTTTTTGCTGAGTTGCATATTCTGAAGAATGTGTATTTTGATACATTCGTATTAATTTGCTTTGTATTATTTCGTTAAGTACCTTTCCAGGGAGTTTGTTAATCATTTTTAATTGGTACGATATTTTCCGACTTATATATTCCTTCTTATATATTGTGAATATTTTTAAATTTTTCTATCGTTCTCTTCTAGCATATTTTATCAAATTTTTCTCTGATAGCTCTTTTCAGCCATTTCGATGATAGTTTCTCCTTATTTGAAACTAATCCCATGGAAATTTCTACGGCATCTAATTGCTTGTCTGTTTCTTCTATCTTCATCTGTATTAAATTGTTTGTTTTCCCCTGTTAAATAATTGACTTTTTTTCGTATTTGTACTATTTGGCAAGAGCTTCTAGCCGCAAATATAAATATCTGGTTTTGTTTGAGAAAACAAGGATTTATAGTGAAAGTAGGTAGATGAAAATGTCCGTTCAGGACTGCAGCGATGGTCCGCTACCTCGGCGAAAGAAGATGGCAATGTCCGCCGAGATTGGCCTTGTCTGGGGACGCGTGAATGCGCTTGCAGGCTTGCGTTGCGGTGTCGTGGGGCGGGTTTATTCCCCCAGCACAAGGATCCACCACAAAAGAATTTCGCATTCACGAATTCTCGGGTCTCAAAAACAGAACAAATCGACCGAAGACGAAAAAAATGTAGGTAACTAGAAAGAGGAAAATTGCTTGTTCCAGACATCAAGTCGAAACATGCCAAAACAGACGGACTTAGGGAACCTCGTCGTTACCCGATGATTCTCATGGCCCACAAATAAGAGTGGGGCAACCAGATGGTGGTGGTGCCCCCTCGCACCCGCCCAACCGGATCAAGATCCAAGAACGTTGCAGTGACCACATATTTCCCTTCTGAGTGGAAAATTCATACAAACATACCTTGCATGAGCCTTCTCATCAGAAAAGAAATATAACGGTGACCAATTCATGTCATAGAAATATGTGACCGCATCACACAATCCTATGCCATAAAAAGGCACCTTGACTAGAGGCCACCCAACCCGCAAGAGTCCCTGGAACAAAAAAACATTTGGAGGACGCCCGAAGGCTAGCTCATTTTTCTAAAAAATAACCTTCCACCGTGCCGGGTCCTGTACCCGGTCAGAAAGAGCCAAAATGGAGAGACCACGTTTTTAAAGTTTAACAATTCATTTTATTTGTGAATATAATGTCAAAACAATTCTAAAGATCTTTGCGATGTGGGGTTCTCAACCTGGACTTACAAAGATACCGTGCTTATATAACGCGTTTTTATTAAAAGCTAATTCTGTCGACTGCGCGACTCAAATAATTACACAGGCTGTACAACTATTTTTAATTTATTTTATCTGAAAAAAAAAACCATACACTATAGGAGTAGCAGGCGGGGGACGTGAATAATCGGAAAAAACACAACCTTGCTTTGCTGTTTTTTTTACCGGCCCTTTATAAATTGAACATTTTTATATAAAAAAAACAACAATGTAAAATAATATAAAATCATGCATATAATAAATTTCAATAAAGAGCAAATTAGAAGACAATTAGAAAAAATTAATAATTTAAGAGAAAAATAACAAAGAGCACTTACCCACATCCTCACGAGCGCTCGCTGACGATGTGGTGAGTTGCTGATAACTGAATTTCCTGTAATTTAAAGGCTTATGAACTTGAGTCTTACGCCACTACGTTTCATTAACAAAGGTAAAATTTGGTCAAAGCCCGTAATTTTAATAAATGAACGTATAAACGCCACAATATGCAAAATGCGATTTACTACTTTTCGTGTACCCGGCATGAATCGGCTTTTTCCCATAATCAGTCAAAACGACTTTAGCTATGAACACCATAAATCTCAACTTTAGGTCCATATAACATTAGATTAAACCACCTTTAGGAGACTAATGCCATAACAAACAATCCATTTAAGCTATTGGCACACGTTAGCTGTTTTCCTATGAGCAAAAACCTGCACATCACAATGTTGCTCTAAATTTCTTTTTGATGATTACTTCCTGCAACTAACGCTAAATTCTATGATTGCGATCTCAAAGCTCAAACGCATCAATAACGCGCAAAAGATCATTTCATATGTTTCCGTCGTTCCCATACACTAACATAGGAGTCCGCAACATCTAAGCAATGTATCTTGCTTTCGAGCTTCCATGCGAGAATCGCACTGGAACTATCTGCTATTGCAATATGCTGCTTCCTCTTGTACGTGTTTTCTAGCCCGTCTGAGTCGCGTAGCATCATCCAAATCATCTTATCAAACAACTTTGTTTGCAAACTAATTTTTTTCACTCAGCACTTGCACGAAAGATTGTCGAGAAATCAATTTTTAAAACGTATATAAACTCAAATGCCGCTTCCTATTTTTTCGCCACTGTCTTTCACGTTAAAGGCGAGAAGGTGTAACGAATCGGCCCTACGCCACTGCCGACTCGCAAAAATGCCCATCGCTACCATATGGCTTTCTAGCGAACGTCAGCTTTGGTTGACGTTCCCATCCTACGTCAGTTTGAGTTGAGGAATGTCATCCAAAGCTGACGGCAGTTGGTGTCGGTAAATGTCAAACGGGCCAGGTGGCAGGATGGCTCGTGGTGTCTGACAGATAACCTCCAAAAAAAGTTGTTCGAATCCGCGCTAGCTGCAGTCCGGCCAGTCGTTGCAGATTAAAATGCACAATTTGCATCTAGGATTACCTTAACATCCTTCTACAACACCAACATCATTCGCTAAGAGGGAAATGTCATCAGGCCAAATATCTCATCACCCAGCAGCAGCAACAGCGAACCAGATGTGAAATTTCTCGATCAAAAAGTGGACAAAGCCCCAATTGGAATTCATGCGAATTGCCGAGCAGCGAAATTTGGAGCAAGGTTAGTAGTTATTGAACAAAGTATTTTAAATCATAAAAACGATAGTGTTCATGTGTACCTATGAGGCATTTAAAGAGGAAATTTGAAAAAAGCGAACCTGATGGGCAAATGCATATTGTGCCATCCAAAACTCTCTGAAAGTCTCTACATTTTTAGTATGTACGATTTAGAAAGCAGCAAAAAGAAAAAAATGCCCCTATTTGTGTTTGAATAGTAATTTTTTCTTCTAAATCAAATATGTATTTCTCGAGAAAATCATCATGCATATATGTAACAGATCATATCGAATCTGCAGTCACAATTCATTAATAATGAAAAAAAAAACTATTCAAACCCTAACAGTATCTTAGTGCACTCAAAGTGACTTAGAACTCCTCGTATTAGATACTCACCTCATGCAACAAATTAAAGAGGATTGTATACGAACAGGGCCATCGGCTAAAATTTCTTCGAGCGAGGATTCAAAAATAGAGAAAAAAAAGGAAAAAGAGAAGGACAAAGACAAGGAGAAAAATTCATCCAATCATAGTTCAAAGGAGAAGACGCTCTAGAATTCATTCAAAAAAAAAACTACCACTGTCGCTATACCAAATCTCATAATCATAATGAAGACTCGACGACAGCTACCGCTATGAAAAACTGCCTGAATCTGGAAGCGGAAGTGGAAAAGTTTGATCTCAACAAAAGGGATGCCCCGCATGCTAATGAAGTTCTCGTAAAGATCGCTACGCCAGCTGCCAACTGAAAACAAAAAACTTCTTCAGTCAATCGTCGATTACGGATAAAGAAGCAATTGAACACACAGAAAACACAATGGCTGCATGAATTATTTACAGTAATCCACCAATCAACCCTATATTTTGCATAGGATTCAATTGGTGCTTTTAAACGAACTGGTGAAACGACACAGAATCAAAATTTTATGAAAACTTTTGATAAACGTTTTGTTGTGTGATTATTTCTTTCCTCTTCGTCCCTTAAATAAGAAATTATGTTACATGATTTTTTTTGGTGGTAGGGAAATGAATGCCGTTTATGAACAGAGTGTGGGATTCCCATGCGTGACTGGACAACCCACTAAACACCTCCCCTGTCAACCTGAGAACCAAGCCTGGAACCGTTTGACACATTACTTCGGGCCAGGTCTCGTTTTGTTACGCTGTGAGGCGCCTTCAAGCTGAGGAGTCCTTTTCCTAGCGGGAGGGGAAGAGGAAGTGCCAAAAGAGCGATCCCCCAGCCCCAGCGCCCCCGGTTGCTGTGAGTCCCTTTTATATTTTAGGACTGCCTGAGCATAATGTGCCACCTGGTTCCATTTGTCAACCGATTCGAGCATCACCGCAACTTTATTATCCGGGATGAGCTCCCCCGTCTCCCTGTAGAGTTCCCTTCGCAGCCTGACCCATTTCGTACACGCAAAAAATGTGTGACAGGCATTGTCCTCCTCTCCTGGGTAAAACCGACAATCGGGAGACCGTGACTTACCGATCTTGTGCAGGTAAGACTGAACACCCGTGCCCACTCAAAAGCTGGGTCAAATAGAAGTCAGTCTCAGCATGCCTTCGATTTAGCCACGGTCTCACATCCGGGATGAGGCGCGCAGTCCACCTTCCCTTCGTGCAATTCACCCAAGACTGCTGCCAATCGTTGAGCGAGCGCTGTCTCTCCTCGCGGACAATTATCTCCCTCGCACCCTCGTTTCCGTGCAGGTAAATAGCGCGGCGCTCTCTAGCAAGGAGGGCGGTAGGTATCACGTCTGCAATAACTCTCACCGACGAGTCAGAGACTGTTGGATACGAAGATGCAATTCTCATGCTCCTCTTCTGTGTACCTGTGCCAAACGTTTCCGGTATACCTCCTTGCTGAGCGCGTCGCCCCATACCTCTGCTCCGTACAGTAGCACTGACCCTACAGCACTCATCAAGAGGCGTCTTCTTGATGGGCTGGGTCCCCCTACGTTTGCTATAAGCCGACTCAGAGCCGATATTCCCGAAGAAGCCTTCTCAGCCGTTGCTCTGATTTGCTCAGAGAAACTCATCTTCGAGTCGATCAGTAGCCCCAGGTACTTCACCGCTGGCTTCGATAGGATTTGTATGTCTCCAATACTGATCATCCTTACTCTAGGGATTCTCTTTTTTGTCAAGATGACCACTTCGGTTTTCTCCAGTGCTAAACTGAGCCCGCGAGCAGTCATCCAGTCCCTCACTCGGCGCATTAGCATACCTAGCCTAAGTTGCGCTTGTTCAACGGTACGTCTAGTGACCAGAGCCGCAACATTATCTGCATAGCCATCCAAGCGCGACTCATCTGGCATCTCAAGTCTCAGTAGCCCGTCGTAAGACACGTTCCACAGCTCCGGACCAAGGATAGATCCCTGGGCAACACCCGATGTAATTTCCATCCTTCGTTGGCCCTGTGTCATGTCGTAGAGCAGGCTTCGGTCCTTTAGGTAGTTCCTCAAAAGCCGCATTAGATATTCTGAAACTTGAAAAGAGTTTTCCAGCGTATCCAGAACATCCACCCATCTAGCGGAGTTGAAGGCATTCCTGACGTCGAGTGTCACCAACAGGACGATTCGTCGTTTGGTGCGACTATATGCCTCTGCCTTTTGGATCGCGTTCACCACCTCTGCAATCGCATCAATGGTAGAACGTCCTGCTCTAAAGCCATCCTGCCGAGGAGATAGATCCCCAGCAGCACGAATCGCGTCAGTGAGTCTTCCCTTGATGATTTTCTCTAGCACGGTATGCAAACGGCAAGTCGGGATTTCCCTTCCCCTTGTTGACCAGCACGAGCCTCGCGACCCCGTCCCGTAGGCAAGCGTTGAATGTGCTGAGCAGCAAGTCAGGACAATGGTGATAGACGAGCCGCAACACCTCAGCCGGAACACCATCTGGACCTGGAGCCTTCCTCGCTTTCAATGAGAGGACTGTCTCCTCCAGTTCCAGCTGTGGGATGAGCGGGCACTCTACTGCTGTTTCACCATGGACAGCGTCAACACGGACGGGATGGGTGGGGAAGAGTCCCCGCAACATCGCGTCCATCTTTTCCGCATTGTGTATACAAGGCTTCCGTAGGGCACCAAGCTTCCGCATGACCAGCTTGTAGCCAAGGCCCCACGGATCCTTGTTCACATTGTCTACTAGGTCTTGCCAGCAGCGAGCCTTCCTACTGTTGATCAGTTTGCGAAGGTATTTCCTGGCCGACTTATATGCTGTCACCCAGCTGCTCGTCACCGTTCCACGCCCGTCGAGCTTCACGTCGAAGTTTGTGACACTCCCTTCGCTTTTCAGCGATTTCAGTTGACCACCAGTACACTGTGGGCTTGCCGTACCACGTCCTTCGACGGGGCAAAGAGGCGCAGCAAGCAGTCATAATGATGCTAATAGTGGAGTTCCCCACGCCTTGAGCTGTCAGTTTTTCCGTCCCCTCTGAAGCTCCCTGCAGCGGCTCACCTGCTGTGAGAACCTTGGTGAACCTCTCGACGTCCATTCTTCCGATGTTCCATCCAGTTGTAGAAGGCAGAGAGCACGGACGTCGGGAGACAGCATCACTTATCTCAAGCAGAATCCACTGATGATCACTCTCCAGTTGTGTATCCTCCGTACTAAGGACTCCGAGGCGAATTTCACGTCCGGCATGGTCCCTTCACAGCCAATACGGCGGAAAGTCGGCATATTTCCGGAGTTTGGTACGACGAGGGCCGTCCTGGCCGCCAATTACAGGATTCGTTTTCCCTGCGGATCCGTCTGAGGCATGCCCCATTCGATTGCTTTAGCATTGAAGTCGCCCCCAACGAGCACTTTGCCCTCTGCGTTCGAGACAGATGAAATCGATTCGTTAGGCGTTAAGTACACACAAAAGAATGTGGTCCCTGAGCACCGAACCCACAAGAAACACTCCCCCGTCCACAACTCTCCGCTTGAAAGTCACTGTTCCAAACCCAGGTAGCGGCAGTACCAGTTTCATCAGAATACCATAATGCAGGAATTTTATCATGGTGTTGCTCACTCAATAGCAAGAAGTCGGCTTTCGTGTCCCTTGCAAACTGCTCAAGCAGTTTTTGGACGGTTGAACTGCGGTGTAGGTTTAGCTGCAGGATGCGGATCATCGGAGTTCTGATTTTGCCTTGGCTAGGGCTTCCTGGAACACCCGGCATTTTCCTGATCCAAAGACGTGTCCAAAATCAGGTTTTGGATCAGCATCCAGGATACCAGGACTTTTGATAAACATTTAATTGTGTGATTAATTCTTTTCTCTTCGTCCCTAAAATAAAAAATTATGTTAATTTAATTTAAGATAGATACTATTTATTTTATATTTACACAGATTTAATCCATTTATTGTACAACAAACAAGAAATCGCGTGGTTCGGAGAAGTTGATTTCTCATAACTCTACGATTTTAGTATTATTTTATCTTGCCCATTTATTGTAACGTTTCTCTTGCTAATTTTCTTCCCATTGCTTACTTAGATATGTAATTAATAATTAGTCATTTCGGTATAGAACCAATTTATGATAGTATAGAACCAATTTATGAGAGTAGAATAAGGGAGTTCAGCTCAGAATGCATAAAAAAATCGCAATCTACCATAAATAAAAAATGACCAACAATGATTTCAAAATGTTGGTTATGAAACAATAATTCAGACTAATAACTGCCATCTAATTTTATTTAGATTCGGTAGGAAAAGATATATTCGACTAGTTCATTTTAGCGACGAATCTTATCATTGACATCTGAGCCGAAAGGCAGTATCGAAATTAAACAAACTGATGAGACTGGAATCTTAGAGGCTTAATTTTAGTAGCTTTATTAAGCGAGATACCAAACAGAAGTTTACAAGATGGTAACGATCTGACCGATAATTATTCGTTCTCTCTTCTGAAACTCAATTCACACTCCAATGTCCTCATAAGGCGTACGGTACCTATTCCAACTTTTACTGCATCCATACCTCAGCTCCCAACTTATCGTAGCATATCATTTGAAATTGCAAAATCAATCGAAGGAATACCTAAAGTCGCTAATAATAAATTGAGAATAATTCTTTCATCGACTACCAGTAGATCCATTCGAAGTATACGAGTATTGAAATTTCGCATGGACCTTTGGTATATTAATGACGAGAGACAAATTAAACAATACATTTTCCCAAATGGAATCAGTTGCCTTCAAATGTGCCTTTTAATTTTTAAATGAGTATTTTCTTCAGTTAGTCTTTTTTAGAGCTGTATACTTACATGCAATTTAGAGAAGTATTTAGTGTAATGATTTAAATATAAACCTTTCAAATATTCATAAAACAAACAAAAACTATCAAAAAGAGTAACCTGTTAAATGAGTAAAACAACAAAGTGGGAAAAAATTAAAAATACAAGGAATTGTCTGATAAGTTCAATTGTACATTTAAAATTAATTAACTTCAACCGGATACTAGCGAAAGGTACAGCATTGTCAAATGATAGTTTGAAAAAAACATTTAACCATCTATTGTAGTCTATAAATTATAAAATTTGAATTATAGTCATATTTAATTACATGTTTGCACAATTTAACTGATTTTCATCTTAAGATAAAACTATTAAATCAAATTTTAAAACATTGAATAAAATAAAATGAAGTGCTAGATAACCCACGACTTTCCTTTCCAGCGGCCCTTCTTTTTCAGAGGCAGTGGGAGTGCGTGGTAAGTATGCCGGGAAGAGGGTAGGGTTTTGAAAAATCCGCGGATGGCCGGTTTTGCGTCGCGTGCGGTACGCGGTACGTTGGTTTGTCTTGCCTTTTTCATAGCGTAGAGTTCTTCGGGATTGGGTTAACGTAGTTTTTTTTCGGTACCGCGTCGGTGAATTTCGGGAACGCGAAATTGAATTTAGATTTTTGTAGTTGACTGGAATGATGAATGAATACGTAATAAAGCAAAGTAGGTTTCCCTTGCGTATGTTTGTGTTTTCGACGCGTTTGAAACGGGCATTTAATGGTGGCTGAAATATGTAATTGAGCGTAATCCATTTAAAGACCTGCGACCAAAATCCTCTCCGATCTAGCTGGCCGACAAGCAGCCACCACGAAATGAATTACGGTGCACGGACTGGTTGACCGGTTGGTACCATTCATTGGCACGACTCAGACTTCACGTCTAGAACCGATTAGAAGTCGGTTCCAACTTGTTCGTACGGAGTTAAGATGGAAAATCATTACAAATGGTGCCCAACGTGGGGCCAAAACATCCTAAGAGGTTAAGAGATTCGCGTCTTCTGACGAGTTGGTCCTCTACGGAGGATGTAAGGTACCTTGGTACTCGAGCTCCACAGACAGGAGCAGTGGAGATGTGTTATCCACATTCGCAGTCACTTCACGTGAGTTGTAGCTTCCGCTCTCCTTTGTTTGATGTTTTTTTCGCGACAGAATCCTTCCGGTGTGTTGTCCCAGGTTGACCCATGTAAGGACTTTCTATTTTCTTGATGGAACTGTCAGCCAGATGGGTTTCTCCTATCGGCCTGGACTCTCAAGAAAAAAAAACGGCTACCTTGCCTTAATGTCGCGGAAGGATTCTACTCATCTTTTTATGCGTGATATACAAGTGGTTTCAGTTCAACGTTCGGTGGCGTATGCTGGAGTTGTGGAGCCCGAAATACTTCCACGTTTCGGGAATTTCGACCGCGTACAAAGCTGTTACGGTAGCGCTACCACTTGTCTCGTCGAGTCAATTAGCGTAGTTTAGAGACGGTTTTTGTAATGTATGTGGGTTTTGGGATAAATTTTTGCAAATCAACCGGAAGCACCCTTTTCTCGGCAGACTACCATTCACTACTATTTCCCTATGCAGGAGTCGGCGCTGCTGGAAAGGAAAGTGTTTACTAAATAATTTTTTTTTTTCAATATATATAGCAATAGCTCGCCTCTATCGGCCACTAAATTATTAATAAGCTTTATAAAAGTACCTATAGTTTTTTCGTAGTTAAGAGCAGCTTTCGTTTAGAATAAACACCATCAACGTAACCCAACCATGGCGACGGAGCGGACCCCAGAAAGGCATTGGACTCGTTCCAAAACGGTGCAACCCACTAACTGCGGGATTTGCTTCGAGGACGTAGTGGAGGGCGTAAACAGTGTGCGATTGGAGTGTGGACACTTGTTTCATCGCGCCTGTGTCCAACAGCTCCTACTAACGTCCGAGCTCGGTCCACTATGCCGACGCCCTATAGATCGAACAGCCGTAGACGCCCCCCTCGGAACGCACGCCCCGACGCGTGGAGCAGTGGCAAAGAACCGCAACATGTTGAACCGCCTCAACACTGTTGAACATCCCAGGAGCCGTGGACGGAGAAGTCCCTGTGGCCGTTGTCCCAGCTGAGGCCCCAACCGCGCCTTCCACCAACTCCGTCGACACAATCCTGACCTTGATGCAAGGGATGTCCAAAAGGATCGGACACTTGGAGAGAGGACTCCAGAAGATCCAGATTAGCCGACCCCCAGCCACGTAAGAACTCCGTCTGGCTGGGAGCCAAATCCCAGTGTGGCTATGCGCCACTCTAGACCGGCTGATCATTGGACCCTACCTCCAAGGAACTCGGGAATGGATCCCAGAGCTCCCAAGTATTGACCTCAATACAGCACCGCACCGCCGTTGATACCCACAGTCCCCGATTCGATCCCTTACAGCAGGCGATTCACCTCATGAACGTATTGACACCCGTCCGAGACCCTACGCCTCGTATCATGGAGAGTTGTTGCCTTGGCTTCACCGGTTTTAATTCGACGACACCGGTGGACCGGTTTCTGTTTAGAATTCAGGCTCTAGTCACCAGCACCCTGGGAGGCGACTTCTCAGCTTTCCTCCAGCACGCACACCTTCTGTTCAGCGGAGATGCTACCGAGTGGAACTGGAGTTTCATAGAATCAATACCACGCTCCGATTGGAATTCTTTCTGTGCAGCCTTCCGCAACCGCTTTGACGACGGCTTCACTGAAGGAGAGCTACGAGAACGACTGAAGAAACGCAAAGAGGCGCCCACGAACCATTCGACCAGTACTACACCAGTATATTGCGCTTAAGCACTCGGTTACCAACACCCATGCTCGAGGATGAACTGGTTGAAATCATCATCATCACCTTCACACCGTAGAGGGGTTCCGCCTCCATGCCCGCAGACAAGAACAGAGAGATGAGCGGCGAGGAACCTTCCGTCCACAACCTCGCAGGACGGGAACTAACCAACGAAATAATAATACCGCGGAGTTAGTAGCAGCGGATCACATAATTGGTGACCCAATACCCGTACCGAGGAGCGGAGCACGAGTTCAAAGCAATGATTGACCGACCATTAGTTGAAGCAGTTACAAGTCCGACGGTCTGTTGGAACTGCCGGCAACCGGGGCATCGGTTCTATGCATGTCCAGCGGAACCAACGATCTTCTGTTACCGGTGCGGAAAGGCAGACACTTATGCACCTGATTGCGCAGATTGCAAGTTACGGAAAAACATGCCAGCGAGTGCCGCCACCGCCCGTCGACACTCCTAGAACCCGAATGAACCAATACCGACCTTATCACTAGTTGCGACCAAACCCCAGACACGACCCCAACTTTACTGACTCGCACCGCCACATACAGTTCTCCTGAAGTCCCGCAGCTGACGTCACACGTTGTCGAGCTCTAAAAAAATGACTAACTGAAGAAAATACTTATTTAAAAATTAAAAAGCACATTTGAAGGCAACTGATTCCATTTGGAAAAATGTTTTGTTTCATTTCTCTCTCGTCATTAATATATCAACGGTCCCTGCGAAATTTCAATACTCGTATACTTCGAATGGATCTACTGGTAGTCGATGAAAGAATTATTCTCAATTTATTATTAGCGACTTTAGGTATTCCTTCGATTGATTTTGCAATTTCAAATGATATGCTACGATAAGTTGGGAGCTGAGGTACGGATGCAGTAAAAGTTGGAATAGGTACCGTACGCCTTATGAGGACTTTGGAGTGGGAATTCAGCTTCAGAAGAGAGAACGAATAGTTATCAGTAAACCCGTTACCATCTTGTGAACTTCTGTTTGGTATCTCGCTTAATAAAGCTACTAAAATTAAGCCTCTAAGATTCCAGTCACATCAGTTTGTTTAATTTCGATACTGCCTTTCGGCTCAGATGTCAATGATAAGATTCGTCGCTAAAATGAACTAGTCGAATATATCTTTTGCTACCGAATCTAAATAAAACTAGATGGCATTTATCAGTCTGAATAATTGTTTCATAACCAACAATTTGAAATCAATGTTGGTCTTTTTTATTTTATGGTAGATTGCGATTTTTTTATGTATTCTGAGCTGAATTTCCTTATTCTCCTCAACCAGCTATCATAAATTGGTTCTATACCGAAATGACTAACTATTAATTACATATCTAAGTAAGCAATGGGAAGAAAATTAGCAAGAGAAACGTTACAATAAATGGGCAAGATAAAATAATACTAAAATCGTAGAGTTATGAGAAATCAACTTCTCCGAATCACGCGATTTCTTGTTCGTTGTACAATAAATGGATTAAATCTGTGTAAATATAAAATAAATAGAATCTAACTTAAATTAATTTAACTTAATTTTTTATTTTAGAGACGAAGAGAAAAGAATTAATCACACAACAAAACGTTTATCAAAAGTTTTCATAAAATTTTGATTCTGTTTTGCCAATTCACTTAAAAATAGATGTAGCCTTACTTCTAACTTGTTCTTTCTAAGCGCCACACTTTCTATGCTTCAAAAAAAAGAAATACCTTTTTTTGTTCTGTGTAAAATCCGTTTTTTCTCTCTGTTGAAATTGCCTGGAAAGCTTCCTTTCGCCAGTTCGTTTAAAAGCACCAATTGAATTCTATGCAAAATATAGGGTTGATTGGTGGATTACTGTAAATAATTCATGCAGCCATTGTGTTTTCTGTGTGTTCAATTGCTTCTTTATCCGTAATCGACGATTGACTGAAGAAGTTTTTTGTTTTCAGTTGGCAGCTGGCGTAGCGATCTTTACGAGAACTTCATTAGCATGCGGGGCATCCCTTTTGTTGAGATCAAACTTTTCCACTTCCGCTTCCAGATTCAGGCAGTTTTTCATAGCGGTAGCTGTCGTCGAGTCTTCATTATGATTATGAGATTTGGTATAGCGACAGTGGTAGTTTTTTTTTTGAATGAATTCTAGAGCGTCTTCTCCTTTGAACTATGATTGGATGAATTTTTCTCCTTGTCTTTGTCCTTCTCTTTTTCCATTTTTTCTCTATTTTTAAATCCTCGCTCGAAGAAATTTTAGCCGATGGCCCTGTTCGTATACAATCCTCTTTAATTTGTTGCATGAGGTGAGTATCTAGTACGAGAAGCTTTAAGTCACTTTGAGTGCACTAAGATACTGTTAGTGTTTGAATAGTTATTTTTCTCATTATTAATGAATTGTGACTGCAGATTCGATATGATCTGTTACATATATGCATGATGATTTTCTCGAGAAATACATATTTGATTTAGAAGAAAAAATTACTATTCAAACACAAATAGGGGCATTTTTTTCTTTTTGCTGCTTTCTAAATCGTACATACTAAAAATGTAGAGACTTTCAGAGAGTTTCGGATGGCTCGATATGCATTTGCCCATCAGGTTCACTTTTTTCAAATTTCCTCTTTAAATGCCTCATAGGCACACATGAACACCATCGTTTTTATGATTTAAAATACTTTGTTCAATAACTACTAACCTTGCTCCAAATTTCGCTGCTCGGCAATTCGCATGAATTCCAATTGGGGTTTTGTCCACTTTTCGATCGAGAAATTTCACATTTGGTTCGCTGTTGCTGCTGCCGGGTGATGAGATATTTGGCCTGATGACATTTCCCTCTTAGCGAATGATGTTGGTGTTGTAGAAGGATGTTAAGGTAATCCTCGATGCGAATTATGCATTTTAACCTAAAGCACCAATTAAATTCTATGCAAAATATAGGGTTGATTGGTGGATTACTGTAAATAATTCATACAGCCATTGTGTTTTCTGTGTGTTCAATTGCTTCTTTATCCGTAATCGACGATTGACTGAAGAAGTTTTTTGTTTTCAGTTGGCAGCTGGCGTAGCGATCTTTACGAGAACTTCATTAGCATGCGGAGCATCCCTTTTGTTGAGATCAAACTTTTCCACTTCCGCTTCCAGATTCAGGCAGTTTTTCATAGCGGTAGCTGTCGTCAAGTCTTCATTATGATTATGAGATTTGGTATAGCGGCAGTTGGTAGTTTTTTTTTTGAATGAATTCTAGAGCGTCTTCTCCTTTGAAATTTTAGCCGACGGCCCGATTTGTATACAATCCTCTTTAATTTGTTGTATGAGGTAAGTATCTAATACGAGAAGTGTTAAGTCACTTTGAGTACACTAAGGTACTGTTAGTGTTTGAATAGTTATTTTTCTCATTATTAATGAATTGTGACTGCAGATTCGATATGATCTGTTACATATATGCATGATGATTTTCTAAAGCAATACATATTTGATTTAGAAGAAAAAATTACTATTCAAACACAAATAGGGGCATTTTTTTCTTTTTGCTGCTTTCTAAATCGTACATACTAAAAATGTAGAGACTTTCAGAGAGTTTTGGATGGCACGATATGCATATTCCCATCAGGTTCACTTTTTTCAAATTTCCTCTTTAAATGCCTTATAGCTACACATGAACACCATCGTTTTTATGATTTAAAATACTTTGTTCAATAACTACTAACCTTGCTCCAAATTTCGCTGCTCGGCAATTCGCACGAATTCCAATTGGGGGTTTGCCCACTTTTCGATCGAGAAATTTCACATCTGGTTCGCTGTTGCTGCTGCCGGGTGATGAGATATTTGGCCTGATGACATTTCTCTCTTAGCGAATGATGTTGGTGTTCTAGAAGGATGTTAAGGTAATCCTAGATGTGAATTGTGCATTTTAACCTGCAACGACTGGCCGGACTGCAGCTAGCGCGGATTCGAACGACTTTTTTTTGGAGATTATCTGTCAGACACTACGAGCCATCCTGCCAGCTGGCCCGTTTGACATTTACCGAAACGAACTGCCGTCAGATTGGAACAGGTAGCCAACAGGAACGGCCCGATGCTAATGGAACGCTGATTTTTCTTGTCATCTATTCGCGCTGTCGATAAGCAGAAATCATCATATTACCATATGATTTTTTTGCATTCGCTGTCGAATTTGGCTGTGAAACCGCGTAAACAAACTCGTTTGCTGTGGGATTTTTTGTTAAAATCAGTGAAAATTTGTGATTTGTGCGCTATTCATGAACAAGACAATAAGAGACAATCTATCGGTTAGATTGCAAGTGAGAAAACTTTATATTTCGACGGAAAAGTAGGAAAATGCAAAGAAGTTTCTAAAATCATGTGCATTGTGAAAATATGCAATAATTGGACGCACCGTCAGCCCACAGGAGTATCATTTCATAGGGAAGTAACAACATAAAATGTAGAAAACACAATACAATATTTAGAAGTGTTTTTCCACTCAAAATCTTTGCTTCCAATTCATGCATGATTATGTTTACATTTCGGGGGCGACCATTTTATTCGATTAGTTTTCGCGTAGTAGCACCTGCATTTTGGGGCAAGTTTTGCTAGCATATTGCTTGAATAATTTTATTAATGAAATCAATTTTCTTTTTCCAGGAGTCTGTTATATGATACTGAACATACGAATATATGGAGCTGGAAAAATTATTAATGGACAACTATCGGTAAACTGCTTACTTTTATAAATCTCATATGTATCTGAGACATATTTTTATTTTTGCAGGCAAATGCAACGAGCTTAGCGACAGTATTGATTTCAGGCGCCTCTCTGGATGTGGAAGCTATTTCATCCTCAAAAATGGAAGGCAGAATCCCGGAGTTGTTAGTATTATTCTGTTAACTGTAGGCATATATTGAATGAATTCCAATTGTTATATAATTGAATTTTCAAATGAATAAAAGTAATTTCGAAATAATTAGTCTTTATATTAACAAGCAGAAGGATATATGCTCTTCAAAAAGATGCTTTGTACAAATAATTCCCGGAGTTGTTAGTATTATTCTGTTAACTGTAGGCATATATTGAATGAATTCCAATTATTATATAATTGAATTTTCAAATGAATAAAATTAATTTCGAAATAATTAGTCTTTATATTAACAAGCAGAAGGATATATCAACTCTTCAAAAAGATGCTTTGTACAAATAATTCGAATTTTGTATTAAGACTTTTGATTAATTTTATAGCCGATATCAAAGAGAAAAATTTATTATTGGGGCGCAAGATAATTCATTCAAAGAGAAACGTTGGATTTTTAGGACTAATCACTCACTAATCACAAGTCTCACCTACAGCAATATACTGACTGTAAGGCAATTTACTGCCAGCCACGAGAAAATTTTATTTACTCTAAATAGTATAGGTACTTAAAAATGTTCAAGTGGCATGCATCGGAAAGCAACTCTTTACTGCATATGGTGAGCACATGAACAACAAACGATTATTCAGCTTGTTAGTTAAGCTTATAGCAGTAAAATACATCAACACAAAATACTATTTTATTGCGAAATTAAAATCAGACAACAAATTAGTACACCTTAAAGGCATGTAGTTCTCTCACACATAGCGAAGGTCAAGCTCAACGATTATACATTTCACCGTAATTCCACTGAAGACAATTATGAAAGGAAAAGGGAGGTGAAAAGTATAAAAGAATGAACGATTATAATTTTAGTAGTAGTTGAATTTGTAATTACCTAAGGAACAGATTTAGTTTTTGCTTATTAAATGTCGCTGTGAGTTTCATTTTACTAAATAAAGTTTTGCAAACTATTCAAGGCTAAAATAGGAAAATTATCAATCAATTATGCAATGGCAGTTAACTTTTACATTTTCAAATATTTCTAAACTGTAACTCCCTTTTCAGACTACACCCTTCCAAAATTAAATCGAAAGAGCAACGTTCGTGGCGCATCGGGAAATGATGACAAAATTTGAGTTGATGTTCCAATCCGGTGTTCCATTCTCAAAGGCCGTCAGCTTTGGATGACATTCCTCGACTCAAACTGACGTGGGATGGGAAGGTCAACTAAAGCTGACGTTCGCTAGAAAGCCATATGGTAGCGATGGGCATGTGTGCGAGTAGGCAGTGGCGTAGGGCCGATTCGTTGCACCTTCTTGCCTTTAACGTGAAAGACAGTGGCGAAAAAATAGGAAGCGGCATTTGAGTTTATATACGTTTTAAAAATTGATTTCTCGACAATCTTTCGTGCAAGTGCTGAGTGAAGAAAATTAGTTTGCAAACAAAGTTGTTTGATAAGATGATTTGGATGATGCTACGCGACTCAGACGGGCTAGGAAACACGTACAAGAGGAAGCAGCGTATTGCAATAGCAGATAGTTCCGGTGCGATTCTCGCATGGAAGCTCGAAAGCAAGATACATTGCTTAGATGTTGCGGACTCCTATGTTAGTGTATGGGAACGACGGAAACATATGAAATGATCTTTTGCGCGTTATTGATGCGTTTGAGCTTTGAGATCGCAATCATAGAATTTAGCGTTAGTTGCAGGAAGTAATCATCAAAAAGAAATTTAGAGCAACATTGTGATGTGCAGGTTTTTGCTCATAGGAAAACAGCTAACGTGTGCCAATAGCTTAAATGGATTGTTTGTTATGGCATTAGTCTCCTAAAGGTGGTTTAATCTAATGTTATATGGACCTAAAGTTGAGATTTATGGTGTTCATAGCTAAAGTCGTTTTGACTGATTATGGGAAAAAGCCGATTCATGCCGGGTACACGAAAAGTAGTAAATCGCATTTTGCATATTGTGGCGTTTATACGTTCATTTATTAAAATTACGGGCTTTGACCAAATTTTACCTTTGTTAATGAAACGTAGTGGCGTAAGACTCAAGTTCATAAGCCTTTAAATTACAGGAAATTCAGTTATCAGCAACTCACCACATCGTCAGCGAGCGCTCGTGAGGATGTGGGTAAGTGCTCTTTGTTATTTTTCACTTAAATTATTAATTTTTTTCTAATTGTCTTCTAATTTTGCTCTTTATTGAAATTTGTTATTTGCATGATTTTATATTATTTCACATTGTTGTTTTTTTATATAAAAATTTTCAATTAATAAAGGGCCGGTAAAAAAAACAGCAAAGCAAGGTTGTGTTTTTTCCGATTATTCACGTCCCCCGCCTGCTACTCCTATAGTGTATGGTTTTTTTTTCAGATAAAATAAATTAAAAATAATTGTACAGCCTGTGTAATTATTTGAGTCGCGCAATCGACAGAATTAGCTTTTAATAAAAACGCGTTATATAAGCATGGTATCTTTGTAAGTCCAGGTTGAGAACCCCACATCGCAAAGATCTTTAGAATTGTTTTGACATTATATTCACAAATAAAATGAATTGTTAAACTTTAAAAACGTGGTCTCTCCATTTTGGCTCTTTCTGACCGGGTACAGGACCCGGCACGGTGGAAGGTTATTTTTTAGAAAAATGAGCTAGCCTTCGGGCGTCCTCCAAATGTTTTTTTGTTCCAGGGACTCTTGCGGGTTGGGTGGCCTCTAGTCAAGGTGCCTTTTTATGGCATAGGATTGTGTGATGCGGTCACATATTTCTATGACATAAATTGGTCACCGTTATATTTCTTTTCTGATGAGAAGGCTCATGCAAGGTATGTTTGTATGAATTTTCCACTCAGAAGGGAAATATGTGGTCACTGCAACGTTCTTGGATCTTGATCCGGTTGGGCGGGTGCGAGGGGGCACCACCACCATCTGGTTGCCCCACTCTTATTTGTGGGCCATGAGAATCATCGGGTAACGACGAGGTTCCCTAAGTCCGTCTGTTTTGGCATGTTTCGACTTGATGTCTGGAACAAGCAATTTTCCTCTTTCTAGTTACCTAAATTTTTTCCTCTTCGGTCGATTTGTTCTGTTTTTGAGACCCGAGAATTCGTGAATGCGAAATTCTTTTGTGGTGGATCATTGTGTTGGGGGAATGAACCCACCCCACGACGCCGCAACGCAAGCCTGCAAGCGCATTCACGGCCCCCAGACAAGGCCAATCTAGGCTGACATTACCATCTTCTTTCGCCGAGGCAGCGGACCATCGCTGCAGTCCTGAACGGACATTTTCATCTACCTACTTTCACTATAAATCCTTATTTTCTCAAACAAAACCAGATATTTATATTTGCGGCTAGAAGCTCTTGCCAAATAGTACAAATACGAAAAAAAGTCAATTATTTAACAGAGAAAAACAAACAATTTAATACAGATAAAGATAGAAGAAACAGACAAGCAATAAGATAACGTAAAAAATTCAATGGGATTAGTTTCAAACAAGGAGAAACTATCATCGAAATCTTTCAAAAGAGCTATCAGAGAACAAATTAATAAAATATTCTAGAAGAGAACGATAGAAAAATTTAAAAATATTCACAATATATAAGAAGGAATATATAAGTCGGAAAATATCGTACCAATAAAAATGATTAACAAACTCCCTGGAAAGGTACTTAACGAAATAATACAAAGCAAATTAATATGAATGTATCAAAATACACATTCTTCAGAATATGCAACTCAGCAAAAAGTATTTCTCAATCTTAAACAAAGTCACGATTGGAAAAGAAGAAAGAAATGGTAAAATCTACAATTAAAAGCTTATCTTACCTTTTGAAAATCCAGTCTAAATTATAAAAGAACAAGTCACTATGGCAGATAAAACAAAATCTATTTGAATTCCCAAAAAAATCATTATATCCTCCTTACGAATATTTGATAACTTCAAATATATTTCCACAAAAAAAAAGAGTTTAGATTTTGAAATATTGAATTTAGTTTAGTTTTCAATTGAACTTAAAGAAAAATTGAATTTAACCTGGTATAAATTTTGGATTTAACTTAATACCCTTCCACTTTTCAAATAAGAAAACTAATATTAGTTATGGATAAGAACAAAAACAAAAATTACAAAAGCCTTCTTACAAAAATATAAGACAATAATAAGAAGACCAGTTAATATAGACGCTGTAATATTGATCATTTACCAAAATTAATATACATAAGATTAAATTTTAAAAACGGCACGCAACGAAAGCAATTTAATCAATAACAACAAAAAGATTTATTTAACAAAAAAATGTTTTACTAGAATAGCAGAGAAAACATACAAATGAAAAATAGCATTGTACTTTATAAATAAATCAAGCTACTTTGAAATGAAAATTCACATAAAGATTTAATAGGCCAGAATGTTTTCATTACTCAAACAGATGTTATCAACAAAAAAAAAATAAACAACTGCGATAAATTAACAAGAAAAACAATCAGTATACAAAAATTTTAAAATTAAATCATTCTGAAAATTTTTACTTAGCGGCCAGGGTGTGGTGATCTCTATAATAGATACTTTCAAACAATTCTGTAAATTTAGCAAATATTTGAATATGGCTGACTCTCATTGCTTGTCGTATTTGTACTTTTTGGCAAGAACTTATAGCCGCAAATATAAATATCTGGTTTTGTTTGAGAAAATAAGGATTCATTATTTGTACTCTCCGAAGTACGCTTGATTGTCATATTTCGTGTTATGGTTAAAGCTGCTTGATTTTCAGTACTGAATTTCGGTAATAAATCTGAAGTTTTTGATTTTGGTTTGGTTCTTAATATTGCATCCGTTTTGATATTCATTTTATGTTTTTCATTATTATCAATTAAATTTGGACTTTGGAGTAATTCTGAGGGTCCTTCATAGGGATCGTAGGTTTCTGTTTTATTTTCATCTGCTTTTAGAATTTTAACCGTTTCCATTTTGTCTTCTTTTGATTTTACAAGAGCTTCTTCAATAGCTTTTTCCTTCGCATCTACTACTTTCACATGTTTCATCCCACATATTGGTACTTGGTTTTCGCAATCAAAGTTTGTGATACTTTTTCTATACGAAAAATGTTTTGGCTGTATGTGGTAATGGTTCAGTTTGACGTCGTTCCGTGTTTGTAAATTATTAAATTCTTTTGTGGCCTTCTATCATTTTGTATATTTACGTAGTTTGCTTCTGTATGATTATAATATTGTCTTGTTTGGTTATGATTTGGCCTTTGGGTTCTTCCAAGGTATTTTGGGTATCTGATCAAAATTTCGTGGCGTATGGGTATATTTGAAATTTTCTCTATTATTGCATTGAGGATTTGGAAAAAATGTCTGGAACTGTAATTTTCTCTGCTATTTTTATTGTAATTTATACTGTTTTCATGGTGAAAATGCTCATTTATGCTTTTAACATTATAAGTATGTGTTCTTCCATAGGTTTGTTCTAATTCAAGGGCCAAATTTACAGTTTGTTTATACGTATCATCTAAACCTTCTTTAAATATATATAAAGCATACGCTTCACTAGTTCTTCTAATAAGTAAGCGAGCAGGCGAGTCTAGATCTTTTATTTGCAGTTCATTGAGCTCTGATATAATCTCAATGATTGTATCTCCATAATTTACAACTGAACCTCTCTGACGTAATCGAGATAGTTCAAGGTGGATTTGTTGAAATGTTCTACAACTTTTAAAATTCGTATGTATTACATTTTCTAGGTCTTCATACCTATTAATTGAAATAGTTCTAATAATATTTCTAACGTTGGTAGTAAATTTAGCATTAATAACGAAATTTAATAATATTTGCCGGGCATTTTGGGATAAAAAATCGTAAATTATTTTAGTTATGGAAATGGGGTTATTTCCTTAAAACTCCCGGAAAAAGTAGGAATTGCCTTCAAGGCCAATTCTAAATCAACTTCTTTAACTTCGCTCTAAACTTTTAATTTCTATCTATTTCCTTCCAATTCCCAATTTATCTACAATACAACAATTATAATCTTTTCCTTTAAATAGCATTATTATGTAACATGATCGTTCATTTGATTCAGTTCACCACAATATGTTCATACTTAATACGAGTACAGCATACTAATTTAACTACATATCATCTACAAATTCATCAAATCCTAATGCATTCAACTAATTGATCTATTTGTTTTCTTCTCAAATTAAATTGAATGTAATCGATGATTTAGATCCAAATGAAAATCGCAGTATACTGGGGGCAAATTTGAAGTTCGAATAGCTTAAACGACTATCTCATGTAGTTCCCATGATTCAGTTCAGTAGGATCGCCAAGTAATAATATGCAGCATCGCCATGTAATGAATATCTGTTGAAATGCTTTTGACCTAAGGAAACAAGCACAAGCGTTGGACGCCTTCCTGCTTGTTTCTTGCATGGATGAGTTTTCTAAATTGTACTTTTATTTATTTGTCAGAATGCATTCTTAAGCGTAGACAGCCTCCTTCTAGATAATAACATGCGAGCATTTGCATGACCTTAGCAAAGAGATTGAAAAGTATCTAAAGAGCATCCACACCAGATGCAGTTTGGATGTTAGCTAAAAGACTTAATTGTTGTAAAGTCTTTTAGCCCTTAGAGAATTGGGATGGGAATGTAGCGAGGAACGTAATTAAAACACCGTGGTTCTTGTTGAACTGGGAAGAAATTATTATTGCCATTTACTTTTATACATTTAAAAATTGCTTACATCTAAAATATATATCGTTTGTAAGTCGCTTAATTCTACACGTGAATTATTTTTGAATATAAGAAAATGTGGAAATGCTTATGCGTGATATGCAATAAAGAAAATTATTGCCAAAGTGCACATTGAATGGAAATTTATGAAGTTGAATGATCTTGAATTAACAATAAGAATTATTGATGATGTAAAAAAATTAAGTTGAATGCTCTTTGAAATAACAATAAGAATTATTGATGACTGAAAGAATTTAAGTTGAATGATCTAAGGCAATGGAAAATTATTGATTACAAATGTGGTTAAATAATTTAATGTTAAAGAATTTAACATATTGGGGGGCCGGAAGTAATATGATGGAACCCTTCTGCTAGCGAAAGTTCTTCATCTGATTGAGCTGTATTTGATGTTGCTGTAGCTTCACGTGAACTGGATGGTTTTGTGGATGCTGATTGCACTCGATCAGAGCTTCGTTTCTTAATTAAAATGAAAGTTATGATGATGAAGATGATCACAATGATAACCGTGGGGGCTACCCATAAGGCCTGATGCTTAACTGTTTCCAGATGCGTAGCCGTGAGAGTTGAATCCTTGAATGTGGGTTGAAAGATTTGATTAGTCGCCTTGGCAATGGGAGGATGATTATTTTCATGAGCCTCAACTGCATTCCACCTGACAGGCAAGACTTCTTTTGCAAAGGAGCCGATTACTTTCCTTTCTTCATTTATAGTAGCTCATAGTGTTATGCCATTTGCCCGAGCAATGCAATTTTCGGACATTGCGATTATACCGATGTCAGTTAATAGAAGTTCCTCTCTTTCACCGTTGCATACGATTGATGTTGTGATCGGGATACTCGTTACAAAAAGCCAACTGTTGGGTGCCGTGAGTTCCTTCCATGAGGTACCGTTGTTAGTAACTTGGAAACGTTTGCAAGCGGGTTTATTAGGTCTTTGGTAAATTTCATCGATGACACAGTTGGGTGTAGTATTCATGTCCTTTGTTATTTTAGGATAGCAAAGGTAAATATTCTCTTCAATTTTACAAGAGTCAAACTGATCTTCCTCGAGCTGGAAATAGTTCTCTTGGTTAAAGTTTACTCCCAGCTTTGGTGACCCAACAAATGGTACTGTGTAAAGATTTTCATCTCTTTTGTGAGGAATAGCCGTTGTATGCAATAATTCGTAGAAGTCATTTTCAAGAATATAGAAGTATCCATGGATCGAAATATTATCCTCTGACTGAAAAAGTGTTGTGCGTCCTTGTGGTCTCTGGGAAAAAGTGTAATATGGACCAATTTTCATCCGAACCTTTTGCAGTGTTTCTTGAATTGCTTCCAGAGTTAGAAAATTTAATATGCTACCATGGCCGTATAGAGTTACACATAACTTTGTGTACTTTGTCTGTAGTCCGTCAAAATAATCAATTACAGTAAGATAAGTAGCGATGACTTGGATTGCGAGTTTTTGCTGATCAGTTCTGACATACCACTTGTTCATCTCATTGACTGAATTGATTACTTCATTTAATTTGGTGCTGAACTCTCCGAGCTTTTGTGACGTGAGTACTGAGTAAAATATTCTGTTGTGTCGTTGCTTGCATTAGTGACTGCTGATTATGTTGAAGGGTATTGATATCTTTATAAACTTCCTCGTTCACTCCAAAGACGGCGGTTAACACTTTTCCTAGCAAACCTCTTTTCGTATGACTCGGTGATCGGTACGCCAATTCGTTTATTTGATTTAAAACTTCGTCGTGCTTTATGCGTAGATGCTTAACAAATGCATCACAATGGGTCGTTGTAGCAATTGCCTGGGTATTTTTACACATTTCATTCGCTCTGTTAAGAGTAGAAAGAATGTTTTTCTTGTCTGTTAAAAGTTGTTCCATGGGATAGTTTACTTCCATTCTTAGTTTTCCTCGAATGATCTTAGAATGTCCCAGCTTTTCAATATAATACCCTGTGTTTGGCTTCCAAAGATGATAGTGCTCATTTGAAATGTTTTGCGCGAAAATGGTTCCAAGCGATATGATCGTGATCATTATACTTAGTAAGGTTCTTGCCCAGGTACATGGAGCGATCCTGAGCTTCTTAGCATGTTTAGGTTTTGTTAGAGGTTGTCATGGCACCTGCACCTTGGTTTCAGTATTGAATGAACGCTTGTGTGGAGGACGGGTTATAACTTTTTCGTTTGTCCTTGGAGGTTGTTGTTCTTCAGGAAGCTCAATTTGAAGTTGGCATAAGTTTATGATTTCAACCTGTTTTTGCTGGTTGTCGTTGTAAAGAATGGTTGCTGTGCGTACTTTGCCATCATCTCCGGGTTGAACTGCACAAACTCGAGCCAGAAGCCATTTGGCCGGTGAAATATCTCGATCCTTTATGAGGACAAGTTCTCCAACTTTAACATTTCGCTCCCCTTCAGTCCATTTCCATCTACGTTGAAAAAGGTGCAAGTACTCACTTGACCATCTCCTCCAAAACTTCTGATGTAAAGAGGTTACTTCTTGCCAACGTTCATATAAGGCCTTCTGTGATCTGTCTGCTTCTGGCAAGGCCAAAAGAGGTCGGCCTACTAAAAAGTGACCTGGCGTTAGGACTTCTAGATCGTCTGGATTGCTGGATAAAGGAACTAGCGGTCTCGAATTCAGGCAGGTCTCAATTTGGCACAATATTGTTGTGAACTCCTCAAAAGTTGGAACGATTTTTGATTCGTTGAGTACACGTTTAATGTGACCCTTTACTGCCTTTACTCCTGCCTCCCATAAGCCCCCGAAGTGTGGTGTGGCCACTGGTATAAATTTCCAATTAATGCCTTCTTTGACAGATATTCGTGCGATTTCCTTTGTAGCTTTTTCAATGGCTTCTTCCATTTCCTTTTCGATTTGATTGTCCGCTCCTACGAAATTCGTTCCATGGTCACTAAATATTTCGCGGCATAGCCCGCGTCGCCTAATAAACCGTTTAAAGGCAGCAAGAAATGCTTCAGTGGACATGTCGCTCACAAGCTCCAGGTGTATAGCCTTTGTTACCATGCATACAAAAAGGCAGATATAACCTTTAGTTGTGGATGTTTCTCTTCCTTTGGACATACGAGTTTTAAATGGTCCTGCATAATCAACACCACAGTGTAGGAAAGGATGCGTTGGTGTTATTCTCACTGCCGGCAAGTTGCCCATTAGCTGTTTTTTTTTTTTTTTGATTATTTGCATAGCGACAACATGTAAGGCATCGATGAATTTCATGGCGAATGATCTTTTGATCGTTGACAATCCAGTAGCGCATTCGAAGATAATTCCTTACAACCGTGATGGTTCCGTGCATAGTGTAAGAATGTGCTTCCCGTATGATTAAGGACGTGATATGATGCCTCTGTGGTAACAGTATAGGATGCTTGTATCCTTCTGAAATATTTGCATGCTGTAATCTGTCACCTACGCGAAGAATTCCCTTTGCATCAATGAAAGGGCTAAGGCTTCTCAATTTTTTTTAGTGGTTTATTGGCTTTAATTTGCGTGATTTCTGCAGCAAATTCAATTTGCTGAACCATGTGGATGATTCTCAAGCGAGCATCTTCATATTCGTTTGGGCTTATCACGCCGCTACGATTATTCGATTTTGTTCTGCAATTATGTGCAAAGCGAGTGATCAGCGCAGTGATAGCAACTAATTTGTGGAAGTTGGAGTATCGCTCTAAGAGGTCGAAGTGTCGCGTGATACCAGTGAAACAGATTGTTTCCTGCGGTTTTTGTCTTGCGATAGCCAATCTGGGCCAGTCCACCATAAACTGTGCTCCTTAAGTTTTAGAGGGCTTATTCCTCTTGAAGCATAGTCAGCAGGATTCTCTTTGGATTTTATGTAACTCCAGGACCAAGCTCGTTTGCTTAAACTGTGGATTTTAGAGACCCTATTTCCAACATATTTCTCTAAAGCTGATGGATCTTTTTGTAGCCAAGCTAAAACTATTGTTCAATCGCACCACGCAAAGATCGGCATATCGTCAATTTTAATGGCTGTTGATGTTTGCACCAGTAGTTTGGCAAGTAACAATGCTCCATTTAGTTCTAATCTCGGAAGCGTTAGTTTTGCTTTAAGGGGTGTCACTTTTGTCTTTGCACAAAGAAGTGTCGTCGTGATTTTTCCAGAAGAGTCTGTTATCTTGCAGTAAACTAATGCAGCCTAGGCGGTTTCCGACGCATCGCAAAACCCGTGCAATTGTATTGCATGCTGACTTGAATAGTGAATCCAGCGTGGAATTCTAATAAATTCTATGATTGTCAGCTGATTTTGTAACTGCTTCCATTCAGCTGTAACCTCATCGGATGGATTTTCATCCCAATCGACCCCAGACTGCCAGACTTTCTGCATCAACATTTTTGCTCTAACTATTACTGGTGCCAACCATTGAAGTGGGTCGTATAATGTAGCTATGTTGGAAAGCAACTGCCGTTTAGTGGTTTTTTGTGTCTCATCAAAGTTGGGAATTTTGAACTGAAACTCGTCCTTGGCTGGATTCCAGTGTATGCCTAGCGTTTTTATAGTAGAGTCTTCAGTGAATTCATGGAGCCCGACTTCTCTGAAGTTTTTGGGAATACCCTCAAGCAGATGTTGATTATTGCTAGTCCATTTGCGTAAGGTGAACCCACCCTTTTATTAAAGGTCACTTATGTCTTTCTGGAGAATTTTCGCTTCAGTCAGAGTATCAGCTCCACTTAGCATGTCGTCAATATAAAAAACCTTCCCTCAGTATTCGCGAAGCAAGCGGAAAATTACTTCTTTCATCCGTGGCCAATTGGAAAAGCGTCCTTACTGCTAGAAGCAGTGCCGTACGTAATGGTTTTTAACTGATACTCCTCTATAGGACCAGATTTTCTAGGTCTCCATAGAATTCTTTGATAGTCTCTACAACCTTTTGCCATATTCACTTGGCGAAACATCTTTTCAATATCAGCTGTGTATACATACTTATGCTTCCTCCATCTAAGCATGATTTGTGCTAGGTCTTGCTGTAGTTTAGGACCGATGTATAGTTTTTCATTTAAACTTGGACCATACAGTGTTTTTGCGGAAGCATCAAAAACTACTCGAACTTTTGTTGTAATGCTGCTTTCCTTTATGACTGGATGATGTGGAAGGTAGTAAACGAGTCGTTCATCACCAATGTAAGGAGTCACCTTTTCCATATGGCCTAGGTCCAGATATTCCTGAAGAAATTCAGGGTATGCCTTTCTCAAGTCTTCGTTTTTACTCAAACGCTTCTCGACCTGTTTAAAACGAATGAGCGCTCTGTTCCGCGACTCTCCAAGTGCTTGAATTGGAGCTTCGTTTTTGAAGGGAAGCGTGATGGTGTATCTACCACTGGCATCTCTTGTAGTTGTTGCTTCATAGATGATTTCACAACTCTGCTGTGATATAGAGTTTTCACCATCTTCGGCATCCATTTCGAAGAACTTTTGCATGGACCTGTGGAATTCAGCCATAGAGATATTAGATGATATCTGTATCTCTGGCGGATTTGACTGCTCGCTCAGAACTTTGCCGGATAAAATCCATCCTAGCTTGGTTTTTTTGCGCTAAAAAAGGATTTCCTTTCTTTATTTTACCTTCGATTATTTCTTCAAACACATCTGCACCAAGTATCATGTCTATAGAGCTTGATATATTGAATTGCGGATCTGCGAGCTGCAGACCTTGCATCCACTTTGGCTTAACAGCATGTGTTTGTTCGTCTGGCATCATTGTCAGAAGTGAGGGCATAATAAATGCCTCTATTGAAAGTTTAAAGGTGGATGCGAATCTTGGTGATATATTGAAGGTAATCTTTTTTCGGATTGTCGCAGCTTTCACACAACCAATACCTGTTGTGGTAGCAAGTACGTTTTTGGAGGGTATGCATAGTTTCTTTGCTGCCTCGGCTGAGATAAATGATGTTTGAGAACCTGGATCTATTAATGCTCGCAAGGATATATATTCTCCAGAATATGTTTTTGCGTTTATTAATGCTGTGGCTAACATCACATTTGAGCTGCATGAGATGTGCGTTGTTTCGTTTTTAGTGGCCAAGTTGGCTTTAATTGTGTTAGCCATGTGCAAGATTGTATGGTGCTCCTGTTCGCATTCAAAGCATCGTAGCTTACTTTTGCATTTAGTTCCACTGCTGTGGGCCAGACAGTTTTTGCACAATTTTTGTCAATGACAAATTGGAGTCGATCTGCAGGTGATGAGCTTTTAAATTTTTCGCAATGATATTAAAATGTGAGTTCCTCTACAATATGCACAATTTGATTTTGTTGTCACTAGTACTTTCTTTTTCAACGGCTGAGCTGAATTTGGCTGGGGCTTAATGGTATCGTCGATATCGTCGCATCAGGAAATCGTAGAGCTTCTGAATTGATGGAAACTCTTTGCCGTTATCTAGTCTTTCTTCAAGCATACGCAATGTTTCATTGTCAAATTTTCTGATCGCAATTCGTACGATGATCGGGTCCCAATGTTGGGTCTCATAGCCCATGTTCTTAAGCCCCGCCATACAATTTCGAATTGTGTTGTATAAATCGATCACATCTGCTGCAACTTATATTCCATCTTCTTGACATCAAGTATTGAATCAATGTATATTATTGCCAGTTTTCTGTTGTTGCAAAATCGATCTTCCAGCATACAAAGCGCAGTTTCGTAATTATTTGCATCTAATTGCAAATGACTCACTGCCTCTTTGGCTACTCCTTGAAGATAACCCAGCAAATATTGCATCTTCTGAATGGATCCCAATGTGGGATTGCAGTGGATAACTGCTTTAAAAAGATCGTAAAAACGTTGCCAATCCTTACTATCTCCGTTGAAAATTGCTATTTGGATTGGTGGAAGCTTCGGCAGCTCGAAGTGAAATCCGCTGTTTAATGGCTGCATATCATGTTTTCCAACAGGATCGATTATTTGTACGCCAGGGTTTGTTAGTTGAGATACTTTAGGTTCTTGAGTCACAAGTTCGGATCTTATCTGTTCCTTTCCTTGTTGGAAAAGTGACTTCATTGCATCAAGTTTAAACTTTGTATCTTCAAACAGGCCATTTGTAAAATATGGCTCTTCTGAGGATAGATTCTCCATAAGTAGCTTGTGGTTTGCTTGCAAGTTCCAAAATATTTCGTCCAAGTTGGATATCTTCTTTTCGAAATATTCCGTTGTTTTTCTTGTTGCGCTGTCCTTCCTAAAGTTCCGCTCCATGGTCTCCATTTGCGTGACTAGCGCTCGCTGGTCTTCCAAAATTCGCGATGTATCCATTGTCGAATTTGTACGCGCACTTATCTAAAACGTATAGAGCTTGGAGACTGGGAATCACTTGGATAGGAAAATGCTTTGCACAAGAAAAGGCTCGACGGACCAATGAAAAGTATCCAAAGAGCATCCTCACCAGATGCAGTTTGGATGTTAGCTAAAAGACTTAATTGTTGTAAAGGCTTTTAGCCCTTAGAGAATTGGGATGAGAATGTAGCGAGGAACGTAATTAAAACACCGTGGTTCTTGTTGAACTGGGAAGAAATTATTATTGCCATTTACTTTTATACATTTAAAAATTGCTTACATCTAAAATATATATCGTTTGTAAGTCGCTTAATTCTACACGTAAATTATTTTTGAATATAAGAAAATGTGGAAATGCTTATGCGTGATATGCAATAAACAAAATTATGGCCAAAGTGCACATTGAATGAAAATTTATGAAGTTGAATGATCTTGAATTAACTATAAGAATTATTGATGATGTAAAAAATTTAAGTTGAATGCTCTTTGAAATAACAATAAAAATTATTGATGACTTAAAGAATTTAAGTTGAATGATCTAAGGCAATGGAAAATTATTGATTACAAATGTAGTTAAATAATTTAATGTTAAAGAATTTAACAGGGATGTTCCCACGCAATAAAACAACCAGCGTATCGAGCATGAAAGAGACTTTTATTGAATTTGCTTCCATTTAAATACTATTTTAACATAACAATTCAAATTGAACTTAATATAACCTAATTGCTGACAAACCATACTTAATATTGTTTTGCTTATAAAAGTGTACTACCAGATATTAAATGTAATAGAACGAAAAATGAACTAGACTGGGCCATATTTAATTTTTTGCTAACTTTACATATTTGTTTGAATGTATCTATTATAGAGTTCACTACAATATACAGTCTTCCACAAAAGTCAAGGTACAGAGAATCGGTAACTGAAAATTGTATTACTGAATCAATATTTTTATTTGAAAACCAAAAGTTATGAAATGGTAATAATACGAGTTCTGTTGAATTTCAGTTTTCATAAATTTAAAAGGATTCGGCAATAATGATCATTGAAGACAATAATTTTTTGTTGGCAATGTCTCTTTTCTACTCCACAAAAGTCTTGGTACAGTTGCAGAAAATGCCCTGTTATTTGTAAAAAGGGGAATCCCCCAAGTTCATATTATCAGAGTGAGTTAACAACCGTAGGCCGCTGTCTTTAATATCGCGTCCGTATTCGTGGTGTATCTTTTATTTAATAAAATTTTTTAAAAATGAGTCGAAAGGAGTCGAGTATTAAGGAGCGTGAAATAATTATTAATCTGCATTCAAATCAGAGCAAATCATATTCTGAAATAGCTGAACTAGTGTTGCGAGGTCGGTCAACCATTCAAAAAGTGATAAATCGATTTAAGAAGGAAAATAGAGTGGAAAATGTGCCCCGAACAGGTCGTTCATCTAAACTAAGTGCAAAGGACAAGAGAAAAATTTTGCGAATGGTAAAACAAGATCCATTTCTAAGCTGTAGAAAAATCTGCGATGTTCTTGGAATTAATGATAAGAAGGAGGTTAGCGCAGAAACTGTGCGTAGAGCTGTCGTAGAAGCTGGATTTTCATCTCGTACGCCTAGAAGAAAACCTCTTGCAAGTTCCATAAACAAACAAAAAAGAATAACATTTGCAAAAGCATATATTGACAAACCAATAACGTTTTGGGATAATGTTTTATTTTCGGATGAGTCTAAATTTTGTATATTTGGTGCAAATGGGCATAAGAGGGTCTGGCGAAAAGTAGGAGAAGCATTTAATCCCAAGAACACTATTAAAACAGTAAAACATGGAGGCGGTGGTGTTATGGTTTGGGGTTGCATGGCTGCTGCTGGAGTTGGAAATCTGACATTCATCGAAAAAACCTATGGATCAGAACTCTTATTTAGAGATTCTACGAAACAACATGAAACAAAGTGCAGCCAAATTAGGTATGCGAGAAGATTTCTTGTTTCAACAGGACGATGACCCTAAGCACACTGCGCATAAAGTTCGAATGTGGCTATTGTACAATACTCGCATGCTTGCTACACCGCCTCGAAGCCCTGATTTGAACCCTATAGAGCATCTTTGGAATGAGCTTGAGACAAAAATGCGAAAAAGAGTGATATCAAGCAAGGCGCAGCTTAAGGATGTTATATTGGAGGAGTGGGCCAGAATCAGCAGCGAATTTACTTAAAAATTGGTATATTCTATGCCTAAAAGACTGGAGTCAGTAATTCAGATGAAAGGATATCCGACAAAATATTAAGAAAAGTATAATTCAAATAACTATGCAAGACTATAATTACAATTTGTATCATTTTTCTTTAGGTGTACCATGACTTTTGTGGACTTCATTCATTGACTTTCCAACACATCATATGTAATAATATATTAATACGACAGAATTTTCGTTTTGTTTTACATGAATTTAAAGTGTAATGATTATAGTTGAAGTAATACCAAAAAAAATTTTATCACTATAGGTTTTTTAAATAAAAATATCAAACAATTTTCATGATATTTATCACTGTACCTTGACTTTTGTGGAAGACTGTATATAGGGTGGGCCAAATACAAGGTTCTTTTTAAAAATGCAATAAAATGCACAAGAATCAAATTTTTGTTATATTCCGTTAGTTGTGAAATACGACTTCATTCATATGGCTGCCAGGGCTGGCGTGATAGTAGGCCATCCTCTCAGTCCAATTTTATAAGACATTATTGATGGCTTCGGGCCCTATCTGAGCAATGGTTCGTTGAATATTAAATTTCAGTGCTTGAATCGTTTGTGGATTTCCTGCATAAAATTGATTTTTTACAGCACCCTGTAAAAAGAATTGATGAGCTGTATGGCATGGCGCGCCATCCTGTTGAAACCAAAGGTCAGCCAAGTCCAAATCCTCAATCTTCGGCCACACAAAATTGGTTATCATGCCTCTGTAGCGCTCTTCGTTGACCGAAATAACATTTCCAGCCTAATTTTCAAAGAAAAACGGTCCAATGATGCCTCAACTCCAGAATCCACACCACACTTTCACTCGCTGAGGATACATTGACTTCTCAATAGTCACGTGTGGGTTTTCCGAACCCCATATGTGGCAGTTTTGTTGGTTCATATAGCCGCCGAGATGAAAATGTGCTCCTTCAGAAAAGATGATTTTTTGAGAAAAATCGGCATCCAGTTCGATTTCAATATTTTCCAGCGTTGTTCAAGCATAAATCGATTCATTTTGTTCCGTAGAAGGTTAGTACTGACTCAACATAATTTTGAGCGGGAAACAGCTGTCAGTGTCAAAATAATATGTGATTTAAAAAGAAACTACTATATTGAACACCCGGCATATACAAGAATATCTATATAAATAAATAAATAAATAAATAAATATATATATATATATATATATATATATATATATATATATATATATATATAATATATATATAATATATATATATATATATATATAATATATATATAATATATATATATATATATATATATATATATATATATATATATATATATATTTATATAAAATATATATATATATATATATATATATATATATATATATATATATATAAAATATATATATATATATATATATATATATATATATATATAAAATATATATATATATATATATATATATATATATATATATATATATATATATATATAAAAATATATATATATATATATATATATATATATATATATATATATATATATATATATATATATGTATATATATATGTATATATATATATATATATATATATATATATATATATATATATATATATATATGTAGTCAATAATTTTGTTTATTTGATATCCGCAGGCCAATCCTCTTTTTTTTTAAAAGCCATCGGGCCTTGCTTAGTTGTGTGAGCAGACGCGTTTCAACTACTTTGAGTCATCTTCAGTGTCTATAGGATGTGTTAAAGGGAACGACTTTATATAGTCGTAGGATGGGTAATTAGCGAATGGGTAATTAGCGGATGGGTAATTAGTGGATGGGAAGTCAGGAAGTAAATTACTCAAGTGCTAAATTATACACAGGTAGAGAGATATTATGTTTTTGTTTATTTTGTTGCTTGTTGGCTGTCCGTTTACTCTGTTTCATCTTGTATTTGTCTTCGTCTCAGAGTGTGGTCTAGGACTGAGAAAATTGCGTCGGAATTGGTAACAAGTTGTTCGTTGATAATGTCACCGTCTGTCTTTCTATGTTTATAAATTTCAAGCCTTTCTAGGGTGTCAAGTCTCGGTCCTTTGCTTTGTTTGTGTAGCAATTTCATAGAGTTTGTCATAGCGTCAAGTTCATGTGCGTGGTTTTGTAGGTACGTCTGTAAAATATTACATTGAATCTTTTGACAACTTTGGGTATGAAGGCTTCTTACAAAGATTGTAAGAATATTTCTGACATTATTGAGGACATTGGATGTCCCATACCCAGACCGTCTTCGGCAATGTATGTGTTGCTATTGAACTTAAAATAGTTCTATTTGATTGTGGTCTTTATGAGATTGAGTATTTGATCTGTGAATCGTCGGCTGTTGTTGAATGGAAGTTTTTCTTTTAGTATGGCCAGTGTTTCATCGACAGGGATAGACGTATAGAGGTTGGTGATGTCTAATGCTAAAAGTCGACAATTTTCAGTCAATTTTAAAGAAGTCGTAGAATTTGCTAGCTCGCGGCTGTTCTTTAATGCGTATTTGTCGTCAAGGTGCATGACATCAGCCATTATCGTTGCCAAGTACCGTGCTAATTGGTATGCAGGAGCTGGGCGGTAGTTGACGACAGGACGGATAGGAATATTGGGTTTGTGGAGCTTAGGTTGTGCTTTAAGGAGTGGTGTGCATGGATTTGAGTTTATGTAGCGTTGCTTCGTATTAGGAGGAATAATTAGTGGGGATTGTATAATGGCAGTACGTAAGTCCGCTTGGAACCTATTGGTGGGGTCTTTGTTTACCAGTTTGTACCCGTTGGGGTTAATGATGTCTATTGTTTTTTGTACGTAGTCCGCCGTTTTTTGGATCACCGTTGTATGTCCTTTGTCAGCCTATGTCACTGTTAGTAGGTTATCCGTAAGCTTTGTCTGAATGTGTCTTTATATATTATGGTCTTCGTGGAAATCAGTTTTGTTTATGCTAGTGCATATTTTTTGTAGTATGTCTACTGCAGTATGTCTGTTGTTCCTGCGGCAGTTTGTTAATGGCTAGTTCAGTGTCGATTACTAGTTGTTCTAGGTCTTTGTTGCGGTCTGTATTATATAAGTTGTGCTTCAGTCCCTTATTTAACAGCTCCATTTCTTGTGTCGTAATAGGCGTATTTGAAAGGTTTATAGTCCGTAGATAGAAAGTTCTGTTCGCTGGTGCGGTCATTTTGTTTTGTTTTTTCATCAATTTGTCAAGTTTCTTCGTCATGGTCTCATATTTAGTTTTGAGCTGAATATCAATGTTTTGTCTCACGTCATTGTAAAACTGTAGAAAGTTTTCAGTTTGTATACTGTTAGCTAATTGTAAGTGTGAATGTAGTAGTTGTCGGTTGATTTCGTCCTTTTTTATGTACAGTGTTCTTATTTCCTTTTTCATGCGGAGTATTTGTGCGCTACGTTGTGTGTTTTGTGCAGCGATTGTGTTTTGTTTTATTACGATTCTTGCAAATGCTGGTGTTATGTTGTTTTTCAAGCACTGTTTCTTGAACCATATGTTTGCTATTGTTTGATGAAGTTTAAGGGGAAGGTTGTGGAATGATCGCAACAGTTTTGCCTGGCTGGCTGTGTTGTAGTCAATAATTTTGTTTATTTGATATCCGCAGGCCAATCCTCTTTTTTTTTAAAAGCCGTCGGGCCTTGCTTAGTTGTGTGAGCAGACGCGTTTCAACTACTTTGAGTCATCTTCAGTGTCTATAGAATGTGTTAAAGGGAACGACTTTATATAGTCGTAGGATGGGTAATTAGCAAATGGGTAATAAGCGGATGGGTAATTAGTGGATGGGAAGTCAGGAAGTAAATTACTCAAGTGCTAAATTATACACAGGTAGAGGGATATTATGTTTTTGTTATTTTTTGCTTGTTGGCTGTCCGTTTGTTCTGTTTCATCTTGTATTTGTTTTCATCTAAGAGTGTGGTCTAGGACTGAGAAAATTGCGTCGGAATTGGTAACAAGTTGTTCGTTGATAATGTCACCGTCTGTCTTTCTATGTTTATAAATTTCAAGCCTTTCTAGGGTGTCAAGTCTCGGTCCTTTGCTTTGTTTGTGTAGCAATTTCATAGAGTTTGTCATAGCGTCAAGTTCATGTACGTGGTTTTGTAGGTGCGTCGCATAATTGGAGTCTGCCTTTTTGTATAAGAAAGATCGTAGGTGCTCTTTGTATCTTGTCGTTAGTTTTCGTGTTGTCCTTCCTGTATATACCATGTCGCAGTCCTTGCATGTCAGTTTGTATATGCCGCTGTTTTCGTATATCGATGAGTCATTCAGTTTTGGTTTCAGTTTGTTTCCAATGTTGTTGTTCGTTTTGAATGCAGTTTGCAATTTGTATTTCCTAAGGAAGTTTGATAGTTTGTATGTCTCTTTGCCTACGTATGTTAACGAAACCCACTGCTGATCGTTCTTATGAGTTTCAGTCGGTTGGCGTTCCTGTTTTTGTTTGTACTGTGTGACTAGTTTGTCAATGTCGCATTGTTTGTATCCGTTATTATTAGCTATTCTGTAAATGTTGTTTAGTTCGTTGGAGTAGTTAGTAGGAGTCATGGAGATGGAGTGAAGCCTCTGCACTATTGATCTGTACGCTGCTAGCTTATGTTGTGCGGGGTGGTTGGATGTTTCATGTATGGTATGATCAGTTGTGGTTGGTTTTCTGTATATTTTGTAGTCCAATCGTGTTTGCTCACGTGTCACAGTTAGGTCCATATAGTTGAGTTGTCCGTTTGTTTCTTTTTCCATAGTGAACTTTATATTCGTGTGAATTTCATTCATATAGGTAAGTAGTTCGTCTTGTTTATTTTCTTGTGAGTCAATAACAATGAAACAATCATCCACATATCGTTCCCATCCACTTATTACCCATCCGCTAATTACCCATTCGCTAACCACCCATCCAACGACTATATAAAGTTGTTCCCTTTAACACATCCTTTAGACACTGAAGATGACTCAAAGTAGTAGTGGGTAATTCGAAATTTTTTTCGACAATTGATCTGATCTCAGGTTTGCACCAAATTAAGATGAAACAAACAGACATTGCCAAAACTGCCTTTTCCACAATGAATGGGAAATATGAATTTACAAGGCTCCCTTTTGGCTTAAAAAACACCCCGGCGATATTACGATGTGCCATTGATGATATCTTAAAAGAATTTATCGGGAAAGTATTCTATGTATACATAGATATTATTATTTTTGGGGGGTCCAAACAAGAGCATTTGGAAAATATAGACAAAGTGTTTTCAAAACTAAAGGAAGCAAATTTCCGTGTGAATCTAGACAAAACAGAATTCACGTAAGCCGACACTGAATTCCTCGGCTTCATCATAACCAATACGGGTATTAAACCCGACCCAAGGAAAGTCAATGCGATCAAACTCTTCAAACCACCGGGCAATCTTAATGATCTGAAAAGTTTCCTAGGTTTAGCCTCATATTACCGACGCTTCATCAGAGATTTTGCGAAAATCGCGAAACCGTTAACGAATCTTACCAGAGGAGAAAATTCATTTAGAGCAGGAAGAAATCAAAGCATTTAATAACCTCATAGAATTATTGACGTCTTCTGAGATAATGATTTTCCCAGATTTCTCAAAACCCTTTATATTGACAACGGATGCTTCTAATAACGCAATTCGAGCAGTGCTTTCTCAAAGGGAAATAGGGAAGGATAAGCCCATCACTTTTATATCCAGATCCCTAAATAAAACTGAGGAAGCCTACGCCACGAATTAGAAAGAGATGTTGGCGATAGTGTGGGCCCTTGACAACTTAAGAAATTATTTATATGGAGCATAAAAAATCAAGAAACTAACTGATCACCAACCCCTGACGTTTAGCCTTAGCAATAAAAACAGCAATGCTAAACTCAAAATGTGGAAGGCTCGTACAGAAGAATGTAATTGTGAAATCATATATAAACCCGGTAAAACTAACCAAGTTGCTGATGCCCTGTCGCAACTTAAAACAGAAGCCCACTCACTGACATCTCCATCGTCAAAAGTCCATAGTGCAGATGAAGACAGTACAGATCTGATTCCATGCGTAGAAGCCCCCATCAACACATTTAAGAACCAAATAATAATAAGCGAAGGAAAAGATATATTTTTATATAAAGAACCCTGTAATGTGACGCCTACGCCCGGGAATCGAAGTGATTCCGATCCCGAACCCTTGCACTCGGCCAGATGGGTATGATCTCGAAATGCAAGCGGACTTCATCTTTCGTGCGGATATCGTTGCGCAGAAAATATTTTTTTATCTCCAAACATTTAGATCTGTGGATTTAAATATTTGAAACAGAATATTAAACAAAACCCCGACGCATTTCGAGACATATCCATTTGGGATTGCCCCTCCACCGTGGCCATCGAAAAACTATGCCACTGGCAACAAATGGAGATGCACATTGCCGCCATGTGGCGTTCCATTCCACACACATCTGTTTTGTCCGAGGAGAAAACCGGTGGAATTTGACAGCCACATGGCGAAGTGTGTCGGTAAATTCTTTTGCTAGCTACGGGAGTGTGTGTCCAAACTTCTAAGATACTTAAGTGGCTCATTAAAAGATTTTTGCAAATATTAGCTAATGCTCGTAGTAAACTAAAGTCGGTAAGTGTGACACTGCTACTCTCACTTGATTAACTTCCACAGTCCTCCCATTCTAGTGACATACATAAAGCGCATTCAGCGTCAACACGGAGATACGCGCGCAATTAAACACTAAAGTTAGAACTCGCAACTATTTGGAATTCCATTTTCATCGTACCTTGCGGGCACTCCCAGTTGTTTGCTGCCTTTACGATTTTCTTTGGCGCTGTGGCTTGCAAAATAGGCGAATTCGTTTTGCTCAATCTTCCGAACTGGACTCCAAGAACGAGCCGCGTCGCCCAGCGCTTGCAGTCAACGACCAGCGCAACAAGAGAAATTCCAGCAGCAGCAGCGAGACAACACGCGAGATTCGTACATTTGACAAAGAGGTAGGAGTGTAATTAAGGAAGGAATGGACCATTTTTTTTGTTTTTCCGTTGTGGCGCTACTTCTTGTTTAATGCAAACAAAAGTTTGCAGTCGGACGAATGCCGTGACTACTGTTTGGAGGTTAGCAAGTAAGTTTTACGGTGAAGGATCGGCAGTGCCCACGTCATTAATTTAACGGAATAAGCACCAGAGCAAGATATGATTTGCATACTATCTCGCCATTAATTTCTTGCAACAAATTAAATCTAGTTTTGGAAGCTGTTTCCAAAAGTTAGAGTAGATGATAGCTATTCCAAGAGATGGAACATCACAAATCGCGTGTGGTGGGTAAATACCGTTTGAAAGAAGATGACGAGAGAATGACAGCAAAGTTAGACTAGACTTCAAAATTTGAATCAAATTAATACTCGGAACGTGAAGATAAATATAGAAACTCCCAACAAACATTCTTTTAAGATGCCGATCTCATAGAACTCAGCTCGCTATTCGGTACAGTATTTGAACGTGCTTTAGAAACATTGAATAGTGTCAAAATAGTTGTGTATACGCCACCGAATCGTCTTCGGGAGTGATTGAAGTGCAAGAACACGTCAACCATGGTTACAAACTATTTACTTACATAAGCTATTGTATATGTTGATCGTTTGAAATTCGCCACCAAAGCCAATGTATTTGCAACCACGTAAGCGCCGTCCCTGTCGCGCCAATTTTCAATAAAATCGACTGGGGTAAGAAGATACCCTATGTGCCTAGAATTAGGACCAGATAAAATCAAATAATTTGCCATCAAATCAATTCAGTGGTAGTGATATTTGTTTCTATACACTTAACTTGTCTCTTCTTATATTTTGAAATATTACTCCAATTGTATAATATTTTTTCGCTACTACCAATCTACCATGAGTTTAATGATTGTTCATTCTGTTTGTTTTTGGTTATGGAGCGGTAGAGAGACTTTAAGCATATAATAATGAAATTTGTTTAAAAACGATAAATTATAATAGAAATACTTGATTTCGGATTGGAAAATAACTGAGGGTATTGTAAATACAGTGTATCGTGGTGATAATAAATAAAATTCATAATGGGAAAGAGTGGAAGCCGGTTCAATTAAACGCATATTGCGATAGTGTACGTTAAAAATTATTCGGTCTAAATTTTTTTTTCAAATATCTAATGTTTGCTTGGAAATAACCAATAACTAACATAACCCTTACTAACAATCAAGGATTATTTGAGTACAAGAAACTAGCTTGTAGGATTTGATATAATTTAGGATGCATATGAGGAGTTTTCAAGAATAATTCTTTACATAAAATATATCTTACAAAAACAAGCTTTGTTAACTGCGATACACTCGTATTATCTTTAATAAGTCTAATTGTAACATATGAACAAGACTGTAATCTATCGGTAATTATTAGATGTGAAAATGTTTACACCCTCTAAATGAATTATCTGAATATTAAACATGAATTACTAAGGAAGCCATAAGCCTTTCCGTTCCGCATGCTCTTTCTTTTGCAGCGGAAGTGATGACCGAGGGTAAGTATGTCCTGAAGAGGGTTAGGTTTTAATAATCTGCGGATGATTGATTTCTAGTCGGTTACGGTCCGCGGTACCCTTGTTTGCGCTCGTTTTTTTTCTTAGAGTAGGTTATTTTGGACTTGAGGTAGGTTAGCTTATTTTCTGGTACCGCGTCGGTGATTCGGTAACGCGCCTATGGAATTTTGTAGCGTTTTTGATTTGAGATCTGTGGAGAGATCACATCCAGAATTAACGTAACGTAGGTTTCCCGTTCTGGATGAGTATTTGTTGACGCGTTTGGAAATCGGGCATGTGAACCGGTGGCTGAGTTAAGTAACTCGGACTAAGTCTGCTCGCGTAAGACCCGCGACCGAAACTCCTCTCCGAACTAGCTAGCCTACAAGCAGCCACCACGGAGTAGACTAAGTGTGACCGGACTTGTTGACCTGAAGGGTACAGTCCGTTGTCATTTCCAAGACTGCACGTCTCGAACCGATGAGAGGTCGGTTCTGATTGCGATCGAACGAGATGAAGTAGGAAACCGTTACAACCCCATCCTGGCTACCATCGACACTATATTAAATTAAAAGATTTGAATGGAAAAAATTTCATCGAAACACTCAAGGAAAAATTAAACCCAAACATCCAAAATGGACTTAAATTCCAGAAAAATATATTCAATTGCTTCAGGAGATTTACAGACAACACTTTAATCAATTTAAAATACGTGTAATGCAGCAAATTGTCGGAGATGTTTCAAATCCCGACAACATCTTCCATATAATCGAAAGGGAACACAGAAGAGCACACAGGAATTGTGGAAAAAATAAGCAACAGATTCTCGAAAAATATTATTTTCCGCAAATGGCTAGCCACATCAAAAAATATGTGAAGAGATGCGACATATGCAATTCCAATAAGTACGACAGCCATCCTAATAAGCCCCAAATACAAGAAACTCCCATTCCTACTTATCCATCAGAAATATTGCATATGGACATTGTTGTAATTCAAAAAGAAAAATACATATCATGTATCGATAAGTTTTCAAAATTCACCAAGTTTTTCCATATCAAAGATAAATCAGTTCTGCATCTTAGGGACAAACTTATCAAAATCCTACATTATTTCACTGCTCCAAGAATACTCGTTATAGACAACGAACGAGGACTTGTAGGCCCAATCATTACAAACACCTAGTCAAAGAAGTGAAGTTAACGGGACATTCAACAATAATCGAAACGATTAGGTGTTTGCAGTGTGAATACACCGATTTAAGTCTCAAGGAGATAATTAACATTGCAGTGAATTGATATCATAACTCTATTCACTCTGTCACAAAGAAAAAGCCAACCGCCATTTTTTCAGAAGGGAACAAAGAATAAACTCGGATTCAGGGAAAAAATAAATGTTGAATTATCCCTACTTATCAAGAAAAATCAAAATAGGGAATTGAAAAATGCAAACGCAAAAAAGCAAGAGATAAAATCGTACAAACCAGAGGAAGTCATATATACAGCAGTGAAAAAAATACAGGGAAAAACCAAAACAATATTCAAAAAAGAAGTGGTGGCAAAAGAAAATAAAGTTACCGTCACCACAACAAGTGGAAGATGCATCCATAAAGCTCATATTAAAAATATCGAACAATAGATTCTTCGTTTTTTTGCAGACTCACCTTCATCAATTTGGGAGCGGCGGCTAACGTTTTTGAATATCCTGGTCCCATTGTTACGATTAAACAGGGTACAGCGCGTGTATTCAGTGGAAATGTAAATCTCGTACATATAATCGACACAGATTAATTCGAAGAAATAGTCAATAAAACAATACCCCTGATTGCAACTATAAACGAAACAAGCATCTTTAAACCCCAGTTAGACTATCAAATTGAACAAATACAGCGTCAAATTCACAAACTGCGTGGCCCAACACATAGAAATAAAAGATCAATTAAATGGATCGGCTCTACCTGAAAGTGAGTAGCTGGTTCCCCAGACGCTACAGATTGGGACACAATCACTAGGAGTCAAGAAGAAATTATAACCAGTAACAACCAATAATACAGAATAAATAAAAAACTTATGGAATCCATCAACGAAATATTGAAGGAATACAATAAAATAGTCCAACACCTCAACGAAAAAATTAGCGATCAGTATGAACAGATGCTGTTTAACAGGCTCAGTATCCTTGGAATCGAAATAAACGAAATCTCCACAGCAGAACACCTAGCGAAGAAGGGAATTGTGAACAGCAACCTTCTTGACAAAACGGAAATCCAAAGGCTAATTACTGAAATAGAAACACTTCCTTACGGAAATGAAATTGAGGCCATAGAATATACCTCTCCATCAATCATCATCAACAAATCCACCTTGCTATACACTATTTCTATTCCTAAAACTAACCATCGAGAATACAATCATATACTCATCAAACCCGCTACAAAGAAAGATAAACGTATATATTTGGAATTTAGAGAGCTCAATCAGCCAAAATCTTGAATTCGGAATGATCATTAAATGTACAAATATCGGAAATATTACACTTTGCAAAGAATTCGACCTTAAAAAAACTACCTGAAAATCACTGCATTAGCCAAGTAATAAAGGGGGGAGATACCGAATGTTAATATGAGTTTAACACGGATGAAAAAATCGAAGTAACTACTAATAACATGATTTTTCTCGATAACTACCACGGGACTTTAGTTGATTCGACCTCAAAAAGAAATTTACATGTATAGTGCAGTTTCATAATGAAACAATAAAAATCAAGGACGATGAATTCATCACTTACGAGATTACCTCGCACCAAATCCTTCCACATGTCCTCCAAAATCAACCACGTGAAAAAAAGCTGAAGCTCAACTTAGGGTATCTACACAGCCTAAACCTCACCAACAGGAAGCAGCTCCAAAATCTACTTACCAGCTTTGGACACTCTACAAAAGCCCTGTTAGTAATAGTCTTTATCATTATACCACTGAAAATCAAGAAGCATCGTACATCCCTGAAAATTGTCACCTCATCAACTGTGAATGCCGAATTGCAGGATATTCAACCCATTCAACTTAATCTCTAAAAACTTCTCATCATGCGAACGTCGAGACCATCGAGATCCTGCGGGACGCGGATCTTTGAAGGGGGAGGAGTTAACATCAGCATAAATCCAAAGTTCAGCATCATCGTAAATGTTAAGATCATCATAAACTTCAAATTACTCGCTTACTTCAAATCTTGTTAACGTAGCTATGTTTCCATTAAATTGCAAAATGTTCTTCAAATTACATTCTTCAGTATTTCATGTCAGCGCTTACATATGCGAAGTGATCTAAATTCTTGCAAGTTAGTTAAAGTCAACAAAATCATTTCTCATACTTTTTGTCTAGTTGCATTATTGTAAATTATAAAAATTCCATTCCAGTAATAAACGGATCGGCAAACTTTTAACTCGCGTTTTTCTTAAGTTCGAAAACATTTTTTATTAAAACAAGTTGTAGACTTGTTAACTTATATATATATATATATATATATATATATATATATATATATATATATATATATATATATATATATATATATATATATATATATATATATATATATATATACACATATATATATACACACATATATATATATATATATATATATATATATATATATATATATATATATACTCTATTAGCTAAACTTTTTTAATTGGATCATTTCACCCTTTTCACATCAATTTAATGTAAATCTATACGACAAATTTGCTCTACATTTGAAGCTTTATCTAACGTCGCGCGGATATCGATCACTCTTTCGGATGGCTCCGATAGCTTTTTAAATTACTTTTTTCTATGGAATTGTTTGCAGCTACATATAAATGAGTTGCATATTTTGAATAATTTTTCTGAAAAATTATTAGAGAAGAAAAATGTTAGAAGAAGGTGGTTTCGACGTGTGCACTAATTCTCCTCAGGCCATCACACTTAGATACACACCGGTGATGGCGACCACCATGCTCAGAGGTGATGGAGTTAATTTTTAATTTTTCTACTTATGCAAACTCAAATATGTTTTTGTATCTGCAAGTTATATTCAAGGTAAATTTCTCTTGTAAGTACTTGTATTAGCTAAACTTTTTTAATTGGATCATTTCACCCTTTTCACATCAATTTAATGTAAATCTATACGACAAATGTAGAGCAAATTTGTCGTATAGATTTACATTAAATTGATGTGAAAAGGGTGAAATGATCCAATTAAAAAAGTTTAGCTAATACAAGTACTTACAAGAGAAATTTACCTTGAATATAACTTGCAGATACAAAAACATATTTGAGTTTGCATAAGTAGAAAAATTAAAAATTAACTCCATCACCTCTGAGCATGGTGGTCGCCATCACCGGTGTGTATCTAAGTGTGATGGCCTGAGGAGAATTAGTGCACACGTCGAAACCACCTTCTTCTAACATTTTTCTTCTCTAATAATTTTTCAGAAAAATTATTATTCAAAATATGCAACTCATTTATATGTAGCTGCAAACAATTCCATAGAAAAAAGTAATATATAACTCTAATAATGAGCGAATATCATCGATTACCTGATAGATCATGTAAATCGAGATTCTTAACAATAGTGCAACACCATGCAAAAAACTTAAAATATAATAAATTTAAAATTTGTGCGAACGTATGACGATATAAAGTTTTTTTTCGTTTTATGAATGTTTAGCTATTATCATGGAGAGGCAGTAGTGTGTAATATTGGGTTTTGATTATCGCGCAAGTTTTTATAGGAACTCATGACGTCATATATTTAAAATAAATGTTTCGTTTTGGGGACTTTTGTCTATCGTTTCTCTCGTACAACTTTACAATACATTCATTTTTTTGTGAGGTATTTATTGTTCCTAAACTTATAAATGTCTATCCCTGCTATTTCCAGATTTCGTTATGCAAACATGATTAACTTTACTTTCGAAGACAACATGCATCCACTGCTACATGTAGTACGCTTTGATGAAAGATTCTAAAATTTCTTACTAAGCTCTTTCATAGCATCGACAAATTTCGGATCGCCCTACATGTCTGGTTATCAAAACAACAAAGTTTCTTCCTGAGCCTCGATTCGCTGGAAGAAGGATAGTAGAATCTGAGAGGGGAGTCCCAGGCACTGAGTCGTGTTGTCAACTGAAGGGCACAGCTTTATGTTCTCTTCCTTCTTTTTGGGCCATCTTTTCCGCTGTTGTGGGCCTGCTTTTGGGTCCTTTTTGGGTGGAACTAACTTACAAGTTCTAGTGAATAAGGTAAGTTGTAGTGAATAAGGTAAGTCCGTTAAGGACTGCAGCAATGGTCTGCTGCCTTGGCGGAGGAAGATATTGATACCCGCCGAGAATGTCCTTGTCTGGGGACGCGTGAATACGCTGGCAGGCTAGCATTGCGGTGTCGTGGGGTGGGTTCGTTCCTCCAGCACAAGGACCCACTACAAAAGAATTTCGCATTCACGAATTCCTGGGTCTCAACAGAAAGGCGACCGAAGTCGAAAAATTGCAGGTAACTACAACAAGGGAAATGACTTGTTCAGAGAACAAGTTGGACAAGTGAAAACGGAAGGACTTAGGGTAACCTCGTCGTTACCCGACGATGCTCAAATAAGAGTGGGACAACCGGGTGGTGACGGTGTCTGAATTGAAGAAATTCATTTAAAATCTTTTTCACTAATAAACGCCTTTTCTGCCCTTTATTTCAAAGGACGTCGCAGGTGCTTCATCTGAAATTCTCAAACTGCACCTTTGGTAATGAAATTATAAGTGACCTTTCTTGCACGACAATTAAAACTGCGATCCCGAAATCATTAAGGCTAACTCATAAGGCCGACAACCGAGAAATTATATCGATAATTCATACGCTAAATAATTCCAACAAATACAAATTAATAAGCTATATAATTTATAAAATAATGTAAGCAATGAAAGAAAAGGGTACTCACAGACCTTGTCCGACGACGAGCGCTCGTTGACGATGCAGGGGATGTAAGTCCTGGAAACATTGGATAAACACAATTTTAGGATGCCGACAACGGTTGCTTAGAAAATGATGACAGTCGCCTGTATAAAGCACAATACATAGATACTTCGGGATGAAAGAAAAACTGGCGAAATTCACAAATTATAAACGGATGTGTTCCTTTGCTTCCTATAAAATATGTTGACAATTGTTACATCTCCCAAAGCACCTCACCACTATTAATAAATAATCGAGTCTATTTGGCCGAATTTAGCAAAAAATTTTGCCGCATGGATTTCCCGAGCGAATAATGGCAAATTGAGTAACTGTACAGAGAGGACTGTGTGGGTCGATACTCGTCCGTCTCCGTACATTGCACGCACATTCTCCCTAACACAGGTTATACAGCCAATTTAATTTACGACCGGAGTGTTGTGTGGCGTAGCAATTAGTAAACATCTGTACAGATCGCTCCAATTCTGATGGCAGGTTGAATGATGAATTTGGATTAAACGCCCATGATCCGCTAGAGAGAACTTGAATTGTAAAGTCAGCTTCAGTAAGTGTGTTAGCTGCTTTCAAATATAGTCTAAAGCGTTCGTTGAGATCTTTCGAAATTCCAATGTCCTGGAATATTCTTTGTAGTTTTATCGTATACTCATAACCACAAGCCTGCTTCAATTTCGATATCATTGAAGCTTCCGTGTCATCGCTGGCCGATGTGTGATGAACTTGTCTCTTGGCAAGCATTTTACTATAGAATTCCTGGAAAACATCTTGTCTTCTATGTATTTAAATTCTACCATCACTTGATTTAATGTGTCTTCTAGCTCAGCTTCTTCTGGATTCTTACTAGATTTTTCAGCAATAAATCACAAATTTCGCCAATAATTCAGGGCTTTTACTTGTACTTTTGCTTGCTGCTGTCACTGCTATTGTGTTGATAAATTCATCACAGGCTTTGTCCAGCGCAGCAACAAAACCTTTGTCATTTTTAAATGCAGTCAGCACTAATGCATTGTACTTTTTATGAACATCGAGTATTGTTTGAACATATATCGATTGCGATTGCCTGCCAACTAACCACCTTGCGTCCAGATAACGGTGTGGTGGTTGTTTATAGATTGTTGCCAACGAGGAAATTTTAAGAATGATGAACGATAATTATTCCACTATCTAGATTCCAGTTACGTAACTTTCGACTACGTAACATGCTCTACACTACATTAGCACTCCTAATGAGCAGAGTTAATTATCACTTGGACAATTATTGCATCAACGTCCAGAACGATCATAGAAACATGGCCGTCAAATGTCAGACATTAGTGACATTTTCAATTTCTAGCACTGTGTAGTAATCGAGGAGTAGGGCTCTAAAAGCCAGCGCTGCCACAGGCACACAGCACAAACTCAATTTAACAATGAGTAACCATTCAGTCACCTTCCCCATCGCAACACTCGTTTTTTTCGCATGAAAAATAGGTCCAGAAAATGTCTTTTGTACTTAAATCCCGGGAAACAAAATTCTAAAACTGTTTAATATTTTAATGTGTAGTGATTTTATTACAATATCTTTTGAATATAATTTAACGAATTGCGGTGTAACGCGGTATACAAATGCTTAGAACGCAACGGTTAACCCCTTCAATTATATGAACGCTAAAATCATTGTATCATTTAAACCCCTTAAAATTTGTCAAATTTTACCGATTCCAACCATAATATTAATTAAAAATTGTTTTGTTTGTCGGTAATTAACGTGTGCCTGTCTAATTCTTCCGATTTTTCCCACTTAATTACGCCTAATCATTATAAACGAAAACTGCTTTCAATTGATAACGTAATCGAATCTACAAAAGACGACGTAAATTTTAAAAACAACCGAAACGAGTGTGCATTATCACCATCGGGGAAGAACCGACGAGTGACTTGTGTACCTACGATAAATTTTGCTAAATGTCGGCGACGAGCGGTGCCAAACAATATAGTTTCAAAATTTCCAGCTAGACCATTGCCCGTCACGCACATACGACCATGAGGAAAACATGGGGGAAACAAGAAAATATGTACTACAAGCCTTCTACAAACAGAAGACTAAAATGACGTTGTTGGCTATTTCCATTCTGGCTATTATCTTCTTTTCATACCAGATTTTTTATATCAATCAGTTACCCAATACAAGTACACCACTATCTTTAGAAAGTACATTTCTTCCAAAGGAAACAAAAGCCAAAATAACTGCAAAAGATGAGAGTGCTGATTTAAGTCTCAAAATTCTCAGAGGCATAAGACTGCGAGACTATGATGCGTACAAGCGAAGTTATGATGGAAAATTTCGCTGTTTGAGAGCGATCCCGCTATAGGAATTGCATTTCGAAAAGTCAAGGGGAATTACGGTGATTGTTTGGCAAGGGGAGTCTGAATCGAATGACCGGATGAGGCGGTTGTGCGTGACACTTGTTTGAGCTCCCTGTACGCGTGTTTTAGCGCTAATTAGACATATTACGACGTACAACATGGATTGTGTTCGTTGTGTGAATTGTACACGCTTCCGAGCTTTGCCAGCCCTGCGCCATCGAACCGTTCACCAAAAACCGCGAAATCGGCCGCGGTCGTGAGCGCCGCGCCGGTTCCGCGTAGCGAAGCTGCGAGACGACGAATTTCGCGAGAAACATACACCAAAAAGCACCTGTCGACTTCACGGGTCCCGTTTGGCTGCCGCTGTGGATTCAATGAGTGAAGGAGGCTCAAGTGGCTGTTGACGAGTATTGCTGGCGATTTGTAGGATGTGTGTGTCTGACTTGGATTCAACTTGCTTGTGAGCTGCGCGGAATTGTTGCCTGGTGAAGAATAGCAAATTTTGCAATTGGAATAATTGAATTGGTCGTTGCTGGTGTGTTTCGTGGTGTAGATATTAGTGTGCAATTCGGTGATGCGCAGTTTTTGCGTCTATTTCTGGTGACGGACGACGTTTGTGCACTCGATCATTTGGTGGCGCCGCGCCGAGCCACAGGCAGTTTCAAGGTGGCATGAAAACAGTGAATTCTCCGAGCAGTGTTGCAATTTTTCCAAGTGTCGAAAATTTAAACCATCCTTATAAAATTTCAACTCGTTACTTTCGCGTCATCGTTCAGCAATGATAATATACCAGAATACTTTGCATCATCGAAAGCGCTTGACGCTCTTATGAAGTCTCGTTTTGCTGAAGGAGATAATTGTTTATTCCCATCCCGAGAGAGTGCAATAGATTATTTGGATTTAATGTTAGAACATAAATTTCTTCATCGAGCAAAGAAAGTTCCTGTTTATTTAGATGAGCTTAAAGGCAAGTCGAAGAAAGAAGAAAAGGGGAATGCAAATGACAAGGAAGCTGACAAAGAAAAGCTAACAGATCAGGAAAGTCAGGTTGAAGGAACCTCTGAAGAATTGACATCCAAAGAAAAACGAAAGCGAAAAGTCCGACTCGAAAGGCACCCCGAGCAAATATTTGTTGACGGTTCCGAAGCATATGTTTGGATTTATGACCCAGTGCCCATTTACTATTGGATCTATGGAACATTTGTCGTATTAGGAGCCATTGTTATTTGCATGTTTCCGCTCTGGCCTCCTATTTTAAGGAAAGGTGTATATTATTTAAGCATAGCGGCCGCTGGGTTCTTAGTACTTATTTTGCATTGACGATTTTACGATTAATAATCTTTGTTATTCTTTGGCTTGTGAGTCGAGAAAAATTATATTTTTGGATTTTCCCGAATTTAACAGAGGATACCTGCACCCATCGAGCGCTCGACGGAACATGCAGGTGAGTACCTGTTTATTTTGCTTTGTATATAAATTCATTTTATTAATTTTTTGTATTATTTTTAAATATTGTTGGAATGTTGAAAAGTATGTTGAAGTATTTGGTAGATGGAACGCGGACATGAGGATTCAAAGAGAAAGTTGGAAAAATAATTTTTGGTTAAATTTAGAAATTGTGTTAGTAATTATAAATGATGGTTCGTAAAGATCGATTTTAATGGTACAGAAAGAAAAACTCCACAAAGCCAGTAACCGAAAGAATATTGTTATAACGAACTTAATTTGATAGATTTTCTAGTAGACTGGTAGAAATAAAAAAATGAATAGATAAAAAGAAGAACTACATTCGGTCTTTCCTTTCTCCAACTTTTAACCGAGTATAGGACCCGGTACGGTGGCAGGCTTCCACCCCAAAACATGAGCCAGCCGCCGGGTACAAACTAATTCCTTTTTTTTTGTTTCAGGTGACGTTATGGGTTGAGTGGCCCAAGCAGAGTGCCTTTTTATGGCATAGATTTATGCAATCTAAATTGTATAATTCTATGACATAAATTGGTCACCGGGGTACTCCCCTTCTGATGGGAAGGTTCATACAATTCAAGTTGTATGAGTTTTCCACTCAGAAGAGGAATACCTGGCCACTTCAACGAGCTATCTTTGGATTTATTCCGGTTGGGTGGGTATGAAGGGGCTCCACCACCACCCGGTTGCCCCTCTTTCATTTGTGGGCCATGAACTTCGTTGGGTAACGATGAGGTCACCCCAAGTTCGCCTTTCTTCTCAGGTTTCACTTGTTCTTGTAACAAGTACATCTCCTTTGGTGAGGTTATCTACAGTTTTTGCGACTTCAGTCGCCTCGTGAGCTATCGACAAATTCGTGAATGCGAAATTGTTTTGTAGTGAGTCCTCGTGCCGGGGAAACGAACCCGCCCCACGACACCGCAATGCTAGCCTACCAGCGCATTCACACGTCTCCGGACGAGGGCATTCTCGGCAGATACTTCCATCTTCCTCTGCCGAGGCAGCAGAGCATCGCTGCAGTCCTTCACGGACATATGAAAATTCTTATTCACTACAAATGGCGCCCAACGTGGGGCCCGAAATGCCCGGCTGTATCATCAGTCGTGAGCATGAGACAGTCCATCGTCTCTAGGTGTCCCCACTAGGTTTTAGATTATTGGCGGGTAGATAACTCCCGAGGGTAATTGCACTGATCGTGCCCCAGCAAATAGTAACTTTCGAGCTTGTGTTGTCTTCGGACATCAATATCGTTTGGTCCTGCTTTTGAATTATACTTTGGTGGTTTACCACCATTGTATAACTAGTAAGGCCAAATGATATTAGAGTCCCTTTTTGTGTTCGGAGGTTATTATTCCAACAACTTTTTGCGGAGGATTCTGATCCGCTCCCCAAACCAGCGGTGCCTAGGTGTCTTAAATTACATGGATTTTGATTTCATGTGATTGGCTGATTAGCTAATCCATGACTATCCATGACAAGACACGCGCTGCTTGTGGATTAGAATTCAACCCTGGGCTAACAAGTTGCAACTTGAGGAATTTGCTAATGAGGGATCACTTCCGAACCCTGATTTTCATGGTGCCACAAGAGAGTGTCCCTAAAACGCTTTAAAAGGATTGTGCCATTGGTGTCCTTACTTGGGAGGAAGGACGGAAAGGAAAGACCGATTATTTTTTGATAACATAAATTTTAATAAGTAATTAAACCTTTTCTTGCATACCTTTTGTTTTTTTTTGAGGAGTTGTTATAGTTCGCCACTTTCGGCCACTTGTGATTGTTTTGTCTTGGTAATAATCAAATTTATTTCTATTTCTATTATTTTATGCAGTAGTTATTAGAGCCCAAATTTTAGCTTTCTCTACCATGGATTTTCTAAACACATGTAGACTTTGCCTACAGAGCAGCGAAGAAATGTATCCGCTGGGTGATGGTTTGGTCGATGAAGTGAGGAGGATTTTTGTTGTCGACTTCCTGAAGGAGTCCCTCAACATGAACATCACTTTTGAAGATGATTCACCAGACCAAATCTGTGGTAGTTGTTACACGGAAGTGGAACGTATATACTCCTTCATACGGCGCTGTAAACAAACCGAGTCAACACTACAACGACTTAAATCAGCACGACGATCTCGAGAACCAGTTATCAACCAGCGGAACAAGATTCGAAGAGCAGACTACCATCCGTCTGAGGATCCGGATCCACCATCTCGATACCAGCCTTAGACCGCCTGGGATCTTCCGCCACGACTCAACCAAGTACCACCAACGACTCTAGGTTCAGTGGCTCCGCAGGAGCAACCCTATATGCTGAAGCCAAAGCATATCCCCAGCATCGTCTAGGGGTGGAATCTACATTTTAGCGGGGAGCCAAACGACCTGAACGTGGAAGTCTTCATTGGTCGCGTGGAGTCCTTAGTCGGAGAGATGTTGGCCGGCGACTACACGGTGCTGGCAGGATATTTACCAATGCTGTTCAGAGGAGCAGCACTCGAGACTTACTGGCGGATTCATTCGGCCCCACCATCAATACGCTGGACACGGCTGAAGGAGGTACTCCGCATGGAATACTCGACGGTCAACATGGATGAGAGTGTCCTGGACAAGATCCATGCCAGATGGCAACGTCCGGATGAGCCCTTTCATCAATATCGAGCAGATATCCTTCGGTTGAATGACCAGTTGTCAGAGCCTATGTCTTCCACCCAACTGCTGCGGGTGTTGAAACAGAATCTAAAGCCGGAACTTCGTTGCCATGTTGTAAACTCGGACCCGCAGAACATGGAAGCACTACTGAGGGTCGTGAGTCGATTGGAGAGGCTTGAAGAAGACCTCCAAGAACGGCCTTACCTACATGCGAGGACGGGTCCGCGACGTGAAATTGCCGAAGTGGCACTAAATTGCAACAACCCAGATCGGGAAGAAGGCACGGAGTCAAACACCTGTGTTTCGGACTACCCACATGATGCCACACCAAAAAACGGACGAACGAGTACCCTACCACCTCAACGGTACTCGAAGACCCCGCAGTAGCTCCTCAGCCAGCTGCTCACCCCAATAACCCTGACGTTAACCCACCAGCCATGACCACTACGACTGCGGATGTTCACTCTCTTCCGGAGACCTCGCCAACGACAATATTAAAGCGACCACCGCAGTCACTGCCAGAAGAACCCCGGTAGCCTCAAATACGCACTCTGAAACCTTATCATGTTTGACTGCAGGAATATCGGGTGGCTCGAGAGCGAATATTTGCTTCCAAAATAGTCACTTCCCGCCCGCGCAGGACAAAATGGTCAACTCGTCGTTGGCGGAATTTCCGCAAGAGAGTGCGCATCTGCCGTCAAACCTTAAACTCTTGTAACATCTCGGAGGTTGCTGAGAATGAGATGAGACCTTATCATCCAATTAAAGTGTTGGGCGAGACCGTGTTTGCATTGATCGACACGGGTGCCAGTATCAGTTGTCTTGCCTCGAGCTTTGGCTCGAAGGTGCTCCAAGACTATCCGAACTTGATTAAATCCTGGCGCACTGAAATCAGTACAGCTGATGGCACCAAACACCCTATACGAGGTAAACTAACCACACCCGTGACGTTCAGGGGTCAGACGAAGGATATTACGTTCTACATTATCCCGTCTTTGACTCAGAATGTGTACCTTGGCGTCGGTTTCGTCCTTCGCTTTGGACTGGCCTCAGATTTATTCACCGATTTGTCTTTAAAAACCAGAAATGTCAACGAAATCACTTCTACTCCCGGTAGACATGACCTGACGCCTAACCAACGGCAACGCCTGGAAGCATCCATCGCTGCTTTCCCATCTTACGCTACCCAAGACCTTGGCCGCACCACCCTAGTCTCACACGCCATCGACGTTGGCGATAGTAAACCGATTAAACAGAGACACTACGCCATCTCACCGGCCATGGAGAAATTGGTGTATGCGGAGCTAGATAGGATGCTCGAGTTGGGGGTCATAGAGGAGTCCCAAAGTGCCTGGTCATCACCGGTAACCTTGGTGGTGAAGCCAGGTAAAGTCCGCCTCTGTCTTGATGCCCGTAAGGTAAACGCGGTCACCATCAAGGACGCATACCCTCTTCCACTCATCGATGGAATACTAGGGAGACTGCCGAAAGCCAATTATATCACCAGTCTCGACCTAAAGGACGCCTTCTGGCAAATTCCACTCGATGAGGGGTCGAGGGACAAGACCGCCTTCACAGTGCCTGGACGACCATTATATCAGTTCGTCACAGTGCCCTTTGGCCTGTGTAACGCGCCGCAAACGATGACTCGGTTGATGGACAAGGTCATTCCACCTCACCTGAAACACCAAGTGTTCGTGTACCTTGATGATCTGTTGCTCATCACGGAAACGTTCGATCAACACCTCCTACTTCTACAAGAAGTAGCCCTGCACATCAGTAAGGCGGGACTCACCATCAACGTACAGAAAAGTAAGTTTGTCATGAAAGAAGTCCGATACCTAGGTCATGTCATAGGACATGGCACTATCAAAACGGATCCAGACAAAACTCGTGCGATTGATGAGTTCCCCTTACCAAAAACTGTGAAGCAGCTACGACGTTTCCTTGGTGTGTGCGGTTGGTACCGAAGGTTTGTTCGGAATTATGCAACAGTTTCAGCGCCCCTGTCAGACATGTTGCGGAAGGGGAAGTTTATTTGGACCGAACTCAGCCGAAAGGCATTTGAAGAGCTAAAACAAGCCCTCACATCCGCTCCTGTCTTGCACAGCCCCGACTTCACGAAGCCCTTCTCCATTCATTGTGACGCAAGTCAACATGGAGTAGGAGCCGTGCTGGTGCAATTGACCGACGAAGGAGAGGAAGCTCCCATCGCCTTCATGTCCAATAAGCTGAATTCGGCCCAAAGAAACTATACTGTTTCCGAGCAAGAATGTTTGGCAGCGGTAATGGCTGTGAAGAAATTCCGAGCTTATATCGAGGGCCACCAATTCGAGATCGTCACGGACCACGCGTCACTACAATGGTTAATGAACCAGGCAGATCTAAATGGACGCCTAGCAAGATGGGCTCTTAAACTGCAAGGGTTCAAGTTCTCCATCAAACATCGGAAAGGGACCCAGAACATCGTACCCGACACTCTCTCACGGATGTTTTCCCCAGAGGGAGCCGAATTGACAATAAATGACGAGGACCCCATCGAAATAGATTTGGACAGCCCACACTTCGAATCAGACAGCTACAAAGAGTTGAGGCAAACCATAGCGACCCAACAATCACAGCTGCCTGATTTGAAGGTAATAGACGGCTACGTGTATAGACGAAATGAATACGCCACTGGTGATCCATGGCAGGAAGAAGAGTCTTGGAAACTCTGGGTACCGGAGGAAATGACACAACATCTGATCTTCCGCGCACATGACCATCCTTTAAGTGCCCACGGAGGTTACGGTCGAACATTACGGCGACTCAAGAAATACTTCTTTTGGCCTAAAATGGCATCCCAGGTCAAAGACTACGTGAGCGCCTGTGAGACCTGTAAAGGCACCAAAGCGCCCAACCAGCCTCTTCGACCTCCTATGGGTCAACTCAACGTCCCAGAACGCGTATTCCAGCGTCTATACATCGATCTACTCGGTCCATATCCTCGGTCTTCCATGGGACACATCGGAGCTATAGTCGTTCTAGACCAGCTCTCAAAGTTCCCAATGGCGGAACCTATCCGTAAATTCACAACTCCATCGACCGTGAAATTCTTAGAGAACCGGGTATTCCATGTGTTCGGGGTTCCAGAGAGTGTGTACTCAGACAATGGAGTACAGTTCCGGTCTCGGCAGTTTAAGAGCCTACTTGAGCAGTATGGCGTTGAACACCAACTGACGCCCATATACTCTCCGCAGTCCAATGCATCAGAACGGTTGAACCGCACCCTATTGGCCGCGATCCGTTCCTACGTCCACCCATCTCAAAAGGATTGGGATCGGCGATTGTCTGCCATCACATGCGCCCTGCGATCCTCATATCATTCCGTCACCGGTGTCGCCCCTTACTTTGCCGCCTTTCGCCAGCACATGATTTGCCACGGTAAATCATACCGGCTGTTACGGCAATTAAAGTGTTTGGGAGACCCCGTCGTTGCGCTGGAGCCCCACGAACGTTTAGGAGACCTCCGCCAACAAATCGGACGGAAGATTAAGGCCGCAGGCAGCGCAAATGAAGCGCAGTACAATCTCCGGTCACGATCTGCTAATTTCAGAGAAGGAGATGAAGTTTTCCGGCGCATATTCCGCCAAAGTGACGCCGCGGGGCATTACAACGCCAAGCTGGACAGGCGATTCTTGAAAAGCCGCATAAAAAAGGTAATGGGACCTAACCGTTACCTGATAACGGATCCATCGCGAAAAGAAGTAGGGATATACCACGCGAAAGACCTGCGCCGATAGAAAATTAGTCACGTCTGTTTGTCTGTCCGCATATATTTTCAAAAAACGCGCAAGGGTTGTATACTTCCGGGCAAACATAGACATAAGTCAGTCCGTCCGTCTGTCAAGTGTGTTTTTCTTTTATTGTCCTTTACTTCTAGTCCCCACGCGAAGCCAACCCATGATACACAGAAAGATCCTTCAGCTCCTTTTTCGCAATCCGCATTGCCTTGGGATCGCGAGAAAATTAGCTGCCCTGTAGTAATCGAGGAGTAGGGCTCTAAAAGCCAGCGCTGCCACAGGCACACAGCACAAACTCAATTTAACAATGAGTAACCATTCAGTCACCTTCCCCATCGCAACACTCGTTTTTTTCGCATGAAAAATAGGTCCAGAAAATGTCTTTTGTACTTAAATCCCGGGAAACAAAATTCTAAAACTGTTTAATATTTTAATGTGTAGTGATTTTATTACAATATCTTTTGAATATAATTTAACGAATTGCGGTGTAACGCGGTATACAAATGCTTAGAACGCAACGGTTAACCCCTTCAATTATATGAACGCTAAAATCATTGTATCATTTAAACCCCTTAAAATTTGTCAAATTTTACCGATTCCAACCATAATATTAATTAAAAATTGTTTTGTTTGTCGGTAATTAACGTGTGCCTGTCTAATTCTTCCGATTTTTCCCACTTAATTACGCCTAATCATTATAAACGAAAACTGCTTTCAATTGATAACGTAATCGAATCTACAAAAGACGACGTAAATTTTAAAAACAACCGAAACGAGTGTGCATTATCACCATCGGGGAAGAACCGACGAGTGACTTGTGTACCTACGATAAATTTTGCTAAATGTCGGCGACGAGCGGTGCCAAACAATATAGTTTCAAAATTTCCAGCTAGACCATTGCCCGTCACGCACATACGACCATGAGGAAAACATGGGGGAAACAAGAAAATATGTACTACAAGCCCTCTACAAACAGAAGACTAAAATGACGTTGTTGGCTATTTCCATTCTGGCTATTATCTTCTTTTCATACCAGATTTTTTATATCAATCAGTTACCCAATACAAGTACACCACTATCTTTAGAAAGTACATTTCTTCCAAAGGAAACAAAAGCCAAAATAACTGCAAAAGATGAGAGTGCTGATTTAAGTCTCAAAATTCTCAGAGGCATAAGACTGCGAGACTATGATGCGTACAAGCGAAGTTATGATGGAAAATTTCGCTGTTTGAGAGCGATCCCGCTATAGGAATTGCATTTCGAAAAGTCAAGGGGAATTACGGTGATTGTTTGGCAAGGGGAGTCTGAATCGAATGACCGGATGAGGCGGTTGTGCGTGACACTTGTTTGAGCTCCCTGTACGCGTGTTTTAGCGCTAATTAGACATATTACGACGTACAACATGGATTGTGTTCGTTGTGTGAATTGTACACGCTTCCGAGCTTTGCCAGCCCTGCGCCATCGAACCGTTCACCAAAAACCGCGAAATCGGCAGCGGTCGTGAGCGCCGCGCCATTCCGGTTCCGCGTAGCGAAGCTGCGAGACGACGAATTTCGCGAGAAACATACACCAAAAAGCACCTGTCGACTTCACGGGTCCCGTTTGGCTGCTGCTGTGGATTCAATGAGTGAAGGAGGCTCAAGTGGCTGTTGACGAGTATTGCTGGCGATTTGTAGGATGTGTGTGTCTGACTTGGATTCAACTTGCTTGTGAGCTGCGCGGAATTGTTGCCTGGTGAAGGATAGCAAATTTTGCAATTGGAATAATTGAATTGGTCGTTGCTGGTGTGTTTCGTGGTGTAGATATTAGTGTGCAATTCGGTGATGCGCAGTTTTTGCGTCTATTTCTGGTGATGGACGACGTTTGTGCACTCGATCATTTGGTGGCGCCGCGCCGAGCCACAGGCAGTTTCAAGGTGGCATGAAAACAGTAAATTCTCCGAGCAGTGTTGCAATTTTTCCAAGTGTCGAAAATTTAAACCATCCTTATAAAATTTCAACTCGTTACTTTCGCGTCATCGTTCAGTAATGATAATATACCAGAATACTTTACATCATCGAAAGCGCTTGACGCTCTTATGAAGTCTCGTTTAGCTGAAGGAGATAATTGTTTATTCCCATCCCGAGAGAGTGCAATAGATTATTTGGATTTAATGTTAGAACATAAATTTCTTCATCGAGCAAAGAAAGTTCCTGTTTATTTAGATGAGCTTAAAGGCAAGTCGAAGAAAGAAGAAAAGGGGAATGCAAATGACAAGGAAGCTGACAAAGAAAAGCTAACAGATCAGGAAAGTCAGGTTGAAGGAACCTCTGAAGAATTGACATCCAAAGAAAAACGAAAGCGAAAAGTCCGACTCGAAAGGCACCCCGAGCAAATATTTGTTGACGGTTCCGAAGCATATGTTTGGATTTATGACCCAGTGCCCATTTACTATTGGATCTATGGAACATTTGTCGTATTAGGAGCCATTGTTATTTGCATGTTTCCGCTCTGGCCTCCTATTTTAAGGAAAGGTGTATATTATTTAAGCATAGCGGCCGCTGGGTTCTTAGTACTTATTTTGCATTGACGATTTTACGATTAATAATCTTTGTTATTCTTTGGCTTGTGAGTCGAGAAAAATTATATTTTTGGATTTTCCCGAATTTAACAGAGGATACCTGCACCCATCGAGCGCTCGACGGAACATGCAGGTGAGTACCTGTTTATTTTGCTTTGTATATAAATTCATTTTATTAATTTTTTGTATTATTTTTAAATATTGTTGGAATGTTGAAAAGTATGTTGAAGTATTTGGTAGATGGAACGCGGACATGAGGATTCAAAGAGAAAGTTGGAAAAATAATTTTTGGTTAAATTTAGAAATAATGTTAGTAATTATAAATGATGGTTCGTTAAGATCGATTTTAATGGTACAGAAAGAAAAACTCCACAAAGCCAGTAACCGAAAGAATATTGTTATAACGAACTTAATTTGATAGATTTTCTAGTAGATTGGTAGAAATAAAAAATTGAATAGATAAAAAGAAGAACTACATTCGGTCTTTCCTTTCTCCAACTTTTAACCGAGTATAGGACCCGGTACGGTGGCAGGCTTCCACCCCAAAACATGAGCCAGCCGCCGGGTACAAACTAATTCCTTTTTTTTTGTTTCAGGTGACGTTATGGGTTGAGTGGCCCAAGCAGAGTACCTTTTTATGGCATAGATTTATGCAATCCAAATTGTATAATTCTATGACATAAATTGGTCACCGGGGTACTCCCCTTCTGATGGGAAGGTTCATACAATTCAAGTTGTATGAGTTTTTCACTCAGAAGAGGAATACCTGGCCACTTCAACGAGCTATCTTTGGATTTATTCCGGTTGGGTGGGTATGAAGGGGCTCCACGACCACCCGGTTGCCCCTCTTTCATTTGTGGGCCATGAACTTCGTTGGGTAACGATGAGGTCACCCCAAGTTCGCCTTTCTTCTCAGGTTTCACTTGTTCTTGTAACAAGTACATCTCCTTTGGTGAGGTTATCTACAGTTTTTGCGACTTCAGTCGCCTCGTGAGCTATCGACAAATTCGTGAATGCGAAATTGTTTTGTAGTGAGTCCTCGTGCCGGGGAAACGAACCCGCCCCACGACACCGCAATGCTAGCCTACCAGCGCATTCACGCGTCTCCGGACGAGGGCATTCTCGGCAGATACTTCCATCTTCCTCTGCCGAGGCAGCAGATCATCGCTGCAGTCCTTCACGGACATATGAAAATTCGTATTCACTAGAAATGGCGCCCAACGTGGGGCCCGAAATGCCCGGCTGTATCATCAGTCGTGAGCACGAGACAGTCCATCGTCTCTAGGTGTCCCCACTAGGTGTTAGATTATTGGCGGGTAGATAACTCCCGAGGGTAATTGCACTGATCGTGCCCCAGCAAATAGTAACTTTCGAGCTTGTGTTGTCTTCGGACATCAATATCGTTTGGTCCTGCTTTTGAATTATACTTTGGTGGTTTACCACCATTGTATAACTAGTAAGGCCAAATGATATTAGAGTCCCTTTTTGTGTTCGGAGGTTATTATTCCAACAACTTTTTGCGGAGGATTCTGATCCGCTCCCCAAACCAGCGGTGCCTAGGTGTCTTAAATTACATGGATTTTGATTTCATGTGATTGGCTGATTAGCTAATCCATGACTATCCATGACAAGACACGCGCTGCTTGTGGATTAGAATTCAACCCTGGGCTAACAAGTTGCAACTTGAGGAATTTGCTAATGAGGGATCACTTCCGAACCCTGATTTTCATGGTGCCACAAGAGAGTGTCCCTAAAACGCTTTAAAAGGATTGTGCCATTGGTGTCCTTACTTGGGAGGAAGGACGGAAAGGAAAGACCGATTATTTTTTGATAACATAAATTTTAATAAGTAATTAAACCTTTTCTTGCATACCTTTTGTTTTTTTTTGAGGAGTTGTTATAGTTCGCCACTTTCGGCCACTTGTGATTGTTTTGTCTTGGTAATAATCAAATTTATTTCTATTTCTATTATTTTATGCAGTAGTTATTAGAGCCCAAATTTTAGCTTTCTCTACCATGGATTTTCTAAACACATGTAGACTTTGCCTACAGAGCAGCGAAGAAATGTATCCGCTGGGTGATGGTTTGGTCGATGAAGTGAGGAGGATTTTTGTTGTCGACTTCCTGAAGGAGTCCCTCAACATGAACATCACTTTTGAAGATGATTCACCAGACCAAATCTGTGGTAGTTGTTACACGGAAGTGGAACGTATATACTCCTTCATACGGCGCTGTAAACAAACCGAGTCAACACTACAACGACTTAAATCAGCACGACGATCTCGAGAACCAGTTATCAACCAGCGGAACAAGATTCGAAGAGCAGACTACCATCCGTCTGAGGATCCGGATCCACCATCTCGATACCAGCCTTAGACCGCCTGGGATCTTCCGCCACGACTCAACCAAGTACCACCAACGACTCTAGGTTCAGTGGCTCCGCAGGAGCAACCCTATATGCTGAAGCCGAAGCATATCCCCAGCATCGTCTAGGGGTGGAATCTACGTTTTAGCGGGGAGCCAAACGACCTGAACGTGGAAGTCTTCATTGGTCACGTGGAGTCCTTAGTCGGAGAGATGTTGGCCGGCGACTACACGGTGCTGGCAGGATATTTACCAATGCTGTTCAGAGGAGCAGCACTCGAGACTTACTGGCGGATTCATTCGGCCCCACCATCAATACGCTGGACACGGCTGAAGGAGGTACTCCGCATGGAATACTCGACGGTCAACATGGATGAGAGTGTCCTGGACAAGATCCATGCCAGATGGCAACGTCCGGATGAGCCCTTTCATCAATATCGAGCAGATATCCTTCGGTTGAATGACCAGTTGTCAGAGCCTATGTCTTCCACCCAACTGCTGCGGGTGTTGAAACAGAATCTAAAGCCGGAACTTCGTTGCCATGTTGTAAACTCGGACCCGCAGAACATGGAAGCACTACTGAGGGTCGTGAGTCGATTGGAGAGGCTTGAAGAAGACCTCCAAGAACGGCCTTACCTACATGCGAGGACGGGTCCGCGACGTGAAATTGCCGAGGTGGCACTAAATTGCAACAACCCAGATCGGGAAGAAGGCACGGAGTCAAACACCTGTGTTCCGGACTACCCAGATGATGCCACACCAAAAAACGGACGAACGAGTACCCTACCACCTCAGCGGTACTCGAAGACCCCGCAGTAGCTCCTCAGCCAGCTGCTCACCCCAATAACCCTGACGTTAACCCACCAGCCATGACCACTACGACTGCGGATGTTCACTCTCTTCCGGAGACCTCGCCAACGACAATATTAAAGCGACCACCGCAGTCACTGCCAAAAGAACCCCGGCAGCCTCAAATACGCACTCTGAAACCTTATCATGTTCGACTGCAGGAATATCGGGTGGCTCGAGAGCGAATATTTGCTTCCGAAGTAGTCACTTCCCGCCCGTGCACGACAAAATGGTCAACTCGTCGTTGGCGGAATTTCCGCAAGAGAGTGCGCATCTGCCGTCAAACCTTAAACTCTTGTAACATCTCGGAGGTTGCTGAGAATGAGATCAGACCTTATCATCCAATTAAAGTGTTGGGCGAGACCGTGTTTGCATTGATCGACACGGGTGCCAGTATCAGTTGTCTTGCCTCGAGCTTTGGCTCGAAGGTGCTCCAAGACTATCCGAACTTGATTAAATCCTGGCGCACTGAAATCAGTACAGCTGATGGCACCAAACACCCTATACGAGGTAAACTAACCACACCCGTGACGTTCAGGGGTCAGACGAAGGATATTACGTTCTACATTATCCCGTCTTTGACTCAGAATGTGTACCTTGGCGTCGATTTCGTCCTTCGCTTTGGACTGGCCTCACATTTATTCACCGATTTGTCTTTAAAAACCAGAAATGTCAACGAAATCACTTCTACTCCCGGTAGACATGACCTGACGCCTAACCAACGGCAACGCCTGGAAGCATCCATCGCTGCTTTCCCATCTTACGCTACCCAAGGCCTTGGCCGCACCACCCTAGTCTCACACGCCATCGACGTTGGCGATAGTAAACCGATTAAACAGAGACACTACGCCATCTCACCGGCCATGGAGAAATTGGTGTATGCGGAGCTAGATAGGATGCTCGAGTTGGGGGTCATAGAGGAGTCCCAAAGTGCCTGGTCATCACCGGTAACCTTGGTGGTGAAGCCAGGTAAAGTCCGCCTCTGTCTTGATGCCCGTAAGGTAAACGCGGTCACCATCAAGGACGCATACCCTCTTCCACTCATCGATGGAATACTAGGGAGACTGCCGAAAGCCAGTCTCGACCTAAAGGACGCCTTCTGGCAAATTCCACTCGATGAGGGGTCGAGGGACAAGACCGCCTTCACAGTGCCTGGACGACCATTATATCAGTTCGTCACAATACCCTTTGGCCTGTGTACCGCGCCGCAAACGATGACTCGGTTGATGGACAAGGTCATTCCACCTCACCTGAAACACCAAGTGTTCGTGTACCTTGATGATCTGTTGCTCATCACGGAAACGTTCGATCAACACCTCCTACTTCTACAAGAAGTAGCCCTGCACATCAGTAAGGCGGGACTCACCATCAACGTACAGAAAAGTAAGTTTGTCATGAAAGAAGTCCGATACCTAGGTCATGTCATAGGACATGGCACTATCAAAACGGATCCAGTCAAAACTCGTGCGATTGATGAGTTCCCCTTACCAAAAACTGTGAAGCAGCTACGACGTTTCCTTGGTGTGTGCGGTTGATACCGAAGGTTTGTTCGGAATTATGCAACAGTTTCAGCGCCCCTGTCAGACATGTTGCGGAAGGGGAAGTTTATTTGGACCGAACTCAGCCGAAAGGCATTTGAAGAGCTAAAACAAGCCCTCACATCCGCTCCTGTCTTGCACAGCCCCGACTTCACGAAGCCCTTCTCCATTCATTGTGACGCAAGTCAACATGGAGTAGGAGCCGTGCTGGTGCAATTGACCGACGAAGGAGAGGAAGCTCCCATCGCCTTCATGTCCAATAAGCTGAATTCGGCCCAAAGAAACTATACTGTTTCCGAGCAAGAATGTTTGGCAGCGGTAATGGCTGTGAAGAAATTCCGAGCTTATATCGAGGGCCACCAATTCGAGATCATCACGGACCACGCGTCACTACGATGGTTAATGAACCAGGCAGATCTAAATGGACGCCTAGCAAGATGGGCTCTTAAACTGCAAGGGTTCAAGTTCTCCATCAAACATCGGAAAGGGACCCAGAACATCGTACCCGACACTCTCTCACGGATGTTTTCCCCAGAGGGAGCCGAATTGACAATAAATGACGAGGACCCCATCGAAATAGATTTGGACAGCCCACACTTCGAATCAGACAGCTACAAAGAGTTGACGCAAACCATAGCGACCCAACAATCACAGCTGCCTGATTTGAAGGTAATAGACGGCTACGTGTATAGACGAAATGAATACGCCACTGGTGATCCATGGCAGGAAGAAGAGTCTTGGAAACTCTGGGTACCGGAGGAAATGACACAACATCTGATCTTCCGCGCACATGACCATCCTTTAAGTGCCCACGGAGGTTACGGTCGAACATTACGGCGACTCAAGAAATACTTCTTTTAGCCTAAAATGGCATCCCAGGTCAAAGACTACGTGAGCGCCTGTGAGACCTGTAAAGGCACCAAAGCGCCCAACCAGCCTCTTCGACCTCCTATGGGTCAACTCAACGTCCCAGAACGCGTATTCCAGCGTCTATACATCGATCTACTCGGTCCATATCCTCGGTCTTCCATGGGACACATCGGAGCTATAGTCGTTCTAGACCAGCTCTCAAAGTTCCCAATGGCGGAACCTATCCGTAAATTCACAACTCCATCGATCGTGAAATTCTTAGAGAACCGGGTATTCCATGTGTTCGGGGTTCCAGAGAGTGTGTACTCAGACAATGGAGTACAGTTCCGGTCTCGGCAGTTTAAGAGCCTACTTGAGCAGTATGGCGTTGAACACCAACTGACGCCCATATACTCTCCGCAGTCCAACGCATCAGAACGGTTGAACCGCACCCTATTGGCCGCGATCCGTTCCTACGTCCACCCATCTCAAAAGGATTGGGATCGGCGATTGTCTGCTATCACATGCGCCCTGCGATCCTCATATCATTCCGTCACCGGTGTCGCCCCTTACTTTGCCGCCTTTCGCCAGCACATGATTTGCCACGGTAAATCATACCGGCTGTTACGGCAATTAAAGTATTTGGGAGACCCCGTCGTTGCGCTGGAGCCCCACGAACGTTTAGGAGACCTCCGCCAACAAATCGGACGGAAGATTAAGGCCGCAGGCAGCGCAAATGAAGCGCAGTACAATCTCCGGTCACGATCTGCTAATTTCAACGAAGGAGATGAAGTTTTCCGGCGCATATTCCGCCAAAGTGACGCCGCGGGGCATTACAACGCCAAGCTGGACAGGCGACTCTTGAAAAGCCGCATAAAAAAGGTAATGGGACCTAACCGTTACCTGATAACGGATCCATCGGGAAAAGAAGTAGGGATATACCACGCGAAAGACCTGCGCCGATAGAAAATTAGTCACGTCTGTTTGTCTGTCCGCATATATTTTCAAAAAACGCGCAAGGGTTGTATACTTCCGGGCAAACATAGACATAAGTCAGTCCGTCCGTCTGTCAAGTGTGTTTTTCTTTTATTGTCCTTTACTTCTAGTCCCCACGCGAAGCTAACCCATGATACGCAGAAAGATCCTTCAGCTCCTTTTTCGCAATCCGCATTGCCTTGGGATCGCGAGAAAATTAGCTGCCCTGTAGTAATCGAGGAGTAGGGCTCTAAAAGCCAGCGCTGCCACAGGCACACAGCACAAACTCAATTTAACAATGAGTAACCATTCAGTCACCTTCCCCATCGCAACACTCGTTTTTTTCGCATGAAAAATAGGTCCAGAAAATGTCTTTTGTACTTAACTCCCGGGAAACAAAATTCTAAAACTGTTTAATATTTTAATGTGTAGTGATTTTATTACAATATCTTTTGAATATAATTTAACGAATTGCGGTGTAACGCGGTATACAAATGCTTAGAACGAAACGGTTAACCCCTTCAATTATATGAACGCTAAAATCATTGTATCATTTAAACCCCTTAAAATTTGTCAAATTTTACCGATTCCAACCATAATATTAATTAAAAATTGTTTTGTTTGTCGGTAATTAACGTGTGCCTGTCTAATTCTTCCGATTTTTCCCACTTAATTACGCCTAATCATTATAAACGAAAACTGCTTTCAATTGATAACGTAATCGAATCTACAAAAGACGACGTAAATTTTAAAAACAACCGAAACGAGTGTGCATTATCACCATCGGGGAAGAACCGACGAGTGACTTGTGTACCTACGATAAATTTTGCTAAATGTCGGCGACGAGCGGTGCCAAAAAATATAGTTTCAAAATTTCCAGCTAGACCATTGCCCGTCACGCACATACGACCATGAGGAAAACATGGGGGAAACAAGAAAATATGTACTACAAGCCTTCTACAAACAGAAGACTAAAATGACGTTGTTGGCTATTTTCATTCTGGCTATTATCTTCTTTTCATACCAGATTTTTTTATATCAATCAGTTACCCAATACAAGTACTCCACTATCTTTAGAAAGTACATTTCTTCCAAAGGAAACAAAAGCCAAAATAACTGCAAAAGATGAGAGTGCTGATTTAAGTCTCAAAATTCTCAGAGGCATAAGACTGCGAGACTATGATGCGTACAAGCGAAGTTAGGATGGAAAATTTCGCTGTTTGAGAGCGATCCCGCTATAGGAATTGCATTTCGAAAAGTCAAGGGGAATTACGGTGATTGTTTGGCAAGGGGAGTCTGAATCGAATGACCGGATGAGGCAGTTGTGCGTGACACTTGTTTGAGCTCCCTGTACGCGTGTTTTAGCGCTAATTAGACATATTACGACGTACAACGTGGATTGTGTTCGTTGTGTGAATTGTACACGCTTCCGAGCTTTGCCAGCCCTGCGCCATCGAACCGTTCACCAAAAACCGCGAAATCGGCCGCGGTCGTGAGCGCCGCGCCGTTCCGGTTCCGCGTAGCGAAGCTGGGAGACGACGAATTTCGCGAGAAACATACACCAAAAAGCACCTGTCGACTTCACGGGTCCCGTTTGGCTGCCGCTGCGGATTCAATGAGTGAAGGAGGCTCAAGTGGCTGTTGACGAGTATTGCTGGCGATTTGTAGGATGTGTGTGTCTGACTTGGATTCAACTTGCTTGTGAGCTGCGCGGAATTGTTGCCTGGTGAAGAATAGCAAATTTTGCAATTGGAATAATTGAATTGGTCGTTGCTGGTGTGTTTCGTGGTGTAGATATTAGTGTGCAATTCGGTGATGCGCAGTTTTGCGTCTATTTCTGGTGATGGACGACGTTTGTGCACTCGATCATTTGGTGGCGCCGCGCCGAGCCACAGGCAGTTTCAAGGTGGCATGAAAACAGTAAATTCTCCGAGCAGTGTTGCAATTTTTCCAAGTGTCGAAAATTTAAACCATCCTTATAAAATTTCAACTCGTTACTTTCGCGTCATCGTTCAGCAATGATAATATACCAGAATACTTTACATCATCGAAAGCGCTTGACGCTCTTATGAAGTCTCGTTTTGCTGAAGGAGATAATTGTTTATTCCCATCCCGAGAGAGTGCAATAGATTATTTAGATTTAATGTTAGAACATAAATTTCTTCATCGAGCAAAGAAAGTTCCTGTTTATTTAGATGAGCTTAAAGGCAAGTCGAAGAAAGAAGAAAAGGGGAATGCAAATGACAAGGAAGCTGACAAAGAAAAGCTAACAGATCAGGAAAGTCAGGTTGAAGGAACCTCTGAAGAATTGACATCCAAAGAAAAACGAAAGCGAAAAGTCCGACTCGAAAGGCACCCCGAGCAAATATTTGTTGACGGTTCCGAAGCATATGTTTGGATTTATGACCCAGTGCCCATTTACTATTGGATCTATGGAATATTTGTCGTATTAGGAGCCATTGTTATTTGCATGTTTCCGCTCTGGCCTCCTATTTTAAGGAAAGGTGTATATTATTTAAGCATAGCGGCCGCTGGGTTCTTAGTACTTATTTTGCATTGACGATTTTACGATTAATAATCTTTGTTATTCTTTGGCTTGTGAGTCGAGAAAAATTATATTTTTGGATTTTCCCGAATTTAACAGAGGATACCTGCACCCATCGAGCGCTCGACGGAACATGCAGGTGAGTACCTGTTTATTTTGCTTTGTATATAAATTCATTTTATTAATTTTTTGTATTATTTTTAAATATTGTTGGAATGTTGAAAAGTATGTTGAAGTATTTGGTAGATGGAACGCGGACATGAGGATTCAAAGAGAAAGTTGGAAAAATAATTTTTGGTTAAATTTAGAAATAATGTTAGTAATTATAAATGATGGTTCGTTAAGATCGATTTTAATGGTACAGAAAGAAAAACTCCACAAAGCCAGTAACCGAAAGAATATTGTTATAACGAACTTAATTTGATAGATTTTCTAGTAGATTGGTAGAAATAAAAAAATGAATAGATAAAAAGAAGAACTACATTCGGTCTTTCCTTTCTCCAACTTTTAACCGAGTATAGGACCCGGTACGGTGGCAGGCTTCCACCCCAAAACATGAGCCAGCCGCCGGGTACAAACTAATTCCTTTTTTTTTGTTTCAGGTGACGTTATGGGTTGAGTGGCCCAAGCAGAGTACCTTTTTATGGCATAGATTTATGCAATCCAAATTGTATAATTCTATGACATAAATTGGTCACCGGGGTACTCCCCTTCTGATGGGAAGGTTCATACAATTCAAGTTGTATGAGTTTTTCACTCAGAAGAGGAATACCTGGCCACTTCAACGAGCTATCTTTGGATTTATTCCGGTTGGGTGGGTATGAAGGGGCTCCACGACCACCCGGTTGCCCCTCTTTCATTTGTGGGCCATGAACTTCGTTGGGTAACGATGAGGTCACCCCAAGTTCGCCTTTCTTCTCAGGTTTCACTTGTTCTTGTAACAAGTACATCTCCTTTGGTGAGGTTATCTACAGTTTTTGCGACTTCAGTCGCCTCGTGAGCTATCGACAAATTCGTGAATGCGAAATTGTTTTGTAGTGAGTCCTCGTGCCGGGGAAACGAACCCGCCCCACGACACCGCAATGCTAGCCTACCAGCGCATTCACGCGTCTCCGGACGAGGGCATTCTCGGCAGATACTTCCATCTTCCTCTGCCGAGGCAGCAGATCATCGCTGCAGTCCTTCACGGACATATGAAAATTCGTATTCACTAGAAATGGCGCCCAACGTGGGGCCCGAAATGCCCGGCTGTATCATCAGTCGTGAGCACGAGACAGTCCATCGTCTCTAGGTGTCCCCACTAGGTGTTAGATTATTGGCGGGTAGATAACTCCCGAGGGTAATTGCACTGATCGTGCCCCAGCAAATAGTAACTTTCGAGCTTGTGTTGTCTTCGGACATCAATATCGTTTGGTCCTGCTTTTGAATTATACTTTGGTGGTTTACCACCATTGTATAACTAGTAAGGCCAAATGATATTAGAGTCCCTTTTTGTGTTCGGAGGTTATTATTCCAACAACTTTTTGCGGAGGATTCTGATCCGCTCCCCAAACCAGCGGTGCCTAGGTGTCTTAAATTACATGGATTTTGATTTCATGTGATTGGCTGATTAGCTAATCCATGACTATCCATGACAAGACACGCGCTGCTTGTGGATTAGAATTCAACCCTGGGCTAACAAGTTGCAACTTGAGGAATTTGCTAATGAGGGATCACTTCCGAACCCTGATTTTCATGGTGCCACAAGAAAGTGTCCCTCAAACGCTTTAAAAGGATTGTGCCATTGGTGTCCTTACTTGGGAGGAAGGACGGAAAGGAAAGACCGATTATTTTTTGATAACATAAATTTTAATAAGTAATTAAACCTTTTCTTGCATACCTTTTGTTTTTTTTTTGAGGAGTTGTTATAGTTCGCCACTTTCGGCCACTTGTGATTGTTTTGTCTTGGTAATAATCAAATTTATTTCTATTTCTATTATTTTATGCAGTAGTTATTAGAGCCCAAATTTTAGCTTTCTCTACCATGGATTTTCTAAACACATGTAGACTTTGCCTACAGAGCAGCGAAGAAATGTATCCGCTGGGTGATGGTTTGGTCGATGAAGTGAGGAGGATTTTTGTTGTCGACTTCCTGAAGGAGTCCCTCAACATGAACATCACTTTTGAAGATGATTCACCAGACCAAATCTGTGGTAGTTGTTACACGGAAGTGGAACGTATATACTCCTTCATACGGCGCTGTAAACAAACCGAGTCAACACTACAACGACTTAAATCAGCACGACGATCTCGAGAACCAGTTATCAACCAGCGGAACAAGATTCGAAGAGCAGACTACCATCCGTCTGAGGATCCGGATCCACCATCTCGATACCAGCCTTAGACCGCCTGGGATCTTCCGCCACGACTCAACCAAGTACCACCAACGACTCTAGGTTCAGTGGCTCCGCAGGAGCAACCCTATATGCTGAAGCCGAAGCATATCCCCAGCATCGTCTAGGGGTGGAATCTACGTTTTAGCGGGGAGCCAAACGACCTGAACGTGGAAGTCTTCATTGGTCGCGTGGAGTCCTTAGTCGGAGAGATGTTGGCCGGCGACTACACGGTGCTGGCAGGATATTTACCAATGCTGTTCAGAGGAGCAGCACTCGAGACTTACTGGCGGATTCATTCGGCCCCACCATCAATACGCTGGACACGGCTGAAGGAGGTACTCCGCATGGAATACTCGACGGTCAACATGGATGAGAGTGTCCTGGACAAGATCCATGCCAGATGGCAACGTCCGGATGAGCCCTTTCATCAATATCGAGCAAATATCCTTCGGTTGAATGACCAGTTGTCAGAGCCTATGTCTTCCACCCAACTGCTGCGGGTGTTGAAACGGAATCTAAAGCCGGAACTTCGTTGCCATGTTGTAAACTCGGACCCGCAGAACATGGAAGCACTACTGAGGGTCGTGAGTCGATTGGAGAGGCTTGAAGAAGACCTCCAAGAACGGCCTTACCTACATGCGAGGACGGGTCCGCGACGTGAAATTGCCGAGGTGGCACTAAATTGCAACAACCCAGATCGGGAAGAAGGCACGGAGTCAAACACCTGTGTTCCGGACTACCCAGATGATGCCACACCAAAAAACGGACGAACGAGTACCCTACCACCTCAGCGGTACTCGAAGACCCCGCAGTAGCTCCTCAGCCAGCTGCTCACCCCAATAACCCTGACGTTAACCCACCAGCCATGACCACTACGACTGCGGATGTTCACTCTCTTCCGGAGACCTCGCCAACGACAATATTAAAGCGACCACCGTAGTCACTGCCAGAAGAACCCCGGCAGCCTCAAATACGCACTCTGAAACCTTATCATGTTCGACATGCAGGAATATCGGGTGGCTCGAGAGCGAATATTTGCTTCCGAAGTAGTCACTTCCCGCCCGTGCACGACAAAATGGTCAACTCGTCGTTGGCGGAATTTCCGCAAGAGAGTGCGCATCTGCCGTCAAACCTTAAACTCTTGTAACATCCCGGAGGTTGCTGAGAATGAGATCAGACCTTATCATCCAATTAAAGTGTTGGGCGAGACCGTGTTTGCATTAATCGACACGGGTGCCAGTATCAGTTGTCTTGCCTCGAGCTTTGGCTCGAAGGTGCTGCAAGACTATCCGAACTTGATTAAATCCTGGCGCACTAAAATCAGTACAGCTGATGGCACCAAACACCCTATACGAGGTAAACTAACCACACCCGTGACGTTCAGGGGTCAGACGAAGGATATTACGTTCTACATTATCCCGTCTTTGACTCAGAATGTGTACCTTGGCGTCGATTTCGTCCTTCGCCTTGGACTGGCCTCAGATTTATTCACCGATTTGTCTTTAAAAACCAGAAATGTCAACGAAATCACTTCTACTCCCGGTAGACATGACCTGACGCCTAACCAACGGCAACGCCTGGAAGCATCCATCGCTGCTTTCCCATCTTACGCTACCCAAGGCCTTGGCCGCACCACCCTAGTCTCACACGCCATCGACGTTGGCGATAGTAAACCGATTAAACACAGACACTACACCATCTCACCGGCCATGGAGAAATTGGTGTATGCGGAGCTAGATAGGATGCTCGAGTTGGGGGTCATAGAGGAGTCCCAAAGTGCCTGGTCATCACCGGTAACCTTGGTGGTGAAGCCAGGTAAAGTCCGCCTCTGTCTTGATGCCCGTAAGGTAAACGCGGTCACCATCAAGGACGCGTACCCTCTTCCACTCATCGATGGAATACTAGGGAGACTGCCGAAAGCCAATTATATCACCAGTCTCGACCTAAAGGACGCCTTCTGGCAAATTCCACTCGATGAGGGGTCGAGGGACAAGACCGCCTTCACAGTGCCTGGACAACCATTATATTAGTTCGTCACAATGCCCTTTGGCCTGTGTAATGCGCCGCAAACGATGACTCGGTTGATGGACAAGGTCATTCCACCTCACCTGAAACACCAAGTGTTCGTGTACCTTGATGATCTGTTGCTCATCACGGAAACGTTCGATCAACACCTCCTACTTCTACAAGAAGTAGCCCTGCACATCAGTAAGGCGGGACTCACCATCAACGTACAGAAAAGTAAGTTTGTCATGAAAGAAGTCCGATACCTAGGTCATGTCATAGGACATGGCACTATCAAAACGGATCCAGTCAAAACTCGTGCGATTGATGAGTTCCCCTTACCAAAAACTGTGAAGCAGCTACGACGTTTCCTTGGTGTGTGCGGTTGGTACCGAAGGTTTGTTCGGAATTATGCAACAGTTTCAGCGCCCCTGTCAGACATGTTGCGGAAGGGGAAGTTTATTTGGACCGAACTCAGCCAAAAGGCATTTTTTGAAGAGCTAAAACAAGCCCTCACATCCGCTCCTGTCTTGCACAGCCCCGACTTCACGAAGCCCTTCTCCATTCATTGTGACGCAAGTCAACATGGAGTAGGAGCCGTGTTGGTGCAATTGACCGACGAAGGAGAGGAAGCTCCCATCGCCTTCATGTCCAATAAGCTGAATTCGGCCCAAAGAAACTATACTGTTTCCGAGCAAGAATGTTTGGCAGCGGTAATGGCTGTGAAGAAATTCCGAGCTTATATCGAGGGCCACCAATTCGAGATCATCACGGACCACGCGTCACTACAATGGTTAATGAACCAGGCAGATCTAAATGGACGCCTAGCAAGATGGGCTCTTAAACTGCACGGGTTCAAGTTCTCCATCAAACATCGGAAAGGGACCCAGAACATCGTACCCGACACTCTCTCACGGATGTTTTCCCCAGAGGGAGCCGAATTGACAATAAATGACGAGGACCCCATCGAAATAGATTTGGACAGCCCACGCTTCGAATCAGACAGCTACAAAGAGTTGAGGCAAACCATAGTGACCCAACAATCACAGCTGCCTGATTTGAAGGTAATAGACGGCTACGTGTATAGACGAAATGAATACGCCACTGGTGATCCATGGCAGGAAGAAGAGTCTTGGAAACTCTGGGTACCGGAGGAAATGACACAACATCTGATCTTCCGCGCACATGACCATCCTTTAAGTGCCCACGGAGGTTACGGTCGAACATTACGGCGACTCAAGAAATACTTCTTTTGGCCTAAAATGGCATCCCAGGTCAAAGACTACGTGAGCGCCTGTGAGACCTGTAAAGGCACCAAAGCGCCCAACCAGCCTCTTCGACCTCCTATGGGTCAACTCAACGTCCCAGAACGCGTATTCCAGCGTCTATACATCGATCTACTCGGTCCATATCCTCGGTCTTCCATGGGACACATCGGAGCTATAGTCGTTCTAGACCAGCTCTCAAAGTTCCCAATGGCGGAACCTATCCGTAAATTCACAACTCCATCGATCGTGAAATTCTTAGAGAACCGGTTATTCCATGTGTTCGGGGTTCCAGAGAGTGTGTACTCAGACAATGGAGTACAGTTCCGGTCTCGGCAGTTTAAGAGCCTACTTGAGCAGTATGGCGTTGAACACCAACTGACGCCCATATACTCTCCGCAGTCCAACGCATCAGAACGGTTGAATCGCACCCTATTGGCCGCGATCCGTTCCTACGTCCACCCATCTCAAAAGGATTGGGATCGGCGATTGTCTGCCATCACATGCGCCCTGCGATCCTCATATCATCCCGTCACCGGTGTCGCCCCTTACTTTGCCGCCTTTCGCCAGCACATGATTTGCCACGGTAAATCATACCGGCTGTTACGGCAATTAAAGTGTTTGGGAGACCCCGTCGTTGCGCTGGAGCCCCACGAACGTTTAGGAGACCTCCGCCAACAAATCGGACGGAAGATTAAGGCCGCAGGCAGCGCAAATGAAGCGCAGTACAATCTCCGGTCACGATCTGCTAATTTCAAAGAAGGAGATGAAGTTTTCCGGCGCATATTCCGCCAAAGTGACACCGCGGGGCATTACAACGCCAAGCTGGACAGGCGATTCTTGAAAAGCCGCATAAAAAAGGTAATGGGACCTAACCGTTACCTGATAACGGATCCATCGGGAAAAGAAGTAGGGATATACCACGCGAAAGACCTGCGCCGATAGAAAATTAGTCACGTCTGTTTGTCTGTCCGCATATATCTTCAAAAAACGCGCAAGGGTTGTGTACTTCCGGGCAAACATAGACATAAGTAAGTCCGTCCGTCTGTCAAGTGTGTTTTTCTTTTATTGTCCTTTACTTCTAGTCCCCACGCGAAGCCAACCCATGATACACAGAAAGATCCTTCAGCTCCTTTTTCGCAATCCGCATTGCCTTGGGATCGCGAGAAAATTAGCTGCTCTGTAGTAATCGAGGAGTAGGGCTCTAAAAGCCAGCGCTGCCACAGGCACACAGCACAAACTCAATTTAACAATGAGTAACCATTCAGTCACCTTCCCCATCGCAACACTCGTTTTTTTTCGCATGAAAAATAGGTCCAGAAAATGTCTTTTGTACTTAACTCCCGGGAAACAAAATTCTAAAACTGTTTAATATTTTAATGTGTAGTGATTTTATTACAATATCTTTTGAATATAATTTAACGAATTGCGGTGTAACGCGGTATACAAATGCTTAGAACGAAACGGTTAACCCCTTCAATTATATGAACGCTAAAATCATTGTATCATTTAAACCCCTTAAAATTTGTCAAATTTTACCGATTCCAACCATAATATTAATTAAAAATTGTTTTGTTTGTCGGTAATTAACGTGTGTCTGTCTAATTCTTCCGATTTTTCCCACTTAATTACGCCTAATCATTATAAACGAAAACTGCTTTCAATTGATAACGTAATCGAATCTACAAAAGACGACGTAAATTTTAAAAACAACCGAAACGAGTGTGCATTATCACCATCGGGGAAGAACCGACGAGTGACTTGTGTACCTACGATAAATTTTGCTAAATGTCGGCGACGAGCGGTGCCAAACAATATAGTTTCAAAATTTCCAGCTAGACCATTGCCCGCCACGCACATACGACCATGAGGAAAACATGGAGGAAACAAGAGAATATGTACTACAAGCCTTCTACAAACAGAAGACTAAAATGACGTTGTTGGCTATTTTCATTCTGGCTATTATCTTCTTTTCATACCAGATTTTTTTATATCAATCAGTTACCCAATACAAGTACTCCACTATCTTTAGAAAGTACATTTCTTCCAAAGGAAATAAAAGCCAAAATAACTGCAAAAGATGAGAGTGCTGATTTAAGTCTCAAAATTCTCAGAGGCATAAGACTGCGAGACTATGATGCGTACAAGTGAAGTTAGGATGGAAAATTTCGCTGTTTGAGAGCGATCCCGCTATAGGAATTGCATTTCGAAAAGTCAAGGGGAATTACGGTGATTGTTTGGCAAGGGGAGTCTGAATCGAATGACCGGATGAGGCGGTTGTGCGTGACACTTGTTTGAGCTCCCTGTACGCGTGTTTTAGCGCTAATTAGACATATTACGACGTACAACGTGGATTGTGTTCGTTGTGTGAATTGTACACGCTTCCGAGCTTTGCCAGCCCTGCGCCATCGAACCGTTCACCAAAAACCGCGAAATCGGCCGCGGTCGTGAGCGCCGCGCCATTCCGGTTCCGCGTAGCGAAGCTGCGAGACGACGAATTTCGCGAGAAACATACACCAAAAAGCACCTGTCGACTTCACGGGTCCCGTTTGGCTGCCGCTGCGGATTCAATGAGTGAAGGAGGCTCAAGTGGCTGTTGACGAGTATTGCTGGCGATTTGTAGGATGTGTGTGTCTGACTTGGATTCAACTTGCTTGTGAGCTGCGCGGAATTGTTGCCTGGTGAAGAATAGCAAATTTTGCAATTGGAATAATTGAATTGGTCGTTGCTGGTGTGTTTCATGGTGTAGATATTAGTGTGCAATTCGGTGATGCGCAGTTTTTGCGTCTATTTCTGGTGATGGACGACGTTTGTGCACTCGATCATTTGGTAGCGCCGCGCCGAGCCACAGGCAGTTTCAAGGTGGCATGAAAACAGTAAATTCTCCGAGCAGTGTTGCAATTTTTCCAAGTGTCGAAAATTTAAACCATCCTTATAAAATTTCAACTCGTTACTTTCGCGTCATCGTTCAGCAATGATAATATACCAGAATACTTTACATCATCGAAAGCGCTTGACGCTCTTATGAAGTCTCGTTTTGCTGAAGGAGATAATTGTTTATTCCCATCCCGAGAGAGTGCAATAGATTATTTGGATTTAATGTTAGAACATAAATTTCTTCATCGAGCAAAGAAAGTTCCTGTTTATTTAGATGAGCTTAAAGGCAAGTCGAAGAAAGAAGAAAAGGGGAATGCAAATGACAAGGAAGCTGACAAAGAAAAGCTAACAGATCAGGATAGTCAGGTTGAAGGAACCTCTGAAGAATTGACATCCAAAGAAAAACGAAAGCGAAAAGTCCGACTCGAAAGGCACCCCGAGCAAATATTTGTTGACGGTTCCGAAGCATATGTTTGGATTTATGACCCAGTGCCCATTTACTATTGGATCTATGGAACATTTGTCGTATTAGGAGCCATTGTTATTTGCATGTTTCCGCTCTGGCCTCCTATTTTAAGGAAAGGTGTATATTATTTAAGCATAGCGGCCGCTGGGTTCTTAGTACTTATTTTTGCATTGACGATTTTACGATTAATAATCTTTGTTATTCTTTGGCTTGTGAGTCGAGAAAAATTATATTTTTGGATTTTCCCGAATTTAACAGAGGATACCTGCACCCATCGAGCGCTCGACGGAACATGCAGGTGAGTACCTGTTTATTTTGCTTTGTATATAAATTCATTTTATTAATTTTTTGTATTATTTTTAAATATTGTTGGAATGTTGAAAAGTATGTTGAAGTATTTGGTAGATGGAACGCGGACATGAGGATTCAAAGAGAAAGTTGGAAAAATAATTTTTGGTTAAATTTAGAAATAATGTTAGTAATTATAAATGATGGTTCGTAAAGATCGATTTTAATGGTACAGAAAGAAAAACTCCACAAAGCCAGTAACCGAAAGAATATTGTTATAACGAACTTAATTTGATAGATTTTCTAGTAGATTGGTAGAAATAAAAAAATGAATAGATAAAAAGAAGAACTACATTCGGTCTTTCCTTTCTCCAACTTTTAACCGAGTATAGGACCCGGTACGGTGGCAGGCTTCCACCCCAAAACATGAGCCAGCCGCCGGGTACAAACTAATTCCTTTTTTTTTGTTTCAGGTGACGTTATGGGTTGAGTGGCCCAAGCAGAGTGCCTTTTTATGGCATAGATTTATGCAATCCAAATTGTATAATTCTATGACATAAATTGGTCACCGGGGTACTCCCCTTCTGATGGGAAGGTTCATACAATTCAAGTTGTATGAGTTTTTCACTCAGAAGAGGAATACCTGGCCACTTCAACGAGCTATCTTTGGATTTATTCCGGTTGGGTGGGTATGAAGGGGCTCCACCACCACCCGGTTGCCCCTCTTTCATTTGTGGGCTATGAACTTCGTTGGGTAACGATGAGGTCACCCCAAGTTCGCCTTTCTTCTCAGGTTTCACTTGTTCTTGTAACAAGTACATCTCCTTTGGTGAGGTTATCTACAGTTTTTGCGACTTCAGTCGCCTCGTGAGCTATCGACAAATTCGTGAATGCGAAATTGTTTTGTAGTGAGTCCTCGTGCCGGGGAAACGAACCCGCCCCACGACACCGCAATGCTAGCCTACCAGCGCATTCACGCGTCTCCGGACGAGGGCATTCTCGGCAGATACTTCCATCTTCCTCTGCCGAGGCAGCAGATCATCGCTGCAGTCCTTCACGGACATATGAAAATTCGTATTCACTAGAAATGGCGCCCAACGTGGGGCCCGAAATGCCCGGCTGTATCATCAGTCGTGAGCACGAGACAGTCCATCGTCTCTAGGTGTCCCCACTAGGTGTTAGATTATTGGCGGGTAGATAGCTCCCGAGGGTAATTGCACTGATCGTGCCCCAGCAAATAGTAACTTTCGAGCTTGTGTTGTCTTCGGACATCAATATCGTTTGGTCCTGCTTTTGAATTATACTTTGGTGGTTTACCACCATTGTATAACTAGTAAGGCCAAATGATATTAGAGTCCCTTTTTGTGTTCGGAGGTTATTATTCCAACAACTTTTTGCGGAGGATTCTGATCCGCTCCCAAACCAGCGGTGCCTAGGTGTCTTAAATTACATGGATTTTGATTTCCTGTGATTGGCTGATTAGCTAATCCATGACTATCCATGACAAGACACGCGGTGCTTGTGGATTAGAATTCAACCCTGGGCTAACAAGTTGCAACTTGAGGAATTTGCTAATGAGGGATCACTTCCGAACCCTGATTTTCATGGTGCCACAAGAGAGTGTCCCTGAAACGCTTTAAAAGGATTGTGCCATTGGTGTCCATACTTGGGAGGAAGGACGGAAAGGAAAGACCGATTATTTTTTGATAACATAAATTGTAATAAGTAATTAAACCTTTTCTTGCATACCTTTTGTTTTTTTTTGAGGAGTTGTTATAGTTCGCCACTTTCGGCCACTTGTGATTGTTTTGTCTTGGTAATAATCAAATTTATTTCTATTTCTATTATTTTATGCAGTAGTTATTAGAGCCCAAATTTTAGCTTTCTCTACCATGGATTTTCTAAACACATGTAGACTTTGCCTACAGAGCAGCGAAGAAATGTATCCGCTGGGTGATGGTTTGGTCGATGAAGTGAGGAGGATTTTTGTTGTCGACTTCCTGAAGGAGTCCCTCAACATGAACATCACTTTTGAAGATGATTCACCAGACCAAATCTGTGGTAGTTGTTACACGGAAGTGGAACGTATATACTCCTTCATACGGCGCTGTAAACAAACCGAGTCAACACTACAACGACTTAAATCAGCACGACAATCTCGAGAACCAGTTATCAACCAGCGGAACAAGATTCGAAGAGCAGACTACCATCCGTCTGAGGATCCGGATCCACCATCTCGATACCAGCCTTAGATCGCCTGGGATCTTCTGCCACGACTCAACTAAGTACCACCAACGACTCTAGGTTCAGTGGCTCCGCAGGAGCAACCCTATATGCTGAAGCCGAAGCATATCCCCAGCATCGTCCAGGGGTGGAATCTACATTTTAGCGGGGAGCCAAACGACCTGAACGTGGAAGTCTTCATTGGTCGCGTGGAGTCCTTAGTCGGAGAGATGTTGGCCGGCGACTACACGGTGCTGGCAGGATATTTACCAATGCTGTTCAGAGGAGCAGCACTCGAGACTTACTGGCGGATTCATTCGGCCCCACCATCAATACGCTGGACACGGCTGAAGGAGGTACTCCGCATGGAATACTCGACGGTCAACATGGATGAGAGTGTCCTGGACAAGATCCATGCCAGATGGCAACGTCCGGATGAGCCCTTTCATCAATATCGAGCAAATATCCTTCGGTTGAATGACCAGTTGTCAGAGCCTATGTCTTCCACCCAACTGCTGCGGGTGTTGAAACGGAATCTAAAGCCGGAACTTCGTTGCCATGTTGTAAACTCGGACCCGCAGAACATGGAAGCACTACTGAGGGTCGTGAGTCGATTGGAGAGGCTTGAAGAAGACCTCCAAGAACGGCCTTACCTACATGCGAGGACGGGTCCGCGACGTGAAATTGCCGAGGTGGCACTAAATTGCAACAACCCAGATCGGGAAGAAGGCACGGAGTCAAACACCTGTGTTCCGGACTACCCAGATGATGCCACACCAAAAAACGGACGAACGAGTACCCTACCACCTCAGCGGTACTCGAAGACCCCGCAGTAGCTCCTCAGCCAGCTGCTCACCCCAATAACCCTGACGTTAACCCACCAGCCATGACCACTACGACTGCGGATGTTCACTCTCTTCCGGAGACCTCGCCAACGACAATATTAAAGCGACCACCGTAGTCACTGCCAGAAGAACCCCGGCAGCCTCAAATACGCACTCTGAAACCTTATCATGTTCGACTGCAGGAATATCGGGTGGCTCGAGAGCGAATATTTGCTTCCGAAGTAGTCACTTCCCGCCCGTGCACGACAAAATGGTCAACTCGTCGTTGGCGGAATTTCCGCAAGAGAGTGCGCATCTGCCGTCAAACCTTAAACTCTTGTAACATCCCGGAGGTTGCTGAGAATGAGATCAGACCTTATCATCCAATTAAAGTGTTGGGCGAGACCGTGTTTGCATTAATCGACACGGGTGCCAGTATCAGTTGTCTTGCCTCGAGCTTTGGCTCGAAGGTGCTGCAAGACTATCCGAACTTGATTAAATCCTGGCGCACTAAAATCAGTACAGCTGATGGCACCAAACACCCTATACGAGGTAAACTAACCACACCCGTGACGTTCAGGGGTCAGACGAAGGATATTACGTTCTACATTATCCCGTCTTTGACTCAGAATGTGTACCTTGGCGTCGATTTCGTCCTTCGCCTTGGACTGGCCTCAGATTTATTCACCGATTTGTCTTTAAAAACCAGAAATGTCAACGAAATCACTTCTACTCCCGGTAGACATGACCTGACGCCTAACCAACGGCAACGCCTGGAAGCATCCATCGCTGCTTTCCCATCTTACGCTACCCAAGGCCTTGGCCGCACCACCCTAGTCTCACACGCCATCGACGTTGGCGATAGTAAACCGATTAAACACAGACACTACGCCATCTCACCGGCCATGGAGAAATTGGTGTATGCGGAGCTAGATAGGATGCTCGAGTTGGGGGTCATAGAGGAGTCCCAAAGTGCCTGGTCATCACCGGTAACCTTGGTGGTGAAGCCAGGTAAAGTCCGCCTCTGTCTTGATGCCCGTAAGGTAAACGCGGTCACCATCAAGGACGCGTACCCTCTTCCACTCATCGATGGAATACTAGGGAGACTGCCGAAAGCCAATTATATCACCAGTCTCGACCTAAAGGACGCCTTCTGGCAAATTCCACTCGATGAGGGGTCGAGGGACAAGACCGCCTTCACAGTGCCTGGACAACCATTATATTAGTTCGTCACAATGCCCTTTGGCCTGTGTAATGCGCCGCAAACGATGACTCGGTTGATGGACAAGGTCATTCCACCTCACCTGAAACACCAAGTGTTCGTGTACCTTGATGATCTGTTGCTCATCACGGAAACGTTCGATCAACACCTCCTACTTCTACAAGAAGTAGCCCTGCACATCAGTAAGGCGGGACTCACCATCAACGTACAGAAAAGTAAGTTTGTCATGAAAGAAGTCCGATACCTAGGTCATGTCATAGGACATGGCACTATCAAAACGGATCCAGACAAAACTCGTGCGATTGATGAGTTCCCCTTACCAAAAACTGTGAAGCAGCTACGACGTTTCCTTGGTGTGTGCGGTTGGTACCGAAGGTTTGTTCGGAATTATGCAACAGTTTCAGCGCCCCTGTCAGACATGTTGCGGAAGGGGAAGTTTATTTGGACCGAACTCAGCCGAAAGGCATTTGAAGAGCTAAAACAAGCCCTCACATCCGCTCCTGTCTTGCACAGCCCCGACTTCACGAAGCCCTTCTCCATTCATTGTGACGCAAGTCAACATGGAGTAGGAGCCGTGTTGGTGCAATTGACCGACGAAGGAGAGGAAGCTCCCATCGCCTTCATGTCCAATAAGCTGAATTCGGCCCAAAGAAACTATACTGTTTCCGAGCAAGAATGTTTGGCAGCGGTAATGGCTGTGAAGAAATTCCGAGCTTATATCGAGGGCCACCAATTCGAGATCATCACGGACCACGCGTCACTACAATGGTTAATGAACCAGGCAGATCTAAATGGACGCCTAGCAAGATGGGCTCTTAAACTGCACGGGTTCAAGTTCTCCATCAAACATCGGAAAGGGACCCAGAACATCGTACCCGACACTCTCTCACGGATGTTTTCCCCAGAGGGAGCCGAATTGACAATAAATGACGAGGACCCCATCGAAATAGATTTGGACAGCCCACACTTCGAATCAGACAGCTACAAAGAGTTGAGGCAAACCATAGCGACCCAACAATCACAGCTGCCTGATTTGAAGGTAATAGACGGCTACGTGTATAGACGAAATGAATACGCCACTGGTGATCCATGGCAGGAAGAAGAGTCTTGGAAACTCTGGGTACCGGAGGAAATGACACAACATCTGATCTTCCGCGCACATGACCATCCTTTAAGTGCCCACGGAGGTTACGGTCGAACATTACGGCGACTCAAGAAATACTTCTTTTGGCCTAAAATGGCATCCCAGGTCAAAGACTACGTGAGCGCCTGTGAGACCTGTAAAGGCACCAAAGCGCCCAACCAGCCTCTTCGACCTCCTATGGGTCAACTCAACGTCCCAGAACGCGTATTCCAGCGTCTATACATCGATCTACTCGGTCCATATCCTCGGTCTTCCATGGGACACATCGGAGCTATAGTCGTTCTAGACCAGCTCTCAAAGTTCCCAATGGCGGAACCTATCCGTAAATTCACAACTCCATCGATCGTGAAATTCTTAGAGAACCGGTTATTCCATGTGTTCGGGGTTCCAGAGAGTGTGTACTCAGACAATGGAGTACAGTTCCGGTCTCGGCAGTTTAAGAGCCTACTTGAGCAGTATGGCGTTGAACACCAACTGACGCCCATATACTCTCCGCAGTCCAACGCATCAGAACGGTTGAATCGCACCCTATTGGCCGCGATCCGTTCCTACGTCCACCCATCTCAAAAGGATTGGGATCGGCGATTGTCTGCCATCACATGCGCCCTGCGATCCTCATATCATTCCGTCACCGGTGTCGCCCCTTACTTTGCCGCCTTTCGCCAGCACATGATTTGCCACGGTAAATCATACCGGCTGTTACGGCAATTAAAGTGTTTGGGAGACCCCGTCGTTGCGCTGGAGCCCCACGAACGTTTAGGAGACCTCCGCCAACAAATCGGACGGAAGATTAAGGCCGCAGGCAGCGCAAATGAAGCGCAGTACAATCTCCGGTCACGATCTGCTAATTTCAAAGAAGGAGATGAAGTTTTCCGGCGCATATTCCGCCAAAGTGACACCGCGGGGCATTACAACGCCAAGCTGGACAGGCGATTCTTGAAAAGCCGCATAAAAAAGGTAATGGGACCTAACCGTTACCTGATAACGGATCCATCGGGAAAAGAAGTAGGGATATACCACGCGAAAGACCTGCGCCGATAGAAAATTAGTCACGTCTGTTTGTCTGTCCGCATATATTTTCAAAAAACGCGCAAGGGTTGTGTACTTCCGGGCAAACATAGACATAAGTAAGTCCGTCCGTCTGTCAAGTGTGTTTTTCTTTTATTGTCCTTTACTTCTAGTCCCCACGCGAAGCCAACCCATGATACACAGAAAGATCCTTCAGCTCCTTTTTCGCAATCCGCATTGCCTTGGGATCGCGAGAAAATTAGCTGCTCTGTAGTAATCGAGGAGTAGGGCTCTAAAAGCCAGCGCTGCCACAGGCACACAGCACAAACTCAATTTAACAATGAGTAACCATTCAGTCACCTTCCCCATCGCAACACTCGTTTTTTTTCGCATGAAAAATAGGTCCAGAAAATGTCTTTTGTACTTAACTCCCGGGAAACAAAATTCTAAAACTGTTTAATATTTTAATGTGTAGTGATTTTATTACAATATCTTTTGAATATAATTTAACGAATTGCGGTGTAACGCGGTATACAAATGCTTAGAACGAAACGGTTAACCCCTTCAATTATATGAACGCTAAAATCATTGTATCATTTAAACCCCTTAAAATTTGTCAAATTTTACCGATTCCAACCATAATATTAATTAAAAATTGTTTTGTTTGTCGGTAATTAACGTGTGCCTGTCTAATTCTTCCGATTTTTCCCACTTAATTACGCCTAATCATTATAAACGAAAACTGCTTTCAATTGATAACGTAATCGAATCTACAAAAGACGACGTAAATTTTAAAAACAACCGAAACGAGTGTGCATTATCACCATCGGGGAAGAACCGACGAGTGACTTGTGTACCTACGATAAATTTTGCTAAATGTCGGCGACGAGCGGTGCCAAACAATATAGTTTCAAAATTTCCAGCTAGACCATTGCCCGCCACGCACATACGACCATGAGGAAAACATGGGGGAAACAAGAAAATATGTACTACAAGCCTTCTACAAACAGAAGACTAAAATGACGTTGTTGGCTATTTTCATTCTGGCTATTATCTTCTTTTCATACCAGATTTTTTTATATCAATCAGTTACCCAATACAAGTACTCCACTATCTTTAGAAAGTACATTTCTTCCAAAGGAAACAAAAGCCAAAATAACTGCAAAAGATGAGAGTGCTGATTTAAGTCTCAAAATTCTCAGAGGCATAAGACTGCGAGACTATGATGCGTACAAGCGAAGTTATGATGGAAAATTTCGCTGTTTGAGAGCGATCCCGCTATAGGAATTGCATTTCAAAAAGTCAAGGGGAATTACGGTGATTGTTTGGCAAGGGGAGTCTGAATCGAATGACCGGATGAGGCGGTTGTGCGTGACACTTGTTTGAGCTCCCTGTACGCGTGTTTTAGCGCTAATTAGACATATTACGACGTACAACGTGGATTGTGTTCGTTGTGTGAATTGTACACGCTTCCGAGCTTTGCCAGCCCTGCGCCATCGAACAGTTCACCAAAAACCGCGAAATCGGCCGCGGTCGTGAGCGCCGCGCCGTTCCGGTTCCGCGTAGCGAAGCTGGGAGACGACGAATTTCGCGAGAAACATACACCAAAAAGCACCTGTCGACTTCACGGGTCCCGTTTGGCTGCCGCTGCGGATTCAATGAGTGAAGGAGGCTCAAGTGGCTGTTGACGAGTATTGCTGGCAATTTGTAGGATGTGTGTGTCTGACTTGGATTCAACTTGCTTGTGAGCTGCGCGGAATTGTTGCCTGGTGAAGAATAGCAAATTTTGCAATTGGAATACTTGAATTGGTTGTTGCTGGTGTGTTTCGTGGTGTAGATATTAGTGTGCAATTCGGTGATGCGCCGTTTTTGCGTCTATTTCTGGTGATGGACGACGTTTGTGCACTCGATCATTTGGTGGCGCCGCGCCGAGCCACAGGCAGTTTCAAGGTGGCATGAAAACAGTAAATTCTCCGAGCAGTGTTGCAATTTTTCCAAGTGTCGAAAATTTAAACCATCCTTATAAAATTTCAACTCGTTACTTTCGCGTCATCGTTCAGCAATGATAATATACCAGAATACTTTACATCATCGAAAGCGCTTGACGCTCTTATGAAGTCTCGTTTTGCTGAAGGAGATAATTGTTTATTCCCATCCCGAGAGAGTGCAATAGATTATTTGGATTTAATGTTAGAACATAAATTTCTTCATCGAGCAAAGAAAGTTCCTGTTTATTTAGATGAGCTTAAAGGCAAGTCGAAGAAAGAAGAAAAGGGGAATGCAAATGACAAGGAAGCTGACAAAGAAAAGCTAACAGATCAGGATAGTCAGGTTGAAGGAACCTCTGAAGAATTGACATCCAAAGAAAAACGAAAGCGAAAAGTCCGACTCGAAAGGCACCCCGAGCAAATATTTGTTGACGGTTCCGAAGCATATGTTTGGATTTATGACCCAGTGCCCATTTACTATTGGATCTATGGAACATTTGTCGTATTAGGAGCCATTGTTATTTGCATGTTTCCGCTCTGGCCTCCTATTTTAAGGAAAGGTGTATATTATTTAAGCATAGCGGCCGCTGGGTTCTTAGTACTTATTTTTGCATTGACGATTTTACGATTAATAATCTTTGTTATTCTTTGGCTTGTGAGTCGAGAAAAATTATATTTTTGGATTTTCCCGAATTTAACAGAGGATACCTGCACCCATCGAGCGCTCGACGGAACATGCAGGTGAGTACCTGTTTATTTTGCTTTGTATATAAATTCATTTTATTAATTTTTTGTATTATTTTTAAATATTGTTGGAATGTTGAAAAGTATGTTGAAGTATTTGGTAGATGGAACGCGGACATGAGGATTCAAAGAGAAAGTTGGAAAAATAATTTTTGGTTAAATTTAGAAATAATGTTAGTAATTATAAATGATGGTTCGTTAAGATCGATTTTAATGGTACAGAAAGAAAAACTCCACAAAGCCAGTAACCGAAAGAATATTGTTATAACGAACTTAATTTGATAGATTTTCTAGTAGATTGGTAGAAATAAAAAAATGAATAGATAAAAAGAAGAACTACATTCGGTCTTTCCTTTCTCCAACTTTTAACCGAGTATAGGACCCGGTACGGTGGCAGGCTTCCACCCCAAAACATGAGCCAGCCGCCGGGTACAAACTAATTCCTTTTTTTTTGTTTCAGGTGACGTTATGGGTTGAGTGGCCCAAGCAGAGTGCCTTTTTATGGCATAGATTTATGCAATCCAAATTGTATAATTCTATGACATAGATTGGTCACCGGGGTACTCCCCTTCTGATGGGAAGGTTCATACAATTCAAGTTGTATGAGTTTTTCACTCAGAAGAGGAATACCTGGCTACTTCAACAAGCTATCTTTGGATTTATTCCGGTTGGGTGGGTATGAAGGGGCTCCACCACCACCCGGTTGCCCCTCTTTCATTTGTGGGCTATGAACTTCGTTGGGTAACGATGAGGTCACCCCAAGTTCGCCTTTCTTCTCAGGTTTCACTTGTTCTTGTAACAAGTACATCTCCTTCGGTGAGGTTATCTACAGTTTTTGCGACTTCAGTCGCCTCGTGAGCTATCGACAAATTCGTGAATGCGAAATTGTTTTGTAGTGAGTCCTCGTGCCGGGGAAACGAACCCGCCCCACGACACCGCAATGCTAGCCTACCAGCGCATTCACGCGTCTCCGGACGAGGGCATTCTCGGCAGATACTTCCATCTTCCTCTGCCGAGGCAGCAGATCATCGCTGCAGTCCTTCACGGACATATGAAAATTCTTATTCACTACAAATGGCGCCCAACGTGGGGCCCGAAATGCCCGCCTGTATCATCAGTCGTGAGCACGAGACAGTCCATCGTCTCTAGGTGTCCCCACTACCCTACCCCACTACCCTCCCGAGGGTAATTGCACTGATCGTGCCCCAGCAAATAGTAACTTTCGAGCTTGTGTTGTCTTCGGACATCAATATCGTTTGGTCCTGCTTTTGAATTATACTTTGGTGGTTTACCACCATTGTATAACTAGTAAGGCCAAATGATATTAGAGTCCCTTTTTGTGTTCGGAGGTTATTATTCCAACAACTTTTTGCGGAGGATTCTGATCCGCTCCCAAACCAGCGGTGCCTAGGTGTCTTAAATTACATGGATTTTGATTTCCTGTGATTGGCTGATTAGCTAATCCATGACTATCCATGACAAGACACGCGGTGCTTGTGGATTAGAATTCAACCCTGGGCTAACAAGTTGCAACTTGAGGAATTTGCTAATGAGGGATCACTTCCGAACCCTGATTTTCATGGTGCCACAAGAGAGTGTCCCTGAAACGCTTTAAAAGGATTGTGCCATTGGTGTCCATACTTGGGAGGAAGGACGGAAAGGAAAGACCGATTATTTTTTGATAACATAAATTGTAATAAGTAATTAAACCTTTTCTTGCATACCTTTTGTTTTTTTTTGAGGAGTTGTTATAGTTCGCCACTTTCGGCCACTTGTGATTGTTTTGTCTTGGTAATAATCAAATTTATTTCTATTTCTATTATTTTATGCAGTAGTTATTAGAGCCCAAATTTTAGCTTTCTCTACCATGGATTTTCTAAACACATGTAGACTTTGCCTACAGAGCAGCGAAGAAATGTATCCGCTGGGTGATGGTTTGGTCGATGAAGTGAGGAGGATTTTTGTTGTCGACTTCCTGAAGGAGTCCCTCAACATGAACATCACTTTTGAAGATGATTCACCAGACCAAATCTGTGGTAGTTGTTACACGGAAGTGGAACGTATATACTCCTTCATACGGCGCTGTAAACAAACCGAGTCAACACTACAACGACTTAAATCAGCACGACGATCTCGAGAACCAGTTATCAACCAGCGGAACAAGATTCGAAGAGCAGACTACCATCCGTCTGAGGATCCGGATCCACCATCTCGATACCAGCCTTAGACCGCCTGGGATCTTCTGCCACGACTCAACCAAGTACCACCAACGACTCTAGGTTCAGTGGCTCCGCAGGAGCAACCCTATATGCTGAAGCCGAAGCATATCCCCAGCATCGTCCAGGGGTGGAATCTACATTTTAGCGGGGAGCCAAACGACCTGAACGTGGAAGTCTTCATTGGTCGCGTGGAGTCCTTAGTCGGAGAGATGTTGGCCGGCGACTACACGGTGCTGGCAGGATATTTACCAATGCTGTTCAGAGGAGCAGCACTCGAGACTTACTGGCGGATTCATTCGGCCCCACCATCAATACGCTGGACACGGCTGAAGGAGGTACTCCGCATGGAATACTCGACGGTCAACATGGATGAGAGTGTCCTGGACAAGATCCATGCCAGATGGCAACGTCCGGATGAGCCCTTTCATCAATATCGAGCAGATATCCTTCGGTTGAATGACCAGTTGTCAGAGCCTATGTCTTCCACCCAACTGCTGCGGGTGTTGAAACAGAATCTAAAGCCGGAACTTCGTTGCCATGTTGTAAACTCGGACCCGCAGAACATGGAAGCACTACTGAGGGTCGTGAGTCGATTGGAGAGGCTTGAAGAAGACCTCCAAGAACGGCCTTACCTACATGCGAGGACGGGTCCGCGACGTGAAATTGCCGAAGTGGCACTAAATTGCAACAACCCAGATCGGGAAGAAGGCACGGAGTCAAACACCTGTGTTCCGGACTACCCAGATGATGCCACACCAAAAAACGGACGAACGAGTACCCTACCACCTCAGCGGTACTCGAAGACCCCGCAGTAGCTCCTCAGCCAGCTGCTCACCCCAATAACCCTGACGTTAACCCACCAGCCATGACCACTACGACTGCGGATGTTCACTCTCTTCCGGAGACCTCGCCAACGACAATATTAAAGCGACCACCGCAGTCACTGCCAGAAGAACCCCGGCAGCCTCAAATACGCACTCTGAAACCTTATCATGTTCGACTGCAGGAATATCGGGTGGCTCGAGAGCGAATATTTGCTTCCGAAGTAGTCACTTCCCGCCCGTGCACGACAAAATGGTCAACTCGTCGTTGGCGGAATTTCCGCAAGAGAGTGCGCATCTGCCGTCAAACCTTAAACTCTTGTAACATCTCGGAGGTTGCTGAGAATGAGATCAGACCTTATCATCCAATTAAAGTGTTGGGCGAGACCGTGTTTGCATTGATCGACACGGGTGCCAGTATCAGTTGTCTTGCCTCGAGCTTTGGCTCGAAGGTGCTGCAAGACTATCCGAACTTGATTAAATCCTGGCGCACTGAAATCAGTACAGCTGATGGCACCAAACACCCTATACGAGGTAAACTAACCACACCCGTGACGTTCAGGGGTCAGACGAAGGATATTACGTTCTACATTATCCCGTCTTTGACTCAGAATGTGTACCTTGGCGTCGATTTCGTCCTTCGCTTTGGACTGGCCTCAGATTTATTCACCGATTTGTCTTTAAAAACCAGAAATGTCAACGAAATCACTTCTACTCCCGGTAGACATGACCTGACGCCTAACCAACGGCAACGCCTGGAAGCTGCATCGCTGCTTTCCCATCTTACGCTACCCAAGGCCTTGGCCGCACCACCCTAGTCTCACACGCCATCGACGTTGGCGATAGTAAACCGATTAAACACAGACACTACGCCATCTCACCGGCCATGGAGAAATTGGTGTATGCGGAGCTAGATAGGATGCTCGAGTTGGGGGTCATAGAGGAGTCTCAAAGTGCCTGGTCATCACCGGTAACCTTGGTGGTGAAGCCAGGTAAAGTCCGCCTCTGTCTTGATGCCCGTAAGGTAAACGCGGTCACCATCAAGGACGCGTACCCTCTTCCACTCATCGATGGAATACTAGGGAGACTGCCGAAAGCCAATTATATCACCAGTCTCGACCTAAAGGACGCCTTCTGGCAAATTCCACTCGATGAGGGGTCGAGGGACAAGACCGCCTTCACAGTGCCTGGACAACCATTATATTAGTTCGTCACAATGCCCTTTGGCCTGTGTAACGCGCCGCAAACGATGACTCGGTTGATGGACAAGGTCATTCCACCTCACCTGAAACACCAAGTGTTCGTGTACCTTGATGATCTGTTGCTCATCACGGAAACGTTCGATCAACACCTCCTACTTCTACAAGAAGTAGCCCTGCACATCAGTAAGGCGGGACTCACCATCAACGTACAGAAAAGTAAGTTTGTCATGAAAGAAGTCCGATACCTAGGTCATGTCATAGGACATGGCACTATCAAAACGGATCCAGACAAAACTCGTGCGATTGATGAGTTCCCCTTACCAAAAACTGTGAAGCAGCTACGACGTTTCCTTGGTGTGTGCGGTTGGTACCGAAGGTTTGTTCGGAATTATGCAACAGTTTCAGCGCCCCTGTCAGACATGTTGCGGAAGGGGAAGTTTATTTGGACCGAACTCAGCCGAAAGGCATTTGAAGAGCTAAAACAAGCCCTCACATCCGCTCCTGTCTTGCACAGCCCCGACTTCACGAAGCCCTTCTCCATTCATTGTGACGCAAGTCAACATGGAGTAGGAGCCGTGTTGGTGCAATTGACCGACGAAGGAGAGGAAGCTCCCATCGCCTTCATGTCCAATAAGCTGAATTCGGCCCAAAGAAACTATACTGTTTCCGAGCAAGAATGTTTGGCAGCGGTAATGGCTGTGAAGAAATTCCGAGCTTATATCGAGGGCCACCAATTCGAGATCATCACGGACCACGCGTCACTACAATGGTTAATGAACCAGGCAGATCTAAATGGACGCCTAGCAAGATGGGCTCTTAAACTGCACGGGTTCAAGTTCTCCATCAAACATCGGAAAGGGACCCAGAACATCGTACCCGACACTCTCTCACGGATGTTTTCCCCAGAGGGAGCCGAATTGACAATAAATGACGAGGACCCCATCGAAATAGATTTGGACAGCCCACACTTCGAATCAGACAGCTACAAAGAGTTGAGGCAAACCATAGCGACCCAACAATCACAGCTGCCTGATTTGAAGGTAATAGACGGCTACGTGTATAGACGAAATGAATACGCCACTGGTGATCCATGGCAGGAAGAAGAGTCTTGGAAACTCTGGGTACCGGAGGAAATGACACAACATCTGATCTTCCGCGCACATGACCATCCTTTAAGTGCCCACGGAGGTTACGGTCGAACATTACGGCGACTCAAGAAATACTTCTTTTGGCCTAAAATGGCATCCCAGGTCAAAGACTACGTGAGCGCCTGTGAGACCTGTAAAGGCACCAAAGCGCCCAACCAGCCTCTTCGACCTCCTATGGGTCAACTCAACGTCCCAGAACGCGTATTCCAGCGTCTATACATCGATCTACTCGGTCCATATCCTCGGTCTTCCATGGGACACATCGGAGCTATAGTCGTTCTAGACCAGCTCTCAAAGTTCCCAATGGCGGAACCTATCCGTAAATTCACAACTCCATCGATCGTGAAATTCTTAGAGAACCGGTTATTCCATGTGTTCGGGGTTCCAGAGAGTGTGTACTCAGACAATGGAGTACAGTTCCGGTCTCGGCAGTTTAAGAGCCTACTTGAGCAGTATGGCGTTGAACACCAACTGACGCCCATATACTCTCCGCAGTCCAACGCATCAGAACGGTTGAATCGCACCCTATTGGCCGCGATCCGTTCCTACGTCCACCCATCTCAAAAGGATTGGGATCGGCGATTGTCTGCCATCACATGCGCCCTGCGATCCTCATATCATTCCGTCACCGGTGTCGCCCCTTACTTTGCCGCCTTTCGCCAGCACATGATTTGCCACGGTAAATCATACCGGCTGTTACGGCAATTAAAGTGTTTGGGAGACCCCGTCGTTGCGCTGGAGCCCCACGAACGTTTAGGAGACCTCCGCCAACAAATCGGACGGAAGATTAAGGCCGCAGGCAGCGCAAATGAAGCGCAGTACAATCTCCGGTCACGATCTGCTAATTTCAAAGAAGGAGATGAAGTTTTCCGGCGCATATTCCGCCAAAGTGACACCGCGGGGCATTACAACGCCAAGCTGGACAGGCGATTCTTGAAAAGCCGCATAAAAAAGGTAATGGGACCTAGCCGTTACCTGATAACGGATCCATCGGGAAAAGAAGTAGGGATATACCACGCGAAAGACCTGCGCCGATAGAAAATTAGTCACGTCTGTTTGTCTGTCCGCATATATTTTCAAAAAACGTGCAAGGGTTGTGTACTTCCGGGCAAACATAGACATAAGTCAGTCCGTCCGTCTGTCAAGTGTGTTTTTCTTTTATTGTCCTTTACTTCTAGTCCCCACGCGAAGCCAACCCATGATACACAGAAAGATCCTTCAGCTCCTTTTTCGCAATCCGCATTGCCTTGGGATCGCGAGAAAATTAGCTGCTCTGTAGTAATCGAGGAGTAGGGCTCTAAAAGCCAGCGCTGCCACAGGCACACAGCACAAACTCAATTTAACAATGAGTAACCATTCAGTCACCTTCCCCATCGCAACACTCGTTTTTTTTCGCATGAAAAATAGGTCCAGAAAATGTCTTTTGTACTTAACTCCCGGGAAACAAAATTCTAAAACTGTTTAATATTTTAATGTGTAGTGATTTTATTACAATATCTTTTGAATATAATTTAACGAATTGCGGTGTAACGCGGTATACAAATGCTTAGAACGAAACGGTTAACCCCTTCAATTATATGAACGCTAAAATCATTGTATCATTTAAACCCCTTAAAATTTGTCAAATTTTACCGATTCCAACCATAATATTAATTAAAAATTGTTTTGTTTGTCGGTAATTAACGTGTGCCTGTCTAATTCTTCCGATTTTTCCCACTTAATTACGCCTAATCATTATAAACGAAAACTGCTTTCAATTGATAACGTAATCGAATCTACAAAAGACGACGTAAATTTTAAAAACAACCGAAACGAGTGTGCATTATCACCATCGGGGAAGAACCGACGAGTGACTTGTGTACCTACGATAAATTTTGCTAAATGTCGGCGACGAGCGGTGCCAAACAATATAGTTTCAAAATTTCCAGCTAGACCATTGCCCGCCACGCACATACGACCATGAGGAAAACATGGAGGAAACAAGAGAATATGTACTACAAGCCTTCTACAAACAGAAGACTAAAATGACGTTGTTGGCTATTTTCATTCTGGCTATTATCTTCTTTTCATACCAGATTTTTTTATATCAATCAGTTACCCAATACAAGTACTCCACTATCTTTAGAAAGTACATTTCTTCCAAAGGAAACAAAAGCCAAAATAACTGCAAAAGATGAGAGTGCTGATTTAAGTCTCAAAATTCTCAGAGGCATATGACTGCGAGACTATGATGCGTACAAGCGAAGTTAGGATGGAAAATTTCGCTGTTTGAGAGCGATCCCGCTATAGGAATTGCATTTCGAAAAGTCAAGGGGAATTACGGTGATTGTTTGGCAAGGGGAGTCTGAATCGAATGACCGGATGAGGCGGTTGTGCGTGACACTTGTTTGAGCTCCCTGTACGCGTGTTTTAGCGCTAATTAGACATATTACGACGTACAACGTGGATTGTGTTCGTTGTGTGAATTGTACACGCTTCCGAGCTTTGCCAGCCCTGCGCCATCGAACCGTTCACCAAAAACCGCGAAATCAGCCGCGGTCGTGAGCGCCGCGCCATTCCGGTTCCGCGTAGCGAAGCTGCGAGACGACGAATTTCGCGAGAAACATACACCAAAAAGCACCTGTCGACTTCACGGGTCCCGTTTGGCTGCCGCTGCGGATTCAATGAGTGAAGGAGGCTCAAGTGGCTGTTGACGAGTATTGCTGGCGATTTGTAGGATGTGTGTGTCTGACTTGGATTCAACTTGCTTGTGAGCTGCGCGGAATTGTTGCCTGGTGAAGAATAGCAAATTTTGCAATTGGAATAATTGAATTGGTCGTTGCTGGTGTGTTTCATGGTGTAGATATTAGTGTGCAATTCGGTGATGCGCAGTTTTTGCGTCTATTTCTGGTGATGGACGACGTTTGTGCACTTGATCATTTGGTGGCGCCGCGCCGAGCCACAGGCAGTTTCAAGGTGGCATGAAAACAGTAAATTCTCCGAGCAGTGTTGCAATTTTTCCAAGTGTCGAAAATTTAAACCATCCTTATAAAATTTCAACTCGTTACTTTCGCGTCATCGTTCAGCAATGATAATATACCAGAATACTTTACATCATCGAAAGCGCTTGACGCTCTTATGAAGTCTCGTTTTGCTGAAGGAGATAATTGTTTATTCCCATCCCGAGAGAGTGCAATAGATTATTTGGATTTAATGTTAGAACATAAATTTCTTCATCGAGCAAAGAAAGTTCCTGTTTATTTAGATGAGCTTAAAGGCAAGTCGAAGAAAGAAGAAAAGGGGAATGCAAATGACAAGGAAGCTGACAAAGAAAAGCTAACAGATCAGGATAGTCAGGTTGAAGGAACCTCTGAAGAATTGACATCCAAAGAAAAACGAAAGCGAAAAGTCCGACTCGAAAGGCACCCCGAGCAAATATTTGTTGACGGTTCCGAAGCATATGTTTGGATTTATGACCCAGTGCCCATTTACTATTGGATCTATGGAACATTTGTCGTATTAGGAGCCATTGTTATTTGCATGTTTCCGCTCTGGCCTCCTATTTTAAGGAAAGGTGTATATTATTTAAGCATAGCGGCCGCTGGGTTCTTAGTACTTATTTTTGCATTGACGATTTTACGATTAATAATCTTTGTTATTCTTTGGCTTGTGAGTCGAGAAAAATTATATTTTTGGATTTTCCCGAATTTAACAGAGGATACCTGCACCCATCGAGCGCTCGACGGAACATGCAGGTGAGTACCTGTTTATTTTGCTTTGTATATAAATTCATTTTATTAATTTTTTGTATTATTTTTAAATATTGTTGGAATGTTGAAAAGTATGTTGAAGTATTTGGTAGATGGAACGCGGACATGAGGATTCAAAGAGAAAGTTGGAAAAATAATTTTTGGTTAAATTTAGAAATAATGTTAGTAATTATAAATGATGGTTCGTAAAGATCGATTTTAATGGTACAGAAAGAAAAACTCCACAAAGCCAGTAACCGAAAGAATATTGTTATAACGAACTTAATTTGATAGATTTTCTAGTAGATTGGTAGAAATAAAAAAATGAATAGATAAAAAGAAGAACTACATTCGGTCTTTCCTTTCTCCAACTTTTAACCGAGTATAGGACCCGGTACGGTGGCAGGCTTCCACCCCAAAACATGAGCCAGCCGCCGGGTACAAACTAATTCCTTTTTTTTTGTTTCAGGTGACGTTATGGGTTGAGTGGCCCAAGCAGAGTGCCTTTTTATGGCATAGATTTATGCAATCTAAATTGTATAATTCTATGACATAAATTGGTCACCGGGGTACTCCCCTTCTGATGGGAAGGTTCATACAATTCAAGTTGTATGAGTTTTCTACTCAGAAGAGGAATACCTGGCCACTTCAACAAGCTATCTTTGGATTTATTCCGGTTGGGTGGGTATGAAGGGGCTCCACCACCACCCGGTTGCCCCTCTTTCATTTGTGGGCCATGAACTTCGTTGGGTAACGATGAGGTCACCCCAAGTTCGCCTTTCTTCTCAGGTTTCACTTGTTCTTGTAACAAGTACATCTCCTTCGGTGAGGTTATCTACAGTTTTTGCGACTTCAGTCGCCTCGTGAGCTATCGACAAATTCGTGAATGCGAAATTGTTTTGTAGTGAGTCCTCGTGCCGGGGAAACGAACCCGCCCCACGACACCGCAATGCTAGCCTACCAGCACATTCACGCGTCTCCGGACGAGGGCATTCTCGGCAGATACCTCCATCTTCCTCTGCCGAGGCAGCAGATCATCGCTGCAATCCTTCACGGACATATGAAAATTCTTAGTCACTACAACTGACTAAATTCCTTCAGTTCACAGCAAAATATATCACTTCACACATTTTATAAACGTTTATCGATGGTTCATCATAGAGATTTGAAGTCGATGGCATATATTTTACGTTAAATTCAATTTAAGTAATTAAAAACACTTTTCCTCAGATGTTAATACTACAATAGTATTAACATCTGAGGAAGGCACGGTGTATCGAAACGGCTGTAGTGTTTAAAATTAAATATAAAAAGTGAAAGTTAACTGAAAAGTGTTTTTATTACTTAAACGATGAACTTTCTCCAAGTAACGGCCTCATCCATTGAACACTTAAATTTCATTGATGTAATTCTTCCATCTTCTCAAAATTTCCAAGTTAAAATTCCCTAACCATACTTTCTCCAGAAATTCTGCACCAAAATATGTTTCTGCTTTGGAGTTTTGCACTTCTCAGACAAACTATAAATGAACTCGTACGGAAGACAAATAGAAATTCTTAATGTAAACGCTTTTTGGGTATTAGATCTGATAAAATGGACAAAAATCACATGTAATTGATACAAAAATGACAGCGCGATGCAAGAGAAGGACGCAATCAACAACACCGACGGCTTTCTTCCTTCGCCACCGTCGTACACCGTCAATGAACACAAAAACGTGTCAGCCTTTGCGTCGCCGTAAGCGTGCATCACTTCACTCCTATCTTTCGATGCAGGCCTCGAATTAATAAGTATAAAGGAAAATTATGGACGAATACACCGAATTGCTTCTTGGTGGTTGTTTGTGTTTTTAACTAACATTATTATCATACGGTTTTATTGATAAATTTGAATTCATTTTCAACGTAAAGTTACAATAATGAATAATGCGTAATAAAATATCGCAGTTTTTTTTGTGATATTACGTTGATTTGAAACAAAATTGGTATGCAGGGTGTTTGTTAGTTCTTGATCATTTTAACGAAGACATTAGATATTTAAAAAGATTTCTAAACTGAATAATCATTAATGTCTACTTGTCGCCGCCTATAGCAATATGCGTTTAATCGAACTGTCTTCACTTTTTCTGGTAGGAATTTCAATTTTCTTGATCACCATGATGTAAGGGTGAAGGAGATATGAAAGTTTTAGAGCAGGTTGATAGAATAACTGCTCGATTACTACAGGGCAGCTAATTTTCTTGCGATACCAAGGCGACGAGGATTGCGAAAAAGGAGCTGAAGGATATTCCATTATAGCATCGGTTGTCTTTGGCGTCGTCATACGGAGTGACAAATAATAAAAGAAAACACAATTGACAGACGTACAGGCTGATACGTATATTTGTATTTTGCTGTAAGTATATAAACATTGCGCGTGCTTGAAACTGTGTGCGGACGGACAGAGCAGACGTAGATAAGTATCTATCAGCGCAGGCCTTTTGCGTGGTATACCTCCTTCAGCCGTGACCAGCGTATAGATGGTGGAGCCGAATGAATCCGCCAATAGGTCTCGAGTGCTGCTCTGCTAAACAGCATCGGCAAGTATCCTGCCAGCACCGTGTAGTCGCCGGCCAACATCTCTCCGACCAAGGACTCCACCTGACCAATGAAAACTTCCACGCTCAAGTCGTTTGGCTCCCCGCTAAAATGCAGATTCCAACCCTGGCCAATGCTGGGGATATGCTTCGGCTTCAGCATATAGGGTTACTCCTGCGAAGCTACTGGACCTAGAGTCAGTGGTGGTATTTAGTTGAGTCGTGGCGGAAGATCCCAGGAGTTCCAAGGCTGGTATCGAGATGGTGGATCCGGATCCTCAGACGGATGGTAATCAGTTCTCCGAATCTTGGTCGGCTGGTTTATGGTTGGTTCTTGAAGACGTCGTGCTGACCTGAGCCGTTGTAGCGCCGTCTCAGTCTCTTGGCAGCAAAGTATGAAGGAGTATATCCGTTCCACTTCCATGTAACAATCACCACAGATTTGGTCAGGTGAATCACCTTCAAAAGTGATGTTAATGTTGATGTACTCCTTCAGTAGGCTAACGATGCCAATCCTCCTCGCTTCATCGACAAAACTTTCACACAGTGGGTACGTTTCATCGCCAGTTCGCAGGCAAAGCACACATATGCTTGAAATATCCATTACGCTGTCCTTAAAAATTTGGACTCTACTAAATAATAAATATAATGATAGAAATACTGGCAAAATAATAGAAGTAGGTTAACTAGATGCAAAAATAAATTTGACTATTAACAAGACAAGACAATCACAAGTGGCTGAAAGTGACGAGCTATATAACACTCTTCACAAAAAAAATGTATGCTGAAAGTTTTTATTAAGTTCTCAAAAAATTTACGTTATCGAAAAAATACATAATCAGTCTTTCCATTTTGCTTCTCATCACAGGCAAGAACACCAATGGCACACTCCTTCTGCGGCGTAACAGGGACTACTCTCTTGCGACACCATATGAATCAGGGTTCAGAAGTGCTCCCTCATCCGCTAGTTTTCACAAGTTACAACTTGTCAGCCCAGGGTTGGATTCTGACCCACAAGCAGCGCGTGTCTTGTCATGGATAGTCATGGATTAGCTACGCACCCAATCACATGAAATCAAGATCCATGTTCTGTAAGACACTTAGGCACCGCTTGGTTTGGGGCGCAGATCAGAATCTTCCGCGAAGAAGGTGTTGGGATAATAACTTCCGAATACACAAAGGGTCTCTAATTTCATTTGGCCTTACTAGTCATACAATGATGGTAAACCACCAAAGTATACATCAAAAGCAGGTCCAAACGATATTGATGTCCAAGGACACCACACGTCCGGAAGTTACTAAGCTGCTGGGGCACGATAAGTGCAATAGCCCTAAGTAGTTACCTTTCCGCCAATAATCTTGACACCTCGTAGGGACACCTGAAAACGATGGACTGTCTCGTGCTCACGACTGATGATACAGCTAGGCATTTCAGGCCCCATGTTGAGCACCATTTTGTAGTGAATAAGGTAAGTAAACAAGTCCGTTAAGGACTGCAGCAATGGTCTGCTGCCTCGGTGGAGGAAGATGTTGATATCCGCCGAGAATGTCCTTGTCTGGGGACGCGTGAATACGCTGGCAGGCTAGCATTGCGGTGTCGTGGGGCGGGTTCGTTCTTCCAGCACAAGGATCCACTACAAAAGAATTTCGCATTCACAAATTCTTAGGTCTCAACAGAAAGGCGACCGAAGTCAAAAATTGTAGGTAACCACAAAGAGGGAAATGACTTGTTCAGAGAACAAGTTGAACAAGGGGAAACGGACGGACTTAAGGTAACCTCGTCGCTACCCGACGATGCTCATGGCCCACAAATAAGAGCGGGACAACCGGGTGGTCATGGTGACCCCTCGCACCCGCCCAACCGGATCAAGATCCATATACGTTTCAGTGGCCAAGGATTCCTCCTCTGATGGGAAGGCTCATACAATTTATGTTGTATGAGTTTTCCACCTCAAGTGGCGGTTCAGTGGCAGAGATTAAGGTGTTAATCAACCCATCACACCATGAACGTCAAGTTGCAGTTCAGTGGCAGAGATCCATTATTATTGTGTAGGGATGACAGATCTCTGTCGCGTATTGGTCCGCGGGATCGGTGGTGATTACAGGGTAGTGTCCACGATGGCAGACAGGCATGGGGAGACTGAGTGATCAGCGGTTTGAGTTCTTAATTGAGGGCCGAAAATTCTGGGCGTATGGGGAACTGATTAATAACAGTAAAATAGTAAGTTCGGGGGTAGTATGTAGCTGTTGGTAGTTTACAGGTCCAGGTGATTGTGAGCAATGGCAATCGGATGACAACCAAAAAGAAAGTTCCTTGGGGATGGCGAGCTTCAACACCGTAAGTCTTTTGCATGTTAGACTCCCAGTTCTTTACCGGACACGAGTGGAACTTAACACCTGGATAATCCGGCATTTTACAAATTTCTCATCCAATTTGTCATTGTAGTACTGAGCTACGTCGCTTTGTCTAAAGGTGCGTCTACATACCTCATCCCCTAATTTGAAACCAGAAGGGTGAGATCACAGGATGTAGCGCTCCTCCCCTGCACGTCTGCCATCTTAGCTTTTATCTCGGAGTTGGTCTCATAATACTCGGAGTTTCTCGTGAGGCTCTAGAGTCACTACTGGGTCACCCAAACAGTTTGATTTCCGCAACAGGGGGTATGATTTACTGTCACAAATCATGTACTGACCAAACACGCCGCAGTATAGTATGAAGAACGCAGAGCACAGGTGATGGCGGAAATCTTACGGTGCCAATCCTTCTGATTCGGATTAATATATACGCTTATAGCAGCCAGGAGCATACGGTCCAGCCACTCGAAAGCATTGGGTTGAGGTGAGTAGACTGTGGCCAGCTGGTGAGTAATGCCATACTTATCCATCAGTTCACGAAATCGAATAGATGTGAACTGGACTCCATTATCGGAGACGATATACTCCAGTACTCCAAATCCAAGAAACAGGTGCCCACATACACTTTTATTTGTTGTGCCATTTTTGGCCAAAAGAAATAAGTTTTCGGCCGCCATAGTGTACGACTTTATCCAGCATAGCCACTCAGTGGACGATTGCGGGCCTATCTGATAAGATCGATGGTCAATTCTTCAGCCACATGTAGCTTCTACTGCTCCTCTTCTTGTAAGGGGTCCCCGAATGTGTGTCCCATCCGCTTGTGTACAAATTCCTCCGTTGCCCGCAGATCTGGCAGCTGTGACACCTGTCTCTGGATAGTGTTCATCAGCTGGATGTAGGCTGCTGAATTGAAGGTTCTCCTGGCCCAGCTCGGCTCGTTTCGGGGTGAACATCCTCGATAAGGTATCAGGGTCCACATGTTGGCTTCCTTTCCAGTGTTGGATCGTGAAGTCAAACGCCTCCGATTTCAAGGCCCATCTTGCCAAGCATCCATGAAGGTCAGTTTGGCTCATCACCCATTTTGGAGATGCATGATGCGTAACGATTTTGAAGGTGTATCCTTCGATATATGCGCGAAAACACTTCATGACCAACACCGGCGTCAAACATTCCTTCTCAGAGACAGTGTAATTCCACTGAGCCGGGTTTAGCTTGTGGGCCATATGTTAAAGGCTATAGGCATTCCCTCGCCGTCTTTCGTAATTTGGACTAAGACTGCTCCCACTCCGTTGACTCGCATCACAATGGATTGAGAACGCTTTGTTGAAGTCTGGGCTATGTAGTACGAGAACTATTGGCAGGCTCTTCTTTAGCGCTTCAAAGGTAAGAAAGCCGGGCTCTTCCCAGATGAACTTACGTCCCCTGTGCAGCATGTCCGTCAAGAGTGTGGTGATGGTCGCATAGTCTTTTTCAAATTGATGGCACCAAATGCATAGACCTAGAAATCGATGTAACTGCTTGGTGGTCTGAGGCAGAAGAAAGGTGTTGATCGCCTGTATCTTCTCTGGGTCAGTTTTGATGTCCCGTGACCAACAATGTGGCTCAAGTACTTAATCTCCATCATAACGAACTGACTCTTCTGGATGTTAATGGTTAAACCTGCCTTCCGGATATGCAAGGCCACTTCTGAAGCAGGACGATATGATTGTCAAAGGAATTGGTTATTAGTAATAAGTCATACAAGTATACGGTGGTATTACCTTATCCACAAGACAAGACATTATCTGTGGGGTATTACACCGTCCAAACAGTATGGTCACAAATTGGTACAATAGCCAACTGGTGGCCATGGAAGTTGTCTTCTCCTTTGCACTATGATTTAAGAGAATCTACCATAAAACGTCTTTGAGATCTAAGCTGGTAATAAAGTATGGTTGAGGTAACCGACTTAAGATACGTTCGACTAATTGTAGGGGGTATGCGTCTTTCACGGTGATCGTGAGTAAGCGCCTGTTCTCTAAGCATAGTTGGACCTTATTTGGCTTAACCACTAAGGTGACTGTCGACGCCCATGCACTTTTCGATTCTTCAATCACACCTAGTGCCAAAATCTGATCGACCGCGGTATGTCGTGACATTTCTTTCGTCGGAGATATGGCAAAATGTCTCTGCTTGATGAGTCTAGCGTCCTCCACATCTATGGTGTGAGATGCCAAGGTTGTTCGTCCAAGACCTTCTTTTTCATGCAAAGGAAAAACTGCTATAGCCGCGTCTAATCGTAGCTGTTAGTTGGCATCGAGTGCATGTCGTAGTCCTTGAGCATTTAGTGTCACAAGATTATTGGTGGTGTCAGAGTCAAGTGAAGTACTGGAAAATAATACCAGAGCCAAGTTAAATCGTCGGACAAAGTCAACCGCTAAGTATAAATTCTGTGTCAGTGGGGGTATAATGTATAAATACAATGACTTGGTTGTACCTTTAAAGATGAAACCCATTTTCAGTTTCCTTACTATTGAGTGACGAGTTTCGTCCGCCATGCTTAACCAGGCAGTAAAGTGCTGGATTTCATCAGCATGGTTTTTCAGGACTTTTCATTGCCAAATTGGCTGCTATGCAGCTGACGCTGGATCTGTTGTCGATTAAACCTACTATCCGATTTTGCAAGATCTGTCCTAATGCGTATAGGTGAACGTCTTCCTTCAATAATTCGTCTAGCTTGATCATACGCAACATCTTCCTTGACTTCCTCACTTTTTTCCAGAAGCTCTGCATCCAACGGATGGCTCGCTTCCTTCTCCAAGAAGTGGTAGGAGCAATACTCTCGCAGTTGAACATAAAAGTGCTTAACATGCCAGGGGTCACTCGATTCATAACCATCTCCCTGAGGGTCTGGTTCGGCAATGTATGACGTTAACCTGCCGAGCTTCGAGAGAACTGCGTTTGGCAGTGCGAATCAGTAAGGCTTTGGTCATACCCGGGGCTTGGTTGTCCGTAGCAACGGGTTCAGTTTCTTTCCAGTTGGTTTCTGTGAGTACCGACACGTGTTTGCAGCACTCGTTGGTAAGATTTTTGCAGCTTGCAGTCTACACAATATGGGGTGGAAGTGCTCGCCTTCCCGCAGCAATAACAGAAGACCAGCGGCTCGGGTGGACATACGGAAAACCGGTGTCCCACTTGTTAGCAGTTCCAACAGACCATGGGGTTTGCAACTACCTCTACAAAAGAGAGGTCAGTTTCTCGCTCGGACTCCACTCCTTGAGACATGGGTTGGTTCAGTTTCTATGTGACCAGCTGTCATCAACTCTGCAGTATTAATGCTTCGATGGCTAGGCCCGGCAATGCAAGGTTGTGGACAGAAGGTTTCACGTCGCTCATCTAGTCATTCCTGCCTGCAGGCATGGAGGTGTAAGGCTTGCACGGTATATATTGGCACTTTAAGAAGGCTGTTTTGAAGCCCCCACCGCAAGTTCTACCTACTGGTTTTCACCAGTTCTTCCTCGGCCATAGATGTTTGGAGCCGGGTCGTTAGGCGTAGTAAGCTGGTATAAAATTGGTCGAATATTTTATGAGAGCTTTGTTTGAGTTTCCTCATTTGTTCACACTACTCCCGTTCAGTGAGGCTATCATCAAAGTGGTTCCAAAAAACCGCACAGAATGAATCCAATCGGGGCGTACTACGGATTCCTTAAAACTTCAGTACCATTTGGCGGCATCAGTACCATTTGGCGAGTGTCGAAGAAAGGCTGAAAAATCTCCACCCGGGAAACTGTAGTCGGATCATGAACCTGCCCAACCGGCATGGTGGGATTGAACCCGGTGAAGCTGAGGTGCCAACTTTCCATTAAGCGTTGTGTTGGGTCTCGTGCTTGTATCACGCACGTCATTGCGCAGTTAGCTTCATTGTTCAGTTCGCCACACCGCACAGACTCTTGCGTTGTCGGTATGGGTGGAACTGCGGTACTGCACTGCGCTTTATACTCTGGGGCTCTGAGGTCCATACCCGAGCTCATTTGAGTTCTTGTGTGAGCTGGCTGTTCTTCAAGTCTTGGAGCTCTTTCTCCATTAGTCCCATCCTGACGGTCAGCCCTTGTAGTAAAGGCAGGATCACGTCATTGACAGCTGCGTTTGGTGGCGCTGTTGAGATATATGCCTGCGTTCCTGAAACTGAGTCTTCTTCGCCAGTTGCTCCCTCGACGTCGAGAAGAGAGTGAGTCTAATCCTTATTCCGGGGGTCTTTTGAAACTGCCCCAAGCACAGAAGCTTGATTTCTGGGTAGATTGTCGAAAATATTCTCCACAGAGCACGTAAATTGGAGGTTAGCAAGAGCTCCATGGCACAAATGCGGTGGAAAAGGTGTCCGCACTCCAATCTCACGTTAGTAGAGCCCTATAGAATGTCCTTGAAACATACGCCACAGTTAGCCGGCCGTATATTTTTGAAACGGGTCCAGCGCTTCTCTAGAATCCGCTTGGTGGCCAGTGTAGTAATACTTGAATGTGCAATATGTTCGTTTAAGACTGCATTGCAGACTTGACCATTTATTTTTCATTCACATGAAGAATTCATACAAAAGCAAGTTATATGAACTTTCCCGGCAAATGAAAAATAAAAAATAAAAGATTTATATTAAAATTGTATATGATGGAACCATATAAAACTTTAACATAAATAAGAAACCTGTGACAAAGATCACTCCACCCAGCAAGAGCCCCTGTAATGACTGAGAAAGGAAGGACCTCCAGCTCGACTGCTAGAGCTCAGAATAGGAGTGTCCAGCCACCGCCGTGGGTCCCATACCCGTTCAAAATTCTCTGAATGTGAAGATCAAAAGTTAAGCATTTAATAATTCATTTTAATGTCAACAATATCAGACTCTTCATAGATTTATTTATCTACTTTATTGAATTAATTGACTTAACAACCAAATATGTATATCCCGCTGAATATTCATTTATATGCATGGATTTGATCTATTCTACGATGCACAAATCTGTTGAAATCAACAAAATAAAATATTCAATCTTAGTTTTAGCTCGTCTATAATCAATTGCAATGCATCTAATCGTTTGTGTTTTTTCTATTTGCAGCAGAAAGTTTGATTTCTTGGTCAATCTGGGACCGCATTTACGGCACATCTAATTTCTTACTGCAGACCCACTTTTAAAATTTTTGAAATCTATATTTAGTCAAATGTTTGATCTGAAATCAATTTTTAAGGCATCATTGCCTTGGATATTCACTCTCATCATAATGATTATTTATTTAAATTCTAGAATCCAAAGAATGTGAGTAGCTTATTAACGGAAAACCAACCGTACAGGACTCAAAGAGTTCTATCCAAATGGGGTTTAAAGAACATTCAAAATTACATGCGATATTTCAATTTACTTTTTCAACATAGACACCCACAACAAAACCCTCATAAAAAAAATCCGTTTCGCAGATTTGCTTTGTAATAATTTGAAACGGAGTGTAAGAGACTTTTCAAATATACTCTCTTTTTTTGCGGTGACGGAAGTGGTGGTTAGCGATAGTGGAGGGTGGTAACAAATAGTTTTATGAGGAGATAGAGGAAAGTGTGAGGACAAAGAAATAAATGAAAGCTAATGGAAATTCAATTTGAGTTGAATGAAGTGGGGAGGGAATAGTGTGAGACGATTTTAGATGAATAGAAGGGAGAAAGAATAGTGTGATGTGATAAACTGGTGATTCTGGCATATATTGAATGATATAATGTAGAGTCCATCAACAGTCGTGTTTGTGGTAAAGGAAGCCATTGTTTGCTTTCTATCAGAAGTAATTTGTGAGTGACGAAGTGTTTAATTGAGTTAGTCTAACTGTTCAATTAACTGTGTGGATTTCGCGGCCAGACGAACGGTTCCTTTTTCTCTGGTGAATTTTTTTCGATCTCAAAAAAAAAATCTATTTAAACATGAAAAATGGTGAAAGTAACAGTAATTGATTTAAAATCTATTTTCATTGAATTATTTCACGATTTCAAGGAGCTGACACGCGGATTGGCGGCTATTTAGTATTTTTTGTATTTCATTTGTTTTTTTTCAGAAGTAAATTTAATTTGGTTTTTATAAGTTTTTTTTATAAGGTTACGCACCCCTCTACTATAATATAATGTCTGCAACTGCGGTGACTTCCATGATTCTCCAGAATGGTGCCCAAACAGGCTTAGTTTGTTGTTGGTTTCAATTTCATTATATTTTATTTCTCGCAATTTAAAGTTTCAATTTTTTAGATTTGTTGGACTGAGTACCTGTCGTGCCTGACTTGAATAATGGTCTGAGCATTCCAAAGAAATAATTTTTTTTGTTTTTGTTAGAAAGTCTTTGATGATTTTGGTTTTTATATGATGGTTTTGGTTTTGTTTATAGTTTGCATCATGATTGTACAGACGGTTTTAAGTTTAATCTTGAGTTTTTATATTTATTTATAGATCTTTGATGACGGGGTTCGCCGCAGTTGCATTGACGCCCACCGTGCTGAATTTATGTTTTATAGTTCTCACCGGCTATGACAGCGGTTAAGCTGTGGCAGTGCGGATGCTGTTTGGGTTCCACCGAATTTTGAGCCGTTCGCTATATCTCCCTGCACGGGGTAGTAGGACTTGGATGCAACACTTGGAATTAGCCAACGCTTTGGGCCCTGCCCTCATCTTGCTGATTTCAGCTTTGGGGTTTGCGCGGCCCTTGTCCGAGCCATTATGAAATCCGTAGTGTTTCATAATGGTCTCGTAGTCGGCCCTTTGTGGTGACAATTTGAGTGGAGTTCACCTTCAGATTCCATGGCTTTGCAAGGCACCGTTGCAGTTTGTCTGGCATCTAGTCTCCACATCCTACTGAAGGGGCCAGCAGAAGGATGGTACTTTACGTAGCCTGATTTGGAAGTTGCATAGAAGGAGTGTTATGGATCTCATTAGACGGAACCGATACGTATTTGCAGAAGCCAGATGAATCTTTCCGTGAGTTTCATGGCTCCATAATGGAGATGGCTTTGCGTCTTAAAAATCATTTATCCGATTTTGACATGCAGAACATTCTATTGCGGAACATAGACAAATGAACCAGGAATCGTTTGGCAGGCTTGGAATTCGTATCAGTAACAGAGTTAGTTTGCCACTGCTCTCGAGTTGAAGCTGTCTGGTATCCTGCAGGTGGACCTATGGCTGAACATCACAGTAGGTACCCTCTCAACATTGGTTTTGATAAGTTGGCTAAGGCCTGGTGCAATCCTCAAGTGAAATCTGCAGCAGGATATCATGCACGCTTTCATGGTCGGCGTCCATGTGAGATCCCTTCTTCCTTCCAGGAACACCATCACCCAGCGAATAATCAAATACCAGGCCAGCGCCCACCCACAAGTTTCTTCGCTTCATCTCATATGTCTGAATTACCACCGTTTCCTGGTGATGTGATTACCCCGAGTAGTGTACCGAACTACATCAGAAGTAATGAAATGGCAGGCAATGCTCAAGAACCGCCCACTAGTTTTAGAGCACGTCCTTTCCGGGTTCGGTTTCGGAGATCCTGGAGATATTTCCTCCCCAGGCGTCTCTTGAAGCGTGCCTGCGTGGAGTTAATTATTGCAACTCCTGGCGACAATAGGCCCTACTCAGAAATTTTCTCAAGGGCCGCAAATTGACGGGCTCGCTTGATAGCGGAGCCAGTGTCAGTATCCTTGGAGCCGGAACCTTGGACCTACTGTCGGACTTGGATTTGCATATGCATACCATGCATGCTCATGTCCAGGCTGCATCAGGGTACAAGGATCCAGTTCTGAGATACGTCACCACATTGGTGCGATTTAACAACACCACCAAATTGATGAGATTCCTGGTTGTTCCTTCCTTGACGCACGCAGTGTATCTTGGAATTGACTTCTGGGATCTCTTCAAAATAGCACCAATCCAGGTCAACGCTATCGAAGCACCCTTGGAGCCTCAGAGCCCTGAATTCCATCTGTTGTCTCCAAAAAATCAGCTATGACTGGACTTTTCCGTCGTATAATGAGAAAGGCTTGGGTAGTACCAGTCTCGTGTCTCATCACATTGACACTGGTTCTGCTTGATCCATTAAGCAGTGGTATTATGCTGTCCCGCCTGTTATACAGAAACTGTTGTATGACGAACTCGATTGTATGTTGTCTTTGGAGGTAATAGAGGAAAGTCTGAGTTCGTGGAATTCTCCTGTGACCCTTGTCAGACAACCCGGAAAGGTGCGTTTATATCTTGACGCTCGACGCCTCAACGAAGTGATCGTTAAGGATGCCTATCCGTTGCCACTGATTGAAGATCTTTTGGCACGGTTGCAGAGTACCAGGTTCATTACCAGCTTGGACCTGAAGGATGCCTTTTGACAAATAACGTTGGATGAGGCAATTAAGGAGAAAATGGCCTTTACTGTCCCTGGCAGGCCCTTGTACCATTTCAAGGTCATACTGCTCGGTTTGTGTAATGCTCCCCAAACGATGTGTCGGTGGATGCATAAAGTAATACCACATGAGCTGCAGGATAAGGTATTTGCATACTTAGACGACCTGCTTGTTACGAGTTCAACATTTGATGAGTACTTGGAGCTCCTGTGTACTGTTGCGAAATTGCTCAAGGACGCTAACTTGACTATCAATGTTGAAAAGAGCAAATTCATCACGAATAAAATCAAATATCTTGGCTTTGAAGTAAGCCATGGTATCCTGCGCACCAACCCGGAGAAGGTTTCAGATATAGTCTCCTATCCTGGACACCAAACGGCCATAGGCGTGAGACGGTTCATGTACATGGCACGATGGTACAGATATTTTATTCCAAATTTTGCCTCGGTTATAGCCCCTCTATTAGATTTGCAAAAGGGACAACGTGCCTTCAAGTGGTCTACTTCTGCTAATAGTGTCTTCAATAAAGTGTAGTAGATGTTGATTTCTGCTCCAGTGCTGGCCAATCCTGATTTTACAAGGCATGTTTGTACCTAGTGTAGAGAGGAACAGTGGGTTTTGGAAGTGTTTTTTTTTCAGATAGGCGATAAGGGTGGAGAGCATCTAATCACATATATGTCGAGGAAACTCAACGCACCTCATCGTAACTATAGCATTACTGAATTGGAATGCTTAGCTGCGGTACAGAGCGTAAAGAGATTCAGGGCATATATCGAAGGGTTGCCCTTCACCATCATAACTGATCATTTCAGTCTTAAATGACTGATGAAGCAGTCGAACCTTTCTGATCGATTGGCTCGCTGGAGTCTGAAATCGCGAGCGTTAAATTTCCAAATTGAATGCCGATAAGGTGTCCTTAACGTTATACCGGATGCGTTATCGAGATCTTGCTCGCAGGATGAGCGGGTGGCCTCACTCATTGCATGCCTCCCGGAGCATAAAGATATTGATGGTTTGATTCCAGAGTTTGCGTTTCAGGAGCCCAAGGAGCAAACCCTGAAGCAACCTGATAAGTTTCAGAATTTGCACCTTGTTGATGGCCGGGTGCATATCAGTACTGGTTCTTGTGCAACACTACCTTCCGATATTCCCTGAACACAATCATGGGTTTCTGGGGGTCACCAACAGGCTCTTAAAGTACAAGTTCATGATGATCCCCGGGGCTCCCATTGTGAGATTCGTAAGACAATTGAAGTCTTAAAAAGGTATTACTATTGGCCTCGGTTGCATCAAGAAGTTATTCAGCATATCCATCGCTGTCCAACATGCAAAGAGGTCAAGCCTTCGAATTCCACTTTGAGGCCCCCTATGTGCGCATCACGGCGAGAACCATGAAGCGCCTGTTTGTGGACTTCATGGGTCTATACCTTTGTGTTAGTTTTAATGTTTAGGATGGCTCAGTACGAGCAGAGTATGTCCCGAAAAACCCGCGAAACAACTGAGCGCTAGCCGGCATCACAATGCCACCCCGGGCTACGCACCCCTCTGCTTTAATATAATGTCTGCAACTGCGGTGACTTCCGCGGTTGGTACAGTCCTCAAAAAAGATGCCATAGTTAGTTGGCTGTATATTTTTGAAACGGGTCCAGCACTTCTCTGGAGTCCACTTGGGTGCCATATCTGGTCTGGGAGAAACAAAAAAAAATGTATGCGTCAAAATATAAAAATTATATCATCTATGATAATGTATCTAAAAGGAACCTACCTACTAGGGGTTGAGTAGCCGATAGTGGCGAGCTATAAATAACCCTGCCAAAACAAAAAGAATGTAAAAAATTGAACAACTCTTTCCTTTTCAGCAGCGCCGGCTCTTACATCGGGAAATAAAAGCGAATGGTAGTTTGTCGAGAAGAGGGTACTCCTGGTCGATTTTATAATTTATCCCACCCCAAGTAAATCACAAAAACCGTCTCCAATCTACATTAGTTGACTCGACAAAATGAGTAATAGCGTTACTGTATCAATTTTGTAGGCGCTCAAAATCCAGACGCGTAGAAGCATTTCAGGAATCCCAATTCCAGCAAACACCACCGAAAGTCCAACAGAGACCACTCAACTATCACGCATAGAAAGATGTGTAAAGTTCTTCTACAACATAAAGGCAAGGTAGCCTCCTATTTCCTTGAGGGTCCAGGCAGGTAGAAGAAACCCATCTAGCTGACAGTTTCCATCAAGAAAATAGTATGTACTTACAGGTTTCTCCCTGGGTCAACACACGGGAGGATGCTTTCGCGAAAAAAATAAAACAAAAGAGAGCGGAAGCTACAACTCACTTGAAGTGACTGGAGGTGTATCTCACCCAACGCCACTACTCCTGTCCATGGGGCTCTAGTAATGAGGTTCCTTACATCGTCCGTAAAGGACTAAAATATTCAAAGACGCAAATATTTCCCCTTAACGACGTTTCGGGGTTTTCTCTCTTCGTTCGTCTCGTTTCGAGAGAGATTTCCGGAAGGAAATCCAAACCGACATCTCATCGGTTAAAGACGTGAAGTCTGGAAACGTGTCAACGGACTGTACCCATCAAGTCAACAAGTCCGGATCTCTTAATCTACTCTGAGATAGCTGCTGGCCGGCTAGCTAATTTGGAGAGGAATTTCGGTCGCAGGTCTTCCGCGAGCAGAATAGGACCAAATGCAAGAATCAGCCACCGATTCAAATGCCTGATTTAAAATCAGTCTATCAACTCCCAATATGTCGACCTTATTTTACTCTACCTTAATTTTTTTTTGTTATTGCGATTCGAGAAGAAGAACAATACTGTGACCATAACCCTACGTTCCTGAATATTCACCGACGCGGTGCCCAAATCAACTACTCAAATTCAATACCGAATCAATCTTATCTAACTGAAAGTGCAAAAACCAAGCTTCAGCTCCACGTACTGACCACGACATGAAATTGACTATTTGCAGAGTATCGAAACTCTGCCCCCTTGGTGGTACACTCACCTTCACCGTTACAACCCTCTGAAAAAGAACGCGTTTGCTGAAAAGGAAAAGCGTTTGTTTTAGTTAGCAATTCATGTTATGTTTCCTATGCTTTTCACTAATTAAATTACAATAATTGAACCTATTGACGATTGATATTGAGTGGCACGACTAACAATGCATATTAAACTTATGTATAGAACGCTTTAAATTATCAAAAAAGTAATGGATTATACGAAATAGGTAAACTCTTATCGCCAATTAACTATTGATAAAAAATTATGCCTGATGTATAAATGTGCTCATCATTGTTGTCCTTGTCACTACCATGCATACTCCCAGGTATACGTTCAATTAAAAAGTAAGCAGGGTACTTTCAATAAAAGTCATTTACATAGTCATACGTAATACTTGAAAATATTTTTTTGGCCAAGGTTATGTGAAAATTCACGATAGTAACAATTATTTGAATTAGTTCCAGCTGCACTTACACATACAACGCATATGCTACGGGTTAAAAACAATATTCCCGTATCATTTGATTTTGCATTATCTTGACGAAATAAAATTTATCAATTAAGTTTACATCGTATTATGTGGATCCCTTTTGAGTTTAATAATTATAGAACGTTTAATTTACAATATATGATATAATTTTCCTTCCTTTCGATTTATTAATTAGTAATATTTATATATATATATATATATATATATATATATATATATATATATATATATATATATATATATATATATATATATATATATTTATATATATATATATATATATATATATATATATATATTATATATATATATATATATATATATATATATATATATATATATATATATGTATATATATATGTATATAGGGTTATCCATTTTGGGTTAGGAAAGTTTAACCCAGCCATTTGACATCTGTCAGAATTAAATGTCATCCAAAGCGTGTTTTTTTTAGTTGAAGGATTACTATTTAGAAATGAGGATTGTTTAAAAGTCGAAGAATGCGTTGATATTATTAAATTTTATTATAAGAATGGTGATTCTGCTGTATCAACATTTAGGGCCTTACGAGCCAATTACGGTCGACATAATCGACCTACACAGCAAACAATTTCGAACACAGTGAGAAAATTTGAAGAGACTGGATCGGTTATTGTGCAAGGCCTGTGCATCATCGCAACATTCGTTCTGCTGAAAATATCGCTTTCGTTGCTGAAAGTGTGGAGGAAGACCCGAATTTGTCGATTCCTCGACGTGCTCAACATTTGGGCTTGTCTTAAGGCTCATTGTGGGGGATTTCGCATTTGGATTTGCATCTCTATCCGTACAAAATCTAACTCACTCAAGAACTTAAGCCTCAAGACCATACACAACGCAGAATGTATGCGAATTGGGTGATTGAAGAACAAGCCATTGATAACGATTTCTCGAACAAAATTTTCTTTAGTGATTTCTTTAGTGATGAGGCTCATTTTTCGCTCAGTGGTTACGTCAATGAACAGAATTGCCGCATATGGGGCTCTCAAAATCCTCAAGTGATCGCAGAAAGGCCTTTGCATCCGGAAAAAGTGACCGTTTGGTGTGCATTATGGTCTGCTGGTGTTATTGGCCCATATTTTTTGAAAATAATCAAGGAAGAGCCATTACAGTCAATGCTGACCGTTATGGACGGCTGTTAACCGATTATTTTTGGAGAGAAATTGAAGATTATGATCTGGAGAACATGTGGTTCCAACAGGATGGAGCCACACAACACAGGCTAATCGAGCACTTTTGCAAGAGAAATTTCCAGGGCGCGTAGTTTCGAGATTGAGTGATGTCAATTGGCCCGCAAGATCCTGCGACCTAACACCTTTAGATTTATTTTTATGGGGCTATGCGAAATATCTTGTTTACGTGAACAATTCTGAAAATCTTGAGCAATTGAAAACCAATATTCGTGAAGTTATGGCCGAGATATTGCCGGGAATGTGCCGTAAAGTCATTGAAAATTACCTCAAAAGGATTGAGGCCTGTAAGAGGTCCCGTGGAGGACATTTGAATGATGTTGCATTTCACGTATAATGGCAACGTTCAGTCTTTACACTGAATAAAACATTTTGTTTCCATTAGAATATTTTATATGTTTCTTTAGCTTTACTTTCCCAAGCGTAAAATGGATAACCCTATATATATATATATATATATATATATATATATATATATATATATATATATATATATATATATATATATATATATATATATAAACGCAAGTCCATGCGCACCACCCCTTAAAGCACAACCTAAGCTCCACAAACCCAATATTCCTATCAGCTCCAGCATACCAATTAGCACAATACTTGGCAACGATAATGGCGGATGTCATGCACCTTGACGACAAATACGCATTAAAGAACAGCCGAGAGGTAGTGAGCTCTACCACTTCTTTAAAATTGACTGAAACTTTCCAGCTTTTATCACTAGACATCACCAACCTCTATACGTCTATACCGGTCAATGAAGCACTGGCCATACTAAAAGAAAAACTTTCATTCAACAACAGCCGACGATTCACAGATCAACTGCTCAATCTCATAAAGACCACAATCAAGCAGAACTATTTTTGTGTTAAACAATACTGGCATGCGCTGGGTCAATTAGACCAGTAAAAGGGGTTTGTTTGTTTAATGATTTAAGTTTTTATTTCCTTCTTTGTTGGGTTATACGATTACAATGAATTCTTTGAAGCCAGTTAATTTATAACAGGACAAAATATTGCGGACTTATGCTTACATAAGTACATATTTAGAATAATAATGGAACAGTTAATTTACTCGATTTACGTTTACTTTAATTATACTTGTTAGTTATTCAGAGGGAAAATGAAATTCAAAGAAACCAATCTATTTATTTAAGCTTTAACTGTTACTCGGGCTGACACCTTGAGCACGAAATTATATTAATGAATCAATTGATTAATAATCCAACTGCTAGCCCCGGGCATAAAGCCTTGGGACGCTAATACTCGGGCTAACGCCTTGAGTATGCAGTCAGATTAATAAATCAATCCATTATTAGTTCAACTGCAGGCCCGGGCATAACTGCTTGGGGCGCTTATACTCGGGCGGATGCCTTGAGTATGCAGTTGAACATATTCTTAATTCGCTTATCCTGGGCTAAGTGCCTTGGGATAGAGTAAGCTCGGGCGCACGCCTTGAGCCAGCGAATGGAGAAATACTTCTCAATTTTCTAGCGTCTATAAATTTCTTTTATAGTATAATTATGCTGACTTAATTGCTTACGAAGTAAAATAATGAAGACAATTCAACAATTTAAAAGATCAAAGTTCAGTTTGTTTAATGCCATCTTTCTGTGACTGGTACAACCACAAAGCCCAAGCTTTCGTTCGATTTGCCTTATTTGAATTGCATGTAACCAATTCGGTCCACTGAGGCGATACGTTCGAGTGCAAAGTCTTGTGTGTATATGTTTGATACTTAATACGAGTATGGCTAATCCATGATACGACGCCGCGCCCACAGATGCTTTGATTACAATTCGCAGCTTTTCGTATATGTATGTTGTCATTCACAGTATACAGAGAGGAACAACGGAACACGGACCGAGCAATATTTGGCCTGCAGCTTCCGTAAGAATTGCCAAGGACGGTCTGGGTATGGGACATCCAATGTCCTCGATAATGTCAGAAATATTCTTACAATCTTTGGAAGAAGTCTTTATACCCAAAATTGTCAAAAGATTCAATGTAATATTTTACGGACGATATGTGGATGACTGTTTCATTGTTATTGACTCACAAGAAAATAAACAAGATGAACTACTTACCTATATGAATTAAACCCGAATATAAATTTCACTATGGAAAAAGAAACAAACGGACAACTCAACTATGTGGACCTAACTGTGACACGTAAGCAAACACGATTGGACTACAAAATATACAGAAAACCAACCACAACTGATCATACCATACATGAAACATCTAACAACATAAGCTAGCAGCGTACAGATCAATGGTGCAGGGGCTACACTCCATCCCCATGGCTCCTACTAACTACTCCAACGAACTAAACAACATTTACAGAATAGCTAACAATAACGGATACAAACAATGTGATATTGACAAACTTGTCACATAGTACAAACAAAAGCAGGAACGCCAACCGACTGAAACTCATAAGAACGATCAGCAGTGGGTTTCGTTAACATACGTAGGCAAAGAGACATACAAACTATCAAACTTCCTTAGGAAATACAAATTGCAAACCGCATTCAAAACGAACAACAACATTGGAAACAAACTGAAACCAAAACTGAATGACACATCGATATACGAAAACAGCGGCATATACAAACTGACATGCAAGGACTGCGACATGGTATATACAGGAAGGACAACACGAAAACTAGCTACAAGATACAAAGAGCACTTACGATCCTTCTCACACAATAATTCAAACTCCAATTATGCGACGCACCTACAAAACCACGTACATGAGCCTGACGCTATGACAAACTCTATGAAATTTCTACACAAACAAAGCATAGGACCAAGACTTAACATCCTCGAAAGGGTTGAAATTTATAAACATAAAAAGTTTGACGGTAATATTATCAACGAACAACTTGTTACCAATTCCGACGCAATTTTGTCAGTACTAGGCCATACTCTTAGACGAAAACAGAATGAAACAAAACAAACGGACATCCAACAAGCAAAAAACAAAAACATAATATCTTGACGTATTTACTACCTGACTTAATTACCAATCCGCTAATTACCCATCGGCTTAACCCATCCTACGACTATATAATGTCATTCCCTTCAACACATCCTTTAGACACTGATGATGACTCGAAGTGGTCGAAACGCGTCTGCTCAGACAACATAGCAAGGACCGACGGCTTTTAAAGAAAAAAAAAAAAAAAATATATATATATATATATATATATATATATATATATATATATATATATATATATATATAAACGAGTATTTATATATAGTTATATATATATATATATATATATATATATATATATATATATATATATATATATATATATGTATATATATATATATATACATATATATCCGTAGAGATAAAAATATATACCATATATGTGTTTATATATACATATATATATATATATATATATATATATATATATATATATATATATACATATATATATATATGTGTATAGTTATGTGTATATTTATGTTCATATATATAACTGTAATAATGAGCGAATATCATCGATTACCAGATAGATCATGTAAATCGAGATTCTTAACAATAGTGCAACACCATGCAAATAACTTAAAATATAATAAATTTAAAGTTTGTGCGAGCGTATGACGATATAACGTTTTTTTATATACATTATTTTTGCGTTTTATGAATGTTTAGCTATTATCATAGAGAGCAGTAGTGTGTTATATTGGGTTTTGATTATAGCGCAAGTTTTTATAGGAACTCATGACGTCATATATTTAAAATAAATATTTCATTTTGGGGACTTTTGTCTATCACTTCTCTCGTACAACTTTACAATACATTCATTTTTTTGCGAGGTTTTTATTGTTCTTAAACTTATAAATGTCCATCCCTGCTATTTCCAGATTTCGTGATGCAAACATGATTAACTTTACTTTCGAAGACAACAAGCATCCACTGCTATATGTAGTACGCTTTGATGAAAGATTCTAAAATTTCTCACTAAGCTCTTTCGTAGCATCGACAAATTTCGGATCGCTCTACATGTCTGGTTATCAAAACAACAAAGTTTCTTCCTGAGCCTCGATTCGCTGGAAGAAGGATAGTAGAATCTGAGAGGGGAGTCCCAGGTACTGAGTCGTATTGTCGACTGAAGGGCACAGCTTTATGTTCTCTTCCTTCTTTTTGGGCCATCTTTTCCGCTATTGTGGACCTGCTTTTGGGTCCTTTTTGGGTGGAACTAACTAACAAGTGCTATTGTACAGATGGGTGGTAAGAATCGATTTTTATATAAAAGATCAACATCACAACTAGTGCATAACTTGCGCTCAAATTTTCACATCAAGCTTAAACTGAATCACTTAAGCGGTTTCAACTGAATTTAGTAATAAATCATACGCGTATCTCTCATGGAAACATACGAAAATTGGGAAATTAAAGTGCTAATCGACTGACAGTCTCGATTCAGTGACAAGATTAAGGTGTTAATAAATTCACCACACTGTCAACATCAAGTGGTGGTTCAGTGGCAGAGATTAAGGTGTTAGTCAACCCACCACACCATGAACGTCAAGTTGCAGTTCAGTGGCAGAGATCTATTATCCATTATTATTGTGTAGGGATGACAGATCTCTGTCGCGTATCGCTCCGCGGGATCGGTGGTGATTACAGGGTAGTGTCCACGATGGCAGACAGGCATGGGGAGACTGAGTGATCAGCGGTTTGAGTTCTTAATTGAGGGCCAAAAATTCTGGACGTATGGGGAACTGATTAATAACAGTAAAATGGTAAGTTCGGGGGTAGTATGTAGCTGCTGGTAGTTTACAGGTCCAGGTGATTGTGAGCAATGGCACTCGGATGACAACCAAAAAGAAAGTTCCTTGGGGATAGTGTGCTTCAACACCGTAAGTCTTTTGCATGTTAGACTCCCAGTTCTTTACCGGATATGGGTGGAACTTAACACCTGGATAATCCGGCATTTTACAAATTTCTCATACAATTTGGCATTGTAGTACTGGGCTACGTCGCTTTGTCTAAAGTTGCGTCTACATACCTCATCGCCTAATTTGAAACCAGAAGGGTGAGATCACAGGATGTAGCGCTCCTCCCCTGCACGTCTGCCATCTTAGCTTTTATCTTGGAGTTTCTCGTGAGGCTCCAGAGTCACTACTGGGTCTCCCAAACAGTTTAATTTCTACAACAGGTGATAAGATTTACCGTTACAAATCATGTACTGACCGAACACGGCGCAGTATAGTATGAAGAACGCAGAGCACAGGTGATGGCGGAAATCCTACGGTGCCACTCCTTCTGATTCGGATTAATATATACGCGTATAGCAGCCAGGAGCATACGGTCCAGCCAGGAGCATACGGTCCAGCCACTCGAAAGCATTGGCTTGAGGTGAGTAGACTGCGGCCAGCTGGTGAGTAATGCCATACTTATCCATCAGTTTACGAAATCGAAAAGATGTGAACTGGACTCCATTATCGGAGACGATATACTCCAGTACTCCAAATCCAAGAAACAGGTGCCCACATACACTTTTATTTGTTGTGCCATTTTTGGCACAAAGAAATAAATTTCCGGCCGCCATAGTGTACGACTTTATCCACCATATGCACTCAGTGGATGATTGTGGGCCCATCTGATAAGATTGATGGTCAATTCTTCAGCCACACGTAGCTTTCACTGCTCCTCTTCTTGTAAGGGGTCTCCAGATGTGTGTCCCATCCGCTTGTGTACATATCCCTTCGTTGCCTGCAGGTCTGGCAGCTGTGATGCCTGTCTCTGGACAGTGTTCATCAGCTGGATGTAGGCTGCTGAATTGAAGGCGAGGTTGTCCATGTTGACCAATAGGTGACTATCGTTCTCCTGGCCCAACTCGGCTCCTTTTGGGGTGAACACAAAACTGACGTTAGATAGGAAGCCATATGGTAGCAGTTTGCATATGTATTAGTCGGCCTACTACGGACAGGCTTCCGGTAGCTGTCGCCCAACCGCGGCATCAGCAAATGCTAATATTTCATAATATATACTATTTTCCGAATAAAAAACGTGTGGAACGCATTCCGTTCATGCTATAAATTCACCTTGTATAGCCCACTGTACTCCTAAACTTTTCAAGACGAGCAAATGGAGCACACGTTTTGCACCTTCGACTGATAGCTCAGCGTTGAGATTTAAACAAACTCCTATAAATTCACTTTGGAAGGCGATAAAGACTGAACGGGTTTAAGAACTGAAATAATTTTCACTTCACTAGGAGCGCTATTGTGTTCTCCGCGGGTCATCAGGATTTCACTGTAGAAATCCGCCTCAAAACCGTACAAAACTTCGAATTTTCGTTGGCACCTCCATAATTCTTCATATACCGCCATGTAAGTTAGCCAACAAAGTCGGCCTACTAATGGTCATGTGTGTGGTATAAAGCGCTGCTGCCATATAGCTTCCTATCTTACGTCAGTTTTGGGTGAACATCCTCGATAAGGTATCAGGGTCCACATGTTGGCTTCCTTTCCAGTGTTGGATCGTGAAGTCAAACGCCTCCGATTTCAAGGCCCATCTTGCCAAGCATCCATGAAGGTCAGTTTGGCTCATCACCCATTTTGGAGATGCATGATGCGTAACGATTTTGAAGGTGTATCCTTCGATATATGCGCGAAAACACTTCACGACCAACACCGGCGTCAAACATTCCTTCTCAGAGACAGTGTAATTCCACTTGGCCGGGTTTAGCTTGTGGGCCATATGTTAAAGGCTATAGGCATTCCCTCGCCGTCTTTCGTAATTTGGACTAAGACTGCTCCCACTCCGTTGACTCGCATCACAATGGATTGAGAACGCTTTGTTGAAGTCTGGGCTATGTAGTACGAGAACTATTGGCAGGCTCGTCTTTAGCGCTTCAAAGGTAAGAAAGCCGGGCTCTTCCCAGATGAACTTACGTCCCCTGCGCAGCATGTCCGTCAAGAGTGTGGTGATGGTCGCATAGTCTTTTTCAAATTGATGGCACCAAATGCATAGACCTAGAAATCGATGTAACTGCTTGGTGGTCTGAGGCAGAAGAAAGGTGTTGATCGCCTGTATCTTCTCTGGGTCAGTTTTGATGTCCCGTGACCAACAATGTGGCTCAAGTACTTAATCTCCATCATAACGAACTGACTCTTCTGGATGTTAATGGTTAAACCTGCCTTCCGGATATGCAAGGCCACTTCTGAAGCAGGACGATATGATTGTCAAAGGAATTGGTTATTAGTAATAAGTCATACAAGTATACGGTGGTATTACCTTATCCACAAGACAAGACATTATCTGTGGGGTATTACACCGTCCAAACAGTATGGTCACAAATTGGTACAATAGCCAACTGGTGGCCGTGGAAGTTGTCTTCTCCTTTGCACTAGGATCTAAGAGAATCTACCATAAAACGTCTTTGAGATCTAAGCTGGTAATAAAGTATGGTTGAGGTAACCGACTTAAGATACGTTCGACTAATTGTAGGGGGTATGCGTCTTTCACGGTGATGGTGAGTAAGCGCCTGTTCTCTAAGCATAGTTGGACCTTATTTGGCTTAACCACTAAAGTGACTGTCGACGCCCATGCACTTTTCGATTCTTCAATCACACCTAGTGCCAACATCTGATCGACCTCGGCATGTCGTGACATTTTTTTCGTCGAAGATATGGCAAAATGTCTCTGCTTGATGAGTCTAGCGTCCTCCACATCTATGGTGTGAGACGCCAAGATTGTTCGTCCGAGACTTTCTTTTTCATGCAATGGAAAAACCGCTATAGCCGCATCTAATCGTAGCTGTTGGTTGACATCGAGCGCATGTCGAAGTGGGTGAAAATTTGGTGTCACATCGTTGGTGGCGGCGAAAGAGTCAAGTGAAGTTCTGGAAAATAATACCAGGGCCAAGTTAAATCGTCGGGCGAAGTCAACCCCTAATTTCCAACGTTTGCTTAAGGTCTTAAACTGATGATCTCCATAAAATTATTCAAACCTTATATATTTTTTACTGCTTCACGGCTGGCGGAGGTATTGTCGGTTCACGCGGAATAACAGTAGACGGGATGGCCAGAATTGATGGACTAGAAATCGAAAGGAAATCTCGGTGACTGGTCTCAAAGATGAACTGATATCCCTTTTATTGAGGTTGAACACTTTAAACTAGTTGCGCAATATGATGACACTCTTTCACAAAGAACTGGTCTTAAGCGCACTTTTGAATGACCTTAATGATCAGCTTGTTGAACGTTTCGTTCTTGTTCTATAAAGAACAACTTAACGCAATATTGTCCAAACTGCCTTCTAGAAGACTCGTTTGCAACTGGTGCCAAGGCTACGAGCACTGCTGATTCATCAAAATCTGCAACGCCAACACGACTCAGATGGTGTCTGGATCCGCAAAATGCTAGATCACTCAGGTGGTGCAACTTCAGCTGTCGCGTGGCGGTATCTGCCGCAACAGTTTCCAGAATATTTTTCTGCATTCTGCTCGATTGTTGGGAGAATGACTTGATCGAAATTCGCTAGTGGTTTTGGCTGCGTTTTCGCTGGAACCAAAATTCCCTAAAAATCTGGTCTCGAATACGCGAACTACTTCCAACGCTGGTACGACCTTGGATGACGAAATGCGTGTTGCAATTCAGCTCACTGAGGAAATTATCTGATTCATCGACTGCCAACTCTTGTTGATGGACTGAAGCACGCCAAGTACCCTAGTTAAGGTTTAATCCTATGCGCGCTTGTTTTCGGAGGCCTCCTGCGATTGCTTGGAGCTATTTATTTGATTTTTTCTGATTAGGCTTTTCTTTCTATAGAATTCACGGTTAGTGTCAGCACACTTGCTTTTACTATTTCAATAAATATTTCGAGCACTGGGTCAGGGAAATAAATTTCGTAACAGTTAAACGTTTTTCCCACTTTCTTTAACTATCGTATGTTATGCGGTTACCAATAGTTTTTTTGTGTTAAGCAATTTTGCAAATTCACCCACACTTTCATTGGAATGTTTTCAAATCTACCCTTTCCACGAGATTATAAAAACTTGCTTTGTCAATTACTATTGTGCGAGCTGCATAACAAATGAATATTATTATTTAACTACATTAAATAAGTATGAATTGTTATTTTATTCAAAATTTTCATCTCCGATTCTTAGAAAACTTCTTTTTAACACTGGCAATTCTCCGTTACCGTCTGAATGTTGGAATTTGTTTTGCTCAAATACTCAGGTTATATAGTTGATTTACTAGATTGTTCAGCGAGTATTAATGTTTTTGAGAGTTTGTGTGTCTCAATTCTAATGTCTGATTTATCTTTTTTTCAGTTATTGCAAATCAATTTCTCTATTCGTCGCGTTTACAAGTTACCAACACGTTCCCGCAAAGGAAGCAGAACACCTTCCAGGTAAAAGTGCATCGAACAAATTCGAACGAATGAATAAAACTGCAGACGCTGCATTAGCGGAAATATCGGATATAAGCATTAATCGATTCTAGAATAAGTTTCACTTGTATTGTACATTTAATCGAATAAAGCTCGTGGAGTGTTTTTTTTAGAAAGAACCGGAAAGAGTCTTTTAATTTACCCAGTATGAACTTTAATGTAAAACATAAAAGGTGTTGAATTCAATTGTCCCCGAGGATGATTTGTTGGGCATTTAACACAAAACCCATTGAGAACTGTATTGTTGAATTAAAAAAACACTATTCGAAAATAAGAAAACAAACTTCGAAATGCCCTTAAAAGGATGAAATAAGTCTTATGAAAGCGGTGCCAAATGATTTTTCCCCCGATTCTTTTGTGATGGTGCAGAGGTTGGAGGTATTTATATTGAAATGGGGTGATTGATTTGACACCGCTTCCATAAAATTTATTTCATCCTCATAAGGGCATTTCGAAGTAGGTTTTTATTTTTGAAGTAGTAGGTATATATATATATATATATATATATATATATATATATATATATATATATATATATATATATATATATATATATATATATATACATATATATATATATATATATATATATATATATATATATATATATATATATATATATATATATATTGTCACGTGTTTTGGTTCGCGGCCAATAATTTTAATGTTCCGGGAAAGTGAAAACGCAATGTCTTTTAATTTAAGTTAAAAGAGTTTATTTAATTACAAAAATGCACAATAATCAATTTAACACTTTCACTAATTTTAATTTTCACTATTAAAAGTCGAACACTTGTCCATAAATTTCTTATCGCAATTGTCTTCTAAATCACTTCACTATTACTCGATCAATATCGCTTTCCACCCATTATCGCCGTCTTTACTATCGCGGTTGAATGAATGATCCCCCCCCCCCCCCCCCCCGTTCATTCAGCTCGCCTTTTGTAGGGTCTCTAATCATTCAACTCAGTTCTCGTACATCTGTGAATTAGCGGGAACATTCCAGCAGCGTAATGAATGGAGCAGTGGCTCACTTTCAGATGTTGATCATGCTTGTTGGGTTCTCGTGGTTTCGAGTAAATTCGTTTTGATGTTCTTAATGGTTGTGAAAACATTTACGACAGTAGCTCGCAGAATTATTTGTACATGTAACACTGCCCCCACCTCAGTTCTTTTCGCCCCGAAAAGATGTGTCGCCATTTGTAGTCAATTCTCCCTGGGTTTAATATGGGGCGAGATGGTACAGATGCACGATTTTCATTTTGGCTCTCGGCTTACGGTGTTCCTGTATGCGATATATGACGTCGTTGATTCGCTTTGTGACCCGGTATGGTCCCTCCCAATTATGTTCAACTTTGGAGACATACCCTTTCGCCGTTGCGGGTTATATAGCCACACCAAGTCATCTTGCTGGAAGCCAGTAGAATTTGCCTTCAGATCATACCTGGTCTTCATGCGGTCAGTAGCTGATTTGAGGTGTTTTCGCACTGTCCGATGTATCTGGTTCAACCGTTGTCTTATACACTTGCGTACTCCGAGATCGTTTGGGGTTTCTCAAGGGGTGTTCCGAACTTTATATCGGCTGGCAGACGAATAGTCTTTCCAAAAATGACTTTGGCTGGGGCTTGGCCCGTCGATGCATATTCGGCAGCTCTGTACGCCATCAAAAATAGTGCGATATGTCGGTCCCAGTCCCTTTGGTTTTCGTCAACCATCTTGGCCAGGTGTTTATTGAGCGTGCCGTTAAAACGTTCGACCATTCCGTCGGATTGGAGATGCAGCGGTGTTGTCCTCGTTTTCCGTATTTCCAGTAGTTCACACATTTCGCCAAAAACTAGTGACTCAAAGTTTCGGCCTTGATCCGAATGTAATTCGCAAGGTACGCCGTACCTACTGACCAAATTCAACACTAGCTGTTCGGCTACGGTAGTTGCTTCCTGGTTGGGAATGGGGTAGACCTCGGGCCACTTGCTGAAATAATCGGCTACAACCAGCGTGTATCGATTTCCCCATTCGGACTCGGGAAAGGGTCCTGCGATGTCAACAGCAATCCTTTCAAACGGTACCCCCACGTTGTAGGTTTGCATTTGTCCTCTCAGTCGTCGCTTTGGGCCTTTGACGGAAGCGCAAATTGTGCATCTGCGACACCAGTCCTCTAAGTCTTCTCGAGCGCGGAGCCAGTAGACTTTTCCCGCAATTTCGCTAAGGTCTTGTTAACACCAAGGTGGCCTCCCGAGGATCCTTCATGCATTTCCTTAACCGCATCGTGGATTCGGCTTTTGGGTAGTAAAGTTTGCATCCTATAGGAGCTGCCATCCGCCGTTTCCCATTTCCGCTTGAGTATGCCACCCTCCACCTGAAGGGAGTTCCATTGTGCCCAATAGCTTTTCAGGGTTGCACCATGCATTGAAACGTCCTTCCACTCAGGCCTTCCAGTCGTCTCCTTCCATACGAGCAATGGTTCGATGTCTTCATCGGCTAACTGGGCGTTTCGAATCTCCTCCGATGACCAACCTTCATCGAATTCGGCCGTTATCAATCGCAGATCAACGGGCGGTTCCTTTCCCTCAATCCGTCGGCAATGCTTGCAGTTAGCTGGACATGGACGGTGGGATAAGGCGTCAGCATTTCCATGAACTCCGCCCTTCCGATGAACAATTTCGTAGTCGTATGACTGCAATCTTTCGATCCATCTCGCAACTTGTCCCTCGGGGTTTTTGAAGTTGAGCAGCCATCTCAGTGATGCATGGTCCGTTCGAAGAATGAGTTTCTGGCCATATAGGTACTTGTGGAACTGCTTGGTGGCCTCTATTATAGCCAATAGTTCCTTTCTGGTCACGCAGTAGTTCCTCTCACTTTTTGAAAGAACTCGACTGTAATACGAGAGGACTCTTTCTTCGCCATCGATCTGCTGGGAGAGTACAGCTCCAATACCGCCGTTGCTCACATCGGTGTCAACTACAAACATTTTTCCGGGTTTCGGATATGTCAGCACGGGTGATTCACACAGCTTCTCCTTCAAGGTCTCAAAGGCTACCTGGCATTGTTCATTCCAGACATACGGACGATTTTTCTCGGTTACGACGAATCTTCGATAGTAGGTTGCCAGACCCAGAAAGCTTCGTAGTTGACACTTGTTGTTTGGTGTTGGCCAGCGTTTCACGGCTTCAATTTTCTCAGGGTCTGTTTTGACCCCCTCTGCTGATACGATGTGTCCCAGGTATTTAACTTCAGCTGTGAAAAGGGTACACTTGTCGGGACTAAGTTTCAAATTTGCCAGTCGCAATCGGGAGAAACCTCTTCTAAGTTCCGCACATGCTCTTCGAACGTTCTCCCGATGACAATGATGTCATCTAGATACACCAAGCAGGTTTTCCAGGTGAGGCCACGTAGCACGTACTCCATCAGGCGTTCGAAAGTGGCTGGAGCATTGCAAAGCCCAAATGGCATCACCGTAAACTGCCACAATCCGGTCCCAACTGAAAATGTGGTCTTCTCTCGGTCCTTCTTGTCGATTTCTACCTGCCAGTAGCCACTCTTGAGATCCAGTGTAGAAAACCATTTTGCGTCGGCTAAAGTGTCCATGATGTCATCGATGCGTGGGAGCGGGTAACTATTTTTCTTAGTGACGTCGTTCAGCTGCCTATAGTCGACATAAAAACGAGTGCTACCATCCTTTTTCTTTACTAGAACTACAGGCGCGGCCCATGGACCGACAGAAGGTTCGATAACACCTTGTTTTTCCATATCCGAGATCAGCGCGCTCCCTTCTGCTTGTTTGGCTATAGGGAGGCGTCTCGGTGCTTGTCGAATCGGCTTGGCTCCCTGTGTATCTATGACGTGAGTTACCATACTCGTTCGGCCTTGGTCATCCGGGCTTGGTGAGAAGATGTCACTGTACTTGGTGACCAGATCAGAGGCTCGTTTGAATAGCTGCACTGACAATTTGACCTGCTTCAATATTGCAGACGTGGATTCCCGGGCTTTGTCTGGGTCTTGCCTCCTTTTCCAATGATGGTCGTGAGTAGCTTCCAAAGAGGTGATGGTGGAAACAGGCTGGCAGCTGCCGATGACTTCTCCCGCTTTGATGCTCGTGGTTGAGTCTGTGGTGTTAAGGACTCTAACCGGCACATATCCGTTCCTTAAAGATCTTACAAGGCTTCGTCCTAAAATCAAACTGCGTAATGCGGACGTCTTCGTTGGCTCTATCAGATAAGATCGGTGGTCTCCAGAATCACCATCAAGCTTGGCCCATACAATGCTCTCGGAAGAATTCGGTACATCAGTGTCGATACATACTACCACAGTCATCTTGGGAATTTGGACGCTGGGATCCTCCATCAGTACTTCGACATTTTGCCATTTCAATACACGTTTGCCCAAATCCAACGTGATTCCATGTGGTCGCAGAAAATCCATTCCAAGAATGCAGTCATCCATAATGTTCGCGACCAGAAAATTATGTCGGAACGCAAGGTCTCCCAACTGTATCTGGAGGTTGACCTCTCCATGAACAGGTGCAGTTTCTCCCGTAGCTGTTTGTAGTGAGAAAATTCTGCCCTTGTGAAGCTGTTGCTGTCTAACTAGGTCTGGTCGCATAATCGATCGGGTTGCACCAGTGTCGATTGTTATGGTGCAGTGTTTTCTTTCTTCATCAACTTGACCAGGAAGGCATAAGTCCGCTTCTCCACGATGTAGTCTTGACACGGTGATGGTGGTGCTGGGGACGTCGATCCTCCTAGCCAACCTCTGCCCCACGAAGTTGGCCCTTTTAGTTTGATGGGGTTCTATTTTAGCCTCCTGACACGGTCTGGTTCTCCACCATTCTGCACAATAGCTCCGTTTTCTTCGCTTCTTGCAGTCTCTTTGCAGGTGCCCCTTCTCACCGCAATCCCAGCATCTAGGCGCACCATTTACATGCGCCTCTTGCTCAATTTCCACGCGCTCACACCTGCACTCGTCTTTCACTACCTTGCGAACCCGAGCAGTGGTGCGAGTCACATTTTTCACTGCCTCAAAGTTCAGGCTATAAGCCAATGCATCCTTGACTGTTTGCTTTTGAGCTAAACGCACAGCTTGTTGCAATTCCTGGTCCATTAGTGCACTGATGAATGCTTCTGTCGCTGCATCATCTCGATGTTCTGGGTCGTAGGCTGGGTAAGCCAAAAGTGCTAGTCGCTCAATGTCTTGGGCTAGCTGCTGTAGGGTTTCACCAGACTTCTTCAGCCGATGCCTTAGCTGTGACCGATAAATCTGCTTTAGATGATCGTCTCTATAACGCATGTCAAGCGCACTCATTATAGCACTCGGGTTTGAGTGCAATTCATCAGGGATCGTCTGTAAAAGGTCGGCAACTGGGCCTCTTAGAGCAAGAATCAGTGCAGTTGCTCGTTCCTGCTCATTCCAGTGATTTTCCCTTGCGGCAGCTTCAAACTGGGTCTTGTAAATACTCCAGACCGTTTGCCCATCGAATGTTGGTGCTTGCACATTTCTGGATGTGCTTTGCGCTGCGGTTATAAGCGGGGCTGGTAAAGTGTTTACTACTACCTTCGCTGCTTCCAATTCTTTTTTCACTTTTTCCATCTCATGGTTCATTCTCTCTTCGACCTGGCTGACCTTTTCCTCGACCTGGTAAACCTTTTCCTCGACCTGGTCTACCTTTTCCTTGACGCCTTTAATTTGTTTGTTCAGATGACTGAGCTCCGCTTTTATTTCGGTTGACTGTTTCTCCAGCTTCTGTGTGATGTCTGCCTTGATTTTGATCGCTTGTTGGTCCAGCTTCACTGATTGTTCATTTAACTTCACTGATTGTTCATTTAACTTGGCTGATTGTTCATTTAACATCGCTGATTGTTCATTTAACTTCGCTGAGTGTTCATCTAGCTTCGTAGTTAAATTAGATGACTGTTCACTTAGCTTCGCAGTTAAACTGGATGACTGTTCATCTAGCTTCGCAGTCAGACTGGATGACATCAGCATTAACATTTGCATTAGCGCGTTTTCTGGCTCCTTTGATTTTGGTGTTTCTACTTCTCCACTTTCTGCGCCTTTTTCTGCATCTGAGAGCTCACCCAAATCCAGATTCACGCCTTCAACTCGATCGCGTCACGCAAGCGTGCAATTAGTATGGCCTTTGTACCTTGTGTGGCCAGATTACGCTGTTCCAACTCCTCCTTGAGCTCCGATATGGTCAATCGATCAATTTTTAGATGAAAGTTTCCTGGTATTTTTATTGTTTCGGCTTTTATTTATTCTTCCACTAATTTCCACGTTAGATTTCACTATTGTGCATTTTTCGTTTTTTTTATGTTTAAACGTTTTCACTTTCAAAATTTTAATCTCACTTCTCGACACCACTGTCGCGTGTTTTGGTTCGCGGCCAATAATTTTAATGTTCCGGGAAAGTGAAAACGCAATGTCTTTTAATTTAAGTTAAAAGAGCTTATTTAATTACAAAAATGAACAATAATCAATTTAACACTTTCACTAATTTTAATTTTCACTATTAAAAGTCGAACACTTGTCCATAAATTTCTTATCGCAATTGTCTTCTTAATCACTTCCCTACTATTCGATCAATATCGCTTTCCACCCATTATCGCCGTCTTTACTATCGCGGTTGAATGAATGATCCCCCCCCGTTCATTCAGCTCGCCTTTATATAGGGTCTCTAATCATTCAACTCAGTTCTCGTACATCTGTGAATTAGCAGGAACATTCCAGCAGCGTAATGAATGGAGCAGTGACTCTCTTTCAGATGTTGATCATACTTGTTGGGTTCTCGTGGTTTCGAGTAAATTCGTTTTGATGTTCTTAATGGTTGTGAAAACATTTGCGACAGTAGCTCGCAGAATTATTTGTACATGTAACAATATATATAGATATATATATATATATATATATATATATATATATATATATATATATATATATATATATATATGTATATATATATAATATACATATATATATGTATGTAATTGCCAGTGTTAAAAAGAAGTTTTCAGATGTTGATCATACTTGTTGGGTTCTCGTGGTTTCGAGTAAATTCGTTTTGATGTTCTTAATGGTTGTGAAAACATTTGCGACAGTAGCTCGCAGAATTATTTGATATATATATATATATATATATATATATATATATATATATATATATATATATATATATATATATATATATATATATATATGTATATATATATATGCATATGTATGTATATACATATATATATATATATATATATATATATATATATTATACAGATACATAAACTAACAAATAGAAATACTCCTCAATTTGACTCTGTACTGTTAGCAATTAACCAGACCGCAACAAGCTATTCAAAAACACCGGCCAGAATTGATCAAAAGAAAGGGCGTTGTGTTCCATCATGACAATGCGAGACCACACACATTTTTGAAGACCCGGCAAAAATTGACAGAGCTTGGCTGGGAAGTTTTGATGCATCTACCGTATAGTCCAGACCTTGCACCATCAGACTACCATTTGTTTCGGTCTCTACAAAACTCTCCAATTAATGTGTTCGCTCAAAGCGGAAAGGATACGGTTCAGCTATTGGCAGCCGAAAATAAACTAACCAATTTCGAGATTAAAAGAGTTAATGCCGAAAGATTAACAATCAGAACGAAATCATTGGTTGATTTCAAATCAATTAAAAATGCACTGAATTCTGGGGAGGTTCCACACTTCACTTATACCCCAAAAAATGAGAAGACCCAGACCGAAAAATGAGAAGAACCAAACCTTTTCACCAAAAGAGAAATTATACTGTGTTAACTGCGGTGTTTTTGGTCCCCCAGCATCATATCGTGGATGCTCCCAATATCAAGATGCGAGAGTAAAATTTGTCTCAAAGCAAATTGTAACGAATTTCTTTTTTTCTGTGTAGGACGCGGGTGCCGATGATCTGGCACAAGTGTCAGCGAGCTGTAAACAACACCGAGCTCAGCTAACTAGCTTCGCTTAACGATTGCGTACGCGTGCTTTATGACTAGCATTTGCTATCTTTGCATTTCCATTTGCATTTTATTATCTTTAGAAATGTTATATTATGTATCAATCAAGCTACTCTACAGTACTTCAACATTTTTTTGCCTCGTTAAAGTTTGCGGACACGTAGGCTTGAGACAAATGCAAACATTTTACCGAAAAGCAACCATTACTTTTTCCGAAGAATATCGTTGCCTTACAAGGGGAATGGAAACTTGACGGAGGTAGTTTACTTTAAACTAGTAACAGCAACAAACTAAGCAGTATCGACGGGATGACCACCTTATCTCCTCACGAGCAGACACTCCTGACCACCACGTGGCTGCTCGGCTGCTTATGTTTATTACAAAATACAACTACACCGCAGTGTCTTAGCTCCGAACTTCGTCAAGGTCAGAGTATCATTTGCATTCGCCGCTAGAGGACCAGAAGAAAATGCGGTAAATAATGTAAATAATGTAAGTGGCAATAATAAGCTGCTTCTCAAAATTTACCAAAAACTAAATTCTTTATTGGAGAGAATCGATAAACAAGATACGAAATTAATTTTGTCGTTTAGGCCTTTCAAATGCCTCAAAATATCTTGTCATCCAGTCACATTCCCATGAATAGGATTCGTCTCATCTCGATCAATGTCAACTCCATTTTTACTATACAGCGACGTGATTATCTCCATGAATTCATTGCTAAGCAAAAGCCTGACATCATGCTTCTCACTGAAACCCACCTCAATTCATGGCACTCCATGACATTCAAGGATTTCGAATTTGTATGAAACGATAGGGTAAACGGTGATGGGGGAGGTGGCACCGGGATATTTGCTCGAGGTCAAATTCAAAAGCTTTGAATCTCTTGAAGTGTCCGTTATCAAAATTTTACTGTCAGGTGGGGATAACCTCTTCGTTATCTCTGCTTATGCAACTGGTCGAAAAGTTCTCAAGCTCAAGGACGAGTTCAATTTCTTGTTTGAAATACTTGAATTGAATAGGCAGCATAGTTTTTATATTCTTGCTGGTGACCTCAACGCCAAAGATACATCATGGCTCAACGCCACCAATAATTAAAAAGGTGTATTCCTGAAATGATGGATCACAGAGAATCAAATTGAATACAGGTGCAATCTATATGGGTCAGAGTTCCCAACATACCCTAGGATAAATTCATATTTGGACCTCTGCATTGCTGACGCAAGACTTGAATTCAGCTTTAATAGTCCTCAACAGAAACTACAGTGCTTTCTTACGATAGCGACCATTACGCAATCGTAATGGAAATCAATCATCAAAGGGATGATCTCTTCCTAATTCCAGCTCAACATGAAAATTATGAGTTGAATTTCAGTAAAACAGATTGGAAAATGTTTTAAAAGAAGTTTAATTGGGACTGCCAGAAGCAATGTCCCCTTTCTGATGATAGCAACGTTTGCTCAATGGTTCCTAATGGCAGGAATCTAACTAGCGATGAAATAGATCTCTATTTGTAGAAGTTAGGGAAGCTGATGTTGGGAATGATTGAGAAAGTAGTTCACAAGATTAAACATCGAAACAATATGAAAGGATATGAAACACCAACCATTGCAAGGCTGAAAAGATTGAAAAGCCTCCTCACACGCGTCAACAATATTTATCGGTAATTTCCGGACTACAACCACCCCTCGTTGGCTTTATTGAAATAACACCTGAAGAATGTCCGGAACTTAGTCCGTTCATACTTCAGGAGTGAGGTTACCAATCAATGGATGGAAAAACTGAGGAGCATTAGCCCACAGGTCCCAGATTGCGTTTTCACGAAAGTGAATAGCATATTCCGTAAGAAGTCACGAGTGAAGTTATCGAATCTTGAAGTCACTATTGGTGAGATACATCTTCTCGATAGCGCTGGTATCGAAATTGATAGTATGACTCTGGATAGAAATGGAAACAGGATTATATGTGAGGGATTCCAGTAATTGCCCTGATTAGAACACATTTTGAATTGGTTCATCTACCAAACTCTGAGAGAGGGAATGAAATATTTTCAGAGGTCGTTGAAGCAAAAGTTTCCGACTTCAAATCAAGCCTGAACTGTGAATCAATTCTTCATTTCAATGAAACATTAACATGTGACCTCAAACCGAGCCTGAATTTAATTGATTATTTTGTTAGCTATGAAGACTTGTGTTTCATATTTGGCAGGGTAAACAACAAGAAATCATGTGGTACTGATGGTATTCCAAATGTAGCTCTCCGAGATCTGCCTGAGGTTGCTATTAGGAATTATTGCATATTGTTCAACAACATGTTGAGCAATTCATATTTCCCAAATGAGTGGAAAAAGGCTAACGTATTTCCGATCTTGAAGAAAGGAAAAGAATCTTCATGCCCTAAAAGCTATTGCCCAATCAGCTTGCTGCCTAACGTCAACAAGGTGTTTGAAGTAATACTCAACAGAGCATTAAACACCCACATTGAGAAATATGAGTTGATGCCGAATTGACGATTTGGTTTTCCAAATTAGCATCTGTTGGAAACTAAGTGATAGAGAATGTGTTGGAGCGTATCTCATTGATATGGAGAAAGCCTTTGATACGGTGTGGTTAGATAGACTAGTTTTTAAACTCCTTCAGGACAGGCTCCTTAGACACCTTGTCACCATGATGTGCAATATGTTGTACGGGAAACCATTTGTTATAGCTGATGAAAATCTGACAATAATGTGCGCATTCAAGGTGTTGAATGGTCTACAGCAACATTCGCAAGCCATTGAATGGCTTTGATTTTAACGTCTCGCCAACGCAATCATTGGTAGCGTTTGCTGATGATCTGATCATCTATATGGCAGACCGAAAAGCTAAGTTAGTTCGGAGCAATCTTCAGAAAATGTTCAATGATGTACAGCTGTACACTCACAATTGGCGAATGAAAATCAATGCGCAGAAGTGCGAAACAATCTCGTATCGACCAACGCTTCAGGGGGTCAGTCAAGACCTGAAACGTAATTGGAAGGATTTCCACATCATGGCTGGCGAGGGTAGTACAGAACGGGTTCCACATAAATCCTGTGTTCCGTACCTCGATGTTCATCTCGATCAGTATCTTTACTGTACTGAACATGAGAATGCATTGCAAGCTTGTGAAAAAATTTGTGGTGTCTACGATCAAGATATTTCATCAGCAGCCATACCCAAGAGATGGTTCGCTCGCTTTCGTTCTGGACATTTTGATGTCAAAGATGCACATCACTCAGGTCGACCAATCACTGAAAAAGTCGATGAAATCTTATGAAAAATTCAAGAATTGATATTGTTATGGAACTGAATATCCATCACCAAACAGCTTTCAACCATTTGCGTAAGGCTGGATACACTATGAAGCTCGGCATTTAGGTGCCACATGAATTAACACAAAAAAATGATTGACCCAATTTCCATTTGCGAAACGCTAATAAAACTCAACAAAATCGAGCAATTTTTGAAGCAAATCATTACGAACGATGAAAAATGGGTAAGATACGGGAATGTTGATGGAAAAAGATCATGGTAAAAAAAGGTGAACCATCATAAACCACTTCAAAGCCAGGATTGACACCAAATAAGGTTATGCTGTATATATGGTAAGATTGGAAGGGAATTTTATATCATGAGGTGCTAGAACCTGGCCAAACAATCAATTTAGCTCTGTACTGTCGGCAGCTAACCAGATCGCAACAAACAATTCAAAAACACCGGCCAGAATTGATCAACAGAAAGGGCGTTGTCTTCCATCATGACAATGCCAGATCACACACATCTTTGATGACCCGGGAAAAATTGACAGAGCTTGGCTGGGAAGTTTTGATGCATCCACCTTATAGCCCAGATCTTGCACCATAAGACTATCATTTGTTTCTGTCTGTGCAAAACTTCCTTAATGAAAAGAAATTTCCTTCACAAACGGACTGCGAAAATCACCAGGCCAAGTTTCTTGCCGACAAACCACAGAAGTTCTACACAAATAGAATAATGGCTCTTCCCAAAAAATGGTAAAAGGTCATAGATTATAATGGATAATATGTTCTTAAATAAAATATATTCTAAATAAAAGAAATATTCAATCGAAAATGGACAAAAAAAGGTCAATACTATTTAGACTTGTACATGCAAAGATATATATAGTTATATGTATCTATATATATATATATATATATATATATATATATATATATATATATATATATGTATATTTATACATACATAGATTATTAATTATCTAAGGAGGTTATTGTTTTCTTTGAATTAAACTTAAATAGTTTAATTTGATGTGCATATCATCTTAAATCGTGAATTTATATATATATATATATATATATATATATATATATATATATATATATATATATATATATATATATACATATACATATACATATGTGTATATAAGTACATATGCATGTTTGTATTTATATATATATATATATATATATATATATATATATATATATATATATATATATTATGTGTGGATTTATATATATATATATATATATATATATATATATATATATATATATATATATATATATATACATACATATATATATATATATATATATATATATATATATATATATATATATATATATTTATATATGGATTTATATATATATATATATATATATATATATATATATATATATATATATATATATATATATATATATATATATATATACATATATATATATATATATATATATATATATATATATATATATATATATATATATAACACTAAATGTAGCAATAATGAGCTGAAACTCAACCACTAAGTAATTAATACGAATAATTTAGACATTGGCATTCAGCCACCAATACTTAGATTGCTCTGTCTCAGCTCGATCAGCTTCAACGAATCTAGCAAATGAGTATCTCCATTGGAATTGTTGGTCTCGTGAACTCAAATCCGGAGGATATTTTATCTTCTTATCGGTGGCCCGTCTATAAATGTGATATATGTCTGGGACGCCGTCAGAATCAAAAACATATCTATTCATGTCCAAATACACGAATGTTTCTGAAGGAACGCGTCATCCAAGGGTTTTGACTCACAGTTACAGATCTTGCGATATGATTCCGAAGAAATTTCAATATGAAGATGTCGATTCTTGTCACTTGAGCAGTCTGATAAATTCTTCTATTCGATATATAATGCTTCCAATCCGTCTCAGGCTTTCTGTATAAACCAATACATGCACGAAGACATTTTCTTTCGAAAACTCTTAATTTTTCCATAGTACTAGCACTCTGGTCGTATCAAATCTGACATCCATATGTCAAAACTGGTCTAACCAGGGTCTTGTAATAGATAATTTTGACCTTGTGATCAATGTATCTGGAATGAAAGAGCCTTCGTAGATTCATGACTGCACTTTGTGCCTTACTGAGCATGATTTTGACATGTTCAGTACAGTAAAGATACTGATCGAGATGAACACCGAGGTATCGAACGCAGGATTTATGTGGAACCGGTTCTGAACTACCCTCGCCAGCCATGATGTGGAAATTCTTCCAACTACTTTTTAAGGTCTTGACTGATCCCTGCAACGTTGGTCGATACGAGATTGTTTCGCACTTCTGCGCATTGATTTTCATTCGCCAATTGTGAGTGTACAGCTGTACATCATTGAACATTTTCTGAAGATTGCTCCGAACTAACTTAGCTTTTCGGTCTGCCATATAGATGATCAGATCATCAGCAAACGCTACCAATGATTGCGTTGGCGAGACGTTAAAATCAAAGCCATTCAATAGCTTGCGAATGTTGCTGTAGACCATTCAACACCTTGAATGCGCACATTATTGTCAGATTGCCATCAGCTACAACAAATGATTTCCCGTACAACATATTGAACATCATGGTGACAAGGTGTCTGAGGAGCCTGTCCTGAAGGAGTTTAAAAACTAGTCTATCTAACCACACCGTATCTCCATATCAATGAGATACGCTCCAACACATTCTCTATCACTTAGTTTCCAACAGATGCCAATTTGGAAAACCAAATCGTCAATTCGGCATCAACTCATATTTCTCAATGTGGGTGTTTAATGCTCTGTTGAGTATTACTTCAAACACCTTGCTGACGTTAGGCAGCAAGCTGATTGGGCGATAGCTTTTAGGGCATGAAGATTCTTTTCCTTTCTTCAAGATCGGAAATACGTTAGCCTTTTTCCACTCATTTGGGAAATATGAATTGCTCAACATGTTGTTGAACAATATGCAATAATTCCTAATAGCAACCTCAGGCAGATCTCGGAGAGCTACATTTGGAATACCATCAGTACCACATGATTTCTTGTTGTTTACCCTGCCAAATATGAAACACAAGTCTTCATAGCTGACAAAATAATCAATTAAATTCAGGCTCGGTATGAGGTCACATGTTAATGTTTCATTGAAATGAAGAATTAATTCACAGTTCAGGCTTGATTTGAAGTCGGAAACTTTTGCTGCAACGACCTCTGAAAATATTTCATTCCCTCTCTGAGAGTTTGGTAGATGAACCAATTCAAAATGTGTTCCAATCAAGGCAATTACTGCAATCCCTCACATATAATCCTGTTTCCATTTCTATCCGGAGTCATACTATCAATTTCGCATTACCGCATTCTTTGCGTTTACATTCATCGAGATTTAAATTGAAACCCTGTGCGTTTTCAAATTGTACATAATTTTAAATAATTTGTTACATACCTCACATTTAATTGCTTTGGGTTTGGGATATTCGGGATTTGAATGCATCGCTTTCTGAACACTTAATATAGATGTGCTTGAAAATAACTTCGCACATAAATTGCACTCAAATATGAGAAAACGTGGCCACACTGGCAAGGAAATACGAATGCAACGCCTCATGCCCGTTAAGCTGTGTATTATCAGTTGTTGAATAACTGAAATTTTTGACACAAATTATACTAATCTTCAGAACAATCAGGTGTACTGTTGAGAATCCCAGCGTACCGGCATTCTCCCATACGTAACTTCAATAGCCTCCGTAACATCTCCACCTTCTTTTAGGCATATATACATTTTTTTCTGTATAGTCATTTATTTTTAATAACATTTAACCATTTCCCTTTAATTTTATTAATTTATTTCCCCATCATAATATTCATTCTACCCTCTTACCCTATTTTTAATACAAAAAAACAAAAGAAAAATATAACAATAATCTTACCTTTCCCATTAACAACATTTCATTCATTACTTCCCATTAACAAAATTTCGTTCGAGACCTTTTCATTAACAAAACCTAGTTCCTTTCTTCATACTACTGAATTTTATTCACTATCTCCCACTAAAAAAATTTTATTCGTCATACTAAAAAAAAATCATTCTCTTCTACTAACAAATTTCATTTCAACGCCCATTAAGAATGGTGAAAAGTTGAACTTGCTAAATAAATGAATGGGAGATCCACAGAAGGTGTCTCCGGTAGTAGCGTCGTAGTTTCTCGACCATGGGGTCTGCTGGGACCCTGGGTTCAAGTTCTTCCGAGCGCAGGAAAACACTCTTTTTGGGATATTCACAAAAGCAATTGTTTCCGTGTATATGACGATTTGCATATAACCAAACGCTATCATGATTATGCAAATCGCCATAAATGCAAAATGGAAACTGTTGCGTTTATGGATATGGAAAAGATGTGTGTGTAACCGAATCAAAGTGTATTGAACTTCGATTACGCTACCCGGGTATGGCAGCGGGAATCGGAGTTAGGTAAAGGATTGCGGGACTGGTCTTTTGTATTTGATGGGATTCGGTATTTGGTCATGAAGAGAAGAGGGAGTTTTGCGCTTTTTGTCAAGATGATTCCCGGAATTAATAATTCGGGAAATAGATTTCATTTGATATTTTACGGAGGGAGAACGGAAAAGTTTGTGTGTCAGTGGTGTCTAACATAATAATTCGGTTGAAGTGGAAAAAGAAACAAAAAGGAGATATTAAATTTAAATTAAGAGAACGATTCGCGAGTGGCTCTATGAAAAACAAAGGAAACTGTGCTTGATTCTGGTGGTATCAGAGCGAAAAAGTGGCTGAAAAGGGATTTATGACCAAAATAGAGTAGCGAGCGTGAAGGTGAACAAATTACATAAAAACTAAGTGCAATTCATCGTACCTGAAGTGAATTCATGGAGCATAAGGTATGCGATTTAGGTAGGTCTTGTAAATAACGGATAAATTCGTATAAGATTACCAAGACGTGATCAGAAAGTGTCTGAATACGTTCTTGGAGTGGAATACTCTGAAAGTGTAATAATTGAAATAACTCTTAGTCAAATGTCCATTAACGATAAACAATAATAATAAGAAAAGTGAAGTAATTTATTAATTTTTCAAAATTTTAGCAGTTGTGCAGTTCGCCTTTCAATTGCAGAGCGCTCCGTAGCCGTAAAAAAGGGTGAGTAATTTTGAATTCTGTCTTTTTTCTTGTTCTACATTTCTTGTTTTTTTTTCTCATCATACGACGACTTGAATCTCTTAATTAATTGTTTTCTTTGTGTAAATTCATGGAGTGAAGTTTATGAGGAAGTACATTCTCATTTAATATTTTATTTCGAATCAAATTAAAATTTGTTAAAAAAGGGGGCTTATTGAATTGAACCTGTTTTTTGTATTTTATTTCTATTTGATAAATTGTTGAGTTGTGATTAAATTGGAAAACAATATAAGAGATGAAGTGCTAAAGCAATAATTTTTCATTTCTTGGAACGACCTCCTCCGCCGTCCTTTTCCTTTTGGGTTAGTTTTAATGTGTAGGGAGGCTCAGCACGAGCAGAGGGTGTCCAGACCCGGGACACGACTAAGCGCTAGCCGGCCTCAGCATGCCACCCCGGGCTACGCACTCCTCTGCTGAAACTTAATGTCTGCAACTGCGGTGACTCCCGCGGTTGTTACAGTACTCACATATGTCTTAGCTGCTTTTATTAGGATGGGATCGCAGAAAAAAAATTTACGTGCGGCGTAAATGATCTGACGTAACTATGTTGTATTATTATTTTTATGACCCCACTCTTCAAGACATAAAATTTTTTTCTGCACTCCAACACACTTACCTATATCTTCAACCTGCTCTGACTCTTGCCAAACTACAGTGAAAGGTTGGTTATTTATTTAACTAATCATATTTAATTAAATTAAATTAAATTATCATTAAGTTCACACTGGTCTGACTCAGTTGATGAAGACAGTTTATCGCTGATCGGATTTCAAAATTGGAACACGCAGTCAATGGACCGAGACCATTGGAGGCGCTATTTGCAGGAAGCGAAGGCCCGGAAGGGGTTGCAGTGCTACGAAGAAGAAGAAGAAATTCACATTTCATTTACATTCTAACATTTAAGAACTAACGACCCTAATCTGCAGCAGATGTTAGATTTGGGCTGTGGGGTTGGAGGTGTTTGTTCCCGCTCTGGTTGCCTGAGGTTGTTGCATCTTTGGTCAGAGGCCGCCTATCCGGCGTGTCGTTGTTGAGATGCCTTCACTTTTCCGGTCTAGTACTGAAGCTCCTTTTGGTGACGCCGGTGATCCCACCACAGTTCGCTGACCAGATGCTGGAATTTCTTGCGCTCCGCTGCAGTTGATGCCACCTTGGCCATGTATTTTTCTTAGCAGGTGCGCTGCCGTAATGCACCTGCCAGCCACCACGCAATGCCGGTGGTTTTGCTTCTACCACTTTTATGTCAAGTGGCTTGTTCTGCCGGGCCTGGTATTCTACTGATTCTGATGGGTTTGGGGCTGGCCGGGGGTCCAATGTGATGTCCTCTACCAAACTTATTGTTGTCGACACCTTAGAGTTCTAGGCAAATAGCCAACTAAAACACTTAGATATGTGGTTGGGGTCCTGGGCCAAAAGGCCAAGCAGAAATGCGTTATGCTTCCTGAGCCAACAGGCTAATCAGGAAGAGGTAATTAGAAATAGGTCTAGGCACTTAAGCCAACTAGATCGAACCAGGCGCAAGGCCAATTGATTTCCTCCATACAATCCTGCTTAGCAAAGCCAAACAGCAGAAAGGTTAAATAAAATATGACCAAGCACTTAAGCCAACTAGACTTAACCAGCTCAAGGCCAACTAATTTTCAAAAAATTGCTAGGCAAAGCCAACCAGCAAAAAGCAACGATTAGTATTCACTTGCCCAGCGACATTGTCTTACACAAGAGAGTGGGAAAGAATTTAGTTTTAAAACCTCTTCACCGTTGCCAGCGACATCTATTCTTGATGTGCATCAATCTTATTTCATTTCCGGTAGATATCTTGAATATTTACAATCAATGTTTCGATGTAATGTTGTTGTATTGGAACAGTTCAGAGTTTGTACGGGGTTGTTGTCCCCGACTGTTATATTTTATATTCTTTGGCAATTTCAAATTTGTATGAGGTTTCCACTGTTATATGTTCTTTTCTATTTGAACAGTTTAAACTTATGCAAGTTTTTTATAGTGGTTCAATAGTTTGCACTTTTCACTGTAAATTTCGAACAGTTTAGATCGATAGTGTTTGCAATTTTTTTTCTATTCGTTAGGGAAATTCCTATCGTAACAACTGCATCGAGAATAATTCCTATAAGAATGATTCATACAGAATGTACTGGGGGACCTTCTTAATTAATTGAATTTGCTATAGTTTTTTTTTATGAAATGTGTTAATGATAACGTATAAATTTAGAGAGCCATTTGGGCCATTAAGTTTTTTATTGTTATTATTTGGAATTTGCTTTATATTCTTTTAAAATTTATAACGATTAGTATTAAATAAAGCGCTTTTGACTTTTACTGGGGGCACTTCACTTTTGACTTGTCTTTGAAATGTAGTTCAAGGCGAAATAACAAGCACGCTCTATGCCATTTGCCGCTAAAGTTTGATGGCCTGATTGAAAATAATTCTGAAAGGTGGGTTTTCAGTTATGGCCAAAAAATTTCCTCACAACAACTCGACACGAAGCGTTCCGTGGCGAACCGGCGTTTTCGTCGCCACACGGCTGACGACATCTCGTTCAGTGGCAGAGCTTTACTCCGCACACAGACGACATCAGGTGGTGAGTAGTAGCAGATACCTGTCATTCCAACACATTCCATCTGATCGCAATGGTGTAGGGTTGACTGATATCTGCTGAATATCACTACACGTTTTATGCGACAAGTTTGTGGCAAAATATTGCCACCACAACAGCATACGCGCTGTGAACGCATTCAGTGGGTGCATTGGCTGAACTATCGAGTAGTTCGCGGAGCATACTGCTTGATTAATACAGGGCAGCTGATTTTTCATGGTTCCTACCAAGGGAATTGTGAAAAATTAGCTGAAGGAATATACAACACAACAAGGTAACGAACAGACAGACAGACGGAAATACCCTGGTTTGGTTTCAGATGGACAGACAAACGTGGGCTCGAAACCAAATACGGAACAAAAACAGACATAGGTGCTAAAACTATATACAGGTGACGACTAAACTGTGGTCTTGATTGGTTTTTCCCGACGCAGGACTTTGCCGTGGTATATACCTACTACTTTCCCGGACAGATCCATGAAGAGATAACGTCCAGGTCCTACTACCTCGAGTATGTAGTGAATAAGGATGTATCAAAACGTCTGTGAAGGACTGCAGCGATGGTCTGCTGCTTCAGCGAAAGAGGATGGTAAGATCCGCTGAGACTGGCCTTGTCTGGGGAAGCGTGAATGCGCTGGCAGGCTAGCGTTGAGCTGGTTCTTTTCCCCCAGCAGAAGGACTCACTGCAAAAGAATTTCGCATTCACGAATTCTCGGGTCTCAAAATAAGGTCGACCGAAGTCGAAAAATGTAGGTAACTACCTGAAGGGGGAAATTGCTTGTTAAGAGAATAAGTCGAAACGAGCCAAAACAGACGGATGTGTGGAGACTTTGTCATTACCCGACGATTTTTATAGCCCAGAGTGAGGCAACCGGATGGATGTTGTGTCCCCTTGCACCCGCCCAACCGGATCAAGATCCAAATGTTGACGTGGCCGTATATTTCCCTTTTGAATGAAAAACTCGTACAAACATACTTTGCATGAACCTTCCCATTAAACGAGAAATATAGACGTGATCGATTTATGTCATAGAATTATGTGATCGGATTACATAACCCTATGCCATAAAAGGGCACGCGAGCGGAAGGCCACTCAACCCAGCAAGAGCCCCTGACACAACAAATCGGTGGAGCGCGCCTGATGACTAGCCCATATTAGCGAAAAAGCCTTCCATCGTGGCGGGTCCCATACCCGGTCAGATGAGACAGAATGGAAAGACCGAGTGTGCTGTTTAACAATCCGAACGAAAATTGGTATATTTCTATAGTATGATTTTTCTATGGCAATCAGCACAGCAATTTATAACCTAGCATTTAACAATCGAAAGAGGAAAATTTATATTAAAAACAAGATTAAAAATAGAAGAAAATTCGTTTTACTCTAATTTCGTGCAATATTATAATTATTGTGGTTAGCTCTTGCAGATACCCATCTTTCACTGGTCATACATTATGTTTCAAAAAAATTTTACACTGATTAATAATAAATTAATCATTATTTCCTTTAAAAAAAAACGATCTTATTCGACTATTTTTTTTTATCTAAATATACGGATGCGTTAGGATAGCGATCGTCGTCCTATTACATTTTCATTTTCTGAATTATCTGTTTGGATTTGAGATTTGTTTTATACTATTTCATATTAACAATTCATATAGCTATGTTTTCATACTTGACGTTATGTTATTTCTAAAGAATTTAAATAATACACAAATAAATTGGGAATTAACCGATATAATATTTTTTTTTAATGATTCATTTCATTTGACTGGCAACGATACGAAGAAGTCGATAAAGTGCTCTTTGAAATAAGTGGATATGTTAAAGCGAAGACACTAAGGCAGAAGATATCTCTTACTTAATTTCAACCGAATTGTTGAACATTTACAGGAATAGTTGTCTATGAATTTAAACATAAATATCACATCAAATGAAAGTGTATTATCATGAATGATAAACAAGGCAACAAATAACAGTACGCTTACGAAAAAGGGAACCCTTAACTTTAAGATTCGTTCAAATTAAAAGAAACAATGATTGTAGCACTTACTGAATTCTTCGTTTGCATAAATGGTTTAATCTTCTCAAAAAGTTTCGAATATTGCTTTACTTTATCGTTACGTGGAAGATACATTGACTGCTATCGTTCAATTTCCAGTGCACATTGTTTCAGACGCCGTACAATTTCTTGATCAAAAATATCGGGTTTTTGTTTCTAAAACATCGGTAAGGTTCCATTCGATGGCTGGTAATGGTTGTGAGCTAAAGCGCGCTGCGGTTGCTATTGATAGTAATGCATGATTTCGAAGTGCTGCAAGTATTGTGTATTGTTGTATCCGCCGTGGTCGTTGTCACTCGTTAGCAAACCTTTCCTGTACACACTTTTTTCATGTTGAGCGCACATTCACTAAAAACTCTTATCCTTCCAAAAAACGTAATCCACCGCCCGGTTAATGCAAGGTATAATTATATTTTTTCGAGCATTTCATAACGCTTTCAACATGGAAAACATAATTAATTTCACATTCCATTCTTTCACTATTAGCAAATTGCGGTCACTTTCCTCCGCGCACGCGGCTCGTTGGAGAAAATTCACTAGTTTGAGATGGGAAACGAGGCAAGATCAAAATTAACGTATCCAACAATAATTACCGCGGCACCCGACTCCGATTTTCATATTCTGCGTTTTATTTTCATTGACGAATTAATGGAAAAATTGAAATAATTAAACAGATGCGACGTCTCTGTCCGCTTTGCTCTCGCCGTCCTCCACGCGGTCTCACGATCTCCACCGGACCCCCATCTTATTCCCTTCCCAGCTGAGTCTCCCAGTCACAACGGTGGATTTTCGTGCCCAAGTAAATTTTTCTTCTTACTTGTCCGTCGTCCACCGTGGCGTCACGGTGTTACGGTGGATGAAGACGAGCCCCTTGCTCAGCTGCTGTAAATTACATTTATTGTTGCTGCTGCAATTGCGATGCAGATCAAGTTGGCCCATTCATGTTGCTACAATGTTATAATCATTGGATACGAATTTAATTCTTTGTTTTGAATTATGTGAACAGGGATGTTCCTTGAGTATGAGCAATCATTTTCAAAATAATTTTTACGTTGATCTAGATTATGAAAATTCTGCATTGTATTAATTGGTATTTAATGTGGAATTAGAGATCATTTTCCCTTGGTATGGTAGAGGTTGAGGATTAGGTGCTTGAGTCGGCGATGGTGACTGGACTGTTTGAGGAGCTGGTTTGTTGTAAATTGGATTGTTTGGGTTGAAGTCTGACGGGATATTAAGATTGGCCAGTAGATTCTTGTTTTGTAGCCGTGACGAGAGTTGTTGAATTTCCATTTGTACGGTTTTCAATAGTTGCTGCTGTTGTGGCGTCAATTGAATCGTTTGACCTCTGGGAGCTGGAAGCGTAGCATTCACACTGATCAAGGGTGGCATCGTTTGAACAATCTCCGGTTGTGATTTCGGTGTAGATGAATTGCATTTGGATTGATTCCCGACAAATTCATTTGTTGATTCATATCAGATGTTAGTACTGATGGTTGATGGGAAGCAGCGCCAATGATATTTATCACATTGGTGTTATTTGAACCTACGTTATTGTTGCTATTACTTGTATTGCATTATTCATAGTATTTCGCTGCTCCTGGGAAATTTGCTGCATTGGTGCTGTCACGCCTTGTTTAGGCCCACTACAATTTTGGGTAGGAGATAGGAGGGTTTTCGAGCAGTTTACTTGTATGACTGCTCGATTACTACAACTACTTGACTTTTTAAGAAGCGCCGATCAAGCTTCGCACTATAATGGCCTGCCGCGTCACTTTGACGGTAATTGCGACGGAATACTTCATCTCCTTCTTTAAACTCAGAAAGTCAAGACCGCAAGTTGTACTGCGCTTCATTTGCATGGCTTGCGCTCTTTATCTCCTGTCATATTTGTTGGTGGAGCGCATCTAATCTTTCTGGAGACTCCAGCGTAACGACGGGATCTTCCAAACATTTTTATTGCCACAATATCTTGTATGACTGTTCGCGGTGAATCATGTGCTGTGCGAATACAGCAAAGTAAGGAGAAACACCCGTGACAGAATGCTAGAAAGATCGCAGGGCGCACGTAATTGCGGATGATCGGCGATCCCGATTTTTCTGGGCTGGATAGGCATAGGTATGGATAGCAGCTAAAAGCCTGCGATTCAAACGTTCCGATGCATTCAATTGGGGGGAGCATATGAGGGTCAGTTGTTGTTCGACTCCTTACTCCTCAAATAGAGTCTTAAACTGACTAGAACGGAATTGAACTACGTTATCGGAGTAAAGGCTTTCAGGCACACTAAACACGTGTAACATTCGACTCTCTAAGAATCCCACGATAGGTGGTGTCGTGAACTTCAATAACTGATATTACAACGATAACACCAACGTGTCCCTTAGATGACCTGGGATACGGACCAAGCAGATCTATATGCAGACGTTGGAGTACGCGCTCCGGGAAGTTGAGTTCAGAGGCTTATTGGGAGCTTTAGTGCTTTTACAGGTTTCACAGGCGACTACATATTCTTTGAACTGTGAAGACATCTTAGGCCTAAAGAAGTATTTCTTAAGACACCGAAGCTTTCGAACATAGCCACCGTGAGCACTAAGAGGGTGGTCATGTGCAGGGAGGATCAGATTATGAATCATGTCCTCCGGCACCCAAAGCTTCCAAGACTCTTCTTCCAGGAACGAGTCCACGGTTGCATATTCATTTTGTCGGTATAAACAACTGTCAACCCCTTTCAACTCCGGTAACTGTGTTCGTTGGTTCTCAATGGCTTCCCGCAACTTGTGGTAGTTGTCCGATTTGAAGTGTGGGCTATCCAAATCTATTTCAATAGGACCATCATCACTCACTGCCAGTTCTTCTCCCTCCGGTGCAAACTTTCGTGAGAGAGTATCGGGCACAATATTTTGGGTTCCTTTCCTGCGTTTGAGGGTAAACTTGAAACATTGCAGTTTAAGAGCCCATTGAGCCAAGCGTCCGTGTATGTCAGCTTGATTTATCAGCCATTGTAGTGAAGCTGGGTCAGTGAAGATCTCAAGCAGATGGCCTTCTACGGACGCTCAAAACTTCTTGATAGCCATCATCACTGCCGGACATCTCTGCTCGGACACGGTGTAGTTCCTCTCGGCCAAGTTCAACTTACTCGACATAAAGGCTATCGGAACTTCTTCCCCGTCTTCAGTTAGTTGCACTAGTACCGCCCCAACTCTACATTGATTTGCATCACTATAAATGGAGAAGGGCTGTTGCGAATTTCAGCATACCGGCGTTCTCCCATTAGCAACTTGAAATTGCCTCCGTAACATCTCCACCTTCCTTTGGGCACTTATACCTTTTCCTCTGTATATTTATTTATTTTCATTAATATTTTTTCAATTTCCCTATAATTTTTAATTCCACATCATCTCAATCCTACCCTCTTATCGTATTTTCAATTACAACAAAAAAATAGTAGTATAATAATAATTTTAATTTTCCCACTAACAACCCTCCATTCATTACTTCCCATTAACGAAATTTCATTCGGTACATTTTCCCTATCAAAACCGAATTCCTTCCTTCATACTAACTAATTTTGTTCATTAGCTCCCACTAACAAATTTTATTTTTCATACTAACAAAAATTCATTCAAGTTTCCTTACTAACAAATTTCATCTCAATGCCCATTAGGAATGGTGCATATTTGAAGCTGCTAATTCAATGAATGAAATCAACCGCAGGTTCCTCCGTTGGTAGCGTCGTGGATTCTCGCCTGGGGGTCTGCTGGGACCCTGGGTTCAAGTTCCCCGAGCGCAAATACAAATACGAGTGATGGAGAAGAATTTTTGGTTTTCGGCCTCCGGGACTAAAGTTGGTACAAGTTTAAGGTCGAATATATTAATTGAAGTAAAATAAAGTGCCGACAGTTGTTTCGTTCAACATAAAACAATTGTGTATTTGATTTCAATAATTTTTATTTATTACCTTTAAGTGTTTGTAATATATGAGGATCGCTTGATACGTCTTGTCTCGTTCGCAGATGTGACCAAAAAGAGAGAAAATTTAATAGTACCAACTAAAGAACAGAAATGACTAACTTCAATTTTATTTATAAAAGTTGCTTACTTCATTATTATTTTTAAAATTAACTGATTTATTTGATTTTAAATGTTTGTTCCAAACATATTCCAGAGAGGCCGGTAAAAAATAATTTTTAACATTTTTGAATTTTGGTCTTATATCATATTAGCTTAGCTGTTACATTCAAATATTATTTGAGGCTGATTACTTAAACATGTACATTTAATTCAAAACCATATACAAGATATATTCAAATTAACATGGCAAAACGCATAATTTATTTATGGACCTTCGTGAGATACCTAATGCAGTTTTTACTTCCGCAACTCTTACTTTCTTATCTGGCCCGTAAAATAACTTAATAACTCTGTAAAGGAGCTGAATGCTCATCTTTTAATAGAACTAGGCTGCCTTCCTCAACGTTAGGATGACTACCGTACCATTTGGGACGGGCATTTAGCTGAGATATATATTGCTTGTGCCACACTTGCCAGAAATGCTGCTGTATCTGCGTGCATCGTCTCCAAAATTTAAGTCTATTCAATGGCACAGTTGTAGAGTCAGATTCTGGGATAGCAGTTATGGGCCTTCCAATTAGAAAATGACTTGGAGTTAGATAATTTAGATCAGAAGGGTCTCTTCCGATTTGAGTCAGCGGTCTGGAATTAAGTATTCCTTCTGTGCATACAATAATTGTATTAAATTGTTCATAAGTGAACATGTTAGGACCTATTATTCTTTTAAAGCGAAATTTGGCACTTTTGACCGCTGCCTCCCAAAGTCCTCCGAATGTTGGCGAGTAGCTAGGTATGTAATTAAACTCAATACCTCTAGAAGTAACGTAGTTTGTAACAGCTGCTTGGTGTTGGGTAGAGTTGTGTAATTTATAAAGTTCCTTTAGCGCATTATCTGCACCTTTGAACGTTTTTCCATTGTCGCAGTGTATGGTATTAGGAAGGCCACGCCGTGAAATAAACCTTTTAAGTGCTGCTATAAAGCATTCAGTTGTCATATCTGAGCACAGCTCCAAATGCACGCATTTTGTGACAAAGCAGACAAATACAGCAACATATCCTTTAGTGATTACACTTCTACGAATGGTAGATTGCTCAATTTGAAAGGGACCACAGTAATCAATGCCTACAACAGAAAAAAACATTATTTTTGTTAACTCTGCCAAAGGGTAATGACCCCATCAGCTGAGAGGCAGCTTGGGCTTTAAATCTATAGCATGTTACACATTTATGTATTATTCTTTTAACTTCTCTACTACAATTAATGATCCAATACTTTAGTAACAAATTTGAAATTAGTAATTTAAGACCAGCATGCATTAAGACTATATGCTCATTTCTTATGATTAAATCAGTCATGTGGCACTTTTTTGGCAAAATTATAGGATGTTTTTGTGAATAACTTATGTTAGCATTTTGCAATCGTCCAGAGACTCTAAGTATATTATTTTTATCAAGAAATGGTGCTAGTGATCTCAAATTTGACTTTATGCAGGAATTTTTATCAATGCATTTTAATTCCTCCTTGAAATATGCTCTCTGCACCATAAAAAATATTTTATTTTGAGCATTATTTAAAGCTGTTACTGACAATAGTTTACTGGTTTCTTTATTACCTTGATTTCTACAGTTGTGAATAAATTGTAACATCCAATCTGTTACTCTAACAATCTTGTTCCAGGATGAAAATTTTGTAAGAAAGTCGGGTAATTTAGGTACATAGCTGGTGACACTCAATCCAACCTTCTGGTCCTCGGGTGTTAGCCCTGTTTCGCACAAAGCATGATTACAAAATAATGATGTATTAGGTACGTAGCTGACTGATGAGTGCTGAATGGGACCGTTCCACCACAACGAATTATTGAACAACTCATTAGGATTGCATCCCCTGGATAAACAGTCAGCTGGATTGGATGTTCCATCAATGTGAATCCATCTGCAATTTTCTGTTAATGAATTAATAATTTTGACTCTATTATTTACATAAGAAGGTAGGTCTTTTTCTGATTTTAGCCAACACAATACTACTAGCGAATCTGAAAATAAAGATTTAGCGTCCACTTTAATGTTAGAATAAGTATTAATCACGTTATTGTACAATTTTGCCAATAATAATGCTGCATTTAATTCTAGTTTTGGCATAGTAAGTTTGCTTTTTAATGGTGCTATTTTTGATTTACTGCATAGTAGGTTAACCGTTGGAGTGTTACTATTCACTACTTTTAGATAGATACAACATCCATTACCAAGGTTGGATGCATCACAATAACCCAATAACGCGATGTGTTGAACGCCAAATATATTAAGACATCTTTTTATTGAAAATGTAGGCATAGATATTAATTGTTGATAAAAGCAAGTCCATTCTTTGATAAATGAATCTGGTAAAGGGGAATCCCATTTTGTATTTTCTTTTCACAATTTTTGTAGAAAGTTTTTAGCCCTTAATGTAATTGGTCCTGCCAGGCCAAGGGGGTCAAAAAATGATCCAATAAAACTTAGGATCTATCGTTTTGTCCAGATTTGTGGCATACCTTTGGAACAACCCACTTTCAATGTATCCGATACTATGTCATAGGTTACACCCAGTGCCTTCATGGACACATTTTCCCTACAGAGTTCATGGCTATCAAAAAAGAGTTTATCATTCGGTATACCATTTAGTAGCCGTTGGTCATTTGCAGCCCATTTATGCAGATGAAAGCCTCCTCTTTGCAGTAGCGAAATAAATTGATCTCTTACCTCTAAAGCAGACTCGATAGATTGACTTCCAAATAAGGCATCATCAACATACATGGAGTTGCGAATGACTTCAGAAGCCTGTGGGAACTCTGAATTATACCATTCTGCTAATTCTTCTAGACATCTCGCAGCTAAGTAGCTGGAGCTTTTGAGCCCATAGGTGACGGTTTGTAATTCCACGATTATTGTTTTATTTTCTTTACTCCTCCATAATATGTTCTGAAATGGTCTATGCTCAGGCTGTATGAAAATTGCTCAGTACATATGCTGAATGTCAGTTAGCATAACATACTTGTATTGTCTAAATCGAATTAATATGTTAAAAAGATCTTTTTGAATTTTGGGACCATTTAAAAGAACATCATTTAAACTTTTATGAAGGGAATTTTCTTTAGTGCTACCATTAAATACTGCTCTGACGGGATTTGTTTTTCTATCATATCTAATGACAGGTAAATGCTGCATGAAAAATCTTTTATTGATTTCAGAATAACTCAAAGGAATAACTTTTGCATGCCCCAATCGAATGTACTCGTTAATGAAATGATTGTATTTTTCCTTCAGTTTAAAATTCTTGTTCAGCCTTGCCAATGTTGAATCTAATGTTTTCGCTGCTATGGGAAATGTATTGCTAAGATTAAGTTGGTCTAAAGGTTCTTTGAAGGGAAGTGCAACTTGAAAGTTGCCGTTAATTAAGTGCACCGATTTTTTGAAGAAAGTCTCACAAGCATCTTGCTCTTCTATAACCCCCGTACTAGAATCAGGGACTAATTCAGCCTCCCAAAATTTGGTGAGAATTTGATCAACATCAGCTTCTATGTTATCTGCAAAATTGGTAGTATGAAAACATTGCACTGGGCTGTTTGATGCTTTCTTATTAATTTCGCCGGAAATAATTGTGCCAAATTTAGTGCCTATTAAATAAAAATTACTGTTAGGCAACTTGGTTTTGTTTGGTAACATTATTTTGAAAAATATGTCTGCAGATAGCAAAAATGAAATGTCACCCGGTACATTAAAGTTGCTGTCAGATAATTGAGCCGATTCAATGAGGGCAATATCCTGAAGATCAAATTTTTGCTGCGGCAATTTCGTAGTAATTTGCTTTACGATAGAGCATCTCACTTTATATTGAAAATTGTTTTGAAGCGACATTAAAGTTATATTAGCAGCTTCGGTGATTGTTCGGTTTTGCAGACCTAAGGCTGAAATGCTAAGATTATTTTTGATGCACTTTAATTTTAGCAACTTGACTATGTCATTGGTAATAAAAGAAACTTGACTGCCGCTGTCCAACAATCCTCGAGCAACAATGTGAGATTTACCATCTTGTGATAAAATTTTTGCTTTAATAGTTGGCAGAAGTATAGAAGAAGCTTTAATATTATTGTGCATTGAAATGCTTGGCTCTTCTGAATTGTAATGTAATACAGAGTTATGCTCTTTGCTACTGCATTGAGAACATTTAAAATGAAATTTACATTTTGATTTGTGACTGTTCAGACTTATTTTGCATAAATTGTTTTTTAAAACAAATTCGCTTCTTTCAAGTGGATTAAGCTTTATAAAGTTTTTACATTGAAACAATTTATGTGAAGGATCTGAACAAAACTTGCAAGAATAAAGTTGCTTGCTTGCTAAATTGGTCACTTTAGTTTTGCTTGAATAATTAGGACTAGTGGAGAAGGTCTTACCTTCACTCCTTAGGCTCTCCTCGAAGCTGCTAGCTCTTCGCTCAATAAAAACAAAGAACTCCTCTAAACTTGGCAGCTTGCTCTCATCGCGGTCACTGTGATAAGCTCTGCAGGAAAATTGGTCAATTTTTCTCAGTAAGATGGGTAACACGATCATATCCCATTGTTCCGTGGGCTGCCCGAAAGTTGCAAGAGCACTTAAATGTTGACGGACATTGGAGATAAATTCTCGTAAATTGCTGGCACTCCCTTTTACTATTTGAGGAAAATCTATCAAAGAATGAACATGTTTGTTAATAACTAAAAACTTGTTGTCATATCTATTTTTAAGAAGTTCTAAAGCTTTTTTATAAGACTCACTAGTCAATGGCAAGCTCTCTATCAGCGTTAAAGGTTCACATTTTACAAACTTTCTTAAATAAAATAACTTTTCTACTGGTTGAAGATTACCATTGCTGTCGATCACTGCATTGAAAAGCTCCATAAACGTTTGATATTTTGTGTAATCTTTCCCGTCAAACACTGGAATATCAATTTGTGGTAACTTCATTGCACTTTTTGGGTTAGAATTGTTTATATCTATATTTTGCGGCGGCAATGCGTTCATTTGAAGGTTACGAAGATCCGACATCACTTTAAAGCATCTTTCTTCGAGCTCAAAACCTATATTTTCGACATCTTCGTCTTCCTTCTCACCGTTTAAAATTGATAGCTCCAATGTAAACTTCCCAATATTATCTAAAATCTTTTCTAGATATTGCAACCTAAGCTTAATCGCCTCATTTTCTAAAGGCCCTTTCTGCTGCTCTCGCAAGAAGCCTTCTGCTTTTGTTAATTGGCCTTTGCACTGCGCAATTTGTGCTTTTAATTTATTTTCCTCAATTTTCGACATTACCTGATAGTTAGCCAACAGTGGGATCGCCAAGCGTAGTAAATTTGCGAGGTTATCAATAAGTTAGCGTGTAAATTGTCAGTAGATATCGCAGTTATTGCTTTTTTTGTATGAATGAAGCGAGCGATTGATTTTTATTGCGTTGCGATTATGCTCGATATGCTTAAATATAGTAGAGGCTCAACCGAGGGTAAAATTAATGCACAATGCACTTGGCCAATAAATTAACCGTGAACACTTTCACTTATATTTTGAGGTTGACTATACTTTTGAAGTACATTACGTGCGCACCTATTCCGACAAAATACTTTGCGAAGACCAGCTCTAATTTAGTTTCGGCACCAATTTTTATGTTACATTCAACATAAAACAATTGTGTATTTGATTTCAATAATTTTTATTTATTACCTTTAAGTGTTTGTAATATATGAGGATCGCTTGATACGTCTTGTCTCGTTCGCAGATGTGACCAAAAAGAGAGAAAATTTAATAGTACCAACTAAAGAACAGAAATAACTAACTTCAATTTTATTTATAAAAGTTGCTTACTTCATTATTATTTTTAAAATTAACTGATTTATTTGATTTTAAATGTTTGTTCCAAACAACAGTGATTCTTCCCTTATAAAAAAACAAAAAAAAACTGTTTTGTTGGTTTGCGAAGAGGGCCAGTTGCAGTAATTAAAGTTTTCTTTTCTGCGAGTAAGCCATAACGACGGATGGGAGAGTGCGATAAGTGGCCGTTGCGTGTTCCTTGATTTTTCGAGTGATTGAATTTTCAAATTAATTTAAAATTTACTTTCCAGTGGCCCCACACTCTTTTTTTTGTATTCGCCGAGGGCTCGTAGGTCAACGAGGAAAGAGTGAGTATTTATTTGGTTTTTTTCCCATTTTTGTGTTTTTCTTTATATAAAAATTTTTTTTTTTGATTGGTTTTCTTCTGTACGTAAAATTTTTAGGGGGCCCTCTTTTTTCTTTTTTATTGAAATTAATAATTTGTAGATTTTTTGTAGAAATTTGCCTTTATAGTGAATAAAACGGCCATGTCTTGCTAAAAACAATAATCTTTCATTTCTTAAAATGACCTCCCCATTTCCCGTTCTTTTCCCTTTGTGTTATTTATTATATATAAGGTGGCTCAGCACAAGCAGAGGGTGTCCCGGAAGACCCATGACACGACTGAGTGCTAGCCGGCCTCAATATGCCCCCCCGGTGACTGCGGTGACTTTCGCCGTCGCAACAGAATGACGCCCAAACTAAGGTTGTTGTTGATTTTTACTGTGTTATGTTTTATTTCTTTCTTTCTCAATTTAAAGTTTTAATTTGTTAGATTTGTTGGGCTGAGTGCCTGGAGTGCCTGACTTGAATAGTGGTCTGAGCATTCCAACAAAATAATTTTTTTGGTTGTTTTTAGTAGAAATTCTTGATGATTTGGTTGGATGGTTAGATTGAATATCGATAATTGTTTGAGTAATAGTTTGAGAATTTTTAGTTTCGATTTTGATTAGTTAATTATGGATCTTTGATCACGGGATTCGTCGCAGTTGCAGTGACGCCCACCGTGCTGATTTGTGTTTGATAGTCTTCACCGGCTGTGATAGCAGTCATGCTGTGGCAGTGTGGATGTTGGTTGGGGTCCACCAAATTTGAGCCGTTGGCTATATCTCCCTGCCCGGGATAGTTGGACTTGAATCCAACACTTGGAATTAGCCAACGCTTTTGGCCCTTCCATCATCTTTCTGGTTTTAGCTTTGGGATTTGTGCGGCTCTTGTCCGAGCCATTATGAAGTCTGTCAAGTTTCATAATAGTCTCGTAGTCGGCCCTTTGTGGAGATAATTTGAGCGAAGTCCGCCTTCAAGTTCCAAACCTGTACCAGGCACTGTTGTGGTTTGTTTGCTCTTGTTGTGTGAAAAATTTAACCTTCATCCCATTTAATTACCCTTCCTTTCCCTTTTCCTCCTAGGGGGATCAATTTGAGAAATGAATTTTTTTTTTATGAATTTTAATTTCCAATTGCGATCAAAAAAATTAACATTTTCGGTTTTTTCACCACTGTTCCTCTACACCGCTGATTAGTCGCAATAATAACCAAAAATATTAATTGTCATTATTGCCATAGTCTGTCTGTCTGTCTGTGGAATCATTTTTATTTCATGTTCCTTAAAATTTCCGTTAAACCTATTTTGATTTTTCTTAAGTATCTTGAATTTTTGATTATTGGATTGAACATTTACGTGTAGTAGAATTAGGTTTGCTTATTTCTTTTTATATTTTACTGAAGGAATCGAATAATCATGGGTCAGCGAACGGTTAGTTGGGATCCAACATATACCCAACTTCATAGAGAGTTGGAATCGCTAAGCCAATCATCCAGACCTGCGAGAAGCCCAAGATGCACTTCCTCCGCAAATACGGGCGCCCGGCAGTTCCCTTACCTCGGTGCAGAAGACGTCACTTCACGTCACCTTTCGCGAATCCCAACGCAATGAATTTCCCACGCCAGATCGACTTCCCATCATAAAATGGAGTATCATCTTTGATGGTGAAGTAAATGGCGTGTCCGCCCAACAATTTATATTTCGTGTGGGCAGCTTGGCCAGCGATCACAATTTGTCAGACCGTGAATTAATGAGGGATCTACATGTACTACTGCAAAGAGCGGCAAAAAAGTGGTACTCGCAGGTTCGCGACATCTTTCGGGAAAATTTGACCTGGCCAAGATTCAATTGCGAGGTGACAGAGCATTTTTCACCATGTCACTATGATGGCGATAGTCTCCGTACAATGCCCGACTGCCTTCAGCCTCCCGGTGAAAAATACATCGAATTTTATGAATCCCTGGAGGCACCATCATTACAACTTGAGGTACCGATTCTCGATTTCGACTTTCAATACATCGTATCCAAGAATATTAGCCCACGTCCACCAGGGAGTTGGTCAGAAGATGATGTCACACCGAGGATACGTCGAGTTGTGTAGAGCCCCGTCGCAGGCTGTTCGAAAGACGAATGGTGGGAGGAGTTCTTTCCGTACAAATTTCATAAAATTTGGTGGACTGGGACATATACAATAAACCGTACTCTCTAAACTGTGAACCAAAATTTGGTAGCGAGGAACCTTCAAATTGGAGAAATGTTCGTAAATCGGTAGCGTGTGATCCACCCTCTCAGCTTTTTCAACCAAGTCGACAAGAACATTCTTGGAGGCTAGCATTCTTTGGGGAGTGCCACCCCCACGGACCCGAGGATAAGGGGGGTGCCGTGAGGTTCCCTCCTGGGATGAGAGGTAACGACTCTGATTGTATCTGGACTACGCTTTGGACAACGAACTGAAATTGACGCTTTGGGCTGGCGGATGTGATGGTTTGGACCTACTTGCTTTGCACAGTAGCGCCGAGGTGACACTCGTGTGTGAACGGCTCCAATTCAACTATCATACCGTCTCCATCCCGGTAAAACCTTGGCAGGCCTCGGAGTACGCTCGAAGTTCGCACCATTGGGTTGGTGCTTTAGGTTCGGTTGAGACGGACTCCCGATTAGCGCTGGTCCGGCTCTGAGCACTTGTCCCCAAAAGGGCTTGTGCCAACCCTCGCATGGCCTCCCTGCTCTGCAAAGATAACCATGAGACCAAAAAGGCGACTACACACACGAACGGAGATAGCGGCTCCGAGGGGGGACCCAACAAAACTGGAGCAATCAAAAGACCAAAAAAATCCAAAAAAGGAAATAAAAAATAACAGCAACGACGACGCAACCAGCGGTTGCAGCCACGATGTCAACAATACATCGAGAGCTGTACTAACCACGAAAATAACGAAGACTAACACGACTACACTGACGGTAGACGAAAAACGGAGAACAGCAGACAGTCTGGTGCAGACTGAGATTCCTGCGGCGTTTGGGCGCAGCAAAAAATTATGCGAACGACCGAGCGTCCTATTAAGGAGAAGCGGGAGACTCAGCAGGATGCTTCAGGTGTTCGAGCAGTGAAAGATAACATAAAGAGCACCGAAAATTCGATTGTCACCGCTGCGATCGTTACTAAAGCAACCGATGCAAGGGTCACAAATCCCGACATTGCAACGAAAAATCCAGAAGCAAACGAGGAGATTACGGCACTAAAAGCAAAGAGTGACCAGACACCGCGTGATTGTACCGCCAACGTTGAAAATGTGGCGGAAGTACTCCACTCGGAAACAGAACGCGAAAACCTCTCCCAAGGATGGTTGCAAGGTACAATTGCGGCCCAGCGATACGAAGAAGAAAGACTACTTCGAAAAGCGGGAGAGGTTCTGAAAAGAATACAAGCTGCATGCGACTCCCCAAAAATTAGCAAAGTAGCAAAGGAAGGGCTCTTTGAACTAGAGGAGCTCCTAGATCGCATAGGGCACTATCGGAGGAGCTGGTTAAGGGCCGAAGATGTACAGAAGGCTAAAGAGGCGCTCGGGGCAAAATCTAAAGGCGACATGCAGATAGCTCCATCATTAAAAGTCAATAAAAGAATGGCGTCTAGCCCAATCGAAGGAGATCGGGATAAAAGAAGGAAGGAAGAGGCACTTGAAGGGCGTGGAGCACCAGATCAGGGGTTCCAGACAGTGCTTACAAAAGGAGCGAAGAAAGCCGCAAAGAAACTCCTTCAAAAAAAGCCAGAAAATAAAATTCGCACGGACGCCCAACTAGAAAAAGGACCTGATGCAAAACAGGAGAGGCAGAAGCCCCGACAAACACCCCGGCAGCAGGCACTGCTTGTAAAGCCCCAAGATGGCCGATCCTACGCGGAGGTGCTGCGGGACATCAGGGGAAGCTTAAGGCCCGAAGACACCAATACTACCATTAAAGTAGTACGACCAACGCGGTCGGGCCACATACTCGTCGAATTCGGAGCAGAGGCCGGCAATAAAGAAGCATTCTGTGACGCAGTAAAGAAAGTCCTCGGCAAAAGCGCAACTATAGCCCCGCTCGAGCCGATGGCAACGATCGAAATACGGAACATTGACTGCGTGACGGATCTGGCCGAGGTAGAAGAGGCCATCAAAAGGGAGTTTCCTAGCGTGGGAAGGATCAAAGCGAGACTGACACCAAAAAACAACAGGGGACCGAAAAGGACGCCGAACAATTCCTGAACAAGGGCAAAGTACGAATTGGGTGGATTGTCTGTAGGATACGGCAAAGAGCAACGCCTCTTCAATGTTTCAAATGCCTTGGTTATGGTCACACCACACAAGTATGCAAAGGACCCAATAGGAGTTCCCTATGTTACAAATGCGGTGAAACGGGACATAAAAGGAAAGAGTGTACGAAGGAGGCACACTGTATTCTTTGCAAGGATGCTGATCCAAAACCTGATTTTGGACACGTCTTGGGATCAGGAAAATGCCGGGTGTTCCAGGAAGCCTTAGCCAAGGCCAAATCAGAGCTTCGATGACCCGCATCCTGCAGCTAAACCTACACCGCAGTTCAACCGCCCAAAATCTGCTTGAGCAGTTTGCGAGGGACATGAAAGCCCACTTCTTGCTGCTGAGTGAGCAACACCATAGTAAAAGTCGTGCATTATGGTATTCTGATGAAACTGGTACTGCCGCCATCTGGGTTCGGAACAGTGACTTTCAAGCGGAGAGTTGTGGACGGGGGGATGGTTTCGTGTGGGTTCGGTGCTCAGGGATCACCTTCTTTAGTGTGTACCTAACGCCTAACGAGTCGATATCATCTTTCCAAGCCAAGCTTAATGCTTTGGAGGGCGCTGTCTCGAACGCAGAGGGCAAAGTGCTCGTCGGGGGCGACTTCAACGCTAAAGCAATCGAATGGGGCATGCCTCGGACGGATCCGCGGGGAAAACGAATCCTGGAAATGGCGGCCAGGACGGCCCTTGTCGTACTAAGCTCCGGAAATACGCCGACTTTCCGCCGTATTGGCTGTGAGGGAACCATACCGGACGTGACATTCGCCTCGGAGTCTTTAGTACCAAGGATACACAACTGGAAAGTATTAGAGGACTTCTCAGCCAGTGATCATCAGTGCATTCTGCTTGAGATAAGTGATGCTGTCTCCCGACGTCCGTGCTCTCGGCCTTCCACAACTGGATGGAACATCGGAAGGATGGACGTCGAGAGCTTCATCAAGGCTCTCACAGCAAGTGAGCCGCTGCAGGGAGCTTCGGAGGGGACGGAAGAACGGGCAGCTGAAGACGTGGTGAACTCTACTATGAGCATCACTACGACTGCTTGCTGCGCTTCTATGCCCCGTCAAAGACCCCGGCACGGCAAGCCCCCAGTGTACTGGTGGTCAACTGAAATCGCTGAAAAGCGAAGGGAGTGTCACAAGCTTCGACGTGAGGCTCAACGGGTGCGGAACCCTAATGAGGAATGCGAGCAGGTGGCAGCATATAAGTCGGCCAGGATGATCAACAGTAGCAAGGCTCGCTGCTGGCAAGACCTAGTGGACAGTGTGAACAAGGATCCGTGGGGCCTTGGCTACAAGCTGGTCATGGGGAAACTTGGTGCCCTACGGAAGCCTTGTATACATGACGCGGAAAAGATGGACGCGATAGTGCGGGGACTCTTCCCCGCCCATCCCGTCCGTGTTGACGCTGTCCATGGTGAAACAGCAGTAGAGTGCCCACTCTTCACACAGCTGGAGCTGGAGGAGGCAGTTCTCTCATTGAAAACGAGGAAGACTCCAGGTCCAGATGGTGTTCCAGCTGAGGTGTTGCGGCTCGTCTATCACCATTGTCCTGACTTGCTGTTCAGCATATTCAACGCTTGCCTACGGGACGGGGTTTTCCCGGTACGATGGAAGGTGGCGACGCTCGTGCTGATCAGCAAGGGGAAGGGAAATCCCGGATCGCCGTCTGCATACCGCCCGTTATGCATGCTATACACGGGTGGGAAAGTGCTAGAGAAACTCATCAAGGGAAGACTCACGGACGCGATTCATGCTGCTGGGGACCTATCTCCTCGCCAGTACGGCTTTAGAGCAGGACGTTCTACCATTGATGCGATTGCAGAGGTGGTGAACGCGGTCCAAAGGGCAGAGGCATATAGTCGCACCAAGCGACGGATCGTTCTGTTGGTGACACTCGACGTCAGGAATGCCTTCAACTCCGCTAGATGGGTGGATATTCTGGACACGCTGGAAAACTCTTTTCAAGTTCCAGAATATCTAATGCGGCTTTTGAAGAACTACCTAAAGGACCGAAGCCTGCTCTACGACACGACACAGGGCCAACGAAGGATGGAAATTACATCGGGTGTTGCCCAGGGATTTATCCTTGGTCCGGACCTATGGAACGTGTCTTACGACGGGCTACTGAGACTTGAGATGCCAGATGAGTTGCGCTTGGTCGGTTATGCGGATGATGTTGCAGCTCTGGTCGCTGGACGCGGATCCTTGTCGCTGGACGCACCATTGAACAAGCGCAACTTAGGCTAGGTATGCTAATGCACCGAGTGAGGGACTGGATGACTGCTCGCGAGCTGAGTTTAGCACTGGAGAAAACCGAAGTGGTCATCTGACAAAAAAGAGAGTCCCTAGAGTAAGGGTGGTCAGTTTTGGAGGCATACAAATCAAATCGAAGCTAGCGGTGAAGTACCTGGGGCTACTGATCGACTCGAAGATGAGTTTCTCTGAGCAAATCAGGACAACGGCTGAGAAGGCTGCTTCGGGAATATCGGCTCTGAGTCGACTTATGGCCAACGTAGGGGGACCCAGTCCATCAAGAAGACGCCTCATGATGAGTGCTGTAGGGTCAGTGCTATTGTACGGAGCAGAGGTATGGGGCGACGCTCTCAGCAAGGAGGTATACCGGAAACGATTGGCACGGCTGCAGAGAAGAGGAGCACTGAGAATTGCATCTTCGTATCCAACAGTCTCCGACTCGGCCGTGAGAGTGATTGCAGGCGTGATACCTATCGCCCTCCTTGCCAGAGAGCACCGCGCTATTTACCTGTGCCGAAACGAGGATGCGAGGGAGATAGTTGTCCGCGAAGAGAGACAGCGCTCACTCAACGTCTTGGGTGAATTGCACGAAGGGAAGGTGGACTGCGCGCCTCATCCCAGATGTGAGACCATGGCTAAATCGAAGGCATGGTGAGACTGACTTCTATCTGACCCAGCTTTTGAGCGGGCACGGGTGTTTTCAGTCTTACCTGCACAAGATCGGTAAGTCACGGTCCCCCGATTGTCGGTTTTGCCCAGGAGAGGAGGACAATGCCTGTCACACATTCTTTGCGTGTACAAAATAGGTCAGGCTGCGAAGGAAACTTTACAGGGAGACAGGGGAGCTCACCCCGGATAATATAATTGCGGTGATGCTCGAATCGGTTGACAAATGGAACCAGGTGGCACATTATGCTCGGGCAGTCCTAAAATATAAAAGGGACTCACAGCAGCCGGGGGCGCTGGGGCTGGGGGATCGCTCTTCTGGCAATTCCTCTTCCCCTCTCCCCTCCCGCTAGGAAAGGGATTCCCCAGCTTGAAGGCGCTCCACGGCGTAACAAAACGAGACCTGGCCCGAAGTAATGTGTCAAACGGTGCCAGGCTGGGTTCTCAGGTTGACAAAGGAGGTGTTTAGTGGGTAGTCCAGTCGCGCATGGGAGTCCCAGGACTCTGTGCATAAATAGCATTCACCTCCCTACTACAAAAAAAAAAAAAGATGCCGTTCAGTTTATACAATGCTCCCCAATCGATGTGTCGGTTAATGCATAAAGTAATACGGCATGAGCTGCAGCACAAGGTATTTGTTTACCTCGATGACCTGCCTGTTACGAGTTCAACATTTGATAAGCGTTTGGAGCTCCTGAGTACTGTCGCAAAACTGCTTAGGCATGCCAATTTGATCATCAATATTGAAAAAACAAGTTCGTCAAAAAGGAGATCAAATATCTTGGCTTTGTAGTAAGCCATGGTTTCCTGCGCACCGATCCGGAGAAGGTTTCAGGTATAGTCTCTTATCCTGAACACCAAGCGGACAAAGACTTGAGACGGTTCATGGGCATGGCAGGGTGGTATACGCATTTTATTACAAACTTCACCTCGGTTATGGCCCCTCTAACAGATTTTCAAAAGGGTAAATGTGCCTTCAAGGGGCAATTTGTCCATCAATGTTGAAAAGAGCAAGTTCGCTAAAAGGAGATCAAATATCTTGGCTTTGTAGTAAGCCATGGTGTATCCTGCGCACAGATCCGGAGAAGGTTTCAGGTATAGTCTCCTATCCTGAACACCGAGCGGCCAAAGACGTGAGACGGTTCATGGGCATGGCAGGGTGGTATACGCATTTTATTACAAACTTCACCTCAGTTACGGCCCCTCGTACAAATTTTCAAAAGGGTAAACGTGCCTTCAAGTTTCCGCTAATGGTGCTTTCAATAAAAGGAACCAACTGTTGATTTCTGCTCCAGTGCTGGCCAATCCCGATTTTACGAAGCACTTCTATATCCAGTGTGACGCAAGTACAATGAGTGTTGGAAGTGTTTTGTTCCAGAAGGACGATGAGGGTCGAGAGCTGTAGTGAAGTAAGGTATCTATATGTCCGTAAAGGACTGCAGCGATGATCTGCTGCCTCGACGGAAGAGGATGGTAAGATCCGCCGAGATTGGCCTTGTCTGGGGACGCGTGAATGCGCTGGCAGACTAGTGTTGCGGTGTCGTGGGGCTTGTTCTGTCCCCCAGCACAAGGACCCGCTACAAAAGAATTTCGCATTCACGAATTCCTGGGTCGACATTGAACGCCATCAGAGCTTAAATAGGGTCCGATCATAGCAGGTAGGACGATAATCTTCCGGAATCATGTTTTCCCTTCCGCAAGGTGATTCATGAGTCCACAGGGTTTTCGCCCTATTTCCTCATGTTCGAGTACCACCGTATCCAGTATGGCTCTGAGTACGCCCTTCTTAGAAGCTTGAATGCTTTTGAGGATGAAGAAGTACAGTTAGGTGCAAACAGGGACAGTCTACGAGCTGTACAAGGCCACGTCCGAGCAAAGCTGGAAGAAACCTATCCCAAGAGAGCTCAATGTTACAACCACCGGGCTTGCCCCCGTGAGCCACTCCAGGGTCAGAAAGTTTTCGTGCAATGCAGCTGATCGGTTCGTGGCTACATTTTCTCCACAGTTTATTTCTGCAGTGGTTCATCGCCGTAAATGGCAAGTTTCTCATGAAGTTGAGGATGAATCCAGTAATTACTCCTAATTACCCTGTCGACATTCCTTGTTAGCCCGGCTGAATGAGACACTCAGAGTCAGAGTCGTTCCCACGATTGTTGCAAATTCCGGCGTACCGGCATTCTCCCATTCGCAACTTCATCTCAATCCTACCCTCTTATCGTATTTTCAATTACAACAAAAAAATAGTAGTATGATAATAATTTTAATTTTCCCACTAACAACCCTCCATTCATTACTTCCCATTAACAAAATTTCATTCGGCACATTTTCCCTATCAAAACATAATTCCTTCCTTCATACCAACTAATTTTATTCATTAGCTATCACTAACAAATTTTATTTTTCATACTAACAAAAATTCATTCATGTTTCCTTACTAACAAATTTCATCTCAATGCCCATTAGAAATGGTGCATAGTTGAAGTTGCTAATTCATTGAATGGAAAATCAACAGAAGATGGCTCCGTAGGTAGCGTCGTGGATTCTCGACCAGAGGTCTACTGGGACCCTGGGTTCAAGTCCCCCGAGCGCAGGAAAACACTCTTTTTGGAATATCGGCAAAAGCAATTATTTCCATATATATATATATATATATATATATATATATATATATATATATATATATATATATATATATCAGTATGATTATTTGCATCTAACGAAACGCTATCATGGTTATGCAAATCGCCATATGTGCAAAATGGAAATTGTTGTGGTTGTCGATATGCAAAAAGCTGTGTGGGTAGCAGAATCGAAGTGTAATGAACTTCGATTACGTTACCCAGATGCGGCAGCGGTAATTGAGAATGAAAGGATTGCGGGATTGACGAGTGAACTGATGGATTTGGAAAGGCAGTCAGTATCTGACGGAAAGAAGAGGAACTGCTTTTAGCGAAAGTTCGGTGAAGTGAATTTTTGGATTTGGAAATTTCAGTAAAAAGTTAGTGATCTGATTTTTCAATTTGGGAATTGGAGGATAAAGGTTGAAGCGTGTTAATTTCTAAGTTGGAAAAAATAAAGAGATCTGAATTTTAAGTATACGGGATTGATTTGATTGCTGACAGAAAAAGAAAGTGAATGAATTAATTGCGAAGTTGAGTGGCGAAAGTTTTGGTGTGAGGAAGGGCAAAAGAAACTACATAAGTTGTAAAATAAGAAACCAGAAACTACATTAGTTGTGTAATAAGAAGCAAGAAATTACAATAGTTCTGAAGTAAGAAACAAGAAATTACATTAGTTGTGAAATAACGTATGATCCATGTACGAGTACAAATACGAGTGAGGGAGAAGAATATTTGGTTTTCGGCCTCCGACTATAAATTTGGTGCAAGTTTAAGGTCAAATGTATTAATTGAAGTAAAATAAAGTGCCAACAGTGAATCCCCCCTTAAAAAACAAAAAAAAAAACTGTTTTGTTGGGTTGCGAAGAGGGCCAGGTGCAGTAATTAAAGTTTTCTTTTCTGCGAGTAAGCCATAACGACGGATCGGAGAGTGCGATAAGTGGCCGTTACGTGTTCTTTGATTTTTCGATTGATTGAATTTTCAAATTAATTTAAAATTTAATTTCTAGTAGCCCCACACTCTTTTTTTATCTTCACCGAGCACTCGGAGATCAACGAGGAAAGAGTGAGTATTTATTTGGTTTTTTTGCCATTTGTAGTGATCGGTAGATAAAAATGTCCGTAAAGTACTGCAGCGATGGTCTGCTTCCTCGGCGAAGAAAGATGTTGATATCCGCCAAGAATGCTCTTGTCTGGGGCCGCGTGAATGCGCTGGCAGGCTAGCATTGCGGTGTCGTGGGGTGAGTTTATTCCCCCAGTAGAAGGACCCACTACAAAAAGAATTTCGCATTCACGAATTCTTGGGTCTCAAAGAACGGGCGACCGAAGTCGAAAAATTGGGAAAATAAATTGTTCAGAGAACAAGTTGAACGAGTGAAACCAGACGGACTAAGGGAAAACCTTGTCGTTACCAGACGATTCTCATGGCCCACAAATAAGAGTGGGACAACCGGATGGTGGTGGTGGTGGTACCCCCTCGCACCCGCCCAACCAGATCAAGATCCATTAACGTTGCAGTGGCCATATATTTCCCTTCTGAGTGGAAAACTCATACAACATAACTTGTATGAGCCTTCCCATCGGAAAAGAAATATACCGGTGACCAATTTATATCATAGAGTTATGTGAGCGAATCACATTACCCTATGCCATAAAAAGGCACCTTGCTCGAGGCCACTCAACCCACGAAAGTCCCTGAAACAAGAAGAAGGTTAGAGTGTGCCCGATGGCTAGCCCATTTTTTTTGGTGCTAAGAGCCTTCCACCGTACCGTGTCCTGTACCCGGTCCGAAGAACAAAATGAAAAGACCGATTTTACAATTTATCTATTCATTTTATGTATTCCTTTCCGTAGTTGGATTATTTAAATCAAAACAAAACCTTTTAGTTCAAAGCAAGCAAACATTTAATTGAAACGTAACAACGGAAATTATTGCGTGGTAAGGAATTTGGAATTTTTTTCTCCTTCCTGACTTCTATTAAAACTACAATCATTCAAAAATAACAATTTTTCACAAAAATTTAGTTATTCCAAATTTGCCAAAAATGGTATGACATCATAATGGTTGGTCATTAAAATTTGATATGAAATTTTCGAAACTATAATGAAAAAAAAGGGCATTGACACAAAAAAGAACCAAAAGGGTACTTACCCAGCCTTTTCGACGAGCGCTCGTTGACGAGGTGGGCAGACCCTGGAAATTTCTTATTATTGATTTTATTCTATCAACTTATTCATTAGATTATCGATTTGCGGCACGATGACCCCAGAATACTCCCTAGTGTAATCACTCATCCAATAAATTTAACAGTTGGTCAATGTGATTATTTCGATAAAACAAACGCATTAAAACGCTCCTTTGAGGTAATCCATCCGTTCAGAACGAAACGAAAAATTATTAACAGCAGTACCACCGCTCGATTTTTACATAATAATGAGGCAGTTGTTGTAAATATAGTGTCATTCCTCCCTGATTCGCGGAACGCACCGTCACTTGCATCAATCTCTATGATGATCCCTTATCGGGACACTATGTACGACATACAACGGATAATGTTTTCAATGGAGATCACAACAACTATCGCGCAATTCGCTTAATTTCGTCCCACTAACGGCACACATATCTTTCAAACCCGTAGCTCAACAAGTATAAATGTTACGGAGCAAACAACTCAAGACTCAATTGATCGCTCGGGCACCACTTCGAGATCCAACATTCTCCTTGAAGTCATATTTCGTAGATAGCTCAATCTGAAGAATAAATCGCCGATCGAAGGCAAATACTTCCACCGATAGCAGTCCGTCACAGATGATATCACTTTTTTCTTTGCTTCAAACCACTAAATCCATTCACGCCAGATAAATGTATCTTTTTTTTGCTTTCAATGCACCAATACTCAAAAACTTCTTTTTTTCACTAAATCATAATTTTTCTATTCATTTGTAAGCTTCACTGGGCACTCGAAATACAAAATTCTCGTTTAACACTTTCATTTGTTGTGGTAAAGATACAAAATTCTTTTGTGAAAAGGAAGTTACAAACGTTCTCGCGAATCCGAGCGAAGTGAAAATTCATCCAACAGTCCTCGCAGGGTTCACGAAAAAAACCAATCACGGTCAAATGGGAATGTAAAAACACCAGAAATTGCCTACGCAACATGCCCAGAAATTTAAAACGACCCCGGGTTACTCACCCCACTACTGAAACATAATGTCTGCAACTGCAGTGGCTTCCGCTGTCGCAACAGGGCTTGGTGAAGTCTGGGCTGTGCAACACACGGGCAGATGTCAGAGCTATTTTAAGCTCTTCGAATGTTTTCCAGCTGAATTCGGACCAGGCAAACTTACCCTTGCCCAGCATGTCTGACAGGGGTGCTGAAACTGTCGCATAGTTTCGAACGAGCCTTCTATACCATCTACATGCTCCCAATAACCATGGTAACTGCTTAACAGCTTTTGGCATGGGGAATTTGTCAATCACTCGAGTCTTACCCAGATCTGTCTTGATGGTACCGTGACTGATGATGTGCCCCTAGTACCCGATTTCGGTCATGATGAATTTGATTTTATGAACATTGATCGTGAGCCCTACTTTGTGAAAACATAAAGCTACTTCTTGAAGCAGTAACAGATTTTGGTCGAAAGCTTCTGCGATGAGTAGGAGGTTATTCAAGTACACGAACACCTGGTGCCTCAGATGGTGTGGAAGTATTGTACCTTGCCCACTGGCTGAGTCATCGTTTGCGGTGCGCTACACAGGTCGAATTTCTAGAGCGGTTGTCCAGGCACTGGCAAGGCGGTTTTGTTCCTCAATCCTACATTGAAAGGAATCTGCCAGAAAGCATCTTTCAAGTCGAGACTTGTAATGTAGTTTGCTTTCAGCAGACGTCCTAGCATTCTGTCGATGAGTGCCAGAGGGTATGCATCTTTGATCGTCACCGCATTGTCTTTTCAGGTATCAAGACAAAGACACACGTTCCCTGGTTTTGCCACCAAAGCAAGAGCGAGAATAGGCTGGTACGGCCACGGCCTTCTATCGCATAGGATGGAAAAGCGGCAATTGATGTTTTAGGTGTTCTTATTGGCCGGGAGTTAGCTTGTGTACGAGTATGTCTGGCATAGAAGTGAGTTCATGGATAAGTTTGGTGTTGAGGCGGGAATCCGAGAAGAAGTCCGAGGCCAGACTGAATTGTTCGACAAAGTCGACGCTAACGTACACGTTCTGAGTCAGTGAGGGGGCGATGTAAAAAATGACGTCTTTTAATTGACCCCTGAATGTGACGGGTGTGATCAACATACCCTTTATAGCGTGTTTGGTGCCATCAGCTGTGCTGGTGTCAGGTAGTGTGTTGATGGAGTTGATCACCCATAGCGCTATTGGTCCCGCATCGGACCGTAAGCGACGTTTGTTCGGCTTGCGCTTCGTTGACATTGTTCATAAAGAAAGAAATTAAATCGTAAATGTACATACCTAATTATAATTTAGATTGCTCAAGTATATAATTAATGTTTTATTATTTAAGACTAATTCAAAAATAAAAAAATATTTCAAAATAATACAGTTGCCGAAAGTAGCGAGCTAATCGTGAACCTCTCAAAACAAGTTGGGTAGACAGACCTTCGCTCGTGTCAGAAGGGTTTTGTACTCAATTCACAAAATGCAGTAACCAGCAACGAATAAAATCAAGAAACATGTCAAAGACGAGTTTATTGGAGAAAATTTGAAATACGAGGATCATACTATTATTAACAAAGTTGAACGAATTTTGACTTGATAATTTTTTCAGATTTTTTAGATCACAGGTGTCCATTCACGAGAGAGGAAACACATTTTTCATGTATTTCCCCCACTGAAGCAAAAACTGTCAGTCAGTGAAAAGCTCTCAGAAAGAACTTTCATTTGATACTCATATCGGCTACCTTTGATGAAATTTTTTTCAGAGGCCACTCTCCTGTACTCGACTCATGGCCTATTTTTTCCAGTCCTAGAATGGTTACAAAGCCCATTTGCTAGGAGCTCTCTCCGGCCTCCTCGACTTGTTTCACCTATGAGTATTAAGTGTAGGTACTCATCTTCAGTCATTCATTAAATTGAATCAACTGTTCAAAACATGCACCTTAAACGTTGAATTTGGGAAAAAATAACTCAAAATTATTCAATGTTTGCATTTAAAACAGCCACTATATTGTTTTACGATTGCTGATACCACTAACTGAACCGATTGTCAAAGATATTCATGATACCTATCATTCCTGAAATTTTCATGCAAATCCTACCAAAGCTGTAGTGTCTAAGTCGGAAAAAAGCGCATATGGTTCCATAGCCATATGTTTGCTTAGTAATAAAGCGCATATTGTTTCATAGTAATACAAGAAAATTCAAATCACTATAACTTTGTTAAATACCAATAGATCCTTATGAAAATTTCAGAAAAGATCAATCTTATAAATAATCCTCTTTTATTGAATTTAACGGTACCGTTAACATGTTATTCAAGAAAACATTAAATCGATAAATCATACTATTACTAACAAAATTGAGTGAATTTCGACTTCTCATGTATTTGTTGTTGTTGTACTCATTAAGGCCTACGTTCATGATTTTTTCAGATTTTTCGGATGAAAGGTGTCCAATCGCGAGGGGGGTACGCGAAAAGTTCGCACATTTCCCCTTGCTCTGCCCCTCTCGGTACCAATAAGGCGATTTTCAGACTTGTTTTGAAAAGATCTCATTAAGACCTTTCCAACGACACCTTACTCGACTTCCAATGATGAAAATTTTTTTTGAGGGGTCACTCACCTATATGGGGAGACCCCCTTTAAACCCCTTTGAAAAATTTTTCCACTCTTGAACTTTCAAGAGGTCATTTCTTCTGACCTTTCTACAAAGTTTTATGGCTGTAGCCTCCATAGTTTCGGAGAAAAAGTGTTGTGGCATACAGACGGACGGACGGACACAGGTCGTGATTGCAATAGGGTTTTATATTGTGGTACAAAATCCTAAAAATATTGATCATGAAAATTCGGTCTTCCAATTTTTAAAACTTCTCACAGGCAGGAACATCAGTAATTACCTTTTTCATCTAAAGCTTTTTCTTAATTAAGCTAATCAACTGAGCATATCATATATGAATAAAAGATTGGTTGGAAAGTATAGCCGCTGAAGTATATGGTAAATTGAAAAATTCACATATTTGACCTATAACCATCACTAGAAAATCCCAGTAGCAAAAATTATTATTATTTCACCTATAATCATCACTAGAAAATCGCAGTAGCAAAAAAATGCGCCGACACTATTATTCAACTAGATTGCTAATTTTAAAATCGCATTATTACACAGACGATGCATTGAAAAATAAGTTTGATGCAGATCTAGCCTTAAGCTTGGCTTCCACTACAACGGGGGCAACAAAACGAAGCGGTATTCTGTGTTAGCTGCAAGTTATGTTTTTGTGTACTTGCTGCGATAAAAACAAATGCTTACATCGTGTAATATAAACTATGTTTCGCAGGGAAAAAGCGCGAAATGCATTCCATGTATGTTTAAAATTTACCTTGCTCTGTCCACTGTACTCGTACACTTTTTAAGACGGATAAATGAAGCACATGTTTGCCACTTTCTACTGCGAACTGAGCTTTGAGAAGTAAGCAAACTCCTATTCATTCACTTTGAAAGGCAATAAAAATTAAACGGCTGCAAAAACTTAAATAATTTTTACTTCGCAGAGAACGCTATTATGTTCACCGCAGACGATTTGGACTTCATTGTAGGAACCCGTCTTGAAACTGTACAAAACCTCAAGGTTTCGTTGGAACCTCCCCAATTCTTCATATATCGCCATAGAACTTTGCGAAAACAATCAGCCTACATGCACTCATGTGTGCGCTTGCAAGCACTGCTGCCATATGGCTTCTTATCTTACGTCAGTTTTGATTGTGGTGCATATGATCGAAAGCATAGATATAGAGAGTACTGGATCCGCAACCGGTCGTGAGAGCCGAAGCAATTAGCAACCTTCGCTAAAGTTGTGTAAAGTTGAGGTTTGAAGTGATATGCTTTTGTTTTTGCACTTTATTCACTCCGAAACAAGTTCACGTTTAAAAAGTTTTTAATTTTAAAGATCGCGTGTACGGAATCGGCACTTTAGTTCACTGTTTTTATTAAAAATTTACGAAATTTCCATCCGCTTTGACACATGAGTTTTCTCACCGTTTTCGCGCCTCTTTCTTTTTCTTTTGCTTTGACGTTCGAGTTTTCTGTGAGAGTCGTTTGTTGTGTTGTACTCAAACTGTTTTACGAATGATAACGAAGACGCAATCGTGTGCACGTGAAATGAAATTTTGTCGGTGTGCGCGGGTGTCAGTGGGGGCATTCAAGTATTACGTAGCGCAATTTGGGGGAGGGGGGTGTCGTAAAACGTTACGATGCGTTACAGGGGCGGGAGGGGGTCTTTCTTACAACACGTTACGTAACATTGTTTTTTTTAAATAAAAAATTAGGGAATAAAAACTCCCAAATTGGCAACCCTTTTCATTCACGTTTTACGGGGGATCCCTCGATTGTGGAGTCTGGTCGTCATCACGGGGAATCCCTAGATTGTGTTTTACGGCATTTAATGTTGTTTTCGTTGTCAGTATTCGTCAGTGTTTATGCAGAAGCACATTGCTGTAGTCGGTGTTATTAGATTGTGTTGTACGGCATAATGTTGTTTTCGTTGTCAGGGTATATTCAGTGTTTATGCAGAAGCACATTTCTGTAGTCGATGTTATTAAAGTTCATAGTGTTCATATTGTAATGAGTGAGTTCATAGTGTTCATACTGTAATGTCTTCAAAAGAGGGAGATTTGTATCATCAGCTGTTCTTGGCCTATAAAGGCTCTCATGCTGACTTGCCAGCGCAACTGTGTCAAAAAAATGCCGACGCAGCTTGGAAAACGGCTAAAGAAAAACTAAAAAATAAAGAAAAGTTTAAAGAACATATAAATGATGTTATACGAGACTTGAAGGTGAAGGTCACGAAGAAGAAAGCAACAATGCTTAGTTATTTTACACAGGTAAGTTTACTGCTTAAATGTAATAATGACATAAGTATTATAATATGTAATCCCAACCTTGATTTTTCATTAAAGAACTGGTCATAAGTATTATATATTTCTAGCTACGTATGAAAACATCAAGCACGCCAGCAACACTAAGGCCCAATGTTCCCTCGACTTCACGTGCTCTTCAACAAAAACAGGTGCATCTGCTTGTAAATGTTGTATATTATGTTCTTTTTTATCGCGTGTGTCAATAACACCTATTCTTAATTTATTTTCTCTTGGTCTATAGGACTCGGATGTTGTAGCTTCATCCACGTGTTCATCTTTTAGGGAATTGATTGTCGCAGTTGCTGGACAAGTAAGCACTGCTGTCAAACGAAAGATGAGCGATACCCACGATGAGCAAAGGCAGAATACGGATGAGGAAACTGTGAAGACACTGTCTATGGAACCACACACGACTTTGATTGATTCAGGCATCACTAAAAATGTTCCAAGCAAACCGGCTCAAGAAACTCTTATGAAGAAAATTGGTCTACTGCAACAGAGATTAAATGTTCTTACTGAAGCAAGGGACACTGGTATAGCCAAAGATGATGTTCACGACGAAATATAAAAGCTACACAAAGAGTTGAAACAAGAAGAGAAATGTTTAAAGGAAAAAAGGGAATCTGCTAAGCGTGCAAAAAAATTCCGAGCCAAAGAAAAACTGGAGAAAACTGAACGTCAGAGAAACAATCCTGCTGCAACACAACCTCGAACTGGCCCTGGACAGCCCCCTTCAGTTGACTCGCAACTTGCTCTCCTAGAGACCATAGTTAATATTGCCATTCAGGGCAGCGCTGCTGATGAACGCTGCTGATGAACGCTGCCGAACCTGCATGAGAGGCTGTTGTTAATGGGATTCCAAATTTCTTGAAACGGCACCTATCTTCATTTACTCCCACGCGTTTCTAACATTCAAGAGAGAAGAAGGCACGTACGTACCGTACCCGTAAACTTAGCAAAACTACAGACCGAGATGCATAAAAAGCACGAGGACGGGGAATTTTGCACTGCTACAGTCAGGTCATTAGAATCTCTCGCGTCGCTTCTGGGACCGCAGCAAGTATTCGTTCTCTCACAAGACGATAAGGCACGCGTACCAATAGGTTTACCAGCAGTGAAAAGTCAGAACCCTCTTTTAATGCATATGGAATACAGAATACTTTTACCTGATCATGACAAGGTCGGGGCAGAGCGGCACAAACTTATTCCTTCTGTATACGCCGGCGTCAACGTGGAACCTAACAGTTTTGGTAAGGAAGAAGCTGTTGGGTACAGCGGGCCGACACACATATCCATAAGGAGCGGGAAACACACATCCCCCACAGCGCACACCCATACTTATGATTTCGAATCACTTTTATCAATACCGTCATTCAAACCCTTAATGATGACAGAATCGAACATCGTGAAGCCAGTGATCATCATCTTTGTAGATGGTGGGCCAGACGAAAACCCGCGTTATCGCAAAGTCAAGAACTTTGCAATTGAACACTTTAAAAATACAACCTGGACGCCCTGTTTATAGCGACTAATGCTCCTGGGTGGAGCGCATATAACCGAGTTGAGCGTCGGATGGCTCCCCTCAGCAAACGACTGGCAGGCGGCATTCATAGTCATGAACATTTTGGTTCTCATCTCGACGGCAAAGGAATGACTACGGATGATGATTGGGAAAAACGCAATTTTCAGCACGCTGGAGAAACACTTGCAGAATTGTGGAGAGAAATGAAAATTGATAATTACGACGTTTCGGCGGAGTATAGACAGCCCGAAGATAGCATGCAGGATCCAGCAGAACCAAATCTGGCGTGGTATAGCGTTCACGTCCGTGAATCGCAATATTTCTTACAGGTTATAAAATGCGCGGATAAATCCTGCTGTTCATCACCAAGGAGTGCATTGAAATCTGTGTTTGCGGATACTTTCATGCCGCCACCTTGCCCAATACTTCAAACCCCAAGCAAGCTCGTAGTACCCAGTTTGCCAGACAAAGGAACATCCAAGTTTTCGCCACTTCTTGTGAGGTTGTCCGTTGATCTGTCACCTCCTCTAGACGGGTTCAAGCAGATGCCTTACGATTTATTTTGTCCATCTGTACAATCCGACCTAAAGAAAAAAGTATGTCCAACCTGTGGGATCTATTTCACATCTCACAAAAGTGTTCAAATGCACTGTCGTTACGCCCATGGCAAGACTGTCCCAGACCATTGTGAAACTAGAGTACGGCCACAGCGCCTTGCTGCCAGAAGGGCAAATGAGCTTCTCTGCATTGTGCGTCGTTATGAAACATCGTCTGAGGATGCTGACTGGGTCGACGAAGACGAAGTTGATGCAAGTGGCTTAACAATTCTAGAACCGTCTTCGTCTGCACTCCAGGTGCCAGTGATGAAAGAATCTGAGTGGCTAGCAAACCCGTGGACAGAGAAGCAGTAGTTTCGATCGAAATGTTTTTATAGACCTACTTAGATACTTGGTTAATAGTTGAATATTTTTTAATTTTTTTTAGAGTACGATTTTATTTCGAGTAAAATGCTTAGTTTCAGTTGAATTTCTGTTTATGATTCCACTGCCACAGGGTAAAATAAAAATGTTATTTTATTTTAAGAGTTTATTATTAAAAAAAGCTAAAATATGAGAATGAAGGACGAAAACAATTGTGTGTAAAGCCAAAAATTTATAAAAAATAAACAAAATACGCAGGTGTTGCGGATTAAAAATCTCTTGTTTTATTTAGTATTATTACCGCAAAGGCAATTAAAAGTATACCAAGGATAAAAACCCATAACATAATTTTTTGCGACTTTAGGGTAAAAATGGTCACTTGAGTGTTACGTAACGTTCAGAGAGAGGGAGGGGGGGGGGGGGGTGCAGAAAAACGTTACGGTGCGTTACAAGGGGAGGAAGGGGGGTCAAAAATCTTCAAAAATTGCGTTACGTAATACTTGAACGCTCCCAGTGGGGGAAGTGATTCCTCTTAGGCGAGGAAAGAAAAACCTGACTGGAAACAAAGGGGAAGGAGAAGCAGAGGGAATCATATAGTTTCGACAGCGTAAGTTATTTATAACTTATTTATGTGGCAAATTTGCTTCTCACATGGACGAGGACACAGATTTTCGCTGCTCGTCCATTTACTTATATGTCTTTGATCGAAAGGCTTCATATAAGTTCCACACCTTTGAGGAACAAGATAAAACCGGAGTGGACATTCATATGTACACGTTGTCGCAACAACCCCTGCGACCACCTACCTAACTACGTGTCTTTATGCACCTACCCCTGCGACCGTGATTCTAAAGCTAGTTAAGGGGCACCCAAGTCACAAGAAAATAAACAAACACTTATGCACTCGTAAATATGATTTTATTGCAAATACCACTTCACAGAACAAGAAAATAGCATTGAATACTAATAAAGCATTATGGCTACTTAGGATAGAAAACACTTTCGCATCGATAACCCATCGTTTTCTAGCAATAACGCACATTACACTTTTAATTGAGTTCCTCGCTCCGATTCACAATGTCACTCCTTAAAACGCTGTTATCCCTAAACCAGGTGTAATATTACTTTCACTACAGTCAATATGTACCTTCGGACACGTTCTCGAACTGAAAAAAATGACTAAATTCTCACGCGCCAGGTAAATTTCGCGTCCATGTTTAGTCGTAAAATTGACAATAGGACTAACGAGAGGAGAAATATTGGAAATTACTGGAAATGAAATGAAAATTAGGCTCAGAACGTGGTCATATCATTTCCTATGGAGTTCATATGAGCATAGCCTCTCCATTTGTTCCGCTCCTCAAAGTTCCACACATTGTTTCAATTAGTATCATTGAGTAATTACATAATACTGGAGTGGACAACCACGTGACAATATGGTCGCAACAACCCCTGCGACCACTTTTCCTACTGCTACGCTCTTACTTACTACATTAAAGAGAACCAAATTGCACAAGCAAACATGGCTGCTGCTCAATGTAAACAAATTAACATACAATACCAAAATTTTGTTTTCTATTTGGAAAACCTTCAGCATTGTATGAAAAACATGCAAAACATTAACATATTAACTACTCACTTGTGAAAGGAAACACCTATAGATCCTTTTCCACTATAATTTTTACGTGAAGGCACTACACATTTCGTTTTGAAATTCTAAATTAATTTCACAATGTCACACGTTAAAGTTACTTGAATCACAAACCGCAATCGAATGTTTAAACACTTGGAAAGAATTTAGATCGCGAACACTTTTCACAGTTTTAATATCGGATAAAATTCGCGACGTAACTTGCAAATTGGCCAATTTGGCGTCCAATTCGCATCAGTCAACTTGACAGATAGTTCGAATCTAGTCAGCTTCTGGAACAAGAAAGTGGCCAGTAAGAGGCACACGGGGAGGAAACGACAGACAGATCGTTTGGAAGAGAGCAGAAACCGGTCGCATGCTCTCTCATGCATTTTATATGAGCTTAGCCCATCCAGTTCTTATTCATCTGAGATTAGTATGAACCAATTTTCCTTAGCTTAATGGAATCATTTCATCGACATTAAAACATTCCAAAAAAGCGGTAACTGCAATGAAAAATATTTAAAACACAATGAAAGCGTTTTAGGAACACACTGTCGTATGATTCTCGCGGGTATTGATTTGATTAATGATGTGGGCTTCGAAGTTTAAGTTTTCGTTTGTACTTCTCTAAAATATTCAATTATATAAACACGACAGCTAAATTTGAACTGAAAACATCTTAAGGAGGGCAATTAGTTTCACGTTAAAAATGGTTTAATAATTGCATTAGCTCCATACAGGGTATCATATCTGAAATTATTTGCAGTTAATCTCCACAAAATTATTTGAAATTTGGAAAGGAAAGATTTTAGAGAGGAAAGTGTTAATTTTGTTATATGTTTATTAAGGCAATCAAAACTAAAATCAAACATGTTGGGTGACGTCTAATTTAGTACTAACCTGCTTAACCCATCCTACACCTATATGAAGTAATTTCCTTCCACACATCCTTTAGACCCTGAAGATGATTCAAAGGAGTCAAAACCAAAACTGACGTAAGATAGGAAGCCATATGGCAGCAGCGCTTGCTACCGCACACATGACCGATCGTATGCCGACTTTGCTAGCTAACTTACATGGCGGTACATGAAGAATTGTGGAGGTGCCAACGAAAATTCGATGTTTTGTACGGTTTAGAGACGGATTTCTACAGTGAAATCCAGATGGTGCGTGGAGAACACAATAGCGCTCCTAGTGCAGTGAAAATTATTTCAGTTTTTATAGCCGTTTAATTTTTATCGCGTTCCGAAGTGAATGAATAGGAGTTTGTTTACTTCTCAACGCTGAGCTATCAGTGAAAGGTGCAAAGCATGTGCTTCATTGGGTCATCTTTAGAAGTTTAGGAGTGCCGTGGATAGTGCATTGTGAGTTTTAACCATGCACGGAATGCGTTTCGTACGTTTTTATTCGAAGAATAGTACATATTACGTGATATAAGCATTTGCTTATGCGGCAGTTGGCTGACAGCTCACGGAAGCTTGTGCAATAGCAGGCCGACTAATACATATGTGAATTGCTACCACATGGCTTCCTATTTTACGTTAGTTTTGGTCAAAACGCATCCACTCACCCAGCAATGGAAGATCTGACGGCTTTCAAGAAAAAAGGGAATTAGCCTGCGGATATCAAATAAACAAAATAACTGACTAAAACATTACCAAAGTCAAAAGCGCTTTATTTAATACCAATCGTTATAAATTTTTAAAAGAACATAAAGCAAATTCCAAACAATAAAACTATAAAAAACTTAATGGCCCGAATGGCTCTCTAAATTTATACGTTATCAGTTAAACACATTTAATGAAAAAAAATACACTAGCAAATTTAAATTAATTAAGATTATTGCATATTTTTTGATTCAATTGGAATAAGGAGAAAAAACCAACCAGCATTATTCAAAAATTACTTATATTACTAACACAACAATGAATTTATATCCTATACCTAATATGTTACACACTAATTCTAAATAAGTTCAATAAAAAAAAAAAAAAAACGTTACCTTATATTGAAACCTATACCTAATTTATAATACAAATAAACAACTCTAGATGTAGCAATAATGAGGTGAATCTAAAAAACTAAGTAACGAGAAAAAGCACAAAAACAGAAAATAAGCACGAATAATTTAGACATTGTCATTCAGCCACCAATACCTAGATTGCTCCATCTCAGCTCGACCAGCCTCAACGAACCTAGCAAATGAGTATCTCTATTGTTGGTCTCGTGAACTCAAATTCGATGGATATTTTATCTTCTTATCGGTGGCCCGTCTACATATGTGATATATGACTGGGACGCCGCCAGAATCAAAAACGTATCGATTCATGTCCAAATACACGAATGCTTCTGGAGGAATGAAGCCAGTAGCGAGGCAAGTCGCTATATACCCGTCTGTAGGGTGGAACGGCTGTGAAATCCAAGGGTTTTCACTCACAGTTACAGATCTTGCGATATGATTCCGAAGAAGTTTCAATATGAAGATATCGACTCTTGTCACTTGAGCGGTTTGATAAATTTTTCTATTCGATATATAGTGCTTCCAATCCGTCTCAGGCTTCCTGTACAAACCAGTACATGCATGAAGACATTTCCTTTCGAAAACTCTTAATCTTTCCATTGTACTAGCACTCTGGTTGTACCAGATCTGGCATCCGTATGTCAAAACTGGCCTAACCAGGGTCTTGTAACAAATAACTTTGACTTTTTGATCAATGTATCTGGAATGAAAGAGTCGCCGAAGAGCCATGACTACTTTGAGTGCTTTACTGAGCATGATTTTCACATGTTCAGTACAGTACAGATACTGACTGAGATGAACACCGAGGTATCGAACACAGGATTTATGTGGAACCCGTTCTGAACTCTCCTCACCAGCCATAATGTGGAAATCCTTCCAATTACGTTTCAGGTCTTGACTGGCCCCCTGCAGCGTTGTCCGAAACAAAATTGCTTCGCACTTCTGCGCATTGATTTTCATTCGCCAATTGTCGGTGTAGAGCTGCACATCATTAAACATTTTTTGAAGATTGCTCTGAACAATTGTAGCTTTTCGGTCTGCCGTATAGATGATCAGATCATCAGCAAACGCTACCAATGATCGCGTGGGTGAGACATTAAAATCAAAGCTGTTCAATAGCTTGCGAATGAATATTGAGAAAAGCAGGGGTCAGTAACTGTTCCTTGCTGTAGACCATTCAAGACCTTGAATTCGCGTATTTTTGTCAGATTTCCATCAGTTACAACAAATGATTTCCCGTATAACATATTACACATCATGGCGACAAGGTGTCTGGGGAACCTGTCCTGAAGAAGTTTGAAAACTAGTCCATCTAGCCACACCGTATCGAAGGCTTTCTCCATATCAATGAGACATGCTCCAACACATTCTTTGTTGTTTAATTTCCAACAAATGTCTGAGGTTACTTTCATTACTGCATGTATGGTCGAATGCCTGGCACGAAAACCAAATTGGCAATTCGGCATCAACTCATATTTCTCAATGTGGGCGTTTAATGCTCTGTTGAGTATCGCTTCAAACACCTTGCTGATGTTAGGCAGGTTGGGCGATAGCTTTTAGGGCATGAAGATTCTGTTCCTTTCTTCAAGATCGGAAATACCTTAGCCTTTTTCCACTCATTTGGGAAATATGAATTGTTCAACATGTTGTTGAACAATATGCAATAATTCCTAATAGCAACCTCAGGCAAATGTCGGAGAACTATATTTGGAATACCGTCAGTACCACATGATTTTTTTTTGTTTATTCTGCGAAATATGAAACACAAGTCTTCATAGCTAACAAAATAATCAATAAGATTCATGGTCGGTATGAGGTCAGATGTTAACGTTTCATCGAAATGAAGAATTGATTGGCCGTTCAGGCTTGATTTGAAGTCGGAAACTTTTGCTTCAACGACCTCCGAAAATATTTCATTCCTTCTCTCTGGGTTTGGCAGATGAACCAATTCAAAATGTGTTCCAATCAGGGCAAGCTTCTGCAATCCATCACATATAATCCTGTTTCCATTTCTATCCAGAGTCGTACTATCAATTCCGATACCAGCCCTATCGAGAAGATTTATCTCATCACTAGCGACTTCAAGATTCGATACCTTCACTCGAGACTTCCTGCGGAATAAGCTATTCAGTTTGGCGAAAACGCCATCTGGGTCCTGTGGGCTAATACCCCTCAGTTTTTCCGCCCATTGATTGCTGACCTCACTCCTGAAATATGACCGGATTAAATTCCGGACATTCTTCAGATGTAACTTCAACAAAGCCAACAAGGGATGGTTGTAGTCCAAAAATCGTCGATAAATATTGTTGACGCGGGTGAGAAGAAGGCTTTTCAATCTTTTCAACCTTGCGATGGTTGGTGTTTCATATCCTTCCATATTGTTTCGATGTTTAATCTTGGAAACTACTTTCTCAATCGTTTCCAACGTCAGCTTCTCTAACTTCGACAAATAGACATCTATTTCATCGTCAGTTAGATTTCTGTTATTAGGAACCATCGAGCAAGCGTTGCCATCATCAGAAGGAGGACATTGCTTCTAGTACTCCCGATTAAACTTCTTTTGAAACTTTCCCCAGTCTGTTTTTCTGAAATTCAACCGATGGTTTTCATGTTGAACTGGAATGAGGAGGAAATCATCCCTTTGATGATTGATTTCCATTACGATTGCATTATGGTCGCTATCGTAAGGAAGCACCTGCAGTTTCTGTTGAGGACTATTAAACCTGAATTCAAGTCTTGCGTCACCAATGCAGAGGTCCAAATATGAGTTTGTCCTAGGGTATGTTGGGAACTCCGACCCATAAAGGTTGCACCTGTATTCAATTTGGTTCTCTGTTATCCATGACTTCAGGAATACACCTCTTGGATTATTGGTGGCGTTTAGCCATGATGTATGCTTGGCATTCAGGTCACCAGCAAGAATATAATAACCATGCAGCCTGTTCAATTCGAGTATTTCAAACAAGGAATTGAGTTCCTCCTTGAACTTGAGAACATTTTGACCAGTTGCATAGGCAGAGATAACGAAGAGGTTATCCCCACGTGGCAGTGAAATTTTGATGACGGACACTTCAAGAAATTCAAAGTTTTTGAATTCGACCTTTTCAATATTTTGGAAACGATAGGGTCTTCTAACCAATATCCCGGTGCCACCTCCCCCATCACCTATTACCCTATCGTTTCTTACGAATGCAAAATCTTTGAATTCCGTGGAATGCCATGGATTGAGGTGGGTTTCGGTGAGAAGTATGATGTCAGGCTTTTGCTTAACAATAAATTCAAGGAGATAATCACGTCGATGTATAGCAACGATCGAGTTAACGTTGATCGATATGAGGCGAAGCCTATCCATGGGAATATGACTGGATGTCAAGTTATTATTAGGCATTTGAAAGACCTAAACGCTGAAATGCAAAGTTAGTTTTTGAATCTTGTTTGTCGATCCTCTCCGATAAAGAATTAAGTTGCTGGTAAATTTTGAGAAGCAGCTCATTATTGCCACTTACATTATTTACATTATTTCCAGCATTTTCTGCTGGTCCTCTAGCGGCGAGTGCAAATGATACTCCGGGCTTGAAGAAGTTGGGAGGTATGATATTACGGTGTACTTGTGTTTGCTTTGGAGCAAATTTAACTTTTGCATCTTGATATCGGGAGCATCCTCGATATGATGCTGGGTGACCAAAAACACCGCAGTTAACGCAGTATAATTTTTCTTTAGGCTCCGTCTGAGCCAATTTGCACTCACCGGGAGCATGAACGTCTTTGCATTTAACGCAACGATAGTGCATGGCACAATTGGCAGCCGAATGTCCAAATCTTTGACACCGGTAACACTGGTTGACTTCTCTTTTCTGGAGGCGTTCCCACCTCACCACTCTGAAATTCAAGTACCTTATTTGTTGAAGGGTACTTGGACTGCTCTTATTTGCAATTCGTACCAAGTAAAGTGGTAAAATCTTCCTTTCTGTGGTCGACCTTCTTGTCGCAAAGGCTTTGACCGAAACAAAATCAATATCTGGTGCAGCCTCCTTGAGAACCTGAAGAAGATCGACCGTATCCTCTCCGCTGTCCAAACCCTTCAACAAGAAGGTCTGATTCTTTTCACTTTTTGGGATATAGGTGAAGTGTGGAACCTCCCCAGAAATCAGCGCATCTTTAGCTGACTTAAAATCAACCAGTGATTTTGTCCTTATAGTTAATTTTTTGGCATTAACTCTTTTTATTTCGAAATTGGCCAGTTTATTTTCGGCTGCCAATAGCCGAACCATATCTTTCCCGGTTTGTCCGAACACGTTGATTGGCGGAACTTTTTCTATCTTGTTCGAAGCTTTTTCAGAGGAACCAGCAGAACTGCGGGCTGGTTTTTTCTCCTTATTTTTGTTCTTTAAATATTCAATAAAATTAACGTCATTATCTTGATTAAAATTACCTCCGATGTTTTCTTCGATTTCCATATCTTCGGGTGATCCCTCCAGAGCTGCAAAATAGTTTTGGCTCTCCTTGTTGCCACCAACACTTGGAACTTCTTCTGGAATTGCTTGCTTTGTGCTTTTCTTCGGCTTTGTTTCCTGTTGCCATTGATTTTGTTGCTGCGTCTTTTGAGGCTTCATCCCTTTCTTGAAGAGATCCTTGAGAGACTGTATCTCTTGTCTTAGTTCATCATTTTCTTCCTGCAATTTGGCCATTTGTTGATTGTCCGCTATTATTTGCAGCTTGCACCCTCCATCTGCGGAGTTTTCTTCGTTATGTTTTCTTTTGGTGATTGTTGCCAGTTTCGTATTCGTCGTTTCCCCAGCTTGTCCCAACGGTGGGAAGCCGTCGGGCTCCTCCATACCAGCGGCGAAATTTTCTTTGGTAATTTGTTTTTCGTTACCAATCGAAGTAAAAATATTCGATAGAAATTTCCTGAGTCCATTTCTTCGACAATATAAAATTTTTTCAGATAAAAATTAACTTCGGACTAACGTTTTTTAAAAAATTTATTTTATTTTTGAAAACTTTTGACAGGAGCCACTAAAACATTACCAGCTAGGCAAAAATGTTGCGATCACTCCATAACCTTACCCTAAGACCTCATCGAGCCATAGCATACATATCGTTTTACAAACCGTGTTTTAAAATAAGCATAATACCAGCGTTTGCAAGAATCAAAATAAAGCAAAATACAAGGGGCATTCCAAAATAAACGAGACTTTTATCACAACAATTGTATTTATGGCGCCATCTGGAAATGAGATAGTGCGTTGGAAAGTTACATTTGAAACATTCGAATTGATGAAAAAAGTTTATGACGATGATTGTCAATCTCAGCCACCTCAGAGTAGACTAAGGTCAGAGCATATATACTAACTAGCACCTGCATTCAGAAAGCTAGCAAAACGAAAAGAGAGGCAAATAAACGTGTAAAAGATGGATTAAAGTTTACTATGTGTTGGTTCAATTGCTTGCAAATTCAAGTTTTTGTTTACCATACATATGCACTTTTAGTCTAATTCTCTCTGCTCTATAAGTACCGTAAGAAATAAAATTTATTCTAATTGCAGCTGCTATTTAGTAGATATGCTCTGCTAAGGTAGTACGGACTTGTTGACCTGGTGGGTAGAGTCCGTGGGCACGTTCAAAAACTTTCCGTCTATAACCGATGAAAGGTCGGTTTAGATTTCCTTCGGGAAATCTCGAAACGAGACGGAGGAAAAAGAACATCATTACAAATGGCGCCAAACAGGAGCTCAAACATACTTAAGGGCAAATATTTGTGCCTTCCGACGTTTTCGTCCTTTACGGAGGATGTTAGGTACCTCGTTATATAGTCCTTCAGACAGGAGTAGAGGAGTTGTGTGAGGAACACCTTTAGTTACTACACGGGTCGGAATTCTGACCACGTACAAAAACATTACGGTAACGCTATCACTCGCCTCGTCGAGTCAGTTAACGTAGATTAGAGACGGTTTTGTAATGTACTTGGGGTAGGATAAATTTTAAAATCGACCAGAGCAGCCTTTTCTCAGCAGACCACCATTCGTTTTCGTTTCCTGAATGAAAGTGTCGGCGCTGCTGGAAAGGAAAGAGTTCTTCGATTGTCTTTTTTTTTGATAGTTTGATACTTGTTTGATGTTTTATAGCTCGCTACTATCGTCCGCTTAGCCCCTAGTAGTTATATTCCTTTTATATATATATATTTCCATAGTTAATACAATATTTCTATTTTTTATACATAAATTTTGTTTTCTTCCAGACCAGGCATGGCCACCAAGCAGACTCCAGAGAAGTGCTTGACCCGTTCCAAAAATATACAGCCAGCCAACTGTGTCATATGTTTTTAAGGACGTTCTAGAGGGCTCTACTAGCGTGAGATTAAGGTGCGGACAGCTTTTCCACCACATTTATGTCCAGGAGCTTTTGCAAACCACCAATCGCTGTGCTCTATGTAGACGTCCATTGATCGAACCATTTTTGATACCCCACACAGAACCCAAGCTTTGATGCTTGGGCAGTTTCAAAACTCTCTTCTCAACGTCCAGGGAACCACTGGCGGAGAAGTCCCAGTTTCAGTAACGCAGGCAGATATCCCAATACCGCCACCAGATGCAACTATCAATGACGTGATCCTGTCTTTACTGCAAGGGCTGACCGACAGGATGGGACTAATGGAGAAAGAGTTCCAGGACCCAAAGTACAGCCAGCTCATCAGTCGAACAAAAACTCAACTGAGCTGGTAACCGAATCCTAATGCAGTTTTCCCACATCTAGACCAGTTGAGGACTGGAACCTCCCTCAAATGAGCTCGGGTATGGACCCCAGAGCCCCAGAGTGTACAAGGTGTATTCGAATATAAACGAAACTTTTGTCATAACAATTTTATTGGTGGCGCAATCTGTGAATGAGATAGTGCGTTGAAAAATTACTCCCTCCCTAACTTCCAGTGGTGACATTCTGTTCAGTGGAAGCGAAGTTATTGCATCTAAAGTGACAGTATGTTTGTGTCATCGGTACAAAAATGAGTTCCAAAAAAAGAACTTTTTTTTTAAATCGGTAAAATGTTTACCGAGTTCATGAGTGGTTTACACGTTTCAGAGATGGTCGTGCGGACATAAATGACGATGAACATAGGGCCCGCCCAAAATCAGTGATCATCAAAAACTCCATCAAAATTGTGAGTGAATTTATCAAAAATGAGCCGAAATCATCGTTGAAATTCATGGAATTGGAGTTGAATATCTCCAAAACATCAATTTATCACATTTTAACTGATCACTTGGGCTTACGAAAGGTCTGTGCACGTTCTGTTCCGCACAAGTTAACTGATGACCCAAAATTGCTCAGAATTCAACATTTGAAAGACATCATTAAAGAGGCGAGAAAAGACGAGAACTCCCTTTACAACATTGTAACTGGTGATGAAACGTGGTGTTTCCAATATAAACCCGAAACCAAGCATTAAAGTGCCGTATAGAAGGCCCCAGACGAGCCACCACCCAAAAAATTGCGCTTGGAGAAGTCAAAAATCAAGACGATGCTCATTTGTTTTTACGATTCCAAGGGAATTGTCCACAAAGAGTTCATGCCAATGGGCCAAACCGTCAATGCAACTTCTATCTTGGCGTTTTGAAGCGTTTGTTGCATCGCATTTGTCGAATTTGGCCTGAATACCGCGATTGAGGAAGCTGGCGCTTATTGCATGATAATGCACCATCTTATCGATTCGCTCCTGTGACTGATTTTTTGACTAGAAATCGCATTTTAACCATCAATCACTCACCGTATTTGCCTTGTATGGCTGCCTGTGACTTCTACTTACTCGGAAGATTGCATTTGGCCATGCAAGGAAAACGCTTTGCATCCATAGAGGGCATCCAAAAGGCTTGTACCGACATCCTGAAGGACATTCTGGTCTGGTTAGTAGATATGCTCTGACGTGGTCAGAGCATATCTACTAAATAGCAGCTGCAATTAGAACAAATTTTACTTCTTACGGTACTTATGGAGTTGAGAGAATTAGACTAAAAGTGCGTATGTATGGTAAACAAAAACTTGAATTTGCTTGCAATTTTACCAACACATGGTAAACTTTAATCCATCTTTTACACGTTTATTTGCCTCTCTTTTCATTTTGACAGCTCCTCGATTGCAGGTGCTAGTTAGTATATAAGTTAATTCTTAACGACGAGAATTTATTAAAAAATATATTTTTATTTTTACAGGGTCGGTTCCCTGGTCTTTATTGTTCGCAGTCTGAATTACAACTCAACTCATTTCCCTTAATTTCTAACTTAGGTAAACTAAATCTGCTGACTTGATGTCTGCAATTTCGCTATTCCATATTTTCCCATGAAAATAGGTTCTCATCGAAAGTGCAATACTGCATTTCTTGCATGCTCGTGCAGGTAAGGTATTTAATTTCTTAAGTTTTGCGAATCTGTCGTTAACTCCTCCCCTGTTAAGTACAATTGTCCTCAATTGTTTCTAGAAAAACGGAACGTCATTGAACTCAACTCGTTGAGGTCTTCCTGCGCCTAGGTAAGTTGTCGAAGCTGGCAGGATGCTGGGAGCTGCGTTTATCGTTTTTTGTTCTTCCAAATTAATAACAGCATTGATTTTATTTTTTGAGCGAAGCTTTATGCATGCGAATAAGATCAGGATTATCAGGAGAATTCCTGTGAGTGCTGATGTTGCGTATTGATGCACCCTTTTTTCATATTGTAATAATTTGATCTCCCTTATGTTGTCGATAGTCAATTCTTTCATTGGTTTTTCGGTGAAAAGTCCGATCATCCCATCGGATGCTGGTTGCAGTATCGCAGGTAGGGCTTGTAGCGATGATACTTCTTGTGAGATGAAAGTTCTGTTGTTGATCGAGATGCTGGTGTTTTCGAATTTAACGAGATACGTTCCATTGAGATCATGGGATGTGTCTTCGGTGATGAGGTTTCCAGTAAATTGGTTGAGCAGAACAACTCCGGTTGAAACTTCTTCGACTGAAGGTATATCTTTATTGTTGATTGTGTTACAAGTAGACTGTAGGCTCTTAAGGAGGTTAGGAATGCATGTACTATTGCTTATATCTATTAAATATTTTTCTTTACAAATTGATAACTGATTGATCTTTTTACATTTGTCTTTGACGCCAAATAACACATTCTCATTTTTTAATACAAGACTGAATGGAATTTCGTTAATTATTGAGTTTCTTTTAATTGGTTTAGTTATCATTGACTGAAACATATCTTTTGTGGTTGATGGAATGTTTACAATATATAAAATTAAGTTTCCATTAGTTATTATTTTTATCTCTGCAAAATCCAGAGCCTCTTCAACAGTTGCGTAAGGCAATATTTCATCATCCAAAATATTCGTGGCAAATTTAATTTCAGATTTGGATAGGATAAGAGAATTTACAATGCCAAGCTTGGCCCAATGTATGGCGTAATCAATGTTACTTATATATAATTTTTTTTTCTTTGTTGGAATGTATGCGGTACAGAGGCCTTATAATATAGTAGGTGTTCTGACAAAGTCATCTCACCATCGTTTGAACATTACTTAAAACTATGCATATTATCGTATTTCTATGAGATTATTACAATTAGCTAGAGGAAAATTTAGGCAAAAACCTCTACTGAACTTATATTAGCTTAACATAACTTAACTTTCTACTTATAACTAGCTAAAATCTATGAGGCTAGGTTACGGCCAAAAGATAGGTGGTAGCAACTGCTGATTTTCAATTCGCCAGGGCATGTATTAGCGGATTGGGCGAGTCTTTTGCTTTCGCGATTAATTTGTCACGGCGCAATGCAGCGAGCTTACGAATTGGACTAACGCCAGCCAGTCTGTGTAGCTTTTCAGAAGAGAAGTAAAATACTGTCTGGCATGATGCTCTGGTCTACAAACTTCAGAAATACAATACACCCCCATACCTGTTGAACCTTTTACAATCATTTTTAACTGATAGGAAGTTCCAGGTCAAAGTCGGGGAAAGCATTTCCTCACTAAAAAGTATATCTGCCGGTGTTCCGCAAGGCTCCTGCCTAAGCCCATCTCTATATAACATCTATACGTCTGACTTCCCTTCTTTACCAAACTGCCAAGTTGCAGCTTTCGCAGACGACATTTGCATATACAGCATAGGCGCAGATCCAACTTCCATTATTTCTAGCCTTGAAACGGCGTTAGAACTTACTTATCAATACTACCATAGATGGAAAATTAAAATAAATGTTGCAAAAACGAAGTCAATATACTTCACCAGGAAGCGTAAGCCTGCTCACTTACCCAAGCGACCAATAAATTTTTTAGGGCAAACTATTCCTTGGAGCGAGGATCTTAAATATCTTGGACTTATATTCGATACAAAACTAACTTTCAGAAAAAATATTGAGCATATTAGCTCCAAAGCGTTTAAGGCCGTGCTTTCGCTTTATCCCCTTCTTAATCGTAATTCACGTCTCAACACCAGAAACAAAGTCCTCATCGTCAAAATGGCAATCCAACCGATCATCCTATACGGCTCGCCTACCTGGATCCAATGTGCTAAATATCTAGTAACAATGTTACTTAATTCTTCCTTAATTAGAGCTAGCCTAAGGTGTACATCGAATAAATAATTATTATTGATCTGACTATTTTCTTTTATTAGTTCTTGAATTTTGTTTGCCATTCGAGTGATATTGTTCATCCTGTCATTTAAAAGGCGGTTTATTACGACCTGCTTGTTGTTATTTTGCAATGCATTGTTTAATTTCTCGGTAATTGTGACAGCGTCTTCGTGGTCGGGGCTGCCGGCTAGCCATTTCCAGGCACTCCCCAGGAAGTTGAGAGATCGTGTTAATCGACGGGGTCTTAAGTTCGCAATTAGACTTCGGATTTTCTGTAGTTCATGGGATAGGAGAGGTATAAGCGAGCTGTGTTGTATTTCCGAAACATTTAGAAGAGGTTCAATTTTCTCTATCAGGTGTTCGTATTCGTCGATGTCTATGGTATGTATAATTTTGAAGTTTCCGTTCTGAATTTTAGTTGGTCCGGTATGAAATGAAATAATTTGTGAGCCAGAATAGTCCAGAATTTGTACCTTAGTGAGTATGGTCTGTAAGATGAATCTGAAAATGGAAATTAATTTCGAATATTACTCTTATGAACGATTTTGCCGCTTTCGGTGAGGATAGTCGAGTTTCTATTTTCCCTTACTATTTCCTGTTTAAACCTAGGGGATAATTTGGAGCCCTTCCTTTTGTTCTGTTTAACGAAGATAATGTCCCCGATGTTGTAGTCTTTGATCGGTTGTCTATTTTTATTATGATATTTTATGTCGCTTTCCTGTTTTTGCTTAAGTCTGTTGATGTTCGTCTGTCGTATTCTTTCGAAATCTCCCAAATTGATGTCCGGGACTCTTCCAAGGTATAATTCGACTGGTGTTTTATTAGTGGTTGAATGGATTGTGTGATTATACTCATTGGTGGCATGTTGCAGAAGATTTTCGAACGTCCTTTGTGGTCCGTCCCTCTTTAGGCACCTCATTATTTCCATGATAGTTGAATGCCATCGTTCGACTTGGCCATTCACCTCGCTTTTGTAAGGAGGCGTCCTGTATACTTTAATTCTCAAATCATCTTCCAATAGGGAAGTGATTGAAGCTGAGGTGAGTGACCCCTCGTTATCAACTACCACATTCTCAGGGATGCAGAAGAAATAAAGAATACCCAGCAGTGGTTGCTTCACATCCTCTATCGACCTGGATGCGATGATTTTAGCCATAGCGAATTTCGTGAACTTGTTCATCGTGGTTAGCACCAGATTCTTTTCTGTAGAAAAGATATCTATGTGAACAGTATGTCCAGGGTAGGACAGGATAGGTGTAGGGTTTATGAAAGTTTTGTTTGGGTGCCTTTCGTATTTACTTTCTTTAAGAGGGATGCGTATGCTATGGTTTAATGTCATGTAATTATCCTGCGTGTAGATGACAGCCTTGAGACTTTTCAGGCTGTCATTCCCGATGATTCCATCAAAAGAGATGAGTGATGGTAGAATAAAAAATTTCAATTTACTAGTGCAGTTGCCAAAGGGCCGAAAATATGAATGATGCGTGATTTTTACGTTTCCGCCAACGGATTTCGCGTAGAAGTTCTTTTGGTTGGGTAAAGGGTATTTAATATGCTTCGGCTGAACATAATTTCTATTGGATCAATTAAAAATTTTAGGGCCTCTCCGCTCTTTAACTTGTATTCGAAATAAGGGAGCGAAGAGCGCCTTATCCTAAAAAATAAATGTCTTCCATTTCTTCGGCGATCTCGAGATTTTCGTCGTCTATTTCGTCAATATACTCGTCCAAGGTTTGGTCATGTTCTTCGTCCTGTTGTGTAGTGTCGTAATCTTCTGGGGAAACCTCGTTGGGCTTATCGGTTTCTGTGTGATATATTCTTTGCAATTTGTGTGGTGCATGGTTCTGCGGTGGCTGCAGGCGTTTTTGTAATAAGGGTTGATTACGGGGTCTATTCGCGTAGTTGATTGCGTTTGTTCTCATGGATACATCGACATCCATTGGTTCGGGTCTTGGTAGTGGTTTAGGTGGGAGTGGTCTAGGATTAAAGAGTTGTGGCTGTCTTTGGTAGAAAGTCTGCTGGTTGAACTGTGGGGGCTGTGTATTTCGTGGTAGATGTGCCAGCTTGGGGTAAAAGGTTTGCCTAGGAGCTGGAATCGGTGCAGGCCTCGACTGAGGAGGTAAGTTTCTACGAGGCGGGATTGGAGGTGGTTGTTGATGGTGGGTCATTTTTAGTAAATTCTGTGAGCCGTATGCATGTTGTGCCCGGTAGTCCATATTCTGGAGCTTCAGGCAGAGATGCAGTGCTTGAGGTAAGTCAGCTGGTTCGCGAATGCTCAGGAGCCTTGAGAGATCGCCGGGTAGCCCCCTGATAAAGGTGTCGAGTGCTTTATCCCTATATGCCTGAGTCATGATGTTGGCGGACTCAGTACTCAACTCCATTGAGGATAATTTATTTAAAATTAGCGAGAGATGTTGATAGACTCCCTGGTAGAATTCCTGAATGGAACTTGTTCCTTGTACCAAGGTCGTCATTTGGTACTCAAGTGTACCAAGATCCCGCTTATCCGTGTAATGTAGGGTAAGGCATTTCGACATTCTGGGCCAGTTAAGGTGAGTGTTATATGACTCCAGCGCGATGTCGGCATGGCCAGTGATTTTGTTCCTGATGACGGATAAAATGCCATAGTATTTGGGCGTCCCCTTAAGATGGTCATACATCTTAAGGATTCGCTCAACACTTTTTTTCCAGGAGCTAAACTCCCCTGGTTCCCCCGAAAATACCCTAAGGCTCTTAACTACGTCGGGAATCTTATCCATATCGGATAAGTTCCCATCGTCTCCAACTCTGATAGGGACATCTATCTCGTTGCTCACGTCCACAGTAGGATTCATCAGGGAATCAAATAAATCTCTTCCTTGTCGCTCGAAGGCCTCTGTTACAAGACGGGTAATGAGTTGGGTAAGCTCGCAACTATTTCCATTGTTTGGATTACTGGGTGGAACAAGGACCTGATCAGCAGCTGGAGGAACGGAAGGACCTGCGCCAGCGTTTTCTAGCCGGCTAGGTCTAAGTAGATTATGTGGATTTGACATGGCTTGTTTTAAATTTCGGCAAGTAATCCACACTACCGATCAAAACGGAGCAAGAAATGCAAAAAAAACGAATGTTTCTGAGTTTCTATAGAACCAAAAATTAGGGTGACAAAATTTCGACGGAATTTAATCTTCGGCTGAATCAATAGGTCCACAAGTTACAGGGGATTGTGCGTTTTTGGGAAAAATCACGCAGATAGTGAGGGATTTCAAATGGATACAACACAGCACTGGTTTTGCGATAGAAAAAGAATGATATTTTCCAAAGGGAACTCAGTAAGGATCGATCGAAAGGTCGGGATTTGATTTGCCTTTTCCCAAATAAAACGCGAAATCAAACGCAAAACAACAACAAACACTTGAAAAGGAGAATATGGATGCTCAGGTTAGCTTTGAACAATTTCACTTTTCACTTTCACTGAATTATTGGAAATTTCACTATTTCAATTTAATGATGAATAAATTCACAATACCAAATAACACAAAAATAATCAATACCAAATAACACAAGAATAATGTAATTTCGGTTTTCATTAAAGTGGAAAAAGAATTTTAAATATTATTTATTTTATTTCTTGTAATTTAAAAACAATTTCCCAAAATGATACAAATTAAATGAAATATTTTATCTAAATAAATAGTCAGATTCACAATTAATTGGACTTACGTTATAATAATTGTATGCCTCATTGTCCTATTTTATAATCCTTGATTGACTTCTCGTCGGGAGTTGTTCTGCTCGTATTTGTTGTTCGTGGCTGCTTTCAGGTCAAAAAGGCGATCACTTTCCGGACGTCCTGTTTGCAAACGGTGCTGCTACTAAGGGGCCTTATTTGACTACGCGTTCCCTTTGGTGCTTGGTTGTCGCACCGGATTCTGCTGCTCCTTTACCGGATAGTTTTCTGCTGCTTCACTCTTTTTACGGATTTTATTCGCGTCATTTCCTTTTACGGACTTTATTCGCGTCACTTCCTTTTACGGACTATTCGCGCCGATTATTTTAATGTATCGGTACCGAAAATACGCTTTTGAAAAGAAAATGGACCACTGGCCAGTCTCAACCAGTGTTAAGATCTTTTGGGGCTTGATTTTTTTGATCAATGACCAAAAAAACCTGATCAATCCAACTGAAACGCGCGAAAGCTGCCCCACGTTGGGCGCCAGTTAATTCTTAACGACGAGAATTCATTAAAAAAATATATTTTTATTTTTACAGGGTCGGTTCCCTGGTCTTTATTGTTCGCAGTCTGAATTACAACTCAACTCATTTTCCTTAATTTCTAACTTAGGTAAACTAAATCTGCTGACTTGATGTCTGCAACTTTGCTATTCCATATTTTGCCATGAAAATAGGTTCTCATCGAAAGTGCAATACTGCATTTCTTGCATGCTCGTGCAGGTAAGGTATTTAATTTCTTAAGTTTTGCGAATCTGTCGTTAACTTATATGCTCTGACGTGGTCATATCATTTCCTATGGAGTTTGTATGAGCATAGCCTCTCCATTTGTTCCGTTCCTCAATGATCGTATCCATTCTCTCTGACATCTATGCTTGTACCTGACCTAATTTATTCTAGTACTTACTTAATTTAGTACTTACCTGCTCAACCCATCCTGCATCTATATGCAGTGATTTTCTTCCACACATACTTTAGACACTGATGATGACTCAAAGGAGTCGAAACGCGTCTGCTTGCACAACAAAGTAAAGCCCGACGACTTTTCAAGAAAAAAATTCAATTTTAATTAAAGCTTATATTTGAGATGTACCGCTATTTTCGAGTAAACTTAATAAATTCGTGCTCAGCACCTGATATGATCACACCAAAAAAAATTCTGTATCACTTTTAAGCAACACAATTTTAAACAAATATTTTTAAAGGTTGAATAAACTATTCAATCTGTTAATTTTAACATTTAAATACCAAATCGCCACTGGACACCGCTTAGTGCTTTCATCTCTAGACGAAATTCATTCCAACTGTAAACGGCTTAGTACGAATAAATCCGGCAAAAAAAAACATGTATATATCTCCTTGAATATAAGCGTTTAGTCAAATTTCATTTTATAAATCCCAGCAAAACGTATGGAAGGAAACAATTGTGAATTGAAATGAATTTATGAGCCGATCAATGGAACACGAATATCAGATACCTATAATTCAAACATCGTTAAATTTAAACATAAGATCATTACGTCCAATTCAAAATCAGGTTCCTCGACAAAAAGCTGCGATTCAATTCCCATCTCAAACGGAACTACGGACTCTTCCCCCCTATTTTTAGCCATTGCTTCCGCTTTTCGTGTTCTCATCTCTTGGTAACCCATATGTCGCTGAAACAACGGACTCACCAATCCACTTCACAAACGTATTGAACAGATATACGAGTACAAGCACAATACGTGAAGCAACATGGTCTCTAATAGAAGCTTGTTTTGGGCGAGAGCATTGCAAGCAAGTGACAATATGCGAAGCAGCATGGTCTCGAACAAAATCTTATTTTAGGTGCAAGCATTACATGTTCTGAATGTACTCGTTACTTTTTAGAGGCGGAGAACTGAAAATGGCAACACTTTTTCCGGTGACAGCCGATGTCTAAATTCTCGGTTATTTTGAGGTTAGTCCTGCTTTGCAATTCATCATGAATAGACTCACGCTGCAGCAATGTTTGCAAATTGCTCAAATTTATATTTCGATTAATCTACAATTTCATTAAAAATTTTGGTTTAATGGCTGCGTCTACAAACCAGAAATGTCGCATTCGGATATGATGATAATCAACAAAAAATCCACCAGTTGATGCACTTTATGGGTCGGTGGTACCGAGACATGATTACTAACTTTTTGGCGCCTCAATTGGCTTCTGACATGTAGTTACAGCAGGACGGCGCCACATGCCACATAGCGCGCGTTATAATTAATATACTGAAAGACACATTTGACGATCGATTAATTCAACGAAACGACCGTTTTAACTGGCCACCGTGCTCATGCGATTCGGCATCGCTAGATAATTTCATAAAAGGACCTGGATATCGCTGGGTGGCAATACACAAAGCCAGATCGATCATGTTCTGATCCAATAACGTTGAGCCTCGAGCATTCTTGACGTCCGTACATACAGAGGAGCCAATTGTAACTCAAGTCATTAATAGATCAAATTAACCTATCGATATCGTATGTCAAAGGCATTTTCGGCAACCAGTCCGCTACAAAAATTTGTCATCGAAAGGCTCCAAACGGCGTCTGTGGCCGAAAATTTCACGGAGACCATCGACAAACAGCTGGCTCCCATCTTATCAGATGCATCGTTAAGGACAAGCAACGAGCTCTGGATGGCAGCGAAAGCGGCTATTAATACCGTGGCAGAACAGACGATCGAACATCAAACCCGGCGCAAGAGAAATGATTGGTTCGATGATGAGTGCGAGAATGCATTAGTCAAAAAGAATCAGGCGTACAAACAATACGCAGGTAGGAAAACCAGGACGAAGAGAGAACATTATGAAAGACTCAGATGAGTAGCGAATAAGATAATTAGAATTAAGAAGAGAAAATACTATGACGACCAATTGAGAAGTAGAGGCGTAAGTGTAGCCAGCAACAACACAAGACAGGCATTCAAAGTAGTGAAAAGCCTGAAATGTGGTTATCAGCCCAAAACAACACTTTGTCGTGATGACATCGGCAATATCATCGCTGATAAACCAAGATTAAGGAAAGATGGACATCATATTTCAAGAACCTCCTTAATCCTCCACACAGCTACAGAATATCAGAGCATGAATGTCTGCCCCACCAAATCTGGATGAAGTTTGTTCCATCATCAAAGCCCAACAGAATAATAAACCGCCGGCATAGATGTGAGAGAGAGGATACGAAATGCATCGAGAGAATTGAAACACTTTATCATGTGGCGTGAAGTTGGCACGTTATTAGCTGTTCATTCGAATTTCAAATAAACTTGACGTGACGTCTTCTACTAATTTTCGCATCTTGAACTAAATCAATTTTTCCATGCGGGTATTTTAACTTGAACGATATAAAAGATTGAACATGACTTACCCTACGAAGGATACGTCCCTGACATGCTGCCTAGAGCTGTTTTTACAGTCCCACACACGTTACTTCATTTTTCGACACAAAAACACTCGCGATTCGTAACAAACTTTTCAGTTTGCTAAATTATCACATTTGCAACGCTTTTGCACTAGATTCAACACGGTTTATGTTACAAAAATTGTTTTGTGTACAATTTCAAATTCAACTTGATTAGACGTTTCCCATCAATGTTGAATTTTCACAAATCATATGTTTTCAATCATATGGTTGATATTTTGTTGACAATTCGGGGGTTAAGGTGTAAGAGGAGTGAGATTTTCGTGAGAGCAACTAGAGAGCCACTTGAATGTGTGGATTCTCTAGCGGCGTGAAAGGCAGGGGGATTTCAATTCGCATGTGAGAGGAAGTCATGTATGTATTAAAAGTACTTAACTCACGTATGGATGAAAATAACCCCATTTCGCGTCCATTACTTTATATGTCTTTGACCGCCGGGCATCTATGAGATTCCAGTGGAGCTCATCAAATATGGTGGCAGTAGTGTTCATAAAGCTATTCACAAAGTCATCCAGTACATGCCGAACGAGTGGCCAATCAATTATATTCCTATCCACCAAAAAGGTGACAAGTTACAGTGCGAAAATTATAGAGGCATATCACCATTTTGTACGGCGTACAAAATATTTTCAAAAATCTTAGAAAATAAAATCGGATTATACGCCAACAGTATTATTGGGCAGTATTCACAGTCAAGCAGGTACTTGAAAACTTCTGGGAGTTCAACATAGACGTGCACCAAATTTTCGTTGACTTTAATCCTAAAAGCATAATCTATGCCTCTGAGAAATATACACATTAATTAATTCTTTGCCTCTTTCTTACGCTTTGACCTAGCGCTTTGATTTTTCGTGCCAACCCAGTTTCGATCGAGTTTTATCGAGTTGTGATTATGTTTCTCTGATAAATACCGCCGTTTGAGTATTATTGCTGGTTTCTCATCTCTTTTATGCCACAAATGTAGAAAGCTAGTTTGTGGTGAGCACAAAATTGATGTATGTTTAAATTGTACCTAAGTTCGTTTAATTAAAAAAAAAGGCTGAATAAAAGTTTTTTGATAAAAATATAGTTGTTTATTTCATTACTTAATCTTAAAATTAGAAACTTTTAATTAAAGACATAAGGCTTCCATTCACTTGACATTATAGAGCAGTCTTAGTGAGCTACGTCTGAGAGACGTATGATTAGGCTTAACGTACTACTACGACAGTATTGATCGTAACGCACTGTACCAAATAATGCTTTGTTTTGACATCCCAACAAAATTAGTCCGTCTTATCAAAATAACAATGACGTCGACGACCTCCCAAGTTCGTATCAATAATCAACTCACCGATGCCTTTGACACAAATATCAGACTAAAACAGGGAGATGGGCTAGCCCCATTGCTTTTCAATTTGGCTCTGGAGTACCTCATAAGGAAGCTACCTCTCGATACACAAGGTACATTACTATACAAGCCATGAATTGAGGTGGGTTTCTGTGGGAAGCATGATGTCAGGCTTTTGCTTAGCAATGAATTCAAGGAGATAATCACGCCGATGTATAGTAACAATGGAGATGGCGTTGATCGGCATGAGACGAATCCTATGCATGGGAATGTGACTGGATGACAAATTATTTTGAGGCAATCGAAAGACCTAAACGATGAAAAACAAAATTAATTTTCATATCTTGTTTATGGATTCTCTCCGATCAAGAATTTAGTTGTTGGTAAATTTTGAGAAACAGCTCATTATTGCCACAAGTTATGCACCGCAATTTCTGCTGATCCTCTAGCGGCTTGTGCAAATGATACTCCAGGCATGACAAAGTTCGGAGCTAAGACACTGCGGTGTACTTGTGTTTGCTTCTCGCATCTTGATATCGGGAGCATCCTAGATATGATGCCGGGTGACCAAAAACACCGCAGTGAACACAGTATAATTTATCTTTTGGCTCCGCCTGAGCAAATTTGCACTCACCGGGAGCATACACGTCCTTGCATTTGACGCATCGGTAATGCATGACACAGTTAGCAGCCGAATGCACAAATCGTTGACACCGATAACACTGATTCACTTTTCTTTTCTGGAGGCGTTCCCACCTCACCACTCGGAAGTTCAAGTATCTTATTTGTTGAAGAGCACTTGAACTGCTCTTATTTGAAATATGCACTAAATAAAGTGGTAAATTTTTCTCTACCGTCGATCTTCTTGTCGCGAATGTTTTAACGGAGATAAATTCAATTTCTGGTGCAGCTTCCTTGAGCATCTGAAGAAGATCGACGGTATCTTCTCCGCAGTCCAAGCCCTTCAGCAAAAAGGTGTGGTTCTTCTCACAAAAAGGTCAGGTTCTCTCACACACTTTGTGAAGTGTGGAACCTCCCCAGAATTTAGAGCATTTTTTGTTGATTTGAAATCAACCAGTGATTTTGTTCTGATAGTTAACTTTCCGGCATTGATTCTTTTAATCTCCGGACCGAAGCCGAACCATATCCTTTCCGCTTTGACCGAACATATTTGATGAATCAAGACTCCTTTGCCTTGACTTTTCTGAACTTGGGCCTTATGCCAAGTTCCGTTACTCCAGTGCAATGTACTGGCGTAACTTTAATTGTAACTATTGGCCTTATGCCAATAACTAATACGCGTGTTTTTTTATTTTGCACAAGTGCATAAACTTGTACAAAATATAATTGTGTTGAATTGGTTGGCCTTATGCCAATTACACCAACTTATCCCAGTTCTTTACTAGGATACAAGTAGTTCTAATTTGCACAAGTACGTAAACTTGTGTAGCAACCACGGAAGTCACCGCAGTTGCAGACATTAAGTTCTGGCAGAGGGGTGTGTAGCCCGGGGTGGCATACTGAGGCCGGCTAGCGCTCAGTCGTGTCGTGGGTCTTCCGGGACACCCTCTGCTCGTGCTGAGCCACCTTACATAAAAACTAGCACAAAGGGAAAAGGATGGGAAAGGGAGAGGTCATTTTGAGAAATGAAAAATTTAGGAAAAAATTTAATAAAACATGGCCGTTTATTGAACTCCAAAAAAAAAATTTACAAATTCAACAAAAGTATGTCAATTCAAATAAAACAAACCGGCCCCTCAATAATTTTATGTACGGAGCAAAAACAATCCAATTAAATAATTCATTTAAAGGAAAACAAAAGAAAAACAAGAATTTGTTGATGTGATAGATAAATACTCACAATAGGTAAATACTCACTCCTTTTCCTCGTTGATCTCCGAGCGCTCGGCGAAGACAAAAAAAAGGGTGTGGGGCCACTGAAAACCAAATTTTAAATTAACTTTAAACTAATTTTAAAATTCAATCACTATTAGAACGGCCAATTATCACTCTCCACGATCCGCCAATATGGTACACTTGCAAACACGAAAACGTTAATTCAGGCACTTGGCCCTCTTCGAAACCCAACCAAATGGGTCCTTTTTTCTTGCTTTTTCTGTTTTTTTAAACGGAAGAATTACTCTCGCACTTTGTTCTATTTCAATTACGTCAATTTCACTAATTAAATCTTTTGCGTATAGTTAAGACTGAGACTTCAAACTCTCACTTATTCAATCTTTTTCATATATTTAGTATTGAGGCGGTCCCGCACTTCAAATTATCAATATAATCCTCACATTCCAACTTTAATTCACTTTTCCACTTTTCCTACTTTGATTCTGTCACTGAAGTCAATTTTCAAAACAAAAATTCTATCCTCCAAATTAAAAATTCCTTCAGTTTTCTAATTCTTTCACTTTTTCCCTCCGTCACAAAAAAAAAACAGCCAAAATACCCATTCCACGAAAAGAAACCACAGAAAAAACTCCCTCTTCTTTCCCAAATCAAAATCTGACTGCTTTTCGCGAATTAATTATTCCGCCCTGCCAAACACAATTCTTTTTTCACTCCCAGTCAAATATTCACTGCCTTTCGCGAATTAATTATTCCGCCCCGCCAAACACAATTCTTTCTTCACTTCCAGTCAAATATCCACTGCCCCAATCCTAACCACTTCATTTCACTTTCCACCTTTTATTCCATCCGATCCCGCAATCCAATTTCCCAATCACCGCTGCCGCATCTGGGTAACGTAATCGAAGTTCATTACACTTCGATTCCGCTACCCACACATTTTTGTTCCCGTATCGACAATCACAATAGTATCCATTGACTTGCATATATGGCAATTTACATCCCCAAGAATCGCTTGATTGAATGTAAAGTGTCACATATACATTACGAAAACTATTGATTTTGCCGATACCCCAAAAAGAATACTTCCGTGCGCCCGGGAGAACTTGAACTCAGGGTTCCAGCAGACCCAAGATCGAGGACTCACGACGCAGCCAATGGAGCTATGCCTTATCGATCTCCCATTCATCAAATTAGCAACTTCAACGATGTATCTGGGCATGAGATTGAATTTTGTTAGTAGGGAAACGTGACTTAATTTTCGTTAGTAAGAAAAATAAAATTTGTTAATGGGAACTAGTGAATAGAATTTGTTAGTATGAAGGAAGGAATTAGGTTTTGTTAGGAAGAATGAATAGAATGAAATTTTGTTAGTGGGAATTAATGTAGGGAGTGTTGTTAGTGGGAAGATTAAACTTCTTATTTTATTACTAGGGTGTTCTAATTGGAAATCAGGGAAAGGAAAGGATTGTGATGAGGTGGACATAAAAATTAAAGGGAAATAGGAAAAATGTTAATAAAAATAAATAAATACATAGAGGAAAAGGAAGGAGTGCCCAAAGGAAAGTGACAATGTTAGGGCGGCAATTTGAAGTTGCGAATGGGAGGAAGTTGGTACGCCGGAATTTGCAACAATCGTGGGGACGACCCAGACCCTGAGTGTCTCATTCAGCCGGGCAAACAAAGAAGGTCGGCAGGGGTAATTATGAATCGGATCGGATGTCTTTGGCGTGAAAGGTCCCAAGCAGCTTACCGGATTCATCCTCAAGCTCGTACGCCACTTGCCCAATATGACGCCGGACCACTGCAGGAGTGAATCGGGGAGCGAATTTGGCTGCAAAGCGATCTGCGGCGTTGCTCACAGAGAAGTTACGCACGAAAACCTTCTGACCCTGGAGTAGCTCACGAGGACGAACTCGAAGGTTGTAACGTTGAGCTCCCTTTTGGTAGGCTTCTTGCAGTTTGTATCTGACTTGGTCCTGTACAGATCGCAGTCGATCACTGTTAGCACTTAGCTGTACCTCACCATCCTCAAAAGCATTAAGGCATCTGAGGAGGGCGTACTCAGAACCATGTTGGATAGGGTGGTACCCGAACATGAGAAAGTAGGGCGAATATCCCGTGGACTCATGAATCACCTTGCGGAAGGCAAAACATGAGGCTGGAAGATTCTCGTCCCACTTGCCATGATCAGACCCTATATAGGCTCTAATGGCGTTCAGTGTCGACTGGTTTGACCTCTCTGAGGCATTCGCTTGCGGTGAATGATATGGGGTGAAGCAATGCTGCACTCCATAGTCATTCATAAGCTTGCTGAATACCTTGGAGGTGAACTGTACCCCATTGTCAGAGTGAAGCCATTCAGGCACTCCGAAAGTCAGAAAGATTTCGCGCTCCAAATATCGCACGACTGACTCTGCGGTGGCTTTCGTCATGGGCTTGAGCCATACGAACTTGGTGTAATGATCCAGGACCACGAAAAATTGGGTATTCCCTGATTTTGAACGAGGGTATGGGCCCATGAAGTCCACAAACAGGCGCTGCATAGGTCGTTCGGAGTCTCGTGATGCTCCCATAGGGGGTCTCATTGTGGAATTTGGCGGTTTGACCTGTTTGCATATCAGGCAATTCTTGATGTGCTGAATCACATCTTGACGCAAACGAGGCCAATAATAATACCTTTGCAAAACTTCAGTTGTTTTGCGAATTCCACAATGAGAGCCCCGGGGATCATCATGAGCTCGTACTATGAGAGCTCGTTGGTGACCCTCAGGAACCCATAGTTTTGTTCTGGGAATATCAGTAGTCGACGTTTCAGGAGAACCAGTACTAATATAGATTCGACCATCTGCAAGGTGCAAATTCTGAAACTGATCGGGTTGTTTCAAGATAGATTTGCTCCTTGAGATGCTCATACTCGGGCTCCTGAAACGCAGACTCCGGGATTGAACCACCAATGTGTCCGTGCTCCGGGAGACAGGGAATGATCGAGTTCACCCGCTCGTCCCTCGAGCATGTTCTTGACAACGCATCGGGAACAACGTTACTTTCCGGTGTTCAATTTGGAAATTGAACCCTTGTAATTTCAGACTCCAGCGAGCCAATCGACCAGAAAGGTCCGACTGCTGCATCAGCCATTTAAGACTGGCATGGTCGGTTATGATGGTGAAAGGCAACCTTTCGATATATGCCCTGAATCTCTTTACGCTCTGCACCGCAGCTAAGCATTCCAATTCTGTAATGCTATAGTTACGTTGCGCAGCGTTGAGCTTCATAGACATATATGCGATTGGATGCTCTCCACCCTCATCGTCCTTCTGGAACAAAACACTTCCAATACCCACTGTACTTGCGTCACACTGGATATAGAAGTGCTTCGTAAAGTCGGGATTAGCCAGCACTGGAGCAGAAATCAGCAATTGCTTCACTTTATTGAAGGCACTATTGGCGGAAGCAGACCACTTGAAGGCACGTTTGCCCTTTAGCAAATCCGTTAGAGGGGCCGTAACCGAGGCGAAGTTTGGAATAAAACGCCTGTACCATCCTGCCATGCCCATGAACCGTCTCACGTCTTTGGCCGTTCGAGGTTCAGGATAGGAGACTATACCTGAAACCTTCTCCGGGTCGGTGCGCAGGATACCATCACTCACTACGAAGCCAAGATATTTGATCTCCTTCTTGACAAACTTGCTTTTTTCAACATTGATGGTCAAGTTGGCGTCCCTGAGCAGTTTTGCAACAGTACTCAGGAGCTCCGAGTGCTCATCAAATGTTGAACTTGTAACAAGCAGGTCATCTAGGTAAACAAATACCTTGTCCTGCAGCTCATGCGGTATTACTTTATGCATCAACCGACACATCGTTTGGGGAGCATTACACAAACCGAACGGCATGACCTTGAAATGGTACAAGGGCCTGCCAGGGACAGTAAAAGCCGTTTTCTCCTTACTTGCTTCATCCAATGGTATTTGCCAAAAGGCATCCTTCAGGTCCAAGCTGGTAATGAACCTGGTACTCTGCAACCGTGCCAAAAGACCTTCAATCAGTGGCAACGGATAGGCGTCCTTAACAGTCACCTCGTTGAGGCGTCGAGCGTCAAGACACAAACGCACCTTGCCGGGTTTTCTGACAAGGGTCACAGGCGAACTCCACGAACTCTGACTTTCCTCTATTACCCCCAAAGACAACATACGATCGAGTTCGCCATACAACAGTTTCTGTATAACAGGCGAGACAGCATAATGCCGCTGCTTGATGGGTCGAGCGGAACCAGTGTCGATGTGATGAGACACGAGACTGGTCCTACCCAAGCCTTTTTCATTATACGACGGATACTGTTGTTTGACGAAGTCCAGTCGTTGCTGATCTTTTGGGGACAGCAGATGAAATTCAGAGCTCTGAGGTTCCGAGGCTGCTTCGATAGCGTTGACCTGGATTGGTGCTATTTTGAAGAGATCCCAGAAGTCAATTCCAAGATACACTGCGTGCGTCAAGGAAGGAACAACTAGGAATCTCATCAATTTGGTGGTTTTATTAAATTGCACCAATGTGGTGATGTATCCCAGAACTGGATCCTTGTGCCCTGATGCAGTCTGAACATGGCATGCATGGTATGCATATGCAAACCCAAATCCGACAGCAGGTCCAAGGCTCCGGCTCCGAGGATACTAACACTGGCTCCGCTATCAAGCAAGCCCGTCAATTTGCGACCCTTGACGGAAATCTCTGCGTAGGGCCTATTGTCGCCGGGAGTTGCAACAATTGACTCCACACAGGCCCGCTTCAAGAGACGCCTGGCGAAGAAATATCTCCAGGATCTCCGAAAGCGATCCCGAAAAGGTCGTGCTCTAAAACTAGCGGGTAATTCACGATCATCGCTCGCCTTTCCATTACATTTGACGTATTCCGGTAACCTGCCTGAAGCAATCACATTGCTAGAAAATGTTGGTAAATCGGACATATGAGGCGAAGTGAAGAAACTTGTGGGTGGGCACTGGGCTGGTATCTGGTTATTCATTTTGTTATGGAAGGACGAAGGGATCCCACTTGGAGACCGACTCTGGAAGCGTGCATGATAACCTACAGCAGATCTCTCTTGAGGATCACACCAGGCATTCTCCAACATGTCAACAGCATCAATGTTGGGAGAATGCCTACTGCGATGGCCAACCACAGGTCTTCCGGAAGGATACCACACAGCTTCCACTCTAGTGCAGTGACGAACCAACTCTGATACCGATGCGAATTCCAAACCTGCCAAATGATTCCTCATTCGTTCGTCCGTGTTCCGCAATAAGATGGCCTGCATGTCAAAATCAGATAACCGATTTTTAAGACGCAAGGCCATCTCCATTATGGAGCCATGAAACTCACGGAAAGATTCACCGGGCTTCTGGAAACGTGCATCGATTGCTCGCCGCACATCTACGTCGGTCCAATGAGATCCATAACGCTCCTTCAACGCAGCTTCCAAATCAGGCCACGTAAAATTGGGGTTGAGCTGCCGGAATAACCAGTACCATTCTTCTGCTGGTCCTTTCAGAAGAATGTGGAGGCTAGATGCCAGTTCCTCCAAGGGAATGTTGTAGTTCCTTGCCAAGGTGGTGGCTCGAAACAGGAACTGCTCAACATCTAGACCATCAGAAAACCCATCAAAACTGACCCTCCACTTATGCATTGGTGGGAAGGAATAACATTCGTCGTCAGAGCTAGAATAGTTGGAGTAAGAAGCGTTATGCGATGCCATAATTGAAAATTAATGTTATAAATACTGGATAAACAAATTGTAAAATCAATAAATTAATTAACAATTAACGGACGGACACACCGACGAAATCAGAGAAATTAATAAATAGCAGACGGACTATACCGACAATAAAATAAATAATTTAATAAATAACAGACGGACAAACAAACGATTTAATAAAAATAAATTAGAATCGAATACCAGATCGACAAACAGACAAGTAAATAAATATATAAAATCTTAGCACCTAACCTAAGCTAAAATAAAAATTGATTTGAAATTCCTGATTTAAATACCAATAAAACTATCGTACAAAGCAAATTTACTCAACTCTACTAACCCAAACTAAACCAAAACCTAACTCACTACCTAAACTAAAATCAATTAACCAAACTCAGCCTTACAATCATTCAAAGCCAAAAAAAAAAATAATTAAACTAAACGCAATCTCCAATCATCAAAACTAAAACTAATAAAGATTACTCCAAACTAACAAATACCGTAAACCCAATTATCTAAAACTAATCTAAATCATAAACCTAAATCAAAATCTGCAAATCAACACTACCAAAACTAAACTCAATCAACCAAACTGAACTTAAAATTACTCAAAACCAACAACTGTAAAACCTATTATTTAAAACTAATCTAACCCAAGACCCTAATTAACCCCAATAATCTATAACTACAAGCAAGTGGAATAAGCGCAAGTGGTAAATTGAACTATATATAATAATTGACTTGCACTTTCATTTCTCAAAATGAATCTCCCCATTGATGGAAAGGGAAAAGAAAAGGTAATTGAACGGGATAGTGATTAAAATTTTACGAGACACAAAGCAGACAAACTGCAACATTGCCTGGCATAACGATGGTACTTGAAGGCGGACTCCGCTCAAATTGTCGCCACAAAGGGCCGACTACGAGACCATTATGAAACTCGACGGACTTCATAATGGCTCGGACAAGAGCCGCACAAATCCCAAAGTTACCACCAGATAGATGATGGAAGGGCCGAAAGCGTTGGGTAATTCTAAGTGTTGGATCCAAGTCCAACTATCCCGTGCAGGGAGATATAGCCAACGGCTCAAAATTCGGTTAATCCCAACCAACATCTACATTGCCACAGCTTATCCACTATCATAGCCGGTGTGAACTATAAAACATAAATTCAGCACGGTAGGTGCCACTGCAACTGCGGCGAACCCCGTGATCAAAGATCTATAAATTAACTAATCAATAAAACCGAAACTAAATCTGTTTATCAATTTATCAAATTTCTTAACAAAACAAAAAAAAATATTTCCCTGAAATGCACAGACCACTATTCAAGTCAGGCACTCCAGGTACTCAAGCCCAACAAATCAAAAATTGAAAAATTTAAATTATAATTAAAATTTAATGAAACCATTAGAAAACCAACAAAGCTAAAATGTTTGGGCGCCATATGTAGCAAAGCAACGAATGGTGCTATTAAGAATGAAATGAACAACAAAAACCGCAAGCTTGGGCGCCATATGTAACAACCACGGAAGTCACCGCAGTTGCAGACATTAAGTTCTGGCAGAGGGGTGTGTAGCCCGGGGTGGCATACTGAGGCCGGCTAGCGCTCAGTCGTGTCGTGGGTCTTCCGGGACACCCTCTGCTCGTGCTGAGCCACCTTACATAAAAACTAGCACAAAGGGAAAAGGATGGGAAAGGGAGAGGTCATTTTGAGAAATGAAAAATTTAGTAAAAAATTTAATAAAACATGGCCGTTTATTGAACTCAAAAAAAAAAATTTACAAATTCAACAAAAGTATGTCAATTCAAATAAAACAAACCGGCCCCTCAATAATTTTATGTACGGAGCAAAAACAATCCAATTAAATAATTCATTTAAAGGAAAACAAAAGAAAAACAAAAATTTGTTGATGTGATAGATAAATACTCACAATAGGTAAATACTCACTCCTTTTCCTCGTTGATCTCCGAGCGCTCGGCGAAGACAAAAAAAAAGGGTGTGGGGCCACTGAAAACCAAATTTTAAATTAACTTTAAACTAATTTTAAAATTCAATCACTATTAGAACGGCCAATTATCACTCTCCACGATCCGTCAATATGGTACACTCGCAAACACGAAAACGTTAATTCAGGCACTTGGCCCTCTTCGAAACCCAACCAAATGGGTCCTTTTTTCTTGCTTTTTCTGTTTTTTTAAACGGAAGAATTACTCTCGCACTTTGTTCTATTTCAATTACGTCAATTTCACTAATTAAATCTTTTGCGTATAGTTAAGACTGAGACGGTCCCGCACTTCAAATTAACAATATAGTTCTCAAACTTCAAACTCTCACTTATTCAATCTTTTTCATATATTTAGTATTGAGGCGGTCCCGCACTTCAAATTATCAATATAATCCTCACATTCCAACTTTAATTCACTTTTCCACTTTTCCTACTTTGATTCTGTCACTGAAGTCAATTTTCAAAACAAAAATTCTATCCTCCAAATTAAAAATTCCTTCAGTTTTCTAATTCTTTCACTTTTTCCCTCCGTCACAAAAAAAAAACAGCCAAAATACCCATTCCACGAAAAGAAACCACAGAAAAAACTCCCTCTTCTTTCCCAAATCAAAATCTGACTGCTTTTCGCGAATTAATTATTCCGCCCTGCCAAACACAATTCTTTTTTCACTCCCAGTCAAATATTCACTGCCTTTCGCGAATTAATTATTCCGCCCCGCCAAACACAATTCTTTCTTCACTTCCAGTCAAATATCCACTGCCCCAATCCTAACCACTTCATTTCACTTTCCACCTTTTATTCCATCCGATCCCGCAATCCAATTTCCCAATCACCGCTGCCGCATCTGGGTAACGTAATCGAAGTTCATTACACTTCGATTCCGCTACCCACACATTTTTGTTCCCGTATCGACAATCACAATAGTATCCATTGACTTGCATATATGGCAATTTACATCCCCAAGAATCGCTTGATTGAATGTAAAGTGTCACATATACATTACGAAAACTATTGATTTTGCCGATACCCCAAAAAGAATACTTCCGTGCGCCCGGGAGAACTTGAACTCAGGGTTCCAGCAGACCCAAGATCGAGGACTCACGACGCAGCCAATGGAGCTATGCCTTATCGATCTCCCATTCATCAAATTAGCAACTTCAACGATGTATCTGGGCATGAGATTGAATTTTGTTAGTAGGGAAACGTGACTTAATTTTCGTTAGTAAGAAAAATAAAATTTGTTAATGGGAACTAGTGAATAGAATTTGTTAGTATGAAGGAAGGAATTAGGTTTTGTTAGGAAGAATGAATAGAATGAAATTTTGTTAGTGGGAATTAATGTAGGGAGTGTTGTTAGTGGGAAGATTAAACTTCTTATTTTATTACTAGGGTGTTCTAATTGGAAATCAGGGAAAGGAAAGGATTGTGATGAGGTGGACATAAAAATTAAAGGGAAATAGGAAAAATGTTAATAAAAATAAATAAATACATAGAGGAAAAGGAAGGAGTGCCCAAAGGAAAGTGACAATGTTAGGGCGGCAATTTGAAGTTGCGAATGGGAGGAAGTTGGTACGCCGGAATTTGCAACAATCGTGGGGACGACCCAGACCCTGAGTGTCTCATTCAGCCGGGCAAACAAAGAAGGTCGGCAGGGGTAATTATGAATCGGATCGGATGTCTTTGGCGTGAAAGGTCCCAAGCAGCTTACCGGATTCATCCTCAAGCTCGTACGCCACTTGCCCAATATGACGCCGGACCACTGCAGGAGTGAATCGGGGAGCGAATTTGGCTGCAAAGCGATCTGCGGCGTTGCTCACAGAGAAGTTACGCACGAAAACCTTCTGACCCTGGAGTAGCTCACGAGGACGAACTCGAAGGTTGTAACGTTGAGCTCCCTTTTGGTAGGCTTCTTGCAGTTTGTATCTGACTTGGTCCTGTACAGATCGCAGTCGATCACTGTTAGCACTTAGCTGTACCTCACCATCCTCAAAAGCATTAAGGCATCTGAGGAGGGCGTACTCAGAACCATGTTGGATAGGGTGGTACCCGAACATGAGAAAGTAGGGCGAATATCCCGTGGACTCATGAATCACCTTGCGGAAGGCAAAACATGAGGCTGGAAGATTCTCGTCCCACTTGCCATGATCAGACCCTATATAGGCTCTAATGGCGTTCAGTGTCGACTGGTTTGACCTCTCTGAGGCATTCGCTTGCGGTGAATGATATGGGGTGAAGCAATGCTGCACTCCATAGTCATTCATAAGCTTGCTGAATACCTTGGAGGTGAACTGTACCCCATTGTCAGAGTGAAGCCATTCAGGCACTCCGAAAGTCAGAAAGATTTCGCGCTCCAAATATCGCACGACTGACTCTGCGGTGGCTTTCGTCATGGGCTTGAGCCATACGAACTTGGTGTAATGATCCAGGACCACGAACAATTGGGTATTCCCTGATTTTGAACGAGGGTATGGGCCCATGAAGTCCACAAACAGGCGCTGCATAGGTCGTTCGGAGTCTCGTGATGCTCCCATAGGGGGTCTCATTGTGGAATTTGGCGGTTTGACCTGTTTGCATATCAGGCAATTCTTGATGTGCTGAATCACATCTTGACGCAAACGAGGCCAATAATAATACCTTTGCAAAACTTCAGTTGTTTTGCGAATTCCACAATGAGAGCCCCGGGGATCATCATGAGCTCGTACTATGAGAGCTCGTTGGTGACCCTCAGGAACCCATAGTTTTGTTCTGGGAATATCAGTAGTCGACGTTTCAGGAGAACCAGTACTAATATAGATTCGACCATCTGCAAGGTGCAAATTCTGAAACTGATCGGGTTGTTTCAAGATAGATTTGCTCCTTGAGATGCTCATACTCGGGCTCCTGAAACGCAGACTCCGGGATTGAAACACCAATGTGTCCGTGCTCCGGGAGACAGGGAATGATCGAGTTCACCCGCTCGTCCCTCGAGCATGTTCTTGACAACGCATCGGGAACAACGTTACTTTCCGGTGTTCAATTTGGAAATTGAACCCTTGTAATTTCAGACTCCAGCGAGCCAATCGACCAGAAAGGTCCGACTGCTGCATCAGCCATTTAAGACTGGCATGGTCGGTTATGATGGTGAAAGGCAACCTTTCGATATATGCCCTGAATCTCTTTACGCTCTGCACCGCAGCTAAGCATTCCAATTCTGTAATGCTATAGTTACGTTGCGCAGCGTTGAGCTTCATAGACATATATGCGATTGGATGCTCTCCACCCTCATCGTCCTTCTGGAACAAAACACTTCCAATACCCACTGTACTTGCGTCACACTGGATATAGAAGTGCTTCGTAAAGTCGGGATTAGCCAGCACTGGAGCAGAAATCAGCAATTGCTTCACTTTATTGAAGGCACTATTGGCGGAAGCAGACCACTTGAAGGCACGTTTGCCCTTTAGCAAATCCGTTAGAGGGGCCGTAACCGAGGCGAAGTTTGGAATAAAACGCCTGTACCATCCTGCCATGCCCATGAACCGTCCGGGTCGGTGCGCAGGATACCATCACTCACTACGAAGCCAAGATATTTGATCTCCTTCTTGACAAACTTGCTTTTTTCAACATTGATGGTCAAGTTGGCGTCCCTGAGCAGTTTTGCAACAGTACTCAGGAGCTCCAAGTGCTCATCAAATGTTGAACTTGTAACAAGCAGGTCATCTAGGTAAACAAATACCTTGTCCTGCAGCTCATGCGGTATTACTTTATGCATCAACCGACACATCGTTTGGGGAGCATTACACAAACCGAACGGCATGACCTTGAAATGGTACAAGGGCCTGCCAGGGACAGTAAAAGCCGTTTTCTCCTTACTTGCTTCATCCAATGGTATTTGCCAAAAGGCATCCTTCAGGTCCAAGCTGGTAATGAACCTGGTACTCTGCAACCGTGCCAAAAGACCTTCAATCAGTGGCAACGGATAGGCGTCCTTAACAGTCACCTCATTGAGGCGTCGAGCGTCAAGACACAAACGCACCTTGCCGGGTTTTCTGACAAGGGTCACAGGCGAACTCCACGAACTCTGACTTTTCTCTATTACCCCCAAAGACAACATACGATCGAGTTCGTCATACAACAGTTTCTGTATAACAGGCGAGACAGCATAATGCCGCTGCTTGATGGGTCGAGCGGAACCAGTGTCGATGTGATGAGACACGAGACTGGTCCTACCCAAGCCTTTTTCATTATACGACGGAAACTGTTGTTTGACGAAGTCCAGTCGTTGCTGATCTTTTGGGGACAGCAGATGAAATTCAGGGCTCTGAGGTTCCGAGGCTGCTTCGATAGCATTGACCTGGATTGGTGCTATTTTGAAGAGATCCCAGAAGTCAATTCCAAGATACACTGCGTGCGTCAAGGAAGGAACAACTAGGAATCTCATCAATTTGGTGGTTTTATTAAATTGCACCAATGTGGTGACGTATCCCAGAACTGGATCCTTGTGCCCTGATGCAGTCTGAACATGAGCATGCATGGTATGCATATGCAAACCCAAATCCGACAGCAGGTCCAAGGCTCCGGCTCCGAGGATACTAACACTGGCTCCGCTATCAAGCAAGCCCGTCAATTTGCGACCCTTGACGGAAATCTCTGCGTAGGGCCTATTTTCACCGGGAGTTGCAACAATTGACTCCACACAGGCCCGCTTCAAGAGACGCCTGGCGAAGAAATATCTCCAGGATCTCCGAAAGCGATCCCGAAAAGGTCGTGCTCTAAAACTAGCGGGTAATTCACGATCATCGCTCGCCTTTCCATTACATTTGACGTATTCCGGTAACCTGCCTGAAGCAATCACATTGCTAGAAAATGTTGGTAAATCGGACATATGAGGCGAAGTGAAGAAACTTGTGGGTGGGCACTGGGCTGGTATCTGGTTATTCATTTTGTTATGGAAGGACGAAGGGATCCCACTTGGAGACCGACTCTGGAAGCGTGCATGATAACCTACAGCAGATCTCTCTTGAGGATCACACCAGGCATTCTCCAACATATCAACAGCATCAATGTTGGGAGAATGCCTACTGCGATGGCCAACCACAGGTCTTCCGGAAGGATACCACACAGCTTCCACTCTAGTGCAGTGACGAACCAACTCTGATACCGATGCGAATTCCAAACCTGCCAAATGATTCCTCATTCGTTCGTCCGTGTTCCGCAATAAGATGGCCTGCATGTCAAAATCAGATAACCGATTTTTAAGACGCAAGGCCATCTCCATTATGGAGCCATGAAACTCACGGAAAGATTCACCGGGCTTCTGGAAACGTGCATCGATTGCTCGCCGCACATCTACGTCGGTCCAATGAGATCCATAACGCTCCTTCAACGCAGCTTCCAAATCAGGCCACGTAAAATTGGGGTTGAGCTGCCGGAATAACCAGTACCATTCTTCTGCTGGTCCTTTCAGAAGAATGTGGAGGCTAGATGCCAGTTCCTCCAAGGGAATGTTGTAGTTCCTTGCCAAGGTGGTGGCTCGAAACAGGAACTGCTCAACATCTAGACCATCAGAAAACCCATCAAAACTGACCCTCCACTTATGCATTGGTGGGAAGGAATAACATTCGTCGTCAGAGCTAGAATAGTTGGAGTAAGAAGCGTTATGCGATGCCATAATTGAAAATTAATGTTATAAATACTGGATAAACAAATTGTAAAATCAATAAATTAATTAACAATTAACGGACGGACACACCGACGAAATCAGAGAAATTAATAAATAGCAGACGGACTATACCGACAATAAAATAAATAATTTAATAAATAACAGACGGACAAACAAACGATTTAATAAAAATAAATTAGAATCGAATACCAGATCGACAAACAGACAAGTAAATAAATATATAAAATCTTAGCACCTAACCTAAGCTAAAATAAAAATTGATTTGAAATTCCTGATTTAAATACCAATAAAACTATCGTACAAAGCAAATTTACTCAACTCTACTAACCCAAACTAAACCAAAACCTAACTCACTACCTAAACTAAAATCAATTAACCAAACTCAGCCTTACAATCATTCAAAGCCAAAAAAAAAAATAATTAAACTAAACGCAATCTCCAATCATCAAAACTAAAACTAATAAAGATTACTCCAAACTAACAAATACCGTAAACCCAATTATCTAAAACTAATCTAAATCATAAACCTAAATCAAAATCTGCAAATCAATCAACCAAACTGAACTTAAAATTACTCAAAACCAACAACTGTAAAACCTATTATTTAAAACTAATCTAACCCAAGACCCTAATTAACCCCAATAATCTATAACTACAAGCAAGTGGAATAAGCGCAAGTGGTAAATTGAACTATATATAATAATTGACTTGCACTTTCATTTCTCAAAATAAATCTCCCCATTGAAGGAAAGGGAAAAGAAAAGGTAATTGAACGGGATAGTGATTAAAATTTTACGAGACACAAAGCAGACAAACTGCAACATTGCCTGGCATAACGATGGTACTTGAAGGCGGACTCCGCTCAAATTGTCGCCACAAAGGGCCGACTACGAGACCATTATGAAACTCGACGGACTTCATAATGGCTCGGACAAGAGCCGCACAAATCCCAAAGTTACCACCAGATAGATGATGGAAGGGCCGAAAGCGTTGGGTAATTCTAAGTGTTGGATCCAAGTCCAACTATCCCGTGCAGGGAGATATAGCCAACGGCTCAAAATTCGGTTAATCCCAACCAACATCTACATTGCCACAGCTTATCCACTATCATAGCCGGTGTGAACTATAAAACATAAATTCAGCACGGTAGGTGCCACTGCAACTGCAGCGAACCCCGTGATCAAAGATCTATAAATTAACTAATCAATAAAACCGAAACTAAATCTGTTTATCAATTTATCAAATTTCTTAACAAAACAAAAAAAAATATTTCCCTGAAATGCACAGACCACTATTCAAGTCAGGCACTCCAGGTACTCAAGCCCAACAAATCAAAAATTGAAAAATTTAAATTATAATTAAAATTTAATGAAACCATTAGAAAACCAACAAAGCTAAAATGTTTGGGCGCCATATGTAGCAAAGCAACGAATGGTGCTATTAAGAATGAAATGAACAACAAAACCGCAAGCTTGGGCGCCATATGTAGCAACCACGGAAGTCACCGCAGTTGCAGACATTAAGTTCTGGCAGAGGGGTGTGTAGCCCGGGGTGGCATACTGAGGCCGGCTAGCGCTCAGTCGTGTCGTGGGTCTTCCGGGACACCCTCTGCTCGTGCTGAGCCACCTTACATAAAAACTAGCACAAAGGGAAAAGGATGGGAAAGGGAGAGGTCATTTTGAGAAATGAAAAATTTAGGAAAAAATTTAATAAAACATGACCGTTTATTGAACTCAAAAAAAAAAATTTACAAATTCAACAAAAGTATGTCAATTCAAATAAAACAAACCGGCCCCTCAATAATTTTATGTACGGAGCAAAAACAATCCAATTAAATAATTCATTTAAAGGAAAACAAAAGAAAAACAAGAATTTGTTGATGTGATAAATAAATACTCACAATAGGTAAATACTCACTCCTTTTCCTCGTTGATCTCCGAGCGCTCGGCGAAGACAAAAAAAAGGGTGTGGGGCCACTGAAAACCAAATTTTAAATTAACTTTAAACTAATTTTAAAATTCAATCACTAATAGAACGGCCAATTATCATTCTCCACGATCCGTCAATATGGTACACTCGCAAACACGAAAACGTTAATTCAGGCACTTGGCCCTCTTCGAAACCCAACCAAATGGGTCCTTTTTTCTTGCTTTTTCTGTTTTTTTAAACGGAAGAATTACTCTCGCACTTTGTTCTATTTCAATTACGTCAATTTCACTAATTAAATCTTTTGCGTATAGTTAAGACTGAGACGGTCCCGCACTTCAAATTAACAATATAGTTCTCAAACTTCAAACTCTCACTTATTCAATCTTTTTCATATATTTAGTATTGAGGCGGTCCCGCACTTCAAATTATCAATATAATCCTCACATTCCAACTTTAATTCACTTTTCCACTTTTCCTACTTTGATTCTGTCACTGAAGTCAATTTTCAAAACAAAAATTCTATCCTCCAAATTAAAAATTCCTTCAGTTTTCTAATTCTTTCACTTTTTCCCTCCGTCACAAAAAAAAACAGCCAAAATACCCATTCCACGAAAAGAAACCACAGAAAAAACTCCCTCTTCTTTCCCAAATCAAAATCTGACTGCTTTTCGCGAATTAATTATTCCGCCCCGCCAAACACAATTCTTTCTTCACTTCCAGTCAAATATCCACTGCCCCAATCCTAACCACTTCATTTCACTTTCCACCTTTTATTCCATCCGATCCCGCAATCCAATTTCCCAATCACCGCTGCCGCATCTGGGTAACGTAATCGAAGTTCATTACACTTCGATTCCGCTACCCACACATTTTTGTTCCCGTATCGACAATCAAAATAGTATCCATTGACTTGCATATATGGCAATTTACATCCCCAAGAATCGCTTGATTGAATGTAAAGTGTCACATATACATTACGAAAACTATTGATTTTGCCGATACCCCAAAAAGAATACTTCCGTGCGCCCGGGAGAACTTGAACTCAGGGTTCCAGCAGACCCAAGATCGAGGGCTCACGACGCAGCCAATGGAGCTATGCCTTATCGATCTCCCATTCATCAGATTAGCAACTTCAACGATGTATCTGGGCATGAGATTGAATTTTGTTAGTAGGGAAACGTGACTTAATTTTCGTTAGTAAGAAAAATAAAATTTGTTAATGGGAACTAGTGAATAGAATTTGTTAGTATGAAGGAAGGAATTAGGTTTTGTTAGGAAGAATGAATAGAATGAAATTTTGTTAGTGGGAATTAATGTAGGGAGTGTTGTTAGTGGGAAGATTAAACTTCTTATTTTATTACTAGGGTGTTCTAATTGGAAATCAGGGAAAGGAAAGGATTGTGATGAGGTGGACATAAAAATTAAAGGGAAATAGGAAAAATGTTAATAAAAATAAATAAATACATAGAGGAAAAGGTAGGAGTGCCCAAAGGAAAGTGACAATGTTAGGGCGGCAATTTGAAGTTGCGAATGGGAGGAAGTTGGTACGCCGGAATTCGCAACACTTGTACAAAATAATTGCTGTTAGGTAGTATAAATGAAAACACACGCGTTGACTATTCGACTTCAAGTGAAGTTTATTTTGGATATCAATCTTTTATATTAAAACTAAGTACATCGTAGAGTTGTAATTCCCACGCCAAGAAATGCAAACGCAACGAGTATTAAAAACTAAGTACATCGTAGAGTTGTAATTCCCACGCCAAGAAATGCAAACGCAACGAGATTCACCTATTCTTAAATAGGTAGATCACGTTGCATCCACATCTGAATCTTGTCTAGCGCACATCGACAAGACATGTCGAAGCGCGCTAGACAAAACAAGTGTCAATTACAGCTCCACGATGCACGTACAATTTATTGTCTTGAAACAAGAACTTTAAGAATTTTGATGTACAATGATGAACTTTAGGTGGTGATATCTATGAGAATCAACATATGGGAATTTTGTTTTTCTGTAATGTCGAATTGCTGACCAAGATATTTTTGATGTTGATTCTCATAGACATCACTTCACATTGTAGTTTGCTACATCCTCCCCCGCGTTGAACGGTCCGTTCAAACTTCTGCTTGGCTTACTGGTAGGCTGTGACGTCGAGGTCGAGGAACGGGTCTTCGAGTACGGGAGCGGCATAGAAGATGTTTGAATTTGTATGTGAGGAAAGCGGTGAGAGCAATGATTGAACCAAGGCTGATATATCCCACCATGTAATGATGAACATCGTCCGTGTCGAGCTCGGTGGAATCGGAGAAATCCTGCGCCTGCAGTTGAGTTTTTAATGCGTCGATTTCAGCTGCATATGTCTGATAGTGGCTAGACGTTTTATTTGGAATTCCCAATAGCAACGAATCGCTATTTGTGCCGATGTGAGCCTTTGTGTAGGACGTTCCAAAATTACTGAAATAAGTGCGGTGGCCTTGAATGGTTGTAGTGTCGGATTTGAGTACGCAGTCTGGCTCCATTTCAAGAATCCCTGATCCTGCCAAACTCATTGTGGACGTGTTTCCGTTACATACGACATGAAGTGTCGTCCGGGTTTTAAGAGCGAAAATCCATTTGTTGGAATGAGTTATCTGATCCCAAATCGACGGCATTTTGATTTCGGTTAAGGCGCATTCGGTAGAGGTTGGTATGTCCTTTAAAAGCATAATTTCACAGGTACTGATGTTGGCCACCTGATGGTATAATGGATGAGACTGTTTACATAAATGGGTCGTTGGTTCCATCCAGCTGCAAGACGTATATTCTTGTTCTGTGAGCGGATAGTATACGTCACGATGAGGGCTTACAATCAAGTAATTAGAACTGGGAAGTATTGCCATAAGCCGGTTGTGTTGTAGTGTTGGAATTGGAAACAGCTTGAACAGATCAAATGTAGCTACGTTAATAAGTGGGACTTCCAATTCAAATATTCTTTCGTAATTTTTGCATCAATTGATGCCACCTTGAATAATTGGAGGTAGTTTTCACGTACTACAGGTAGACGCTGCGCCTCGGGTAAGTGTTCTTTTATGTTGGCTATTTCTTCGCTCAATTGTTGCTGCGATAGTAACAACGGATTAAAATTTCCGTGTTGTGTATCAGTGATTACGTCTATTATGGAGGCCTGGATTCTTTGTAGATTGAAGGTGATCAAAGTCATTTGAAATGACAGAGTCATGATCAGATTAGTGACCTTATCTTGGCTGGATTCACTGTTGGGACTCTTCCCTTCATTGGACAATCGGTCTAGTTCCGTCTCTATTGCCATGAACCTTTTCTGGATGGTTTGCTCACTCTTTCCAATTATATTTAATGTCGAATAGATGATGGATGTCTGATTTTTTAAAAGAGAAAATATTTTTTTTCTGATTGCCCTTTACACTGTTGATTGTGTGCGACATTTGATTAGCGTACTCCTCGTCTCATACGCCAAACAAGGATTTGGCCACACTTCCCACTATATTGAATGCTCCTCTTTTTGATCTAGGCTTCAAAAAATTATTTATGGTTATAAGCTCACTTTGCATGTGGCTGAAATGGGTCATTAGCTGTACGCAACCAGTCTTGTAGTTTCCTCGATCGCAGAGTTGTTGCAGCAGCTCCGTCCCGTTTCGTAATATCGAGAACTCGGCCCAGTATGGCTGTAAGTCATAGTAGATCAACAATTTCCATTCGCTCGATGATAGATATGCATGGCCCAATGATTGGAAATGCAAACCTGGATTAGGACCAATAGATGTTGTTTTAATCTGTTCCGTGTTTACCATAGGAACAAGTAGGCAGGCCAACAACATTGATATAATTGATACTCCTTTGATTCGTTTTTTGGGTTGATCCCTGGAGCTACCCGCTTCTATGTCGTCTTCTGAGACTGATCGTTTTCGAGGCTCAGTGAATTCTTCATCAGCGCATGTGACTTCCTCTATCGGGAGAGGGGCAAGCCTATTGATAGGTCTTTTGAATATGCCGAACGATGTTTTTACGTCAGCCACACGAACATAGCCGTCGTCGCCTCTATAAACCTTGATAATTTTGCCCAGTGGCCATTTCATTACAGGCGTGTTGTCTTCCTTGATAATAACGATTAAACCTGGTTGAACATTCTGACTGCTCTGCTTCCATTTCGAACGCTGTTGTAGTTGGTTCAAGTATTCGTCTGACCAGCGCTGCCAAAATTCTTGTTTAATATGGCGTACAGGTTTCCATTTGGTAAGCAATCCACCCTTCAGTGGTTCTGCTAGGGGATCTACAGTAGCGGTTAAAGGCTCTCCGATGAGCAAATGTCCCGGTGCGAGCGCGGTGAGATCGTTTGCATCTGTTGGTAGTGGTGTTAATGGTCTTGAGTTGAGAATGGCTTCGATTCCTACCACCAGTGTTTGTAATTCCTCGTAAGTTAAAGTTGCTGCTGATGTGCCTCTGAGCAGCAAATATTTTGCCGATTTAACAGCGGCCTCCCACAGCCCACCAAAATGAGGTGCACGAGGCGGTATAAAGTGGAAGTCAATGTTCCGGTCATTACAAACAGCTGCAATTTTTTCTTGTGATTTAACGGATTATAAGGACAAGGAGAGTTCTTTGAACTGATGATGTGCTCCCACAAAGTTGGTTGCGTTGTCACAATACAGATTTTTGCAATGGCCTCGCCTGCCGATGAACCGTTTGAGGGAACCGAGGAAAGCTTCTGTGCTAAGATCACTCACCAGCTCTAAATGCACCGCCTTTGTGGCAAAACAACAAAATATGGCAATGTAGCCCTTTTGCGGTCGCGTTCCTCGCCCACGATAATGAATCATCATAGGGCCACAGAAATCGACGCCTGTATTGATGAAGGGCCTTGCAGGCTACACACGTGTAGGTGGTAAATTTCCCATAAGTTGAGAAAGTAGCTGTGGGTTCGCTCTATTGCATCGTATGCATTGTCGCACAATAGATCGTGCTAACGTTTTTCCCTTTATTGGCCAGAAGCGTTGCCTTGTTGTCGCGAGTAATGCTTGTGGACCATGGTGGCAATTGTCGTGGTGAATATCAGCCATTAGTGACTTAGTCAGCGGATGTTTGTACGGTTGTAGCATTGGATGTTTTGCATCAAATGATAGGTTTGATGCCTCTAGTCTACCTCCAACACGCAGTATTCCCCTTTCGTCAAGAAAAGGTGTCAGGTCAACTATTGGGCTAATTTTGTTGAGCTCTCTCTGATGAAACAAGGCCTTTATTTCATCACGAAATTCATCTTGCTGCATACACTTTATAATGACCTCTAATGCTCTAGATAACTCGTGACTTGTGAGTGAATTGGCCAAAGATGTATTCGACGTGAGTCTTTTCCGCATGCGTTCTGTGAATCTGAGCAAATATGCGACAATCCGCTGTAATCTTTTGAAGGAGTTTCGATGATGAATATCGTCAACAAAATTGGATGCCTTGATAAATGCTGTCATCGATGCAAGTTTTGCCTTCGTTTCTAAGTTACATGACTGTCGCTTGGTATATTCTGGCGGCCATAGTGTCTGAGCTCCATGCAAAAAGGGTGGTCCATATAACCAAATGTTACATCTTGCCAATTCTGTGGGTGCAATACCACGAGAGAGAATGTCAGCGGGATTGTTTTTTGAGTCCACATGTCGCCACTGTTTTGTTACAGAAAATGATTGAATGCATGATACCCTATTAGCAACAAAGGTATTGAATGCTGAAGCAGTTGCGCTGATCCACCCTAAAACAATTTCAGAGTCAGTCCAGAAGTAATGCAGGATCTCCTCCATTTGTAGGGCAGCTTTGACTCTTTGGGCAAGCTCCGTACCCAATTTTGCGGCGCATAGCTCTAACCGTGGAATCGTTATTGGACGAATCGGAGCCAAACGTGATTTTGAGCACAGAAGTCGAACGATAATTCTCCCATCCATCAGGGTTGCTCGAGCGTAGACCGCAGCACCATATGCCTTTTCTGAGGCATCACAAAAGATATCTAACTGGAATTGTTTGGGTTTCTCTCTCGCAAAAACGTGGCGAGGAAACTGTACCTTTTCTAAAGCTTGCAAATTCCTTTGAAAGCTGAGCCACCTAGTATACATTCCTTCTGGCAAGGCCGCATCCCAATCCAGCTCTAAGCGCCAAATGTCCTGCAGGAAAACCTTGGCGGTGACGATGACCGGACCCATAATGCCTAGTGGATCAAACATTCTAGCGATGTCGGAAGATACTGTCCTCTTCGTTATTTTTGTACCCTAGTGGTTATATTGATTCGTATTTAGAAATCATCAACCTTAGGAAGCCAAGTTTGGCCGAGCGTTTTAATGAAATCTTCAGTGTGACTGCTAAAATCGAACAGCACTTCTTTGTCATCAGGAGCAATATTGTACGAAAGGCGAGGATGGCTGGCACACCATTTGTGGAGCTTCATACCAGCGCCTTCTAATATTTTGATTAGATCATCTTGCACTTGAATTGCATCTGCTAAGGTATCTGAGCCCGTCATGACATCATCCACGTAAAAATCTCGTTTTAATACATTGGCACCAAGTGGGTAACGCTGCATTTGATCCTGAGCAAGCTTTTGAAGACATTTAGTTGCCAAATAAGGAGCACACGTCGTTCCATATGTAACGGTGTTTAACTGGTAGTAACGTAGTGGCTGACTTGGTTCATTTCTCCGGACCAACAGTTGGTATTTACCGGTCATCAGGATGCAGCACGATCTGCCGGTACATCTTTTGTATATCAGCTGTAAAAACATAGCGAGGTCGCCGGAAACGGAGCAAGATTGAAAACAAATCGTCTTGAATTGTTGGTCCAGTATGCAGTATGTCGTTCAAAGATATATTTGTAGTTGTCTTGCAGGAGGCATCGAAGACTACCCTGAGTTTAGTTGTGCTGCTTTCGGGTTTTAGGACACAATGGTGTGGGAGAAAATAACGTGAGCCTTCACACGATTGCAAGGTTACCTCTTCCATATGACCGAGCTTGATGTATTCATTTATGAACTCCTTATAGTGCCTCTGCAGCTCGGCATTCTTTTGAAGTCTCCGTTCTATTCCGAAGAATCTGCGAGTGGCAATATCCTTAGATTCGCCTAATTTTTCGGGATCGTCATTGAACGGCAGTCTCACCAGAAATCGGCCCTCGCGGGTTCTTTGTGTCGTCTGGCAGAAATGTGTTTCGCAAGATTTCTCCGCTGAAGTATGATGCGGTTGGTTGTCCGTCACTTCCTCTAGCTTCCAAAACCTTTCAATTGTGTTATTCAGCCTTTGATCTTCTGTAAGAACTCCGCAAGTAACAGAAGCGGTGTGATCAGTGTTGACCTTGTCGGCCACAATCCATCCAAGAAGTGTATTTTGCAATACTGGCAATTCGCTGCCTAACTTTATTTGGCCAACCGATAGCAAATCATAGAAGTGTTCAGCACTTAGAAGAAGGTCAATGCGTTCCGTATGATGGAAGTTTGGATCAGCTAGCTTCAAATTTTTTGGTATTGGCCATTCCGATATGTTTAAGTCCATCGATGGCTGAGGAGATATTATTTTGTCGAGTACATATGCCTCTAAGTGCGTAGTGTATGCATTCAATCGTGACTGCAATACAATGTTTACCCTTTTCTGGGTCCTTTGAGTAGTGCCTCCAACGTTTTCAATGCATGTGGCGTGAGACCGAGAAGATAAACCCAGCTTCCTTACAATGCGTTCAGTTATTAGATTGACTTGTGATCCGGGATCCAATATGGCTCGGCACTCCATGCTTTTTCCGTTGCTGCTTGTAAGCTTAACAATAGCAGTACTTAGGAGTACATAACCGCTCGTCCTTTTGTTATGGAGCGTAGTCAAAGATAATGACGATGTATCCTGACGTTGTTTGACTTCTGGTTTTGGGTCACTGGAGGTCTTGGATACCTCCATTTTCTGCTTAGGTTCGCTGTTCAAGTGCAACAGGCTGTTGTGTTTTCTTGAGCATTCTTTACATCCTCGCGATGTACAGGCAGCAGCTCGATGTCCTTCCTTGAAGCAGTTAACACATATTCCCTTGGTTTGGACTAATTTGAGCCTTCTTCATGGAGTAAGCTTCAAAAATTCTGGGCAGTAATAGATCGGATGGGTTTGATTGCAAACCAAGCATGACGATGTTGCCACTGCTGCAGCTGTAGCCTTTGTGGTTTTCTTCCGAGCTTCCGCAATGCCTTTGGTCTTGTTGCCTAAAGCCTCTAGTGCTTGAAAACGCATTTCCAAGAATGACAAAAACCCTTTCATTGGTTGCAGACTGCGCGGATTCGTTAACGATTGCTCATACAAAGAATGAGTAGCAGAGTCCAGCTTCTTTATCAGGATGTGTAGAAGCATTGGATCCCATCCTTCAGTACTGATGTTCATATTTTCTAGACCTCTAATGCATTCTTGAGTCGTATCATGTAGTGATCTTACGACTGCGGCTGATGGCTTATCGCTTGCACAAGATGGTTGGCCCAGTAGTTTGTTGATAAGAGCAGCAACCAATAATCTCCGATTATCGTATCTATCATTGAGCGTCTTCCAGGCTGACTCATAATTATCGTCGGACAATGCAAAATTCCTTAGAAGTTTTCCAGCCTCTCCTGTCAAGTTAGCTTTGAGGTACCACATCTTCTGGCAGTTTGACATCGTTTGATTGTGCACCATCTGTACGAAAAGGTCGTGGAATGGTCGCCATTGGAGATATTCGCCATCAAATTTAGGGAGCGTAATTTTTGGAAGGTTTACTCCAGGACTTGAAGATGCTAACGGGGCTGATGCAGGTGTAGGTCTCAGCTCTTCGAATTTAATTTCGAGTCGAATCAACCAATCCTGAGTGATCTCTTCAAGTTTTATGTGTTGGTTGAGATCGTAACCGAATATCACTGGGTCATCGGTGCGCTCTAATATTTCTTGATGATAGCCCTCTAGCTGTGTCCAATATTTGTTGATCAACTCTATTTTTAGCTTGTAAAAAGGGCGAGGTTGTTCAGCTACATCTAGCCGGGCGACCAATCGTTGTAATGAGTCAGCTAGTGCTTTATGCCTTCGAATAAGCTTCAGGACTTTTTCATCATCGGTTGGTGAGGGCTTATTAGTCATGTCAGACCTACTAGGCGTATCAGCGCGAGGCATCTCAGCTGGTTCCTTGTGGATGTCTTCAGCCGCATGCCTTAACGCCAGCAATTTTTCCTTGAAGTGCGCTTGAAAGTTCTGGAAATTGGTTTGTGTTGTTTCATAGAGCTCACTCAAAAAATATTTGTGAGTCATGGGCACATCCTTCAATGCTCGGATTTTGGAATCCGTTTCCTCGAAGATATCCCAGGATGCCTCAATTCTTCGAAGCCTCTCTTCAAAATACTCCAGCCTTTACTTTCGGGCAGCGGGATCCTTCTTATAGTTAGCAATCACTGCATCGATTTCGGCAGCTAAACGCGTCTGCTGCTCTGCTAAGCGATCCATGTTGTTCGAAAAATGCGGTGTTTCAAAAACGATGGATTAACTCCTGCTACGATCTTGATCACGTCGGGGTCACCAAATGTTGAATCAAGACTCCTTTGCCTTGACTTTTCTGAACTTGGGCCTTATGCCAAGTTCCGTTACTCCAGTGCAATGTACTGGCGTAACTTTAATTGTAACTATTGGCCTTATGCCAATAACTAATACGCGTGTTTTTTTATTTTGCACAAGTGCATAAACTTGTACAAAATATAATTGTGTTGATTTGGTTGGCCTCATGCCAATTACACCAACTTATTCCAGTTCTTTACTAGGATACAAGTAGTTCTAATTTGCACAAGTACGTAAACTTGTACAAAATAATTGCTGTTAGGTAGTATAAATGAAAACACACGCGTTGACTATTCGACTTCAAGTGAAGTTTATTTTGGATATCAATCTTTTATATTAAAACTAAGTACATCGTAGAGTTGTAATTCCCACGCCAAGAAATGCAAACGCAACGAGTATTAAAAACTAAGTACATCGTAGAGTTGTAATTCCCACGCCAAGAAATGCAAACGCAACGAGATTCACCTATTCTAAAATAGGTAGATCACGTTGCATCCACATCTGAATCTTGTCTAGCGCACATCGACAAGACATGTCGAAGCGCGCTAGACAAAACAAGTGTCAATTACAGCTCCACGATGCACGTACAATTTATTGTCTTGAAACAAGAACTTTAAGAATTTTGATGTACAATGGTGAACTTTAGGTGGTGATATCTATGAGAATCAACATATGGGAACTTTGTTTTTCTGTAATGTCGAATTGCTGACCAAGATATTTTTGATGTTGATTCTCATAGACATCACTTCACATTGTAGTTTGCTACAATATTAATTGGCGGAACTTTCTCTGTATTTTTGGCAACTTGTTGAGGAGGACCAGCAGAACTGCGATCTGGTTTCCTCTCCTTGTTTTTATTTTTTAAATAAAGGATAAAATTATTATTGTTATTTTGACTAACATTACCTTCAGTACTTTCGTCAACTTCCATTTCTTGTTGGAGTCCGTCCAGCGCTGCATAGTAGTTTTAGCTGTCGTTAGCGCCTGCAGCACTTAGTATATCTTCTGGGATGACTTGTTTGACAGCTTTCTTCTGCTTAGTTTCCGTATTTATTCGTCGTGCCTGTTCTGCATCTTGAACTTTCTTCGCCCTCTTGTACATATCTTCGAACGTTTTCAGTCGTAGTTTCAATTCCTGAATTTCAGCTTGAAGTTGACTCACTTCTTGTTTGTATTCGACTACTTGAGTCTTACGCCCGCCATCTGCGGAGTCCTGGTTACTCGTGTCTTCTCTTATTGACGCTTGCCGCCAATTTCGCATTGCTACTCTCCCCGGGCCCTCCAACGGAGGGAAACCTTCGGGCTCCTCCATACAGCAGTCCCGAGCTAGTCTTTGGTTTATTTGCTTTTGTTGATTTATTGATTCCGTGGGTCGATGCCTTCGACGATAAATGCTTTTTCCAATAAAATCAAAATTTGCTTTTGAATGGCTTGTAAAAAATTAATTCAATTTTTTGAAATTGACTTTTGTGAAAAATTTATTAATTTTTGGAATTAATGACAGGGTCTATTAAAAACACGTCTACACGCAACGATTGCTAGAGGTAGAATTCATCACACTTGGCAAATACAGTATCGAAAACGTGGGCAAATTTGTGTATTTAGGGGCCCAAACAACGAAAACGGGTAATAGAAGAGACAAAATATGCTGAAGAATACAGCTCGCAAATAAAATATTTTATACAGTTTTGAGACCAGCTGCATACACAGGAAAACAAAGCTACAAGTATATAAATCTGTGATAAGACCTGTGTTATTCTATGGGTGTAAAACATGGATACTAACCCAAGCATCCGCAAATATATGGAACGCCTTTGGGCGACGGGTCCTGAGGCGAATAATCGGAGCGAAGCTTGACGGGGACCAATGGCGAACCCGATACAACCATGAGCTGTATGAAATTTTTGACGAACCGAAGGTAACAACGATTGTAAGACTGCGGAAGCTGCAATGGGCTGGACACATGAATCGTATGCACGAACAACAAATAGCCAAAAAGGTATTCGTTGGGAGAACTGATGGCCGGAGACCAGTGGAGAAACCGAGAAAACACTGGTCTGACTTGGTTGACGAAGACAGTTCATCGCTGCTCAGATTTCGGAATTGGAAGATGCGGTCAATGGACCGAGACAGTTGCTACGAAGAAAAAGAAGATTAATTTCTTTGAGGATATTTGGTCTAATGTCTACGCCGATAAACCAGAAGCATTTGAGCACTTGGGAGTCAAAATTCAACGTTTTATTCCCGAAAATAAAGCCAGTAGATGTTAAAATCATTTTTCTTTAATTTCAATTTTAAGTTTTCTTCCTATAAAACAATGTTTTTAAAAAGCAAGTATCTTCTCTCTTGGATGTAAAACGATAGTACTAGGTATGTTAAATATTGAGTTCTATTCACATCCAGTGCAAATTTTATGCAAATATCAATTTGCTCAATCCGTGTGTGATATACTGCACACATTTACCGTAATTGTTTATTTTCATTTCGAGTTGTAAGTGGATATAGTTAGTAAAATGAGGTTTTCATCTGCATCAATTCCTTTAGTTATTCATTTGTTTCTTTATGATTATTTTTCAGGGTATTCTTCACTGCTGGTTGTTCGATAAAACGTGAATCCTCTAGCTTATGACCCACTAGAACAAACTCAATTCCTATAGTTTATGACTTGCGGAAGAAAACATGTTGGTGTGTAGAAGCAATTGAAGGGCCATTAAGTTTACTTGCGTGTATGTTTTTAAATTTGTTTGATGTTTTATGTGCACTTTAATGGATAGCTTTCATTAAGCAAATTAATCAATCTCACAATAAAATTGTGTCAACGCCAGTAATGGAGATCCATGGAATTTTCTAAACATGCGTATAAACTCAACTGATCACCCTCATTATCCTGCTAAATATTTTTGGACACATTCGAACCACAATATTGTTCTCTTCGCAAACTATTTTGCGTCATTTCTAATTTTAGCTACTTGCTTCAGATTTTGACGCTTTTATAAGACCTTATCTGTTAATGTTATTACATTTTATTGTCAGATGCCCGAAATTCCATCAAAATACGCTTTTATTGTAACTTTCGAAAATGTCTATTTAACCAATCAAATTTTAGCATCAGCAAGATATATACTTTATAAGATCGTATTGTAACATATCGAATTAAAAAAAAAGTACTGCAAACAAATGTGTAGTTTAAACATTGGCTAAAAAACTGAATGCTAAATGGAATAAAAA
>OZ017739.1:259891664-259896664 GCA_963969285.1 Odontomyia ornata
CAGCGAAGGCAGTAGTAACCACTTCACCAGCCCCGCTTATAACCGCAGCGCAAAGCACATCCAGAAATGTGCAAGCACCAATATTCGATCGCAAACGGTCTGGAGTATTTACAAAATCCAGTTTGAAGCCGCCGCTAGGATAAATCTCTGGAATGAGCAGGAACGAGCAACTGCATTAATTCTTGCTCTAAGGGGCCCAGCTGCCAAGCTTTTGCAGACTATCCCCGTTGAGCTGCATTCAAACCCGCCTGCTATAATGAATGCGCTGGACATGCGTTATGGAGACGATCATCTGAAGCAGATTTACCGGGCACAGTTACGGCATCGGATGCAGAAGTCTGGCGAAACCTTACAGCAGCTAGCACAAGACATTGAGCGACTGGCACTTGTGGCTTACCCAGCGTACGACCCAGAACATCGAGATGACGTAGCAACAGAAGCATTCATCAGCGCCTTAAAGGACAAGGAATTGCAGCAAGCCGTGCGGTTAGCTCAAAAGCAAACGGATAAAGACGCATTGATTTATAGTCTTAACTTCGAGCCAACACAAAATGTGACTCGTACCACTGCCCGGGTCCGTGAGTTAGTGACAGACGAGTGCAGGTGTGAGCGCGTGGAAAACGAGCGAGAGCCGTAGGCAAATGGTGCGCCTAGATGCTGGAATTGCGGAAAGAAGGGGCACCTGCAAAGAGACTGCAAGAAGCGAAGAAAACGGAGCTATTGTCCAGGATGGTGGAGATCCAGACCGTGCCAGGAGCCTAGAATGGAGGCCCATCAAACTGCAAGGGCCAACTTCGTGGAGCAAACGTTAGCTAGGAGGATCGACATCCCCAGCACCCCCATCACCGTGCCAAGGCAACATCGTGGAGAAGCAGACAGATGCCTTCCTGGTCAAGTTGATGAAGAACATTGCACCATAACAAACGACACTGGTGCAACCCGATCGACGATCCGGCCAGACCTAGTGTGGCCCCAACTACTTCACAAGGGCAGAGTTCATGGAAATGCTGACGCCCTATCTCGTCATCCATGTCCAGCTAACTGCAAGCATTGCCGGCAGATTGAGGAAAAGGAGCCGACCGTTGATCTGCAAGTGATAACGGCCGAATTCGATGAAGGTTGGTCAGCGGAGGAGATTCGAAATGCCCAGTTAGCCGATGAAGACATCGGACCATTGCTCGTATGGAAGGAGACAACTGGGCGACCGGAGTGGAAGGACGTTTCAATGCATGGCGCAACCCTGAAAAGCTATTGGGCACAATGGAACTCCCTTCAGGTAGAGGGTGGCATACTCAAGCGGAAATGGGAAACGGCGGATGGCAGCTCCTATAGGATGCAAACTATACTTCCCAAAAGCCAAATCCACGACGTGGTTAAGGAGATGCACGAAGGATCCTTGGCGTGAACAAGACCTTAGCGAAATTGCGGGAAAGGTTTTACTGGCTCCACGCTCGAGAAGACGTCGAGGATTGGTGCCGCAGATGCACAATTTGCGCTTCCGTCAAAGGTCCAAAGCGACGACTGAGAGGAAAAATGCAAACCTACAACGTGAGTGTACCGTTTGAAAGGATTGCTGTTGACATCGTAGGACTCTTTCCTGAATCTGAATGGGAAAATCGATACACGCTGGTTGTAGCCGATTATTTCAGCAAGTGGCCCGAGGTCTACCCCATTCCCAACCAGGAAGCAACTACTGTAGCCGAACAGCTAGTGTTAAATTGGGTCAGTAGGTACGGTGTACCTTGCGAACTACATTCGGATCAAGGCCGAAACTTCGAGTCACTAGTTTTTAGCGAAATGTGCGAGCTGCTCGGAATACGGAAAACGAGGACAACACCGCTGCATCCCCAATCCGATGGAATGGTCGAACGTTTCAACGGCACTCTCAATAAACATCTGGCCAAGATGGTTGACGAGAACCAAAGGGACTGGGACCGACATATTCCACTATTTTTGATGGCGTACAGAGCTGCCGAACATGCATCGACGGGCCAAGCCCCAGCCAAAGTCATTTTTGCAAAGACTATTCGTCTGCCAGCTGACATAAAGTTTGGAACACCCCCCGCGAAACCCCAAACCATCTCGGAGTACGCAAGTGTATAAGACAACGGTTGAACCAGATACATCGGACAGTGCGAAAACACCTCGAATCGGCTACTGACCGCATGAAGACCAGGTATGATCTAAAGGCTAATTCTACTGGCTTCCAGCAAGATGACTTGGTGTGGTTATATAACCCGCAACGGCGAAAGGGTAGGTCTCCAAAGTTGCAACATAATTGGGAGGGACCATACCGAGTTACAAAGCGAATCAACGACGTCGTATACCGAATACAGGAACATCGTAAGCCAAGACCCAAAATGAAAATCGTGCACCTGGACCGTCTTACATACATACATACATACAAATTTATTGAATAAACAAGAAATGAATAAAACATACTGACAGCGAAACTGATTGTCTAGTAACTGAACATCGATAAAATTCGGTCGTAACCAATCCAATATATTAAATAATGATATGTTTAGAAAACGCTATCACTCAATGGCTTTATATCATAGAAATGAAACAGAAATTCACTAGCTAACTTGACATAAAACTTTAAAATTTAATATAGAGATAATCCAAAAAAAAAAAAATAAATAGATAGAAATTCACCATTGCAATTGAAAATAATATGTAATTATGTTGTATGTATATAAGTATTTTTAACCACGATCAAAAATGAAATATTGGTCTCCAATAGAGAAAAATAATGGCTTATGAGGAGCAAGTACTGAGGGCGTAAGCAGTAGGTAATTATCAACACACAAAAAGATTTAATAGAAGAAATATATCCATTTGTGTTTTCAATATTAATATTCTGACTAAACAATTCTCGAATGAAGGAATCAGAACGAGAAACCCAATTGGATAAACGTCTGATACTCAATTCAATCAAATAAAATAAGAATGGAAGCAGACACATGCAATAGCTAGTAAACAAACAGCCAATTGTCATTTGGACGTCGTACTTTTCGGCGTTACAACAATGGCTATCAGATGACGGATCATGGAGACTCTCCACAGTGATAAGGTAGAAGTGCCACTGGAAAGGTTTTTCCAAGGGAAAAGTGCATTAACCGCCATCGAGTTGATCTCAAACTTAAACCGTTGCTACGTTAAGCAGAAGTTATTTGAGGACGGTTGGTTAGTGGAGCGCTCTATTTTTGGTGATCAATGTGAATCCAAGGAGGAAGGCAACCCGAGCAGTGACCAATAAAATCATTCCAGTGACGAAGTTTTCATACGTAACACACAAGCAAGAATCGTTCGAGTTGTTTCATTAACCCAAGAATTGGATAATTTGTCAACACGAATATACGACGACGATGTTGTGAATTATCAAACGGAACGAAGGAGTGCACTACAAGAAGTGATTGCGCTGATACTTCTAGCGAAAGCAACGCGCAAGGAAAGGAGCCCCATACCTTCGAGCAGGGATTTAAGTTAAGTATTCTTTTCCATGATTTTGCTTAGTTGTAAAAATTTATTTTAGCCATACGTGATTTTGGTAAAGTGTAAGAATATAATTTTGTTAGTGGAATAAAATAGGAAGCTGTATTTTCCTTCGATAAGATTACAGAAGTCTGCGCATGGCTCGAGTGGATACAGGTGTCAGTGTTATACCTTTTTTTTTTTTTTTTTTTTTTTTTTGTGGTAGGGAGGTGAAGGCATTTATGCCCGCCGAGTCTGGCAGTGTGGGACTCCCATGGAGGATACCTTTGGACTACCCACTAAACACATCCCCTGTCAATCTGAGAACCTAGCCTGGAACCGTTTGGCACATTACTTCGGGCCAGGTCTCGTTTTGTTACGCCGTGGGGCGCCTTCAAGCTGGGGAGTCCCTTTCCTAGCGGGAGGGGAGGGGGGAAGAGGAATTGCCAGAAGAGCGATCCCCCAGCCCCAGTGCCTCCGGCTGCTGTGAGTCCCTTTTATATTTTAGGACTGCCCGAGCATAATGTGCCACCTGGTTCCATTTGTCAACCGATTCGAGCATCACCGCAACTATATTATCCGGGGTGAGCTCTCCCGTCTCCCTGTAGAGTTCCCTTCGCAGCCTGGCCCATTTGGTACACGCAAAAAATGTGTGACAGGCATTGTCCTCCTCTCCTGGGCAAAACCGACAATCGGGAGACCGTGACTTGCCGATCTTGTGCAGGTAAAAGCTCAAAAGCTGGGTCAGATAGAAGTCAGTCTCACCATGCCTTCGATTTAGCCACGGTCTCACATCCGGGATGAGGCGCGCAGTCCACCTTCCCTTCGTGCAATTCCTCCAAGACTGCTGCCAATCGTTGAGCGAGCGTTGTCTCTCCTCGCGGACAACGATCTCCCTCGAATCCTCGTTTCGGCGCAGGTAAATAGCGCGGCGCTCTCTTGCAAGGAGGGCGACAGGTATCACGCCTGCAATCACTCTCACCGCCGAGTCGGAGACTGTTGGATACGAAGATGCAATTCTCAGTGCTCCTCTTCTCTGTACCTGTGCCAATCGTTTTCGGTATACCTCCTTGCTGAGAGCGTCGCCCCATACCTCTGCTCCGTACAGTAGCACTGACCCTACAGCACTCATCAAGAGGCGTCTTCTTGATGGGCTGGGTCCCCCTACGTTGGCCATAAGTCGACTCAGGGCCGATATTCCCGAAGCAGCCTTCTCAGCCGTTGCCCTGATTTGCTCAGAGAAACTCATCTTCGAGTCGATCAGTAGCCCCAGGTACTTCACCTTTATACCTTTCTTTTGTGTAAATAATTAGAAAAATACCTTCACTTGGCTCCAAGGAGTGTCCGCGTGATAAGAAAGTTGTTCAGCAATTGGTGCGCCCAAAAATTGGTGGAAGAAGGGTACAGATGTCAGAAGAAAGGGTATAGGTGTCAGAAGCATATATATATATATATATATATATATATATATATATATATATATATATATATATATATATATATATATATATATATATATATAT
>OZ017739.1:259899164-259901664 GCA_963969285.1 Odontomyia ornata
ATCACTTGCGTACTCCGAGACCGTTTGGGGTTTCTCAGGGGGTGTTCCGAACTTTATATCGGCTGGCAAACGAATAGTCTTTCCAAAAATGACTTTGGCTGGGGCTTGGCCCGTCGATGCATGTTCGGCAGCTCTGTACGCCATCAAAAATAGTGGGATATGTCGGTCCCAGTCCCTTTGGTTCTCGTCAACCATCTTGGCCAGATGTTTATTGAGCGTGCCGTTGAACCGTTCGACCATTCCATCGGATTGGGGATGCAGCGGTGTTGTCCTCGTTTTCCGTATTCCCAGTAGTTCACACATTTCGCCAAAAACTAGTGACTCAAAATTTCGGCCTTGATCTGAATGTAATTCGCAAGGTACGCCGTACCTACTGACCCAATTTAACACTAGCTGTTCGGCCTCAGTAGTTGCTTCCTGGTTGGGAATGGGGTAGACCTCAGGCCACTTGCTGAAATAATCGGCTACAACCAGCATATATCGATTTCCCCAATCGGATTCAGGAAAGGGTCCTGCGATGTCAACAGCAATCCTTTCGAATGGCACGCCTACGTTATAGGTTTGCATTTGTCCTCTCAGTCGTCGCTTTGGGCCTTTGACGGAAGCGCAAATTGTGCATCTGCGACACCAGTCCTCTACGTCTTCCCGAGCGTGGAGCCAGTAGAACCGTTCCCGCAATTTCGCTAAGGTCTTGTTAACACCAAGGTGGCCTCCCGAGGATCCTTCATGCATTTCCTTAACCACATCGTGGATTCGGCTTTTGGGAAGTATAGTTTGCATCCTATAGGAGCTACCATCCGCCGTTTCCCATTTCCGCTTGAGTACGCCACCCTCCACCTGAAGGGAGTTCCATTGTGCCCAATAGCTTTTCAGGGTTGCGCCATGCATTGAAACGTCTTTCCACTCAGGTCACCCAGTCGTCTCCTTCCATACGAGTAATGGTCCGATGTCTTCATCGGCTAACTGGGCGTTTCGAATCTCCTCCGATGACCAACCTTCATCGAATTCCGCCGTTATCAATCGCAGATCAACGAGCGGTTCCTTTTCCTCAATCCGTCGGCAATGCTTGCAGTTAGCGGGATATGGACGGCGGGATAGGGCGTCAGCATTTCCATGAACTCCGCCTTTCCGATGAACAATTTCGTAGTCGTATGACTGCAATCTTTCGATCCATCTCGCAACTTGTCCCTCGGGGTTTTTGAAGTTGAGCAACCATCTCAGTGATGCATGGTCCGTGCGAAGAACAAATTTCTGGCCATATAGATACTTGTGGAACTGCTTGGTGGCCTCTATTATAGCCAATAGCTCCTTCCTGGTCACGCAGTAATTCCTCTCACTTTTTGAGAGAACTCGACTGTAATAAGAGAGGACTCTTTCTTCGCCATTGATCTGCTGGGAGAGTACAGCTCCAATACCGCCGTTGCTTGCATCGGTGTCAACTACAAACATTTTTCCGGGTTTCGGATACGCCAGCACGGGTGATTCACACAGCTTTTCCTTCAGGGTCTCAAAGGCTGTCTGGCATTGTTCATTCCAGACATACGGACGATTTTTCTCGGTTAGCTGATGGAGACACTTAGCTATTTTGGCAAAGTCTTTGACGAATCTTCGATAGTAGGTCGCCAGACCCAGAAAACTTCGTAGTTGGCGCTTGTTGTTGGGTGTTGGCCAGCTTTTCACGGCTTCAATTTTCTCAGGGTCTGTTTTGACCCCTTCTGCTGATACGACGTGTCCCAGGTATTTTACTTCATCTGCGAAAAGAGTACACTTCTCGGGACTAAGTTTCAAATTTGCCAGTCGTAATCGGGAGAAAACCTCTTCTAAGTTCCGCACATGCTCTTCGAACGTTCTACCGATGACGATGATGTCATCTAGGTATACCAAGCAGGTTTTCCAGGTTAGACCACGTAGCACATATTCCATCAAGCGTTCGAAAGTGGCTGGAGCATTGCAAAGCCCAAACGGCATCACCACAAATTGCCACAATCCGGTCCCAACTGAAAATGCGGTCTTCTCTCGGTCCTTCTTGTCAATTTCTACCTGCCAGTAGCCACTCTTGAGATCGAGTGTAGAAAACCATTTTGCGTCGGCTAAAGTGTCCATGATGTCATCGATGCGTGGGAGTGGGTAACTATCTTTCTTAGTGACGTCGTTAAGCTGCCTATAGTCGACACAAAAGCGAGTGCTACCATCCTTTTTCTTGACTAGAACCACAGGCGCGGCCCATGGACTGACAGAAGGTTCAATAACGCCTTGTTTTTCCATGTCCGAGATCAGCGCGCTCACTTCTCCTTGTTTGGCTATAGGGAGACGTCTCGGTGCTTGTCGAATCGGCTTGGCTCCCTGTGTATCTATGACGTGAGTGACCATACTCGTTCGGCCTTGGTCATCCGGGCTTGTTGAGAAGATGTCACTGTACTTGGTGACCAGATCAGAGGCTCGCTTGAATAGCTGCACCGGCAATTTGACTTGCTTCAATATTTCAGACGTGGATTCCCGG
>OZ017739.1:259906664-259944164 GCA_963969285.1 Odontomyia ornata
ATGCTCCGTCGCACACCTGCCTGCTCGTCACCGAGCAGTTGGCTAAACAGTCGAGGGCAACGTTGCCACAGCCGCCTTACAGCCCGGATATGCCACCAGCGGACTTCTTTCTGTTCCCCAAGATCAAGAGACACCTTAAGGGGACGCGGTTCGGGACTCTGGAAAACGTTTAACGTGCTACGACGAGGCCTCTAGACAGCATCGAGGTTGCCGACTTCCAGGGAGCGTTCGGGGATTGGAAAACCCGGTATCAGCGTGTTATCGACTCCAATGGGGACTACTTTGAAGATTTCTAAAGAAAAATTGTACATATTTTGCCAATAAAAAATTTCCTGAGGTCAGTCCGGTTACTTATTATTCAGACCCTGTATATATATATATATATATATATATATATATATATATATATATATATATATATATATATATGTATTTATACATATATATATATACATATATATATATATATATATATATATATATGTATATATATATATATTAATATATATATATATATATATATATATATATATATATATATATATATATATATATATATATGTATATATATGTACAGATATATATATATATATATATATATATATATATATATATATATATATAGATATATCTATATAAGATCATGTTCAATGACTACATAAGCACTCAAGGGCATACAAACCCCGCAGGTGGAATGCTGGTCGACAAGAGCACTCTTGGAGGCTAGCATTCTTTGGAGAGTTCGGCCCCCACGTACCCGAGGAAACTCCGCAGGGGGAATGCCGGTCGACAAGACCACTCTTGGAGGCTAGCATTCTTTGGGGAGTTCCGCCCCCCGTACCCGAGGAAATTCCCGCAGGGAGAAAGCCGGTCGACAAGAACATTCTTGGAGGCTAGCATTCTTTGGGGAGTGCCGCCCCCACGGACCCGAGGATATGGGGGGTGCCGTGAGGTTCCCTCCTGGGATGACAGATAACGACTCTGATTGTATCTGGACTACGCTTTGGACAACAAACTGAAATTGACGCTTTGGGCTGGCGGATGTGATGGTTTGGACCTACTTGCTTTGCACAGTAGCGCCGAGGTGAAACTCGTGTGTGAACGGCTCCAATTCAACTATTATACCGTCTCCGTCCCGGTAAAACCTTGGCAGGCCTCGGAGTACGTTCGAAGTTCGCACCATTGGGTTGGTGGTGTAGGTTCGGTTGAGACGGACTCCCGATTAGCGCTGGTCTGGCTCTGAGCACTTGTCCCCATAAGGGCTTGTGCCAACCCTCGCATGGCCTCCCTGCTCTGCAAAGATAACCATGGGACCAAAAAGGCGACTACACACACGAACGGAGATAGCGGCTCCGAGGGCGGACCCAAAAAAACTGGAGCAATCAAAAGACCAAAAAAATCCAAAAAAGGAAATAAAAAATAATAGCAACGACGACGCAACCAGCAAACCTAAAAGCAAAGAGTGACCAGACACTGCGTGATTGTACCGCCAACGTTGAAAATGTGGCGGAAGTACTGCACTCGGAAACAGAACGCGAAAACCTCTCCCAAGGATGGTTGCAAGGTACAATTGCGGCCCAGCGATACGAAGAAGAAAGACTACTTCGAAAAGCGGGAGAGGTTCTGAAAAGAATACAAGCTGCATGCGACTCCCCAAAAATTAGCAAAGTAGCAAAGGAAGGGCTCCTTGAACTAGAGGAGCTCCTAGATCGCATAGGGCACTATCGGAGGAGCTGGTTAAGGGCCGAAGATGTACAGAAGGCTAAAGAGGCGCTCGGGGCAAAATCTAAAGGCGACATGCAGATAGCTCCATCATTAAAAGTCAATAAAAGAATGGCGTCTAGCCCAATCGAAGGAGATCGGGATAAAAGAAGGAAGGAAGAGGCACTTGACGGGCGTGGAGCACCAGATCAGGGGTTCCAGACAGTGCTTACAAAAGGAGTGAAGAAAGCCGCAAAGAAACTCCTTCAAAAAAAGCCAGAAAATAAAATTCGCACGGACGCCAAATTAGAAAAAGGACCTGATGCAAAGCAGGAGAGGCAGAAGCCCCGACGAACACCCCGGCAGCAGGCACTGCTTGTAAAGCCCCAAGATGGCCGATCCTACGCGGAGGTGCTGCGGGACATCAGGGGAAGCTTAAGGCCCGAAGACACCAATACTACCATTAAAGTAGTACGACAAACGCGGTCGGGCCACATACTGGAGACGCTGGTCAGAAGAATACTTGAATCAATTGCAACATTGCTCGAAATGGAAACAGACCTGCCAGAATGTTCAACCGGGTATGTTTGTAATCATCAAGCAGGATAATATGCCGGCAATGAACTGGCCACTTGGCCGAATCACAACAATTTATAAGGGCAATGATAGCTTCGTCCGTGTAGCCGGCGTGAAGACATCTTCAGGTGACTTGTTTGACTATCATTCAGTGAAGACAGACACTGTGAAGGAAGATATCCCTGAGTCTAAAAAGCGAACATCGATCGAAAAGGATCCAGAGCCCTGTTACTCCAAAGATCCACCCAAAAAACGGAGAAGAGGGACGTCGATTGTCTTACTACTTTTAGCCTGTCTGATAGTACCCTTGATACACGCAGAACCTGTTAAGATTTCAACTTTCGGACCGCATCCAGGACTGCATTTCAAATCATTAGGAATTGTATATTTATCGACAAGTGAATGGAAGCTCGTAATCTACTATAATTTAGGGCCATATTGGACAGAATTTACAACTTTAGAAAACGGAACGAATATGTTCCAACATCACTGATACCCAACACGGGAATTTCAACCCTTTATTGCTGTAGCAGCAGCGATTGAACGTACCGATATCTACAATCAAAGTGCATCTACCTGATACGCTGCGTTTTCCAGCAGCTAGCGACAACTTCTTAAGTCTGTTCAAGGTTGCATCAACTATCGCGACTAATCGAAGACTTCCTTATATTTGAATTCAAGATCCCACTTGTCAACACAATTGCTTTTGATCTCTTTAGACTTTATCCCATACCTACAGCAAGACATAACCGACTAAAAGCGATAATTCCTGGCTCCTGATATCTGATTATCAGTCAACACCGTGATTTCACAGAGGAAGAATACATAACATGCATCCAGATGGAACCATCTATTCACATTTGTCAACAATCTCACCCACTGTACCACAAGAAAGCCAACATCAGCACTTGTGGATCCATGCTCTTGAAAGATATTCCATCCCCCGCCGAATGCAGCATAACAGAACTCAAAAATTCAGCCTTGTGGGGCCAAATTCTCTTTTCGAATGAGTGGATTTATGCATTGACCAACCGTGTAGTGGTTCATGTTGCCTGCGGTGGTAAACCCTCAACTCTGGCTTAAGAGGGCTCCAGATTTCTCAAAATGGACTCAGACTGAACACTAAAATCTGCTACGGTCACCATTTAAGATCATCAAATGTACACAAATGAACTTAGTGCTTCTTATACAAGAGTTCATTCACCCAGCATGAACATCAAAACAGCTGACAATTCACCAAACGAATCCTCGCAAAACGTACCAAGCCTATGCTTCAGAACAAGAAGAGCTAAAACGATAATCACACGCTCAAGAATCTGTTGATTTTAATGAATTGAACAATCATGACGTTCATCAATACACGATTGTATGTCTCAGCATCGCTTTAAGTATTTCACTGGCAATTTACCTTGTTTTTAAATGGAGGAATCAGCAACGCATCTCTCGAGAACAACGGCCGATTCCCCGCCCAAGACGCCACACTCTGCCAATGAGCCAAGCAGAAGGTTGAACGGACTTTTCAACGCGGGGGAGGATGTACGAAGTCATCTTTAGGCAATTGTACCATTAACTTATGCTATTTCTTAGTACATTTCATTTAAACTCAAACAAGCTCATTTTATTATTAAAAACCAAGTATAAATTTCTATCCATTAATTTTAATCAAAACTCAGCAAATTTTCATCATCATAATTTCATTGTATTAAATGCATGTTATTAAAGTTCTCTTCTAAACTCACTGGAATGCGCACGTAATATGATGCTTGTTTTGTCTGGCGCGCATGAAATACTTATGTGTCAATTTATTTTGCGCACGTTGGACAAAAGATTCCCACAGAGAGAGCAACGTGATCTATTAGTCTGTAAGACACATGAATTGTGTTGCGCTTGCAAATTTGTGGGAACCACATTCAGGTGGGTTTAGCAATTAAGCAGTTTGCATATGAGCAAAATAATTGCAAACTATACATAAGCGAAGTGATTAAATAAAATACAGTCAGTCAAGTTTGACCATCATAGGAATCAACGTGTTTTATTCCGTCTATATTGAATTAGCTAATGCAAGCATCGACTAAATTCAATTTCTATTATATTATTACGAGTGATTGTCTCTACAGAAACTGAGGCAACAAGACTTTGGCATAACACCAACGTTTTTTTTTTTTTGAATCAACCCAGCGCGTCGTTGTCTCAGTACAATAACTGAGACAACAGAACTTCTGCATAGGGCCAAAGTTAATTAGCCGGGGCAAAAAAGCCACAACTCAAAACAGATGCTGAATTAAAAAATCCTGATCTTATCAATGGTAATTTCGATTCAGTTGATAAAAAGCATTAACAGTTCTTCAAAAATAAAGGCGCTGTTATAGAATACTCGTATACACCCGACCAAAATGAGACTGATTTTACAAAGGCTGTTCGTCTGCTTCGAGCTATAATTCAGGAAAAATAGATTACATCCAATGTAGCTCCACAAGAACATGGTACTCGTTTCGATCGCATCATGGCCAACATCACTACGCTTTTCAAAGCGGCGCATTTTTTTTTTTTTTTCGTAGCACTACAGCCCCCTTCGAGCCTTCGCTTAGATATAGTTAGAGTATCTCATTGTCATGATCGAATGTTTCGCCACTCCACAAGGTGATATGATCATTATCACGCTTTGGCCGTGTGTTCGTTCGTCCACCCAGCTGCGATACGTTCTGATTTTAAACCAGCTTGTATCATAACTGAACAGGCTTATATTGCGTCCGAAGAATCACTTGAACTAAATCTCGTTGACGCCAACGAAACTCGAACCAGAGACCTTCGACTTACGGGCTTAGTGCTCTAACCACTAAGCCAAGCGGCGCAATTTTAAAAGACACAAAATTGTACATATTAAATGGCGGCTCACTTACAGGTTGCTCGTCCCAGGGAAACATTCCATTCAAGTTCCTTCATGCTTGGTAGCTAACCAACGATAGTGTTCAATAGTGCCGATTGGGGTAAAGGCAACAGTAATAACGAGAGGATTCATTATGATTAATGATGAAATTTACCGTGACAAACCGTTGTACGTTCTGTGACAATACATGCAAGATTTCGTGCAATCGGAACGGTAAGCTCGAAAACTTGTTTGTATTGTCGCAAAACAATTCCAATGAGACGGGAACGAATCCGTTCAGGAAAAGAACGGGAAATAGTTTCTCGTCGACGACGAGAAGCTTGGCGGGTGGCGACAAAGGGGAGTTGCTTGTTGGTCGCGAACGGCGATGGTTGTTGGGAGAACGGAAAAAGAAAATCTCGCGTGACGGAGAGTGGAAGTAGCGTGAGCACTTTTTGTGAAAGGTTGTTCAAGTGGAAGTGGATAATAGAAATTTCCCTGGTTTTTCGCACCACGTAAATTTGTTGCGATATATAAATCAAAATTCGATTTACAACCTAGCCGTGGCCCACTATTAAATGTGAATTCGTCCGCGTCTGTCATCAAACGTCACGATGGGAAAATTTCCACCTATTACTGTAAACATCGTAATTGGAACCCATTTCGAACATAACCTTATGCTCGCATAATTCGTGTTCTTACTTGTGTAAAATTTGTTTTTAGTACATTTTGCAAGCTGAATTGATCAAATATTTGAATATTTTCATGAAAACATTAATTATTTTTAAACATTCGGATGGAATGCTTTACCTGAAGGGGAAAAAATTGACAGCTAACTCAAGTGATATCACTCGCTACAGAAAAAAATTAACGAAACTGAACTTCTGGTATCTTTTGGCAAATTCAGGCATATTTCAGGCCATTCAACTTAAATGTAAGATTCGCCTCAGTATTGGATCAATTGGACAATTGAGTGAAGAAGTTACGTGATTATCTATTAATGGCGTGATTATCTACTAATGGCGATTGATCTCGTTAAAAATAACGATCAGTCGCATGGAATGCATGAGCACGAACGTGAAGAGATTTTCTACTATAACCATCGTGTCAATTCGCGTCTATCAACAGTTGAATTGAATGTAAAAACTTTCCGTGATGCCTCCCAACAGGTCTCTACATCAAGTCAGCGTCTCAATCGATTCCTTTATAAAAAGCAATGATTCGACAATGTCCAGACAATGATGTCGACCATTTTTAAATGCCTGTAGTGGATCAGACGCTGAACACCAATCATCAAATTATTCCAGAGCCGATCGACTTGTTAATAAAACATTTGAAAGTGTTTTACTTGGGTGTACATTAGACGATCAGAAAAATATCAAAAGCGTTTACAAGCACTTGTGGATTATTTGAATCGACAAATTATAAGTGACTAAGTTTTAAATAGAACCGAATCGAATAGAACTAGCATGAAAGATTGGAGATGTTACGTTGAAATACAATAATGGCGACGACCAATTGAACCTAGTATTGTAGCTAGGTTCAATTGGTCGTCGCCATTATTGTATTTCAACGTAACATCTCCAATCTTTCATGCTAGTTCTATTTATGGTTTGAATTTTTTTGATTTTTGTTTGATGCTAGTGATGTAATGCGAATGTTTCAATAGGTTGACCTTTTAATTGGTATTCCATGTGAGAATATTTTACAATTCTAAAAAGGCCCTATTTTGATTGTGCTACGATTTCCTTTAATGAACAGTAGTGTAAAAATCTAGTGCCTGACATCACTAAATTTTTTTTATTGGGAACTCTAGCGGTAATTGTTGAAATTTTCAGGCACTCGCACTGGTCGAGGGAGTGGGTAAATATCTTGTTTTATTCTTATTTGTATTATAAATGGATATCTTTATGAATTTTTAAAAAATTGTACGATCATTTAGAAGTAGACTACGCTTCATATGAGATAAAAAGAAGGAAAGTATCTTAATAGACAATAGAAAAACAATAAAAAATAAAAAAAGGTGAAAGAAAGTATATACCCTTTAATTCTACTATTTATTTTAAATTAAGTATACAATTGTTTCGTTCTCTACTTGAGAACTTCCTCAGTACTACTATTCCCTAAACTATAAGTGTCCTAATATTTATACTAAACTCATTAACGTATTAATATGAATCTCTAATTACATCTAATCCCTCAAAGTACTTTTACTTAATCTCTAATTACCTGATCCTTTACCATTCAAAAATTTATTTTTCCTTAATTACTACTTAACTACCTTCATTACTTGTAAGCTTGAATAGCCAGGTGTGTCCGTTACCTGGGTCGCCGTTCCAAATGTCCTGCGTCTTCCGATTGAATATCTCCAAGCTTTCTGCTACATCAAGCTTCCATCCGTTTGTAACCGTTTTCAGCATGCTTACGTTGTCCGCAGTGATGTCATGTTTTTCAAGGACTATATGTTCCGCTACTTTTGAATTGAAGTTTTTTGCATCCTGCTTTTTGTTTTTGTTGACTGCTTCCCTTAAGAGTTCATTCCATCTGACACCTAGTGATCTCCTCGTTTGTCCAATGTAACATCCATTACATTTCGTACACGATACCTTGTAGGCTCCACTCCGCTCCATTTTGGGAATGGGGTCCTTGGTTGATCCAAGCAAGTTCTGTATTTTTGTGGCCCGGCTCGTATAAACTAGGTCGACGTCTACGTTCTTCATAGCCCTCTTCATTGTTTCCGTCCTTGAGTCAAACGTTACAACCAACCTCTTCCGTTGCTCGACTTCCGCAGTTAGCGTTGTGAACTTTTTATTGAAGATCTCCTTCGTTCGTTTGGCTATTAATTTGGTGACTTCATCCGTAGGGTATCCATTCCACTCGGCTAGCTTATAAATGTGGGACGTTTCTTTTTTCAGGCCTTCCTTATTCAATGGAAGCGTGAGCATTCGATTCACAAGCCAGCTAAATGTCGCCCATTTTTGCTGTTGGCAATGGTTCGAAGTGAAAGGAATTATCCGCATGGTGTCCGTTGGTTTGCGGTATATTTCGAATTCCAATCCATTAGCTCCTCTACATACCATTACGTCAAGGAATGGTAGCCGCCCCTCCGACTCCAGCTCGTGGGTGAAACTGATGTTGTTGTGTATTGAGTTGATCGCCGTGAGAGTTTGCTGGACCTGATCCTCTTTGATGATCGTGAAGATATCGTCTACATAACGCACCCATCGATGTGGCAGTTTACCTTCTTGTGCTAACTTCTCCTCCAAAAATGCCATAAAAACTTCGCTTAGAAACGGGGAAAGAGGGTTTCCCATTGGAGCACCACGTGTTTGCTTAAAAAATTCTCCCCTGAAGGTGAAATAGCTTTCACCCATGCAGAGTCTAGCCAGTTTCAAATACATTTTGGCTCGTGCTTTCCATTGTTCTCCTGATCCTTGTATCAGAATCCACTCCTCAAGTAACGTAAGTGCTTCTTTGACCGGAATACTGGGAAAAAGTGCCTTGACGTCAAATGACACCATCGTATCTCCATCTTCCAAAGGTCCCCAGGACAAAACCTTTGAAGTAAATTCTGCCGAATTTGCTACTGATCTGGTAACAAATTTTTTGTCCATGTTATTGAACTCCTTGACTAACCACTTCGCAATTTTCTGAGTGGGAGCGTTTTCTGCTGACACAATTTCACGCATTTCATGGCCTGGCTTGTGAATCTTCGGAAGTCCTATGATCCTTGGCAGCGATGGGTTGGTTACTTTCAAGAATTTCTTGATTTCCTGAATCCATGGTTCACATTCTTTCAGCACTTTTTCCACTCTTTTTATTGACTCAGGAAGCGGATTATTTCGTAGACTGAAGTTTGGTCCCGTATTTATTTTTTCCCGCATTCTTTTGTCGTAATCGGCCTTGTCCATGATCACTACGGCATTCCCTTTATCCGCTTTCATGTAGTAAACCGGTAGATTTTTGAGCTCCTTGATGATCTTATTCTCGTTCTGCTTTCCGACCCATCTAGTTTCTTTTCTCAGTGTATCTGCAGTGCTGGCTCTTATCTTTTGTTTTTCCTCAGCCGTCAGTCCATGCATGCTCGAAAGTCTATTGATCCTGGCTTCGATTTCTATGACGATATCTTCAGGTTTGGCTTTCGCGTTAATGGAGTATTTCAGCCCCATGTTCAGCAGATTCAGTTGAGCTTGCGTAAATACCTGGGACGATTGATTGATGACTATGTTTTCGATTGTACGCACCTTGATTTGTTGGGACACTGTCACTTGTTCTCGTCTCAATTGATGAAACTTCTTTTCTAGTATTAATTTCTTCCGCTCGCTTTCACACTCTTCCGCTACTTTCACTTTCGTTAGAAACAACGGGAAACCCAACGAATGTTGTTTGGCCAGGCTCAAATGTAATTCGTATGCCTCTCTGCTTCTCCTGTCCAATTTTGCATAGAGTCTTTCAATACTCTCCTTCACCAACTGCATTTCCAGATACTTGATCATTGTACCTTTCTTGAACGGTATACTCGTCTTAGCCCAGTCATATTAGGGCTTTCACCTCGGAATGAAAGATAATAAGCTGCAAATTGGTATGAACCTTTGTTTTGTCATTCTAAATGTTGTCTCAAAAGTCACAATCGTTATCGTGTTCGCGTCTCAAGATATTCAAGGTCAAAGGTCACAAAAATCGGTTTTTCGCGAATATCTGGCTTCCTATCGGTTAAATGAGATTTGCATTTATTATAAAAGTTGTAGGCTATAAAATTCCCTACAACTTTTGTTTAAACTTTTTTTTCATACGACCAACCGTTTTGAAGGTAGAGCGCGAAGAGTGCACATCGTACAGTCATATACGGCCTAATGCAAGGTCAAGCGTGAGTTATGGTTATCAGTACGTTATAAAGTCAATTATTTACTTGGAAATTATAATTATTAAACAATGCCTATTATTTATGTACTAACTATTAATTATTTATATTTAATTAAAGTAAGTAACTTGATTATTTATATATAATTATTCATATTTAACTATTTAAGTATAAAATATTATTAATTCTGGATTATATATTTTAGTTTTATTTTAAGTTAAAATGATAGTAAGAGTATATATTTTACACATATTTTTATTTATTATTAAATACGGCATAATATACATTTATCAAAATGTGAGTTCAAATATCAAAAGTATCTTTGTTGATTTTAATTGTAATGAAATTGGAAATGGAAGCTAATTATCTTCTTCTTGTTCGTCGTCTTCTTCTTCTTGTCGCTCAAAAATGTTCGATTCATTGTCATCATCCTCATTATCTGTCATGTTCATCTCCAAACCTTCCAGAATATCGGGATCATATGTATTTTCTTCATCGGGATTACTTGGATACAGTGAAGCGTTGAGGCAAGCTTGTCCGTTGCACTGGCCGCAAGCTAAAGAACATTGTAGCCCTGATTTTCTGCATCCACAGCGGGAACCACAACCATTTTTGCAATTGCAAAATATTACGTTTAGTAGTTCGGCTGGTGCTGGAGGTAATAACGTTCGTATGGGCTCCAGGATTTCATTTTCAAGCATCCAGCCCCATTCTTTAGGTTCTAAGTCCTTCCCTAACCACGTTTGAATCTGGTAGTAGTTTCTTATCACATATAAAACACAAATCAGCCATAGTTCTTAAAACCGTACGTCCGTAGTTGCAACGGTACAATTTCAAACTAACGAATAATCTTGACTCATACAAAGTGGAGAGAGTGGCCTTGAATACTATAGAACATCTGTCCCGGCAATGAATAGAAAAGGGCATAGGGTAGGGACAAGTATTTCCAGGTATATAAGTATTGAGAAATTTACGCGTTTTAAAGAAAAGATATATAATGTCGTATTAACTTAAAATAAAACTAAAATATATAATCCAGAATTAATAATATTTTATACTTAAATAGTTAAATATGAATAATTATATATAAATAATCAAGTTACTTACTTTAATTAAATATAAATAATTAATAGTTAGTACATAAATAATAGGCATTGTTTAATAATTATAATTTCCAAGTAAATAATTGACTTTATAACGTACTGATAACCATAACTCACGCTTGACCGTGCATTAGGCCGTATATGACTGTACGATGTGCACTCTTCGCGCTCTACCTTCAAAACGGTTGGTCGTATGAAAAAAAAGTTTAAACAAAAGTTGTAGGGAATTTTATAGCCTACAACTTTTATAATAAATGCAAATCTCATTTAACCGATAGGAAGCCAGATATTCGCGAAAAACCGATTTTTGTGACCTTTGGCCTTGAATATCTTGAGACGCGAACACGATAACGATTGTGACTTTTGAGACAACATTTAGAATGACAAAACAAAGGTTCATACCAATTTGCAGCTTATTATCTTTCATTCCGAGGTGAAAGCCCTAATATGACTGGGCTAAGACGAGTATACCGTTCAAGAAAGGTACAATGATCAAGTATCTGGAAATGCAGTTGGTGAAGGAGAGTATTGAAAGACTCTATGCAAAATTGGACAGGAGAAGCAGAGAGGCATACGAATTACATTTGAGCCTGGCCAAACAACATCCGTTGGGTTTCCCGTTGTTTCTAACGAAAGTGAAAGTAGCGGAAGAGTGTGAAAGCGAGCGGAAGAAATTAATACTAGAAAAGAAGTTTCATCAATTGAGACGAGAACAAGTGACAGTGTCCCAACAAATCAAGGTGCGTACAATCGAAAACATAGTCATCAATCAATCGTCCCAGGTATTTACGCAAGCTCAACTGAATCTGCTGAACATGGGGCTGAAATACTCCATTAACGCGAAAGCCAAACCTGAAGATATCGTCATAGAAATCGAAGCCAGGATCAATAGACTTTCGAGCATGCATGGACTGACGGCTGAGGAAAAACAAAAGATAAGAGCCAGCACTGCAGATACACTGAGAAAAGAAACTAGATGGGTCGGAAAGCAGAACGAGAATAAGATCATCAAGGAGCTCAAAAATCTACCGGTTTACTACATGAAAGCGGATAAAGGGAATGCCGTAGTGATCATGGACAAGGCCGATTACGACAAAAGAATGCGGGAAAAAATAAATACGGGACCAAACTTCAGTCTACGAAATAATCCGCTTCCTGAGTCAATAAAAAGAGTGGAAAAAGTGCTGAAAGAATGTGAACCATGGATTCAGGAAATCAAGAAATTCTTGAAAGTAACCAACCCATCGCTGCCAAGGATCATAGGACTTCCGAAGATTCACAAGCCAGGCCATGAAATGCGTGAAATTGTGTCAGCAGAAAACGCTCCCACTCAGAAAATTGCGAAGTGGTTAGTCAAGGAGTTCAATAACATGGACAAAAAATTTGTTACCAGATCAGTAGCAAATTCGGCAGAATTTACTTCAAAGGTTTTGTCCTGGGGACCTTTGGAAGATGGAGATACGATGGTGTCATTTGACGTCAAGGCACTTTTTCCCAGTATTCCGGTCAAAGAAGCACTTACGTTACTTGAGGAGTGGATTCTGATACAAGGATCAGGAGAACAATGGAAAGCACGAGCCAAAATGTATTTGAAACTGGCTAGACTCTGCATGGGTGAAAGCTATTTCACCTTCAGGGGAGAATTTTTTAAGCAAACACGTGGTGCTCCAATGGGAAACCCTCTTTCCCCGTTTCTAAGCGAAGTTTTTATGGCATTTTTGGAGGAGAAGTTAGCACAAGAAGGTAAACTGCCACATCGATGGGTGCGTTATGTAGACGATATCTTCACGATCATCAAAGAGGATCAGGTCCAGCAAACTCTCACGGCGATCAACTCAATACACAACAACATCAGTTTCACCCACGAGCTGGAGTCGGAGGGGCGGCTACCATTCCTTGACGTAATGGTATGTAGAGGAGCTAATGGATTGGAATTCGAAATATACCGCAAACCAACGGACACCATGCGGATAATTCCTTTCACTTCGAACCATTGCCAACAGCAAAAATGGGCGACATTTAGCTGGCTTGTGAATCGAATGCTCACGCTTCCATTGAATAAGGAAGGCCTGAAAAAAGAAACGTCCCACATTTATAAGCTAGCCGAGTGGAATGGATACCCTACGGATGAAGTCACCAAATTAATAGCCAAACGAACGAAGGAGATCTTCAATAAAAAGTTCACAACGCTAACTGCGGAAGTCGAGCAACGGAAGAGGTTGGTTGTAACGTTTGACTCAAGGACGGAAACAATGAAGAGGGCTATGAAGAACGTAGACGTCGACCTAGTTTATACGAGCCGGGCCACAAAAATACAGAACTTGCTTGGATCAACCAAGGACCCCATTCCCAAAATGGAGCGGAGTGGAGTCTACAAGGTATCGTGTACGAAATGTAATGGATGTTACATTGGACAAACGAGGAGATCACTAGGTGTCAGATGGAATGAACACTTAAGGGAAGCAGTCAAGAAAAACAAAAAGCAGGATGCAAAAAACTTCAAATCAAAAGTAGCGGAACATATAGTCCTTGAAAAACATGACATCACTGCGGACAACGTAAGCATGCTGAAAACGGTTACAAACGGATGGAAGCTTGATGTAGCAGAAAGCTTGGAGATATTCAATCGGAAGACGCAGGACATTTGGAACGGCGACCCAGGTAACGGATACACCTGGCTATTCAAGCTTACAAAATAATGAAGGTAGTTAAGTAGTAATTAAGGAAAAAGAAATTTTTGAATGGTAAAGGATCAGGTAATTAGAGATTAAGTAAAAGTACTTTGAGGGATTAGATGTAATTAGAGATTCATATTAATACGTTAATGAGTTTAGTATAAATATTAGGACACTTATAGTTTAGGGAATAGTAGTACTGAGGAAGTTCTCAAGTAGAGAACGAAACAATTGTATACTTAATTTAAAATAAATAGTAGAATTAAAGGGTATATACTTTCTTTCACCTTTTTTTTATTTGAAAGTTCTACTAAAGGCGGAATATTTTTAACTATTAAAATGGCACCCAAGCCTACCGCTGAAGTCAATAAGTTTATCAGTTTAAGAAAGTCTGTCGCATCACTAAGAAGGGATTTAAATTTTTTAAAAAAATGCAAGCACAATAACATCACCCCGAAAAGCCACACCGTTAAACTCAAGATAGCCCAGTCATATTAGGTAAAAAAAGGGGTCAACCTCGGAATGAAAGATAATAAGCTGCAAATTGGTATGAACCTTTGTTTTGTCATTCTAAATGTTGTCTCAAAAGTCACAATCGTTATCGTGTTCGCGTCTCAAGATATTCAAGGTCAAAGGTCACAAAAATCGGTTTTTCGCGAATATCTGGCTTCCTATCGGTTAAATGAGATTTGCATTTATTATAAAAGTTGTAGGCTATAAAATTCCCTACAACTTTTGTTTAAACTTTTTTTTCATACGACCAACCGTTTTGAAGGTAGAGCGCGAAGAGTGCACATCGTACAGTCATATACGGCCTAATGCACGGTCAAGCGTGAGTTATGGTTATCAGTACGTTATAAAGTCAATTATTTACTTGGAAATTATAATTATTAAACAATGCCTATTATTTATGTACTAACTATTAATTATTTATATTTAATTAAAGTAAGTAACTTGATTATTTATATATAATTATTCATATTTAACTATTTAAGTATAAAATATTATTAATTCTGGATTATATATTTTAGTTTTATTTTAAGTTAACACGACATTATATATCTTTTCTTTAAAACGCGTAAATTTCTCAATACTTATATACCTGGAAATACTTGTCCCTACCCTATGCCCTTTTCTATTCATTGCCGGGACAGATGTTCTATAGTATTCAAGGCCACTCTCTCCACTTTGTATGAGTCAAGATTATTCGTTAGTTTGAAATTGTACCGTTGCAACTACGGACGTACGGTTTTAAGAACTATGGCTGATTTGTGTTTTATATGTGATAAGAAACTACTACCAGATTCAAACGTGGTTAGGGAAGGACTTAGAACCTAAAGAATGGGGCTGGATGCTTGAAAATGAAATCCTGGAGCCCATACGAACGTTATTACCTCCAGCACCAGCCGAACTACTAAACGTAATATTTTGCAATTGCAAAAATGGTTGTGGTTCCCGCTGTGGATGCAGAAAATCAGGGCTACAATGTTCTTTAGCTTGCGGCCAGTGCAACGGACAAGCTTGCCTCAACGCTTCACTGTATCCAAGTAATCCCGATGAAGAAAATACATATGATCCCGATATTCTGGAAGGTTTGGAGATGAACATGACAGATAATGAGGATGATGACAATGAATCGAACATTTTTGAGCGACAAGAAGAAGAAGACGACGAACAAGAAGAAGATAATTAGCTTCCATTTCCAATTTCATTACAATTAAAATCAACAAAGATACTTTTGATATTTGAACTCACATTTTGATAAATGTATATTATGCCGTATTAAATAATAAATAAAAATATGTGTAAAATATATACTCTTACTATCATTTTAACTTAAAATAAAACTAAAATATATAATCCAGAATTAATAATATTTTATACTTAAATAGTTAAATATGAATAATTATATATAAATAATCAAGTTACTTACTTTAATTAAATATAAATAATTAATAGTTAGTACATAAATAATAGGCATTGTTTAATAATTATAATTTCCAAGTAAATAATTGACTTTATAACGTACTGATAACCATAACTCACGCTTGACCGTGCATTAGGCCGTATATGACTGTACGATGTGCACTCTTCGCGCTCTACCTTCAAAACGGTTGGTCGTATGAAAAAAAAGTTTAAACAAAAGTTGTAGGGAATTTTATAGCCTACAACTTTTATAATAAATGCAAATCTCATTTAACCGATAGGAAGCCAGATATTCGCGAAAAACCGATTTTTGTGACCTTTGGCCTTGAATATCTTGAGACGCGAACACGATAACGATTGTGACTTTTGAGACAACATTTAGAATGACAAAACAAAGGTTCATACCAATTTGCAGCTTATTATCTTTCATTCCGAGGTGAAAGCCCTAATATGACTGGGCTAAGACGAGTATACCGTTCAAGAAAGGTACAATGATCAAGTATCTGGAAATGCAGTTGGTGAAGGAGAGTATTGAAAGACTCTATGCAAAATTGGACAGGAGAAGCAGAGAGGCATACGAATTACATTTGAGCCTGGCCAAACAACATCCGTTGGGTTTCCCGTTGTTTCTAACGAAAGTGAAAGTAGCGGAAGAGTGTGAAAGCGAGCGGAAGAAATTAATACTAGAAAAGAAGTTTCATCAATTGAGACGAGAACAAGTGACAGTGTCCCAACAAATCAAGGTGCGTACAATCGAAAACATAGTCATCAATCAATCGTCCCAGGTATTTACGCAAGCTCAACTGAATCTGCTGAACATGGGGCTGAAATACTCCATTAACGCGAAAGCCAAACCTGAAGATATCGTCATAGAAATCGAAGCCAGGATCAATAGACTTTCGAGCATGCATGGACTGACGGCTGAGGAAAAACAAAAGATAAGAGCCAGCACTGCAGATACACTGAGAAAAGAAACTAGATGGGTCGGAAAGCAGAACGAGAATAAGATCATCAAGGAGCTCAAAAATCTACCGGTTTACTACATGAAAGCGGATAAAGGGAATGCCGTAGTGATCATGGACAAGGCCGATTACGACAAAAGAATGCGGGAAAAAATAAATACGGGACCAAACTTCAGTCTACGAAATAATCCGCTTCCTGAGTCAATAAAAAGAGTGGAAAAAGTGCTGAAAGAATGTGAACCATGGATTCAGGAAATCAAGAAATTCTTGAAAGTAACCAACCCATCGCTGCCAAGGATCATAGGACTTCCGAAGATTCACAAGCCAGGCCATGAAATGCGTGAAATTGTGTCAGCAGAAAACGCTCCCACTCAGAAAATTGCGAAGTGGTTAGTCAAGGAGTTCAATAACATGGACAAAAAATTTGTTACCAGATCAGTAGCAAATTCGGCAGAATTTACTTCAAAGGTTTTGTCCTGGGGACCTTTGGAAGATGGAGATACGATGGTGTCATTTGACGTCAAGGCACTTTTTCCCAGTATTCCGGTCAAAGAAGCACTTACGTTACTTGAGGAGTGGATTCTGATACAAGGATCAGGAGAACAATGGAAAGCACGAGCCAAAATGTATTTGAAACTGGCTAGACTCTGCATGGGTGAAAGCTATTTCACCTTCAGGGGAGAATTTTTTAAGCAAACACGTGGTGCTCCAATGTTAAACCCTCTTTCCCCGTTTCTAAGCGAAGTTTTTATGGCATTTTTGGAGGAGAAGTTAGCACAAGAAGGTAAACTGCCACATCGATGGGTGCGTTATGTAGACGATATCTTCACGATCATCAAAGAGGATCAGGTCCAGCAAACTCTCACGGCGATCAACTCAATACACAACAACATCAGTTTCACCCACGAGCTGGAGTCGGAGGGGCGGCTACCATTCCTTGACGTAATGGTATGTAGAGGAGCTAATGGATTGGAATTCGAAATATACCGCAAACCAACGGACACCATGCGGATAATTCCTTTCACTTCGAACCATTGCCAACAGCAAAAATGGGCGACATTTAGCTGGCTTGTGAATCGAATGCTCACGCTTCCATTGAATAAGGAAGGCCTGAAAAAAGAAACGTCCCACATTTATAAGCTAGCCGAGTGGAATGGATACCCTACGGATGAAGTCACCAAATTAATAGCCAAACGAACGAAGGAGATCTTCAATAAAAAGTTCACAACGCTAACTGCGGAAGTCGAGCAACGGAAGAGGTTGGTTGTAACGTTTGACTCAAGGACGGAAACAATGAAGAGGGCTATGAAGAACGTAGACGTCGACCTAGTTTATACGAGCCGGGCCACAAAAATACAGAACTTGCTTGGATCAACCAAGGACCCCATTCCCAAAATGGAGCGGAGTGGAGTCTACAAGGTATCGTGTACGAAATGTAATGGATGTTACATTGGACAAACGAGGAGATCACTAGGTGTCAGATGGAATGAACACTTAAGGGAAGCAGTCAAGAAAAACAAAAAGCAGGATGCAAAAAACTTCAAATCAAAAGTAGCGGAACATATAGTCCTTGAAAAACATGACATCACTGCGGACAACGTAAGCATGCTGAAAACGGTTACAAACGGATGGAAGCTTGATGTAGCAGAAAGCTTGGAGATATTCAATCGGAAGACGCAGGACATTTGGAACGGCGACCCAGGTAACGGATACACCTGGCTATTCAAGCTTACAAAATAATGAAGGTAGTTAAGTAGTAATTAAGGAAAAAGAAATTTTTGAATGGTAAAGGATCAGGTAATTAGAGATTAAGTAAAAGTACTTTGAGGGATTAGATGTAATTAGCGATTCATATTAATACGTAAATGAGTTTAGTATAAATATTAGGACACTTATAGTTTAGGGAATAGTAGTACTGAGGAAGTTCTCAAGTAGAGAACGAAACAATTGTATACTTAATTTAAAATAAATAGTAGAATTAAAGGGTATATACTTTCTTTCACCTTTTTTTTTATTTGAAAGTTCTACTAAAGGCGGAATATTTTTAACTAAGAAAAAATATATTAAAAATAAAAGATTTTTTTTTTTTCGCAGTTTTGACAAAACTTTGATTCCTATAATAAATAAGGTAATAATAAGAGTACTAATCACTCACACAGAGCAGACTCGTGGGAGTGCCCAGAGTATCAAAGAAGGATTGCTAGGAGGAGTACTGACTACAATTTTGATGATAATTGTTAATCCCAAAATTCAATCAAGCGACAAATTAACTATATTTTATGCCAATATAAGAAGCTTACGACACAAGCTGAGTGATATTCAAATTTATTTGCAGCAAAATCCTGAAAAGGATCTGATTATACTAAACGAAGTATAGATCTATTCTGAAGAAGCAAAGTATTAAAATATTCCGGGATATAGCTTCGTTTTCTCCTGCAGGCCTGGAAGAGGAGGAGACACAGCAATTTATATAAACAAGTTGAGTAAGCAGGAGAGTGCTCCTACCAGAAGGTCTTTGTAAACATCCTAGGGTTAGAAGCAAGTTTTCTAATGGCGTGAATCGATAACTTGAATTATTCATCCAATACTTAGATATGAAATCGTTCAAATTTATACAAAAGATGCAGTTTCTTTCATAAGCACAGTGCAGCCGCCATTTTAATCTAGCTTAAATGATTTTTCTGAATGCTCGGCCGATTGAACATGTTCAAGTTAAACACTATTCCTTAAATTTTCATGAATATTGAAAGAAAATAAAAGTACTTAAGTCAATTTTAAATATATATAGGGTTTTCCAATAAGAGGTGTTATTTTGAATAGATCTTGTGATTTAACACCTTGCGACTTCTTCCTTTGGAGCCACGTGATAGAGAAGGCCTATGCCAATAGCCCAGCGTCAATTCAAGACCTCAAAGATGAAATTCGCGAGGCTATCGAGGACATAGGGCAGCCACTTTGCGATTTGGTTATGGAAAATTTCATGAAGAGGATATGGCCCTGTAAACGTGTCGTAGTGGTTATTTGCCCAATGTTAGTTATTGCTATTAACGGCATATCTTCTTCTTTATTATGAACTGAACATCCGATCATTTATTTTAAAAAATGGCATTTTTCTTTCAATATCAAAATAACACCTCTAATTGGAAAACCCTATATCAACCATAAACACGTGTTATCGTTGTTGTAAAAAAATTTCAAGAAGTTTAAAGGTACCGTTTTGATTTTATGGGCGAAAATGTAAAATCTACAAATCATACTATTATTAACAAAGTTGAGCGAATTTCGATATCTAAGGTATTTGTTGCCCTTGTACTCATAAAGGTCCACATTCGTGATAATTTTCAGATTTTTCGGCTGAAAGGTGTCCAATCGCGAGGGGGGGGGGGGGTTACACAAATTTTGGGTACATTTTGCCTTCCCGTGGACCCCCTAATTCATCAAATGATTTTTTTATTTCAGATTCTAAAAGTTCTATATAAGACCTTTCATTTGATACCCCACTCGACTACCTTTGATTAAAAAAAAATTGTTAAGGGCCAATTCGTTTATAGGGGGGACCCCCCTTAAACATTTTTTAAATTTTTGTCAAGGCCTTAACTTTTGAGAGACCATCACTTCTGATCTTTTCACAAAGTTTGAGCATTCTAACTTCTATAGTTTCTGAGGAAATCAGCTGTGACGCACGGACAGACGGACAGACAGGTCGCAAAACTAGTAGGTCTTTGTAAAAAAATTTTTTACAAAGACCTAAAAATACAATTAATTTCGTGGCAAAGGGAGTAACTTCTGACATATATAATATAATAATAATTGAAATAACCTACGCAGGTAAAAACTAAAAATCGGTACTTACTATAATCCCAATCGTCTTAATGCGCAGGACTTCCGCACAGTAATAGATGCAATATACTCTACTGAAAAAAATCTAATCACAGTTGCTGACACAAACATAGACCTGATTGCAGAATCTCCAGAATCGAGAATGTACAAGGATACCCTGGAAACAAACGGAGCGGTCATTGTCAATAAGGACAAAATTACTCGCTCGACTTCAAGTACTTGCCTGAATCACATAGCAACAAAAGATAAAAAAATTGCTGAAAACATTAAATTCACACTTGCAGACTGGCCGGAGTTAGATCATCGTGTCCTAAAAATTGTCGTCCATGGTCAAAGTCTCAATAAGCAAAAACCTACTCAAAAAATGTTCAGATATTTAGACAAGGATCTTTTCAAAACAAAATTTCAACAGTTGATAACCAACCGAACCCTGAAAACCTTATGGCGCTCAAAAATATGATTACAGACTCCAAGCATGATTCTACCATTGAGAAAAAGATCAGATGTCGACAACATACATGGATAACAAAGAAAGTTATTGAGGCTAGTATTAACAAAAAGGAAAGCTTATAAAAAATATAAAAAGAACGCTGAAGATCAAGCACTTAAACATCTGTATAACCAAGCCCTAAAAGAATCAAAACATCTCATAAAACAAGCTAAATTTTCATATTACTCCAGAAGATTGGAAGCAACGGCGGACAACGCACACGAAATATGGAAAATAATAAATCAAGTTAAAGATAATTCGTCACCCTGGATCATGACATCAAATGCTGAATTTTTTGGCATGGACTCTAACAGTGCAGCACGACCATGTGGAACAGCAAACTCGCTAAAGCACTTTTTTTCAACAACTGGTGAAAAAATTACCAGGGAGCTTGGAGAAAAGTCAACTAGCTATTTCAATATCATAAATAGCCCACCTAAGTCCATCTTTCACATTCATAGAACGACTAAAAGAGAAGTATTAAATACAATCGAAAATTTGAAAAAAAAAATGCAGCACCAGGTATTGACAACATCGCCACACATGAAATTATTCTAGTCACTAGTAGGACAGGAGTACTTCACAGCATTTGGTGTGCCCCTTGTACCGATGTTTTCGCATCGCTTGGAGGCACACGTAGGAATTGACGACGTGTGAGGTGCAGATCGCACGAGCGTTGTGCGACGATGAAAAAGTGATGGAGAGAGTAGTAGGGAATGGAGGTATTAAGAAAAAAAAAATGATTTCCCAAAAATTTTACTTACTTTACACTATGCTAAGAACAATGACTATTTCATTTGCAATGCCATTCAGTTCTTAAAAACTTATTTACAATGTACGCACCTTTTAACTAATACAAAAACTTCGCTACATAGCTAAACTAACACACTGTACATAGTAAAGACTAGGCGTCCAGGTTATGTCCAAATTTCGCATTGAGAAGCCAAAATACGAGTAATAAAATTAAGAGTTTTTAACGAATAATGGCAAACTACGACAGTGACTGTTAACAGTCAGTTGACTGAGCAGCTTATTACGGAAGATAAAAAATTACAAAACAAGCTGTTCGAGTTTCAATAATTTAACGTTAATTTATCGAAGCACACTACTGCAAGCAAAATTCGCAGAGGGTGATTGAACAAAACTAAGGATTAGATCAGACTACGACTATATAGTCGCATTACTGTTGCAAGTTACACAAGGTTAAATGGAAGCGCGCACACAGCAATTTACAACAATTTTGGCCAGGTCGGCAGTCGCAGGAATGTGGGATTTTTCCTAAAACCAGTTCAGTAGGAAGTTTTTGTGATACTCACGCAGGCACACATCATTTGGACATTTGACATTGGCGTGCATGGAAGTTTCTTGCATAGCGCACAAATGAGTTAGCGCATGTATTTCTTCCAACGACATACCTTCAAATGAGCATATTAGTTCTGCTCATGCCTGAAGTTCCTTTGCAAATCTTGTCGCAGTGTGTTCATATTTGGGCTCAGCTACATTGTGATTTTACTGTCGTATCGAAGGATTTTTAGACGCAAATATGAACGCACTGCGACAAGATTTGCAAAGGAACTTCAGGCATGCGCAGAACTAATATGCTCATTTGAAGGTATGTCTTTCCATGGAATACATGCTCTACCTCATTTGGGCGCTATGCAAGAAACTTCCATGCACGCCAGCGTCAAACGTCTAATTGATGTGCGCCTGCACGAGTATCACAAAAAACCTACTAAACTGGGTTTAGGAAAAATCGCAAATTCCTGCGACTGCCGACCTGGCCAAATTTTCGCAAATCGCAGTGTGCGCGCTTCCATTTAACCATGTGTAACACTATATATTCGTAGTCTGATCCATCAGTGTCTTAAGTAAAAAACAAATTACTCTAACTTTAAAGATGTAGCAAAGTGAATGTTTGTTTATAAAAATGAGTATTTAAGGTATCCGAAGATTTGAGTCGATTCTGTCAACATGATACTTTTCATAAAAATGTGGAGTATGTGTAAATGAAGCTTATGAAACCCATTCACATATAGTATAAAGAGTTTCATTACATCAATTTTTTTTTATTTAGCATACCCTAAACGTATATATATATATATATATATATATATATATATATATATATATATATATATATATATATATATATATATATATATATATATATATATATATATATATATATATATATATATATATATATATGTGTATGTATATATATTGTTACATGTACAAATAATTCTGCGAGCTACTGTCTCAATTGTTTTCACAACCATTAAAAACATCATGATCAACAAACGAATGTAATGATCAACATCTGAAAGTGACATCACTGCCCATTCAGTATTGCTCGAATATTCCAGGTAGTTCGCCAATGTACGAGAAATGGATTGAATGACTAAAGACCCTATATAAAGGCGAGCTGAATGAATGGGATTGATTACAACCGCGATATAGTAAAACTGCGATAGTGTGGAGTGCAAAGTGAAAAGCGATATTGATTGTGAAGTGATAAACAGTTGAAGTAAAAATTCATAAAGTTGTGAAATAGTTAAATTAATAATAATGCATTTTTTTAGTAAATAAACTCTTTTAACTTAATTTAAAAGACAGTGGGTTTTCACTTTCCCGGAACATGAAATTATTGGCCGCGAACCATAACACGCGACAGTGGTGTCAGAAGTGGGATAGACAACTTTGAAAGTGAAAACTTATAAACATTTTTAAGAAAAATGCACAATAGTGAAATGTAACGTAGAAACTGGTGAAAAAAAATAAATAAAAGCCGAAATAATAAAAAAAAGACCATGAAGCTAATGTCAGAGCTTAAGGGAGAAGCAGAAACGCCAAAATCAAAGGAACCAGAGATGCACTGATGCAAATATTGATGCTGATGCAGCAAGAGCAGCGACAACAGTCATCCAATTTAACTGCGAAGCTAGACCAACAAGCGTTCGAACTCAAGGCAGACATCACACAGAAGCTGGAGAAACAGTCAAGTGAAATAAAAACGGAGCTCGGAAATCCGACGAACAAATGCGTTGAGGAAAAGGTTTACCAGGTCGAGGAGAAGGTCAGCCAGGTTGAGGAGAGAACCAAATATGAGATCAGCCAGGTCGAAGAGAGAATGAACCATGAGATGGAAAAACTGAAAAAGGAATTGGAAGCAGCGAAGGCAGTAGTAACCACCCCACCGTCCCCGCTTACAACCGCAGCGCAAAGCTCATCCAGAAATGTGGAAGCACCAATATTCGACGGGCAAACGGTCTGGAGCATTTACAAAATACAGTTTGAAGCCGCCGCTAGTACGAATCACTGGAATGAGCTGGAAAGAGCAACTGCATTGATTCTTGCTCTAAGAGGCCCAGCTGCCGAGCTTTTGCAGACTATCCCCGTTGAGGTACACTCCAACCCGGCTGCTATATTGGATGCGCTCGACATGCGTTATGGAGGCGTTTATCTGAAGCAAATTTATCGGTCACAGCTACGGCATCGGATGCAGAGGTCTGGCGAAACCCTACAGCAGCTAGCCCAAGACATTGAGCGACTGGAACTTTTGGCTTACCTAGCGTACGACCCAGAACATTGAGATGACGCAGCAACAGAAGCATTCATCAGCGCATTAAAGGACCAGGAATTGCAACAAGCTGTGCGTTTAGCTCAAAAGCAAACACTCAAGGATGCATTGGCTTTATAGCCTGAACTTTGAGGCAGCGAAAAATAAGACTCGTACCACTGCTCGGGTTTGCAAGGTAGTGACAGACGAGTGCAGGTGTGAGCGCGTGGGAAATGAGCGAGACCTGCAGGTAAATGGTGCGCCTAGATGCTGGAATTGCGGAGAGAAGAGGCACCTGCAAGGAAACTGCAAGAAGCGAACAAAACGGAGCTATTGTCCAGAATGGTGGAGATCTAGACCGTGTCAGGAGCCTAGAATGGAAGCCCATCAAACTGAAAGGGCCAACTCCGTGGGACGGACGTTGGCTAGGAGGATCGACATCCCCAGCACCCTTATCACCCCCATCACCGTGTCAAGACTACATGGTGGAGAAGCAGACTTATGCCTTCCTGGTCAAGTTAATGAAGAACATTGCACCATAACAATCGACACTGGTGCAACCCGATCGACGATCCGACCAGACCTAGTGAGGCCCCAATTACTTCACAAGGGCAGAGTTCATGGAAATGCTGACGCCCTATCTCGTCATCCATGTCCAGCTAACTGCAAGCATTGCCGGCGGATTGAGGAAAAGGAGCCGACCGTTGATCTGCAAGTGATAACGGCCGAATTCCATGAAGGTTGGTCATCGGAGGAGATTCGAAGTGCCCAGTTAGCCGATGAAGACATCGCACCATTGCTCGTATGGAAGGAGACAACTGGGCGACCTAAGTGGAAGGACGTTTCGATGCACGGCGCCACCCTGAAAAGCTATTGGGCACAATGGAACTCCCTTCAGGTGGAGGGTGGCGTACTCAAGCGGAAATGGGAAACGGCGGATGGCAGCTCCTATAGGATGCAAACTATACTTCCCAAAAGCCACGATGTAGTTAAGGAGATGCATGAAGGAACCTCGGGAGGCCACCTTGGTGTTAACAAGACCTTAGCGAAATTGCGAGAAAGGTTTTACTGGCTCCACGCTCGAGAAGACGTAGAGGACTGATGCCGTCGATGCACGATTTGCGCTTCCGTCAAAGGTCCAAAGCGACGACTGAGAGGACAAATGCAAACCTATAACGTGGGCGTGCTATTTGAAAGGATTGCTGTTGACATCGCAGGACCCTTTCCTGAATCCAAATGGGGAAATCGATTCACGCTACTTGTGGCCGATTATTTCTGCAAGTGGCCCGAGGTCTACCCCATTCCCAACCAGGAAGCAACTACTGTAGCTGAACAGCTAGTATTAAATTGGGTCAGTAGGTATGGCGTACCTTGCGAACTACATTCGGATCAAGGCCGAAACTTTGAGTCACTAGTTTTTGGCGAAATGTGCAAACTACTGGGAATACGGAAAACGAGGACAACACCGCTGCATCCCCAATCCGATGGGATGGTCGAGCGTTTCAACGGCACGCTCAATAAACATCTCAATGAACGAGAAGCAAAGGGACTGGCACCGACATATCCCACTATTTTTGATGGCGTACAGAGCTGCCGAACATGCATCGACGGGCCAAGCTCCCGCCATAGTCATTTTTGGAAAGACTATTCGTCTGCCGGCTGATATAAAGTTCGGAACACCCCCTGAGAAGCCCAAAACGATCTCGGAGTACGCAAGTGAGCTAAGGCAATGGTTGAACCAGATACATCGGACAGTGCAAAAACACCTAGAATCGCCTACTGACCGCATGAAGACCAGGTATGATCTAAAGGCAAATTCTACTGGCTTCCAGCAAGATGACTTGGTGTGGCTATATAACCCACAACGGTGAAAGGGTAGGTCTCTAAAGTTGCAGCATAATCGGGAGGGACCACACCGAGTTACAAAGCGAATCAACTACGTCTTATACCGCATACAGGAACACAGTAAGCCGAGAGCCAACATGAAAATCGTGCACCTGGACCGTCTTGCCCCATATTACATCCAGGGAGAATTGACTACAACTGGCGACACATCTTTTCGGGGCGAAAAGAACTGAGGTGGAACAGTGTTACATGTACAAATAATTCTGCGAGCTACTGTCTCAATTGTTTTCACAACCATTAAAAATATCATGATCAACAAACGAATGTACTCGAAAACCCGCCAAGCATGATGCACATCTGAAAGTGACGTCACTGCCCATTCAGTCTTGCTAGAATATTCCAGTTAGTTCGCCAATGTACGAGAAATGGATTGAATGACTAAAAATCCTATATAAAGCCGAGCTAAATGAATGGGAACCGCGATATAGTAATTGATTGTGAAGTGATAAACAGTTGAAGTAAAAATTGATAGACAAGTTGTGAAATAGTTAAATTAATAATAGTGCATTTTTTTAGTAAATAAACTCTAACTTAATTTAAAAGACAGTGCGTTTTCACTTTCCCGGACATTAAAATTATTGGCCGCGTACCATATATATATATATATATATATATATATATATATATATATATATATATATATATATATATATATATATATATATATATATATATATATATATATATATATATATATATATATATATATATATATATATATATGTATATGTATGTTTATATATATATATATATATATATATATATATATATATATATATATATATATATATAAAAACATACATATATATATATATAAACATACATATATATATATATATATATATATATATATATATATATAAACATACATATATATATATATATAAACATACATATATATATAAACATACATATATATATAAACATACATATATATATATATATATATAAACATACATATATATATATAAACATACATATATATATAAACATACATATATATATATATAAACATACATATATATATATAAACATACATATATATATATAAACATACATATATATATATAAACATACATATATATATATATAAACATACATATATATATAAACATACATATATATATAAACATACATATATATATATATATAAACATACATATATATATATATATAAACATACATATATATATAAACATACATATATATATAAACATACATATATATATAAACATATATATATATATATATATATATATATATATATATATATATATATATATATATATATATATATATATATATATATATAAACATACATATATATATATAAACATACATATATATATATATAAACATACATATATATATATAAACATACATATATATATAAACATACATATATATATAAACATACATATATATATAAACATACATATATATATAAACATACATATATATATAAACATACATATATATATAAACATACATATATATATAAACATACATATATATATAAACATACATATATATATAAACATACATATATATATAAACATACATATATATATAAACATACATATAGATATAAGCATACATATAGATATAAACATACATATATATATAAACATACATATATATATAAACATACATATATATATAAACATACATATATATATAAACATACATATATATATAAACATACATATATATATAAACATACATATATATATAAACATACATATATATATAAACATACATATATATATAAACATACATATATATGTATATACATATTTATGCACAAAGATGCTGTAAAAATGAGGGATAAGCGTACTGATTTATTACCTTCCAGCTAATTCGTTGTATTTTTTATGCGTGTTTACATGCCTTTGATAAAATCCTCTAGAAGATAACATCTTACCACACTGTAAAGAAAAATATCGGAATGATCGTGTTTTAATCGTCTTTATTTATAATTTATAAGAAATATTTTGAATTGCTTCGGATTTTTTAAATTGCTTTAGCCTAATTCTGATTCGACGAACTAGATAGACAGACATCTACGAGTAAACTGTATGAAGTTATTTGGCAAATAGTTAAATGGACATGTGTATATAAATCGCTATTAATATTTAGAATTAGATGCCATACATATCATTTTATAAGCAAAAACATTCTCAAACAACAATGGTACGAGAGTAATCATTCAGTTTGGTTGGTCCAGCCTAAAAATAGCTACACGACTGAATACAATTTTACTTAATTTCATGTTCATTTTGTGTAAATAATGAGCCAAATTATTTCCTACGCTTTAAAAAGCATAGGAATAGATTCCTAAGTAATCTTTCAAAAATCATTTAATTTATATTCTAATAAAACGCTAAATCTTTATCACGGACACAAGTGGGGTTTTAGATAACCGGAAGCATCTGGTCAACAATTTTATTCAATGAATTAGCAACATCTCTCAATCACTGTGGTCAAATATGGGCGCTAAATGTTTATAAATAGATTTGAATAGTTTTGTAATTATCATGATTTTCACAAATATGCTTGATTACTCCTTCGAAGCATCAATGAAAAAAACTTCAGGTTGCGGGGGATAATTTAATTCAATTTTTGATTAAATTCATACGCAAATATTGTTTTCCTCAACGATCCAATTATTTTTTTCCGCATTGAGGTGACTTTGAGACTTCGTTTCATTAGTGAAAATTACCTTTTCAAACCGATTTTGTGTGCAGATAGAAATAAGGAGCTTATGAGTAAGAATCTAATAGCAAAAGTTTTATCATTGAATTTTATTTACGAGTGGGCTGAGAATTTATACCATTTTCAACGTACAGTACAAAACGGGCTAAATTTCGCATTCTGATGTTTTAAAATTATTTTGGCATATTTGCGCAAAGCTTTAATTAGAAGTAAGCTTTATTTCGGAGATACGCCGACTTTCCGCCGTATTCGCTGCGAAAGAACCATACCGGAGGTGACATTCTCCTCGGAGTCTTTAGTACGGATACACAATGGGAGGTATTAGAGGACCTCTCAGCCAGTGATCATCAGTGTATTCTGTTTGAGATCCGTGATGCTGTCTACAATTGGCTGGAAGGTCGGAAGGATGGACGTCGAGAAGTTTATCGAGGTGCACACAGCAGGTGCTCCGCTGCAGGGAGATTCGCAGGGGACGGAAGAACTGGCAGCTCAAGACGTTTTTAACTCAACTATGAGCATTATCACGACTGCTTGCAACGCTTCTATGCCTCGTCGAAAACACCGACACGGCAAGCTTCCAAGGCGCTGGTGGTCGACTGAAATCGCTGAAAAGCAAAGGGAGTGTCTCAAGCTTTGGCTTGAGGCTCAACGGGCACGGAACCGTGTCGAGGCATGCAACCAGGTAGCAGCATATAAGTCGGCCAGGAAATGCCTTCGCAAATTGATCAACAACAGCAAGGCTCGCTGCTGGCAAGACCTAGTGGACAATGTGAACAAGGATCCGTGGGGCCTTGACTACAAGCTAGTTATGCGGAAGCTTGGTGCCCTACGGAAACCTTGCATACATGATACAGATGGACGCGATAGTGCAGGCACTCTTCTCCGCTCATCCCGACCGTGTTGACGCCGTCCATGGTGCAACAGCAATCATGTATCCACTCTTCACACAGCCAGAGCTGGAAGAGGCAGTCCTTTCACTGAAAGCGAGGAACGCTCCAGGTCCAGATGGTGTTGCAGCTGAGAAATTGTAACTTGTCTATCACCATTGTCCTGGTTTGCTGCTCAGCAAATTCAACGCTTGCCTACGGGGTGGGGTTTTCCCGGTGCGATGGAAGGTAGCGAGGCTCGTGCTGATCAGCAAAGGGAAGGGAAATCCCGGATCACCGTCTGCATACCACCCGTTATGTATGCTAGACACTGCTGGGAAAGTGCTAGAGAACCTCATCAAGGGAAGACTTACTGACGCGATTCATGCTGCTGGGGGCCTATCTCCTCGGCCGTACGCCTTTAGAGCAGGACGCTCCATCATTGATGCAATTGCAGTCACACAATCAAACTGCTCGAAAACCTTCCTATTTACTACTCGGAATTTTGTGGCAGATTTGAAAGAAAAAAATATGTAATTGATTTTATTTGCAATCTTATTTTTGTAGAATACTTTTTCGTCTTACTAATTTTATCAAATGTTATTTTATATCAATTTTCCTTTATATTAAAATTTAAATGTCTCCCTTTTATTTTATTCGTCATGAGATTTAACTTTTATAACTATTTAAAATTTTCATTTCTTTACTCTAGTTAAAATTTTTTTACTTCATTTAAATTTCTTCACTCCATTTATATCTTCTGTACCTCATTTAAATTTCTTTACTACATTTAAAATTTCCTTACTTCATTTAAATTTTCTCTAGTTTAATTAAATTTTGTTTTAAAAAAATTGCAAATCTGCATGTAAAATTCCGGGTTTGCGGAACGCTGATGTAATACTCCCCAACGGTATATTACAACACGGAAGAGAAGTGAACTGAGTTGATGGAGCTCAGCTGAGGCGATTCACCGTATGCACGAGATGGAAAGAAAAAATACAAGTTTTGGGGACGGATCGAGGAGTTGACTTAAACTAGCGAACGGCAAGCACGCGCGAGAACCGCGAGCTAAAGAAAACGGTTTTTTTTTTATAGAAAACCACCGTGCGCGCGTGCGCGCCATCGCTTGCCGGGAACCATAATGCGGGATTTCGCGAAAAAATCATAAAAAAAAGATTTTGTCGTCATGTATATAAGTAAATAAAAATTGGTTCGCCATCGCCGCCATTGGTGAAGTGCCCTTCACGACGGAATTCGTACGGAAAACAGCGAAAAAGATTTCCCGTCCCTTTTTTTTGTGGTAGGGAGGTGAATGCTATTTATGCACAGAGTGTGGAACTCCCATGCGCGACTGGACTACCCACTAAACACCTCCCCTGTCAACCTGAGAAGCCAGGCTGGAACCGTTTGACACATTACTTCGGGCCAGGTCTCGTTTTGTTACGCCGTGGAGCGCCTTCAAACTGGGGAATCCCTTTCCTAGCGGGAGGATAGAGGGGAAGAGGAATTGCCAGAAGAGCGATCCCCCAGCCCCGGCGCCCCCGGCTGCTGTGAGTCCCTTTTATATTTTAGGACTGCCCGAGCATAATGTGCCACCTGGTTCCATTTGTCAACCGGTTCGAGCATCACCGCAACTATATTATCCGGGGTGAGCTCTCCCGTCGCCCTGCAGAGTTCCCTTCGCAGCCTGACCCATTTCGCACACGCAAAGAATGTGTGACAGGCATTGTCCTCCTCTCCTGGGCAAAACCGACAGTCGGGAGACTGTGACTTACCGATCTTGTGTAGGTTAAGACTGAAAACACCCTTGCCCGCTCAAAAGCTGGGTCAGATAGAGGTCAGTCTCACCATGCCTTCGATTTAGCCACGGTCTCACATCCGGGATGAGGCGCGCAGTCCACCTTCCCTTCATGCAATTCACCCAAGAATGCTGCCAATCGTCGAGCGTACGCTGTCTCTCCTCGCGGACAACTATCTCCCTCGCATCCTCGTTTCGGCGCAGGTAATAGCGCGGCGCTCTCTTGCAAGGAGGGCGATAGGTATCACGCCTGCAATAACTCTCACGGCCGAGTCGGAGACTGTTGGATACGAAGATGCAATTCTCAGTGCTCCTCTTCTCTGTACCCGTGCCAAACGTTTCCTGTATACCTCTTTGCTGAGAGCGTCGCCCATACCTCTGCTCCGTACAGTAGCACTGACCCTACAGCACTCATCAAGAGGCGTCTTCTTGATGGGCTGGGCCCCCCTACGTTGGCCATAAGTCGACTCAGAGCCGATATTCCCGAAGCAGCCTTCTCAGCCGTTGCCCTGATTTGCTCAGAGAAACTCATCTTCGAGTCGATCAATAGCCCCAGGTACTTCACCGCTGGCTTCGATTCGATTTGTATGTCTCCAATACTGATCATCCTTACTCTAGGGATTCTCTTTTTTGTCAAGGTGGCCACTTCGGTTTTCTGCAGTGTTAAGCTCAGCTCGCGAGCAGCCATCCAGTCCCTCACTCGGCGCATTAGCATACCTAGCCTAAGTTGCGCTTGTTCAACGGTGCGTCCAGCGACCAGAGCCGCAACATCATCCGCATAGCCGACCAAGCGCGACTCATCTGGCATCTCAAGTCTCAGTAGCCTGTCGTAAGACACGTTCCATAGGTCCGGACCAAGGATAGATCCCTGGGCAACACCCGATGTAATTTCCATCCTTCGTTGGCCCTGTGTCGTGTCGTAGAGCAGGCTTCGGTCCTTAAGGTAGTTCCTCAAAAGCCGCATTAGATATTCTGGAACTTGAAAAGAGTTTTCCAGCGTATCCAGAATATCCACCCATCTAGCGGAGTTGAGGGCATTCCTGACGTCGAGTGTCGCCAACAGGACGATCCCTCGCTTGGTGCGACTATATGCCTCTGCTTTTTGGACCGCGCTCACCGCCTCTGCGATCGCATCAATGGTAGAACGTCCTGCTCTAAAGCCGTACTGCCGAGGAGATAGGTCCCCAGCAGCACGAATCGCGTCAGTGAGTCTTCCCTTGATGAGTTTCTCTAATACTTTCCCAGCCGTGTCTAGCATGCATAACGGGCGGTATGCAGACGGCGATTCGGGATTTCCCTTCCCTTGCTGATCAGCACGAGCCTCGCCACCTTCCATCGTACCGGGAAAACTCCGTCCCGTAGGCAAGCGTTGAATGTGCTGAGCAGCAAGTCAGGACAATGGTGATAGACGAGCCGCAACACCTCAGCTGGAACACCATCTGGACCTGGAGCCTTCCTCGCTTTCAAGGAGAGGACTGCCTCCTCCAGTTCCAGCTGTGTCAAGAGTGGGCACTCGACTGCTGTTTCACCATGGACAGCGTCAACACGGACGGGATGGGCGGGGAAGAGTCCCCGCACTATCGCGTCCATCTTTTCCGCGTCATGTATACAAGGCTTCCGTAGGGCACCAAGTTTCCCCATGACCAGAGCTTGTAGCCAAGGCCCCACGGATCCTTGTTCACATTGTCCACTAGGTCTTGCCAGCAGCGAGCCTTGCTACTGTTGATCAATTTGCGAAGGCATTTCCTGGCCGACTTATATGCTGCCACCTGGTTGCATGCCTCGTCACGGTTCCGCGCCCGTTGAGCCTCACGTCGAAGCTTGTGACACTCCCTTCGCTTTTCAGCGATTTCAGTTGACCACCAGTACACTGGGGGCTTGCCGTGCCGGGGTTTTCGATGGGGCATAGAAGCGCAGCAAGCAGTCGTAATGATGCTCATAGTAGAGTTCACCACGTCTTCAGCTGCCAGTTCTTCCGTCCCCTCCGAAGCTCCCTGCAGCGGCTCACCTGATGTGAGAGCCTTGACGAACCTCTCGACGTCCATCCTTCCGATGTTCCATCCAGTTGTAGAAGGCCACGAGCACGGACGTCGGGAGACAGCATCACTTATCTCAAGCAGAATGCACTGATGATCACTGGCTGAGTAGTCCTCTAATACTTTCCAGTTGTGTATCCTTCGTACTAAGGACTCCGAGGCGAATGTCACGTCCGGTATGGTTCCCTCACAGCCAATACGGCGGAATGTCGGCATGTTTCCGGAGTTTAGTACGACGAGGGCCGTCCTGGCCACCATTTCCAGGATTCGTTTTCCCCGCGGATCCGTCTGAGGCATGCCCCATTCGATTGCTTTAGCGTTGAAGTCGCCCCCAACGAGCACTTTGACCTCTGCGTTCGAGACAGCGCCCTCCAAAGCATTAAGCTTGGCTTGGAAAGATGATATCGACTCGTTAGGCGTTAGGTACACACTAAAGAAGGTGATCCCTGAGCACCGAACCCACACGAAACCATCCCCTCGTCCACAACCCTCCGCCTGAAAGTCACTGTTCCGAACCCAGATAGCGGCAGTACCAGTTTCATCAGGGTGCCATAATGCAGGACTTTCATTGTGGTGTTGCTCACTCAGCAGCAAGAAGTCGGCTTTCATGTTCCTCGCAAACGGCTCAAGCAGATTTTGGGCGGTTGAACTGCGGTGTAGGTTTAGCTGCAGGATGCGGGTCATCGAAGCTCTGATTTTGCCTTGGCTAGGGCTTCCTGGAACACCCGGGATTTTCCTGATCCCAAGACGTGTCCAAAATCAGGTTTTGGATCAGCATCCTTGCAAAGAATACAGTGTGCCTCCTTCGTACACTCTTTCCTTTTATGTCCCGTTTCACCGCATTTGTAACATAGGGAACTCCTCCTATCGGGTCCTTTACACACTTGTGTGGTGTGACCATAACCAAGGCATTTGAAACATTGAAGAGGCGTTGCTCTTCGCCGTATCCTACAGACAACCCACCCTATTCGTACTTTGCCCTTGTTCAGGAATTGTTCGGCGTCCTTTTCGGTCAAATCAACTATGGCCATGCGTTGTCCCCTGTTGTTTTCTAGTGTCAGTCTCGCTTTGATCCTTCCCACGCTAGGGAACTCCCTTTTGATGGCCTCTTCTACCTCGGCCAGATCCGTCACGCAGTCAATGTCCCGTATTTCGATCGTTGTCATCGGCTCGAGCGGGGCTATAGTTGCGCTTTTGCCGAGAACTTTCTTTACTGCGTCACAGAATGCTTCGTCCCTTAAAAACCAGAAAAAAGAAACGAGTGAAAAATCGTTGGAACTTGTGCAACCCACCACCATTCAGTAGTTCGACCAATTTTTGGAGTTCACAGCATCTTAAACCCCGTGAAAGAACCGTGGTCCCACTTGTAAAGCATCGGAAAAGATATTAAACTTTCCCCATAGTGCTGCGGCCCATGAACTATAAGGGAACTCGATTGCACGCGATATTGCCATCGTTGAACCTTTGAGTGGCTTGCGTCATCTTCACCTCGACAAGAGTCTTTAGGTCTACCTACATTCCTGCCTTTAAATACCTTGAAGCACGCAACCGTGCGAAGTTTAATAATCGAAAAGCGGTGTCTCTCCGAATTGCCCATCAGTTCTGCGAATTTTCGTTATACCGCGCGGAGACATAACTTTACATTTGTGAATAACTCGTCTGATCAGCATTTTTACATGCATTCAATGGCTGTGTCGCAATCATCGCGAACGTAAACATAACGTCAATAGACGTCGCATAAGATTTTGCGTGTGCAACCCCAAACAAGGAAATTCGTTTTCACGCGATATAGCCAGCGATGAACTTCTTAGTGTCCTCTCCATCTCGCGATTTTACATACATTCAATAGCTGCAGCACAGTCATCGCAGTCATCGCGTAGACATAACGTCGATAGACGTCGCATGCAGTTTTGCATGTACAACCCGGGATTAGTGCGTGCAGTGGCTGCGAAAGCGTAGATGGATGTATGTAGGGTGTTTGCAAGGTCTACGAAGAGCATTTGAAACGCCGGAACCTGAATCATTACATTCGATTTCAGCCAGCTTTTCGATTTTGCGGGTCAATTGGCTGACATTGATTGCTTGTTATACCAAAAATCGACGAATGCATGTGCGCCTTACAGTAGCGAGTGTGTCAAGGGGAGTATGTGAGTAATGAGTGATAGGCCGCCGGTAGCATTGATTCAACGTTGACCCGTCCGTAATCTAATTAAATTGGAGCATTAGAGTTTGTTCAGGTGTGTTTTCGTTTCTTTTTTTTTTTTGCGTTCATAGGAAATTATTGAAACCAAACAAATGGATACAGTCCAACGATATCGGCCTTCCACATCGTCATCGAGCGCTCATGAGGATGCGGGTGAGCACTCTTTTATTAAATTTTTTGACTAATATTGGTACATAAAAGAAAACAAAAGAAAGAGAAACGGACACAACCCGTAACTTTATGCGAGCACAAAGTAGGATATTTATTGCGTTTTAAACAGGCAAAACAAAATTATTTTTGTCCTAATCATCATCTATGCTTGCCGGCATGGGCAATCATAAGAGCAATTGGATTTGAATTTTTCGTGTCATTTACTTACCACCCAAAACCTCAACCCAATCATAAAATATTGAATAATTGCCATTTTTACACTTCACAATTCATGCGATTAACATTAATATACTGTTACATGTACAAATAATTCTGCGAGCTACTGTCGCAATTGTTTTCACAACCATTAAGAACATCAACAAAATGAATTTACTCGAAACCACGAGAACCCACCAAGCATGATCAACATTTGAAAGTGAGTCACTGCTCCATTCATTAAGCTGCTCGAATATATCAGATACCTCTCGGCAGAACATTCGCGAATATACGAGAGGTGCATTGAACGGCTGGAGACCCTATATAAGGGCGAGCTGAATAAAGGGGGGGGGGGTCATTCATTAGAACCGCGATAGTAAAAACTGCGAAAGTGTGGAGTGAGAATTGAAAAGCGATATTGATCGAGTAATAGTACAGTGATTTTCGTTGATTGTGAAGTGATTTTAGTGGACAGTTGAATTGCAAATTTATAGACTAAGTGAAAAATAAAATTAGTGAAAGTGTTAAATTGATTATTGTGCATTTTGAGTAACTGAACTCTTTTAACTTAATTTAAAAGATATTGCGTTTTCACATTCCCAGAACATTAAAATTATTGGCCGCGAACCATAACACGCGACAATACATTTATTTCTTATCTTATATCACTTACCAAATAAAACAGAACGCGTTTTTTGGAGTATGTGAATAGTTGTAATGGGTCCTTGTGCTACGGGGAAAGAACCCGCCCCACGACACCGCAACGCTAGCCTGCCTGCGCATTCACGCGTCCCCAGACAAAGCCAATCTCGGCGGATCTTACCATCCTCTTTCGCCGTGGCAGCAGACCATCGCTGCAGTCCTGTACGGACATTTTATTTACCCTTATTTCACTACAGACCCTGAAGTTTTTTTTATTGCTGGCTAGACGTTTACGGTCTCTACTACATTGCCAAATTTCATCAACATTGGTACAAGGGACTGTTTAAAACTACAGTAGTAAAATTTTCCACGTTTTTCGACCTTTGAGCGGCCGCCATTTCGTTTCAGAT
>OZ017739.1:259954164-259974883 GCA_963969285.1 Odontomyia ornata
TATATATATATATATATATATATATATATATATATATATATATACATACCTATATAAGTATATATATATATATATATATATATATATATATATATATATATATATATATATATATATACATACCTATATAAGTATATATATATATATATATATATATATATATATATATATATATATATATATATTTATATATATATATATATATATATATTTATATATATATATATATATATATATATTTATATATATATACACCTCAGGATATCACACATTTTTTAACTGATTGCAAAACTTCTCAACTTTAGATCTTGTTAAAGCGTATCATCAAATTCCAGTAGGACCAGAAGATATTCCGAAAACTGCAATTTGCACACCGTTCGGACTCTTTGAGTTCACTCGCATGACTTTTGGTTTATGCAATGCTGCGCAGACTTTTCAACGCTTCATTAATTCAATACTAAAAGATCTAAATTTTTGTTTTGTATATTTAGACGATATTCTTATTGCTTCAAAATCTGCCTCAGATCATTTAACGCATTTATCAATAATTTTCGAAAGGTTAAATGATAACGGACTAATCATTAATCTGGATATATGTAAATTCTTACAAAAAGAAATTAAATTTTTAGGTCATTTTATTTCATCTGAAGGAATTAAACCTTCACCAGATAAATGTAAGGATTTTTAAGTTTCAAATTACCAGAAACAATTGTAGAATTGAGGCAATTTCTGGGAATGATAAATTTTTATCGTCGCTTCTTACCAAATGCCGCTAAACACCACGCTTTACTTATTAGTTTCTTGGTGGGTTCTAAGAAGTCAGACAAGAGAAAAATAAATTGGACACCGGAGGCTATTAAATCTTTTGAAAATTCCAAACAACAACTCTTCGATGCAACTATTCTAGCTTTTCCAGAACTAAATGCTCCATTAGCAATTTTTGTAGATGCTTCTGATATTGCCATTGGAGCAGCGCTTCAACAATGGGTAAACAATTGTTGGAAACCTTTGGGGTTCTTTTCAAAAAAATTGAACGAAGCTCAAAGAAATTATAGTACATATGATCGTGAATTACTAGCGGCCTATCAATCAGTAAAACATTTTAGATATTACATTGAAGGTCGCACATTCACATTGTTTACAGATCATAAACCTTTAATATTTTCATTTCGTCAGAACCCTACAAAAGCTTCTCCAAGACAACTTCGTCAACTTAACTTCATCAGTGAATTTACCACAGATTTTAGACACATTTCTGGAAAAGAGAATATTGTTGCAGATTCTCTATCTAGAATTTCTGAAATTGAAATTCCTAGCTCTATAGATTTTAAAGCAATTGCTGAAGCTCAACTTATAGACGAATCTTTTGAGAAATTAAAATCAAATCCAAAATTTTCATTTAAACAAATAACTTTTCCAAACACAAATTTCAAAATTTTTTGTGAAATTACAAATGAAAATATTAGGCCATATATTCCGGAAGCATTTCGGAAGCAAATTTTCACTTCAGTACATAATTTAGCTCATCCAAGCATCCGAACTTCAAGACGCCTTGTATCAGATAAATACTTTTGGCCATTTCTCAACAAAAACGTTGCTGATTGGTCTCGCACTTGTTTGGATTGTCAACGTTCAAAAATTACGAGATACAATAGAAGTGAACATAAAACATTCCCCCTTACATCAAAACGTTTTAAAATAATACATATGGATATAGTCGGGCCATTGCCTTACTCACAAGGTTTCACGTATTGCTTAACAATAATAGATAGATTTTCGAGATGGCCTGAAGCAATACCTTTAACTAATATTACGGCTGCAAATTGTGCAGAAGCATTATGTACTTTTTGGATTGCACGTTTCGGAGTTCCAGAAGTTATAGTAACAGATCAGGGTAGACAGTTCGAATCCCAATTGTTCAGTGAGCTGGGAAAAATCCTTGGATTCAAAAGAAATCGTACTACAGCCTATCATCCGCAAGCAAACGGAATGATAGAGAATTGGCATCGTACATTGAAGGCTTCTGTAATGGCTAATAAAAATCCATCATGGTCAAAAACATTACCATTCATTCTTTTGGGTTTGAGGACAGCATTTAAAGAAGAACTGAAAGCATCTCCGGCTCAATTAGTTTACGGAGAGAACATACGTTTGCCGAGTGATTTACACAAGATTTGTCTCGATCAGAAACCTCAATCAGATTTCGTTCAAGATTTAAAGGCAGTTATGTTAAACATTAAACCTATTCCAGCTTCAAATCATAGTAACGTAAAACCAAGAGAAATTAAAAATCTAAATAGTTGCAATCAAGTGCTGATTAGAACAGATGCAGTGCGCAAATCTTTACAACCACCTTATCATGGACCTTATAAAGTTTTAAAAACATATGAAAAATATTATCAAATCAAAAACAAATCATGTAATATTTCAATAGATAGATTGGAACCTTTTTTCTCCTGCATTCCAAACCATGACACGGTTAAAAATGATAAAAAAAAGTATCTTTCGACGAGAAGAACAACAAAATTAAATATATAACATGACATGGGAGTTAAAATAACTCTTTTAGAAAATACTAAGGTAAATCGTTAATGACCAGCATTAACTGAGGGGGAAGTAATGCGGTGGAACTTTCTCATTTTTAATATTATATAAATTTAATATAAATTTTAATTAATCTAGTTTAGTATTGTTGAATTTAAAAACAGCATTAATTCAGTTGAAAATAAATCTTAATCAGAATCAACCCGATTTGAGTTTTTATCAGTACCAAGAAACAAATAATTACAGAAGCTCAAATAAATAAATATATTGCTCCATGGTAAGTTGTGAACATTTCTGCAAATTAGAACTACGAAGAAAGCTCAAGAATATCCAGTAAGAAAGGATTCTACGTAATCCACCAAGAATCCCCATGCCTCCAGAAGAAGAAATTACAATTAAAAGCTGACGTGGTAACACACTGGATATAATAATTATAGGATATATTTGCGGAATAAAGTCTGCCGAAAAATACTCGCCACATCTTTTTTTTTAGCACACGGAATAACTTCTTGGTCCTTTTTCAATTTTGTCAGCTTCAAACTCGCAGGACTGTCCTCGTATAGATCGTGTTCGGTTGTGTTCAGTTGAATCTCCTCGTCAAGGAATTGCTTCGATAACGTAGCCAGCCAGTTGCGGAAGTCGTGAATCGATTTCGAATGTCGTGGGTCACCAGATGTGGCGCTAGATGTGGCGAGTATTTTTCAGCAGACTTTATTCCGCAAATATATCCTATAATTATTATACCCAGTGTGTTACCACGTCAGCTTTTAATTGTATATATATATATATATATATATATATATATATATATATATATATATATATATATATATATATATATATATATATATATATATATATGTATGTATGTGTGTATATATATACTCCTATATTTATATATAGATATTTATATATTTATACTCCTATATTTTTATATATATGTATATATATATATATATATATATATATATATATATATATATATATATATATATATATATATATATATATTTATATATATACACTTGCCAGAAAAACTATCCGTTCAACATTAGAAGAAAGCAACATATTAGGAAATTCATGCTAAAGAAAGCTACTACACTTAAATATTGAAGCAACAAAATTTATTCATTAATAAAACTATCTTTTCTATAAATTTTTCCTGTGGTATTCCTTTAAGAACTAAATTTTACAAAATAAAAACAAAAAAGCCTCACTTAAACGAGCCAGAAAAAGTATTAATTTGAAATATTCAAATATTTTATTACATATCAGGGCTTAATAACTTGTCGGATAACATTTTCTCTTAAGGACCTCCTTAAGGTGGTTTGGCATGGAGTGAACCAATTTGGCTGTGTCCTGAATGCTAATTTTGCCCCATTCATCGACGATGACGTTTTTCAGCATTTCCTTCGAGGTTATGCTGTGCTGATGGATCCTGCGCTCCAACAAGTCCCACAAATGCTCAATGCGATTAAGGTCTGGGGATTGGGGGGCGTACACAGTTGATGTTTTGTGTTGTTGAGCAACCAAAGGTTCACATTGCGTGGTGTGTGCTTGGAATCACTATCTTGCTGGAACCAGAAATCGTCACCAAGCCTCAACTGCTGAACACCGTATTGATTCATATGTAATGATGTAATCACATCTAATTACTCTGGAATTAAAATCATCTGAATAATTCCAATAAGAATTATTCAGTTCAATATATCCACATGTGAACTCATATATATTCCAAGAGGAATCATATTTCTTCTTACATAATCTTAAGTTGATGCCTAGATATGGACACACGACAACCATAAAAAATCATGGTCAATGTCGTATAACACATTACCATTGCATAGGTTCATATGCTCTACCATCAACTAACACATCGTAATGTGTAGAACATTTTGTTCATGAATTTATGAATGAATGTTTTGAACGCATCACATTACACAAACAAACAAGTGCATGCAATGACTTGGGTGTAAAATGTGGTGAAATATTGAAGGGTGAGATATGACGAGGATATGGAATGTGATATCGAATATAGGTCAGTTATTGGTGAGTAAGAAATATTGGATATTTATGGGTAATAAATATTAGGATTTTATTTCGGTTGACATACTGATCTCTTGAATGAGTCAGACATATTCCCATGCAATAATGAGTATAGTGCATGAGTAATTTTAGTAGGTTAAGAAATAGTATTTAAGGAAAAGAAATTCTGAAATAAAATTAGACGATTTAGAATTTCAACTGCCAACATTGGCGTTTTGTTTTACTTCAAGTTTGCCTTGTAGAAATATAGGCGTCTTCGGGCTGCCAACGGCTTTGGCGTTATACACCGATATAATAGGTGAATTTATTTTAACATCTGTAATAAAATAACATCTTATTACGATATGGCGATCCTAGGCAACTGCGAACCAGGGAAGCGTTATGGACGGTTTTGAAGAACTGTGAGAGCTATATAGACACAAGGAACAGGCAGAAGAATATATGACCGAACCAGTACCGAACTCAGCTCCAATGTATATACCAGCGGACAAAGAAGCTCAACCAGAACCGGGACCGAGACGAATTACGATTGAGGAGTACAAGAAGCGCACGACAAAGAAGATTGAACCCGTGCAGCCGCTACAAAAGAAGAAGACTCGTGGAGGACGCAAAGTTCGCTTGAGGCAAGAACGCGGAAACTTATACCGTCTGATCGCAATCAGTCACGGGAAGCAGAAACAAGATTTCTTCCATCAATTAGCAGAATTGCCGCAGAAATACAGCAAGTAATGGGGAACTGCTCATCAACGACCAACCAAGGGGTTTTGGTTGAATACAAGCAGGCCACAGCGACAGCTACGATTTTTTTGATAATCATCATATTTATGTATTTATATAATAGGCACCAGAATAAGTATGTAAACAGAAAGGTAGCTAGATTGGCAACTGTATAATATGTTTTTGATAATTCTAAAAATATATGTATGGTAACATTTTAAAATATGAATTTAGTATATCTCCTTGTTTCTCTGCAGTAAAATTTGGTTCATCTCTTTGTTTTTGTGTTATAAAGTTGAAGATTGTAATGATGATTTTTCTTTATGGAGGCAATTAAAAGTTTACTCGAAGAAGTAGATAGATTGTTGATAAATTGCAAAAAGAGTGTTAATCGGGTATTTAAAATTGAAACAATTCAACAAAAGATTGAAAGAGTAGAAGCCATTAAAGTACAGATCAACAGTTTGTTTAGCAATTGTGAGGATTCTGAGATTTTGGAATTGAAAATTCGGTTCAAGAAGTTATATTCTGAACTAAAAGAAATTCTTTCGGCACAGTTGGAAAGTTGTAGAAAATCTTTAACAAAAATGGGTGATTTTGATTTGCAGATGGCTATCAAAACCATTCCTACGTTTGATGTGAACAAACCAATTATTGAGAAGGAGTTACTCGCGATACATTGGGGGATAAATTTCTTTAGACCATACCTATATGTCAAGAAATTCATAGTGGTCACTGGCCACAGACCATTATTGTCACTCTTCTCTCACAAGAACCCATCCTCTAAATTAACGATGATATGACTCGATTTATCAGATTATGATTTCGAGATAATTTTTAAACAAGGCAAAATGAACTGTAATGCAGATGCATTATCGAGAATTAAAATTGATTCCGACGTATTGAAATCGATTATTCCATTATAACGGGATGAAAATGTGAGGAAAATGTTGCCGTTAACTCGGGGAATGTCTGCTTAACAAAGAGTGGACAGAAAAAACAATGATATTGATAACGAACCCAAGAAAACTGTAGAGCCTGATCAACTTTACATTTGGGATTGCACGTCATTATCAGACATTAGAAATGTCATGAAGTTGAAGTTTATATTTTGCAACAACAAAACGTTTGATATCGTCCGGACAAAGGATGAAGTAATTGTACACTGCGATGGTGATAAATCTAACGAGAAACCAGTTTCCGTTAATGTAAAGGCTCCAGTTATTACAAGTACAAATAAATCTTGTAGAGCAGTTAATAACGATAATTCCAGTACGATATACGTATCTACTATGGAGAAGTTATTGGACAAGTTGGCCGAAATGAATATTTTTGAGGTAGCTCTTTCAAGTAAAGATGAAATATTAGAATGCATGCAAAAATTCGAATTCAAAAATATAATCAACGTGTTGCAATAAATGAATAAATATAAACAGCGCGCAAAAATTAAGATAATTATTTACGAACCCCTGAAAAATATAAAAGACACTGCAGTGCAAAATGAGTTAATACGTGAATATCACGATACGCCACAAAGGGGTCACTTAGGTATTCGAAAAACGTTACTTAAGTTAAAGCAAAGGTATTGCTGGAAAAACATAAACAGCATGGTTAAAAGGTATGTCAGCAATTGCAAGCAATGCAAGATTAACAAACAAATTCGTAAAGACTGACACACCAAAGACGAGTTTTGAAACCATAGCTATTGACGTAGTTGGACCACTGAGAATCTGAACAATCATCGATACATTTTGACTTTGCAGTGCGAAATAACAAAGTTCGTAGTAGCTGCACCAATGGAGACCAAAGATGCAAGAAATGTAGCATTTACTCTGGTCAATGAATTCATACTAAAATATGGTCATTTTAAGGTATTAAAATCTGACCAAGGTACTGAATTCACAAATAATTTGATGCAAGAAATTTGCAACTTATTAAAAATCAGACAAGTTTTTTCTACACCCTATCACCATGAAACGTTAGGCGCTGTGGAACGCAATCATAGGGTGCTGAATGAGTACATGTTAGCATTTTCTGAGGATTCTGACTGGGACAAGTGGATTCCGTATTATACTTTTGCGTATAATACAACCCCGCATGTAGACAACAACTACACACCATATGAATTGATATTTGGCAAAAAAACCATATCTACCAGACGATATTTTAAATAATCAAGAGAAATTCTACGATTTAGACAACTATGCCAAAGAATTGAGAACCCGGTTAAAACATGCTCTCAGTAGAGCTAGAGAAATCATTGAAATTGTTAAACAAAATCGTACAAAAAAACAATAAAGTAAACCCGATAAATTTAAAACAAGGTGATTTAGTACTTCTGAAAAGAGAAAACAGAAAGAAATATAAGACACCTTTCAAAGGTCCATTTAGTGTGATTAAATTAAAAGGTGTCAATGCTGTAATTGAAATTAACGGAAAGTTAAGAGAAGTACATAAGAACAATTTAAAACCATTCAAAACCATGTAAATAACACTAGATTTCATTTTCATAAACTTTGTAGATTAATATGATATAGAATAAGTACGAACAAAATTCACAATAAAAATATATGCTTTATTAAAATAAAACATACATTAAGATAAAATAATTTAGCATAAGTAGCTATCAGGTTTGAATTATCAAGAAATTTTTGAATACAATTGTACAAAGAACTGTAAATATTAAGTATAAAGAATTGATGAACTGTAAATATTAGCACTTTTCGTAACAGACTGATAGCAATAACTTTTACATTTTAAAATAAGATTTATATTGTAAATCTATGTGAGTGGGAATATGACTTACTTTTACTTCAAGTGTTCCGCAAAATTAAAATTTGTACGCAACACTCCTTGCCCTATGGGTGTAATGACGTTATCACATCTAATTACTCTGGAATTAAAATCATCTGAATAATTCCAATAAGAATTATTCAGTTCAATATATCCACATGTGAACTCATATGTGTTCCAAGAGGAATCATGTTTCTTCTTACATAGTCCATTGCCTTAAGCTGATGCCTAGATATGGACACACGACAACCATAAAAAATCATGGTCAATGTCGTATAACACATTACCATTGCATAGGTTCATTCAATTAACACATCGTAATGTGTAGAACATTTTGTTCATGAATTTATGAATGAATGTTTTGAACGCATCACATTACACAAACAAACAAGTGCATGCAATGACTTGGGTGTAAAATGTGATGGAATATTGAAGGGTGCGATATGACGAGTATATGGAATGTGATATCGAATATAAGTCAAGTATTGGCGAGTAAGAAATATTGAACAAAAAGAAAAATATAATTTAAAAAAAGCAACGCTATTTATTTGTTTTCCGACTAATGTATATATTTCGGGAGTAAATGTTCTCCCTTCTTCAGTGTCTAATTTTTTCTGAAGAGAAACCCTCAAGATGTACAATATATATGCTAAAGCATATATTTATTACTCACAAATATTGGATATTTATGGGTAATAAATATTAGGATTTTATTTCGGTTGACATACTGACCACTTGAATGAGTCAGACATATTCCCATGCAATAATGAGTATAGTGCATGAGTAATTTTAGTAGGTTAAGAAATAGTATTTAAGGAAAAGAAATTCTGAAATAAAATTAGATGATTTAGAATTTCAACTGCCAACATTGGCGTTTTGTTTTACTTCAAGTTTGCCTTGTAGAACTGTGGCGGCACGAGATGTCCCGCCATCAGCACCTCCTTCACGGCGCAAACAAACTCTCGTCCCTCGCCAGATCTATACTAGCCAGCCCAAATCGTCCCACCGGCTCAAGCAATCCACCATGAGAAATATGGAATTCATATGACACCGTTCTTCTAGATTCTCACATGTTGATATAGGAGAACGGATTCATACACCCAGTCTCTCAGTGTGTTTTAGCAACGTCCTCAGTAGCGAACGAACAACGTTAGCGACATCAAAAGCAAGCGAACAACGAAAGCGACATCAGTAGCAAGCGAACGACGCTAGCGACATCAAAAGCAAGCGAACAACGATAGCGACATCTGTAGCAAGCGAACGACGCTAGCGACATCAAAAGCAAGCGAACAACGACAGCGACATCTGTAGCAAGCGAACAACGTTAGCGACATCAATAGCAAGTGAACAACCAAAGCGACATCAGTAGCGAGCGAACAACGATAGCGACATCAGTAGCAAGTGAATGACGACAGCGACATTCATCATCATCTTCGTCGTCGTCCGACATTTATCAAGAGTAAAAGAAATAAATAGATTAAGAGTAAAAGTTGACCTTTTAAAGTGGTGACCCCGAGTCGGCCAACAGCATGGTGCTTGGACGAGACGACGAGGATGCCGCGCGCATCGCCACGCAGCACGACGCAGAGCTCTTGGTCTCACTGGAACAGCCGCCCAGCCAGCCAGCAACAGCAGATCAAAGCCGACAGCCTCTGCCTACAAGAGCGACACCATTCGACCTACTACAACAGCCATCAGCGCAACAGGTATACGGTGTAGGCTACTGTAAGCTGCCATCCTTCTGGCGTACTAGCCCGGAGCTGTGGTTTTTCCAGGTTGAGCCCCAATTTCAGGTGCACCAGATCACAAGGGACTCAACCAAGTACCACCTCACGGTATCATCATTGGACCACGAGACAATCACGGATGTAGCAGACATCATCCGTGCGCCACCCGAGCACGACAGGTACGGAGCGCTCAAAACAGCCATCGTCGCCCGCCTCACCGACTCACCTGATGCGCAGCTACATAAGTTGCTCACAGGTGTCGAGCTTGGAGATAGGAGACCATCGCAGGTACTATGGCACATGCGTTCCCTCGCTGGAACGCGGGTCAGCGACGATGTTCTCCGAGTGAGATGGCTTGACCTCCTGCCCCAGCAAACACGCCGCATGCTTTTATTAATCAAAAATCAGACGCTAGAAGAGCTTGCCGCTGTTGCAGACGAGGCACAAGACATGGGCCCGGGAGTTATGGCCACGTCATTCCAACCACCCACGCGCGCAACAACACCCACATCTGGTCGTTCCTCACCGCACACTTCTTCGGACCAAGTCGTAGTCGAATTAGCTGCCTTGCGTCTGGCAGTTACACAGCTAACAGCCTTGACTCGAGAAGCGCTTCAACAACCACACGCCTGCGCCAATACGCTGCGGGAGCGCACCTCTTCAAGAGACGTAAGCCAACGACGGGGACGCTCCGCCACTCCCGGACCAGATAGTCGCACGGGACACTGCTGGTATCACACCAAGCACGGGGCCTTAGCAATGCGATGCAAACAGCCCTGCTCTTTCCCAGCTCCAGAGCACACCATTAGGCGCTCGGAAAACTAGGGTTGCCGGCGTTGTACTCAGCGGACACCGCCGGCAACACCTCGGAGAAGCGCCTGTATGTCTCCGACCGTACTACAAAAACCAGGTTTCTGGTAGATTCCGGCTCCGCCCTCTCTATCATCCCAAGGCATTTCATCGCCAAGCCTCTTCGCAAACAGAACCTCGTACTACAGGCAGCCAATGGCACTCCCATAACCACGTTTGGATCTCAGCAGCTCACCCTGGATTTCGGGCTACGTCGGCCCCTCCACTGGTCGTTCGTCATAGCAGACGTCCAGACTGCCATTCTAGGAGCCGACGCACTAAAACACCATGGTCTACTCATCGACCTTCGCAACCGACGCCTCATGGACGATCTCACCAGACTCTCCACAGCCTGCGCCATCGGTCCAGTTCCAACTATACACAGCATTAGCGCCGTCAACAATGGTTCGTCCTTGAAGGGCACCATTGGAGACCGGTACAAAGCGATCATCAGCAAATATGCAGATGCACCCGCACAACCCGGGAAACTAGCCTCGGTAGCTGACCTACCTGTCCACCACCAGATAGTCACCAATGGACCACCGGTTTTTGCGAGACCACGTCGCCTCGCGGGAGAACGCCTCACTGCAGCAAAAGCCGAGTTCGCTTTCTTGCTGGAAAGAGGCATAATTCGACCTTCATCGAGCCAGTGGGCTAGTCCTCTGCACATGGTGCCCAAGGACGGCGGCCGCTGGCGAGCTACTGGAGATTACCGTCAACTCAACACTCAAACTCGCCCGGATCGTTACCCACTACCCATCATCGAGGATTTGATCCAAGAGGCCAGCGGCACCGTCTTCTCGGTAATTGACCTCCAGCGTGCCTTCTACCAAATCCCGGTGGCTCCTGAGGATATCGGTAAAACGGCAGTCACCACGCCTTTCGGACTTTATGAGTTCTTGGGAATGCCTTTGGGTCTACGCAACGCAGCCCAAACGATGCAGCGGACTCTAAACCATCTGCTGAGGAAGCTGGATTTCGTCCGGGTTTATCAGGATGATATCCTAGTATTCTCGGCCAGCCACAACCATCACCAGCGCCACCTCGAGCAACTTTTGTCCATGCTTCAAGCGGCAAATCTTCACGCTAACTGGGATAAATGTCAAGTCGGTCAGGCTGAGGTCATCTTTGCCGGATACCACGTCTGCGAAACAGGATTCCGACCACCAGCCCCCAAGACACAAGCCATCGGATCCTTTCCCAAACCGACCGATTCATCCCAGCTAAGACGTTTTCTAGGGATGCTGAACTTTTATCGCCGCTGCATGCCACACGCTGCCGAATCCCAAGTACCACTCTCGGAACTGCTAAAAGGATGTACGACAAAGAGAGCACCACTCACCTGGACACCAGAGGCGGAAGTGGCTTTTGAACGCTGCAAGCAAGGCATTGCCGAGGCAGCCACGTCAGCCTTTCTTTCGCCTCTGCACCCATTGGCACTTCGTACCGACGCATCCAGCACTGCCATTGGCGCGGCCTTGGATCAACAACAGAGCGACGGCACTTGGGTACCGTTAGGTTTCTTCTCAAGGAAGCTCTCCGAAACCGAACAGCGCTACTCAACTTACGACCGCGAGCTCCTTGCTATCTTTGCTGCCATCAAGTTCTTCCAGCGCATCTTGGAGGGAAGGCACTTCGTCATTTATACCGACCACCGGCCACTTATATTTGCTCTGACGCAACGCTCAGACAAAGCCTCACCCCGTCAAAGCAGGCAACTGGATTTTATCTCCCAATTCGATTCGCGGGTGGAGTACACACCAGGGAACGACAACATCGTCGCCGATGCACTATCACGTGTGGAGACGGTCGCGATACCCCCCGCAATCACAGCTCAAGCCATCAGCGAAGCACAGGACACAGACGAACAGTTGCCCCACCTCCTGGTGAGTCCCCGTCTCAAACTGCATCAGTTGATGTTGGATGGCTACTCAGCATACTACGTAGAGTTCAACGGCACCATTAAGCCTTACCTGCCGGTTGCACTCCGCCGTCAAGCTTTCGACATCGTCCATCAGCTATCACATCCAAGCGGACGTGCCACTTCGAAGCGCGTAGCGCTGAAATTCTTTTGGCCTAGTCTGCGGAAAGATGTATCCCGGTGGGCCAAGCAATGCGTACCGTGTCAGCTATCGAAGGTCCACCGCCACAACCGTGCCGAACTGGGAAATTTCAAGACGCCGGACGGGCGCTTCGATCACATTCATGTGGACCTGATCAAGCTGCCACAATGCGAAGGACACGAGAACTGCCTCACCATTATCGACCGCTACACACGGTGGCCTCAAGCAGTGCCAGTGCGTGACAGCAAAGCTAGCACCATCGCCAGGGCACTATTCGACCACTGGATCTCCATATTTGGCCCGCCACTAGAGATCACATCGGACCAAGGACGCCAGTTTGAAGCCGACCTATTGCATCAGCTTGGACGCCTCTTGGGCATCAACCGTGTCCACACTGCTCCATATCACCCTCAAGCCAATGGCATGGTCGAACGGATGCACCGCCCCCTCAAAGCAGCGTTAAAGTGCGTTCCCGAGACACCATGGCTACAGGCACTCCCACCGATCTTACTGGGCCTACGAACCACATTCAAGGAGGACCTGCAAGCCTCTCCGGCAGAAATGGTTTTTGGCACATCGCTCCGGATCCCGGGCGAGTTCATTACACCTCAAAACGTACCAGCCAGTTGCCCACAAGACTTCGTCACCGACCTACGCCACCTTTTCCAGTCAATCCGACCAGTTCCGTCAGCCAGACACTCCGTTCATCAACCATTCGTTTTCAAGGACCTGAACAGCTGCGAATATGTCTTCCGCCGCATCGACGCAGTCAAAAAGCCGCTCGACCAACCGTACTCCGGACCACACCGAGTCATCAAGAGGATCAGCGACCGCACCTACGTCATAGACGTAAATGGCGTCACCAAGACCCTCTCCACCGACCACTTGAAGCCAGCGTACTTGGAGCATTCCGATGCCCATCCATCAACACTATCGTTACCACCCACCCAGCCAGCCTCACCACAAGCGCCCACTCCAATCCCACCGCTGGCATCACAGGCGACTCAACCGGCCGATGGCAAACTGATACAGCAGCCACCCTCATCGGCACCATAGTCACCTATACTACCGCCTCCGCTACCAAATCAGGCGTTTCACCCGGCCGCCACCTTGCTGCCAAATCAGGCGATTCAACCCCCCGCCAAGAAGAAGGTCACCTTTTCACTCCCTTCGTCGAGCACGAAGGTCATTGGGGAGGGAGTGACTGTGGCGGCACGAGATGTCCCGCCATCAGCACCTCCTTCACGGCGCAAACAAACGCTCGTCCCTCGCCAGATCTATACTTGCCAGCCCAAATCGTCCCACCGGCTCAAGCAATCCACCATGAGAAATATGGAATTCATATGACACCGTTCTTCTAGATTCTCACATGTTGATATAGGAGAACGGATTCATACACCCAGTCTCTCAGTGTGTTTTAGCAACGTCCTCAGTAGCGAACGAACAACGTTAGCGACATCAAAAGCAAGCGAACAACGAAAGCGACATCAGTAGCAAGCGAACGACGCTAGCGACATCAAAAGCAAGCGAACAACGATAGCGACATCTGTAGCAAGCGAATGACGCTAGCGACATCAAAAGCAAGCGAACAACGACAGCGACATCTGTAGCAAGCGAACAACGTTAGCGACATCAGTAGCAAGTGAACAACCAAAGCGACATCAGTAGCGAGCGAACAACGATAGCGACATCAGTAGCAAGTGAATGACGACAGCGACATTCATCATCATCTTCGTCGTCGTCCGACATTTATCAAGAGTAAAAGAAATAAATAGATTAAGAGTAAAAGTTGACCTTTTAAAGAACTATAGGCGTCTTCGGGCTGCCAACGGCTTTGGCGTTATATGCCGATATAATAGGTGAATTTATTTTAACATCTGTAATAAAATAACATCTTATTACGATACATAGTTGATTCTATAAACACAAGTTGGCCAACTCCTTCTGCCGCCACACCCCCACGCCATCACACAAGCTCCACCATGTTTCACAGTTGTTACGAGATTATCTTTTTCGAAGGCAGTACCGCTTTTCCGCCAAACAAACTTTTTTCGTTCAATGCCAAATATGCAAAATTTGCTTTCGTCAGAGAATAGGACCTATTCCTAAAACTGTGGTGGGTTGTTTACTCGTATATATTTTTTGCGAAATCCACATGTTTCCTCCTGTTCACTTTCGAAATCTATGGTTTCATACGTGCTATGCATGAGTGATATCCATCTCTCTTTAGTAAATTTTGTATGGTGTCTTCGTGAAGAACATTGCCAAAAGAGTCTTTTATATTTGTAACAATTTGGGAAGCAGTTACTCGAAAATTCTTTTTAACTGCCTACAAAACGTTTCTTTTTTCCCTTCAGTCAGTATGGAGAGTCGACCACAACGAGGCTTTGACATAATCGAACCAGTTGTATTAAATGTTTTCACCACAAACTGAACAGGAGAGTGAGTTCTGCCTACTATTTGACCAATTTTGCGGTTAGTTTTCCCTTCACTCTTAAGTTTCAGCGTAATTTTCCTCTCCTCAGCACTGATTTCGCTAATTTTGGGCGTCATCATGTATTCTAGTGCACAAAAAATTTAAAAAAACTGCACTCACTTTTAAACCTATCACAACTTAAAGTAGATCTATTATCGGACCTAAAAACATTAATATGCATCTGCATATTTCATCGCGTAACACGGGTAATCCCCCGGTTTGTTCTGTACGGATACTTTTTCTGGTCTACTATGTTGCCATAAATTGATTTTGTTTGAGTTCCAAGTATTTTTAAATAGTAAATATTATGATACATACTGGGAATCATGCAAAAGTGTAGATTTCATGGTATTATAAAAGAAAGCATATATATATATATATATATATATATATATATATATATATATATATATATATATGTATATATATATATATATATATGTATATGTATATATATATATATATATATATATATATATATATATATATATATATATATATATATATATATATATATCCCAGTATGTTTCATAATATTTACCATTTAAAAATACTTGGAACTCAAACAAAATCAATTTATGGCAACATAGTAGACCAGAAAAAGTATCCGTACAGAACAAACCGGGGGATTATCCGTGTTACGTGATGACATGCATATTAATGTTTTTAGGTCCGATAATAGATCTACTTTAAGTTGTGATATATATATATATATATATATATATATATATATATATATATATATATATATATATATATATATATATATATATATATATATATATATATATACAGAGGTGGCCAAAAGTGATCGGACAATACAAGAAACAAGCAATAAAATACTTTTACGAGCATAAGCTTTGAAATGAAATAAAAATTTTTCCCTTATATAAAAGTTACTTGTATTCTCAATTAATTGCACAAAAAAATAAAACAGAAATAAAAAGATTTTCACAAGAAAATTAACAACTAATTCAAATTCACATTGCATCAAGTGGACAAAAGTAATCGGACATTTTGAAAAGTGTGAAATTAGTCATTGAAGTTTGGAGCAATTCTTTTCTTTTCATTTCCGAGTTTAAAAGGGAACTCCCCTAATTATATGTTGATATGTGTTTTTCTGATATCAGTCATTTACTTGTCAGTTTTAAGTGAAGAAAGTTAAACATGGCTAAGAATCGCAAAGAAACCTGTATACATGAAAGAAAAGTTATAATAAAGTTGTATAAAGAGAATAAATCCTTTTCTGAAATATCAAAAATAATTGGAAGAAGTCGTTCGACAGTTTTCGATATCGTGAAACGGTTCAGAAAAAATAATCAGGTGGAAAACGAAATTAGGAGTGGTCGACCATGTAAACTAACAGAGACAGACGCACGAAAAATCTTAAGAATTGTTAAAAAGAATCCGACTACAACGTCCAGAAGTATTAGGGATCAATTAGCAGATGTAAATGGTACCAATGTTAGTGCCCGGACTATTCGTAGAGCTCTCAGCCGTGCTGGTTATCAAGCGAGAGTACCTCGAAAGAAACCACTAATTAGCAAAGTTAATAAGAAGAAAAGATTATGCTTTGCAAAAGAATTTAAAAGCAAGCCGCTCGACTTTTGGACTCGTATAATATCCTCTGATGAGAGTAAGTTTAATATCTACCACTCCGACGGCAGGTTGTTGGTGTGGAGAACTCAAAATAGTGAGCTTCATCCCAAAAACATTCAACATACAGTAAAACACGGAGGTGGCTGTGTAATGGTCTGGGGTTGCATGGCTGCCAACGGTGTAGGAGAACTTGTTTTCATTGACGAACCTATGGACAAACTAGGTTACTTGTCGATTTTGAAAGAAATGTAGTGAATTAAAAAGTTTCATAAAGTCCGTAAAGGACTGCAGCGATGTTCTGCTGCCTCGGCAGAGGAAGGTGTCGGTTTCTGCCGAGAATGCCCTCGTCCGGAGACGCGTGAATGCGCTGGCAGGCTAGCATTGCGGTGTCGTGGGGCGGGTTCGTTTCCCCGGCACGAGGACCCACTACAAAAAAATTTCGCATTCACGAATTGCTTTCAGGTCAAAAAAGGCGACCAAAGTCGCAAATTTTTAGATAACCTCACCGAAAGAGATGTACTTGTTACAAGAACAAGTGAAACCTGAGAAGAAAGGCGAACTTGGGGTGACCTCGTCGTTACCCAACGAAGTTCATGGCCCACAAATGAAAGAGGGGCAACCGGGTGGTGGTGGAGCCCCTTCATACCCACCCGACCGGAATAAATCCATTGATAGCTTGTTGAAGTGGCCAGGTATTCCTCTTCTGAGTGGAAAACTCATACAACTTGAATTGTATGAACCTTCCCATCAGAAGGGGAGTAGCCCGGTGACCAATTTATGTCATAGAATTATACAATTGAATTGCATAAATCTATGCCATAAAAAGGCACTCTGTTTGGGCCACTCAACCCATTACGGTCACCTGAAACAAAAAGGATTAATTTGTACCCGGTGGCTGGCTCCTGTTTTGAGGTGGAAGCCTGCCACCGTACCGGGTCCTATACCCGGTTAGATAAAACGGAAGGGAAAGACCGACGGTTAAGGTTTAATAATTCATTTTTTTATTTATTCTTTTTCCTTCAATTAATATAATACACCGTTCATTATTGTTTTCCTTCAATTAATATAATACACCGTTCATTATTGTTTTCCTTCAATTAATATAATACACCGTTCATTATTTTTTTTTTTTAATTAACTAAATAAGGATAATTTAGTAGTGTTTCCATGGATTCACTATGGAAGGTTGAAAAGGATTACTCATCGCAATGATAGGGATAAGGAAGGTATTATTGTCTTTTGATTTTATATAAAGCGCCAAATTTTTGATTCAAAGGGATATCAGCATGAATTTCTCATAAATTCCAAATAATTGAACGGTTTTTAATGCTAATACGTGAATAAAGTAACGTCCTTTAACGAACAAAAATATAAACAATCATATAATTCGTTATACAAAATGAAACAAAAATTGAAGACGAACATTATAATCGTTACTTATTGTATGAAGAATGGAATAGATTGCATTGACATTTGCTGTTATTTTAACAAGAGATGGTTGTGAAGAGACGTTGAATTATTCGATATGTTGTTTGCTGCTTGTATTTCTCAATATAAGTTCGTAAAGATTTATCTGTGATTGTTGCAATTCTCTCTCCTTCAGATTTCTTGTAATTTCCGTTTTGTGGTTTTTGATCTTCAATCAAATATAGTAAATTTGTGTAATAATGCATAAATGTTTGGCTGCTGAGCGTGTGTACATTATCATTTTTTTGTCTCATTTGTGTGTTTCCATTTGATCTTTTTATCCTTTTAAATTTTGCTTTAGCTTATACATAATCTTTCTCATTACGATCTCCACCAGTATTCCATCGCTCTTCACCGCTCTTAATAACGTATCATTTCGAAATACTCACATTTAATATCCATTAGTCATTAGCTTGACGCCCAGAGACATGCGGCGTAACAACAGGTGACAATAGCTGTGACTATCCGTTTCCACCAGCATACACAACACCATCACTGTTAAACAAAGCACCGTGGAATGTCCGAAACCATGGAAATCATTTCGTTCACAGCAAATTAGCCACCATAACTGTCATCCGCACGCACACTGACTTGCAAATATCGTATTAACCTTTCGCGCAACAACGGACGGGATTTCGTCGTTGGACAGAGTCACACCACACCACTTATGGAATTTTCGACTCTTCTTATAATAAATCCAATATAAATGATCGATCCACGCAAGTCTGATTGCCCCGGCACACTCCACTTAACTCCCCGCAATCTTTCTTTTTCAGTCGCGACGGAATAGTCAATGGCTTCCGCACGCCATGGATAGTTCGAATCCAACTTTCTTCTGTCCCTTCGTCTTGCGTCCCGTACACTGCCTAGAACACTTCACTACTCGCATCGGCACCATACCAGCGGACGTGTGTCCGTGACTATTTTGCTTTCGCCTAGTGTCTACCGTACGTACGGGACGGTTGAGGTATTCTAATGTCGGACAATACGAAGAACAGGAACATTATTTTTCACGGCTTGAAATAAAATTTACGTAGATCGATACGCGAAAGTGTGGAAATTGCAAAAACATTATATTATTCACTCGGACTCCGCGGAGTGTGCCGATAGCTCCCGACAGCAGAACTCTCGTCACTCCCGTTGGTATACTGAGAATGAACACACTAATTAAAACTATTAGCGAAAGCCCTTTAATGATAAATGTGAATAAACTTTCGAAACAAACTAGAACGGAAAGTCTTCTAAACCGCAGTAAAAACGCGACAATAGAATTAAAATCCCGCAGACACCACGCTCAAAAGCAGTGGCTGTTTGTCTCGTACTGCTTGCCGGCCGGTGCACTTTTCGTCGCCGCGTCTCTAATAGATCCGACCCGCTCGACCTCTCAAACTCGACTCCCCCGATCTTTAGCTGCTTGTTGAAGACGAAGTAATTGTTGCTGTTGATCTTTAATACTCTGAATATTTCGATTTGATGCTTCTAATTTGGCTTGAAGCTCTTCGTATGTTGGAGTGTTTGGTATGCTTGCCGAATGAATACTTGTAACTCAATGCGCTCGTGTATCATTAGCCTTGTTAAGGTTTTTTTGAAGTAAGTGAAAGAAAATATTGAATGAAATTCAATTGTTGCTCCCACGTGAGCTCACTATCGAGATTGGCGTTTAGTTGATAATGTTGGGATCGTGGATTTATTGGCGCATAATTGTCTTCGTGCAGGGTTGAATTAGGCGTTGTAGGAATCACAACACCGATAGCTTGGGAACTTAAACCTGATGCACTATTACTTGAATAGTTTATAGGATGTATGTTGCTTATGTTGGAGGATGTAATGGTTGTTTGAATATCGCCGTTGTAATCTCTGTTTGGAGAGCTGCGCCGCGGTAATGGTCTCACCGGCCAACAGTATCTTTGATTCTCGTGTAAGTTTAAATTATCTAATTCATAGCTCGTGGTATCCAGCTGTTCTGTATGCGGCTGCTCGTTGCTGTTAGATCGCTTTGATGTAGTCGCATTTGTCGTAGATGATTCAGCCACCGATAATAAATAGTCATTGAATTCGTTTAACTCTCTTCTTGTTGGAGCGACAATTTCAGTGTTTTTTTCGATGAGCCTGATATGGAATGTGGATTTTTGTTTGAGCTCGATGACTTATTTTTCATGCGAAAACAGAGCGAGTGTTGCGATGGGGATGACTGAATGGCGACCCTTGTTAAATTGAGTTTGTGCTGTGTGCCTGTGGCAGCGCTGGCTTTTAGAGCCATAGCTCCTCGATTATTACAGAAAATTTGAAAAAAAGTGCACAAAAATTGGGTCTTGATGGTCATTATTTGTTCCAGCAAGATAATGACCCAAAGCATACAGCTCATGATGTTCGTATGTGGCTCCTTTTCAACACTCCTGGTCAATTAAAAACACCACCGCAATCCCCAGACCTAAATC
>OZ017739.1:259975083-259980083 GCA_963969285.1 Odontomyia ornata
TGATCTCAAGGTTTGATTCTCTACCTCGACCTGGTATACCTTCTCCTCGACGCATTTAATTTGGCTGTTGAGGACTACTGAGCTCCGCTTTTATTTCGGTTGACTGTTTCTCCAGCTTCTGTGCGATGTCTGCCTTGATTTCGATCGCTTGTTGGTCCCTTTTTGCTGATTGTTCATTTAGCTTCGCAGCTAAACTGGATGTCTGTTCATTTAGCTGCGCTGATTGTTCATTTAGCTTCGTTGTTAAATTGGACGACTGTTTATTGAGCTTCGCAGTTAAATTGGATGACTGTAAATTGAGCTTCGCAGTTAAATTGATGACTGTTCATTGAGCATATATATATATATATATATATATATATATATATATATATATATATATATATATATATATATATACATATATATATATATATATATATATATATATATATATAATATATATATATATTTATATATATATTTATATATATATATATATATATATATATATATATATATATATATATATATATATATATATATATATATATATATATATATATATATATATATATATATATATATATATATATATATATATATATATATATATATATATATATATATATATATATATATATATATATATATATATATATATATATATATATATATATATATATATATATATATATATATATATATATATATATATATATATATATATATATATATATATATATATATATATATATATATATATATATATATATATATATATATATATATATATATATATATATATATATATATATATATATATATATATATATATATATATATATATATATATATATATATATATATATATATATATATATATATATATATTATATATATATATATATATATATATCTATATATATATATATATATATATATTAATATGTTACATGTACAAATAATTACATGTACAAATAATTACATGTACAAATAATTACATGTACAAATAATTACATGTACAAATAATTACATGTACAAATAATTACATGTACAAATAATTCATGTACAAATAATTACATGTACAAATAATTACATGTACAAATAATTACATGTACAAATAATTACATGTACAAATAATTACATGTACAAATAATTACATGTACAAATAATTACATGTACAAATAATTACATGTAGAAATAATTACATGTACAAATAATTACATGTACAAATAATTACATGTACAAATAATTACATGTACAAATAATTACATGTACAAATAATTACATGTACAAATAATTCTGCGAGCTGCTGTCGCAATTGTTTTCATAATCAACGTCAACAAATGAATTTACTCGAACCCACGAGAACCCAACAAGCATGATCAACATCTGCAAGTGACGTCACTCCATTCATTAATTGCTCGAATCTACCAGGTACCTCTCGGTAGAACATTCGATAATGTACGAGAAATGGGTGAATAGGTAGAGACCCTATATAAAGGCGAGCTGAATGAATGGGGGGATTCATTCATTACAACCGCGATAGAAAACTGCGATATAGTGGAACGCGAAGTAAAGACGATTGATTGTTTGAGTGCGAAGTGATTTAGAAGACAATTGCGATAATAAATTTATGGACAAGTGTTAGATTTTTTTAATAGTGACAATTAAAATTAGTGAAAGTGTTAACTGATTATTGTGCATTTTATTCGATCAAATAAACTCTTTTAACTTAAATTAAAAGACATTGCGTTTTCACTTTCCCGGAACGTTAAAATTATAGTCCGCGAACCAATAACACGTGACAATAGTGTCAAGAAGTGAGAAAAAAAATTTTGGAAGTGAAAACGTTTAAACAACTTTAAAATGCAGAATTGTGAAAGTTAACGTGGAAAAATAGCCGAAACAATAAAAATGCCAGGAAATTTAAATCTAAAAATTAATCAATTGAGCATATCGGAGCTCAAAGAGGAGTTGGAACAACGAAATCTGGCTACACAAGGTACAAAGGCCATACTGATTGCACGCTTGCGTGATGCAATTGAATCGGAAGGCGCGTATCTGCATTCGGGTGAGCCCTCAGATGCAGAAAAAGGCGCAGAAGGTGGTGAAGCAGAAACAAAATAACCAAAGGAACCAGAAAATGCGCTGATGCAAATGTTAATGCTGATGCAGCAAGAGCAGCGACAACAGTCATCCAATTTAACTGCGAAGCTCAATGAACAGTCATCCAATTTAACTGCGAAGCTCAATTTACAGTCATCCAATTTAACTGCGAAGCTCAATAAACAGTCGTCCAATTTAACAACGAAGCTAAATGAACAATCAGCGCAGCTAAATGAACAGACATCCAGTTTAGCTGCGAAGCTAAATGAACAATCAGCAAAAAGGGACCAACAAGCGATCGAAATCAAGGCAGACATCGCACAGAAGCTGGAGAAACAGTCAACCGAAATAAAAGCGGAGCTCAGTAGTCTCAACAGCCAAATTAAATGCGTCGAGGAGAAGGTATACCAGGTCGAGGAGAGAATCAACCTTGAGATCAGCCAGGTAAACCATGAATTGGAAAAAGTGAAAAAGGACTTGGAAGCAGCGAAGGCAGTAGTAACCGCCTCACCAGCCCCACTCCTAACCGCAGCGCAAAGCTCATCTAGAAATGTGCAAGCACCAATATTCGATGGGCAAACGGTCTGGAGTATTTACAAAATCCAGTTTGAAGCAGCCGCTAGGATAAATCACTGGAATGAGCAGGAACGAGCAACTGCGTTAATTCTTGCTCTAAGAGGCCCAGCTGCCGAGCTTTTGCAGACTATCCCCGTTGAGCTGCATTCAAACCCGGCTGCTATAATGAATGCGCTGGACATGCGTTATGGAGACGATCATCTGAAGCAGATTTACCGGGCACAGCTACGACATCGGATGCAGAAGTCTGGCGAAACCTTGCAGCAGCTAGCACAAGACATTGAGCGACTGGCACTTTTGGCTTACCCAGCGTACGACCCAGAACATCGAGATGACGTAGCAGCAGAAGCATTCACCAGCGCCTTGAGGGACAAAGAATTGCAACAAGCCGTGCGGTTAGCTCAAAAGCAAACAGTCAAGGATGCATTGGCTTATAGTTTAAATTTTGAGGCAGCCAAAAATGTGACCCGTACCACTGCCCGGGTTCGCGAGGTAGTGGCAGATAATTGCAGGTGTGAGCGCGTGGGGATTGAGCGAGAGCTGCAGGTGAATGGTGCGCCTAGATGCTGGAATTGCGGGGAAAAAGGGCACCTGCAACGAGACTGCAAGAAGGGAAGAAGACCGAGCTATTGTCTAGGGTGGTGGAGATCCAGACCGTGCCAGGAGCCTAGAATGGAGGCCCATCAAACTGCAAGGGCCAACTTCGTGGGGCGAACGTTGGCTAGGAGTATCGACATCCCCAGCACCGTGCCAAGGCAACATCGTGGAGAAGCAGACAGATGCCTTCCTGGTCAAGTTGATGAAGAACAATGCACCCTAACAAACGACACTGGTGCAACCCGATCGACGATCCGACCAGACCTAGTGAGGCCCCAACTGCTTCACAAGGGCAGAGTTCATGGAATTGCTGACGCCCTATCTCGTCATCCATGTCCAGCTAACTGCAAGCATTGCCGACGGATTGAGGAAAAGGAACCGCCCGTTGATCTGCGACTGATAACGGCGGAATTCGATGAAGGTTGGTCATCGGAGGAGATTCGAAATGCCCAGCTAGCCGATGAAGACATCGGACCATTGCTCGTATGGAAGGAGACAACTGGGCGACCGGAGTGGAAGGACGTTTCGATGCATGGCGCAACCCTGAAAAGCTATTGGGCACAATGGAACTCCCTTCAGGTGGAGGGTGGCGTACTCAAGCGGAAATGGGAAACGGCGGATGGCAGCTCCTATAGGATGCAAACTATACTACCCAAAAGCCGAATCCACGATGTGATTAAGGAAATGCATGAAGGATCCTCGGGAGGCCACCTTGGTGTTAACAAGACCTTAGCGAAATTGCGGGAAAGGTTCTACTGGCTCCACGCTCGAGAAGACGTAGAGGACTGGTGTCGCAGATGCACAATTTGCGCTTCCGTCAAAGGCCCAAAGCGACGACTGAGAGGACAAATGCAAACCTGTAACGTAGGCGTGCCATTCGAAAGGATTGCTGTTGACATCACAGGACCCTTTCCTGAATCCGATTGGGGAAATCGATATATGCTGGTTGTAGCCGATTATTTCAGCAAGTGGCCTGAGGTCTACCCCATTCCCAACCAGGAAGCAACTACTGTAGCCGAACAGCTAGTGTTAAATTGGGTCAGTAGGTACGGCGTACCTAGCGAACTACATTCGGATCAAGGCCGAAACTTTGAGTCACTAGTTTTTGGCGAAATGTGCGAGCTGCTCGGAATACGGAAAACGAGGACAACACCGCTGCATCCCCAATCCGATGGAATGGTCGAACGTTTCAACGGCACGCTCAATAAACACCTGGCCAAAATGGTTGACGAGAACCAAAGGGACTGAGACCGACATATCCCACTATTTTTAATGGCGTATAGAGCCGCTGAACATGCATCGACGGGCCAAGCCCCCGCCAAAGTCATTTTTGGAAAGACTATTCGTTTGCCAGCCGATATAAAGTTCGGAACACCCCCTCAGAAACCCCAAACGGTCTCGGAGTACGCAAGTGATCTAAGACAACGGTTGAACCAGATACATCGGACAGTGCGAAAACACCTCGAATCGGCTACTGACCGCATGAAGACCAGGTATGATCTAAAGGCTAATTCTACTGGCTTCCAGCAAGATGCCTTGGTGTGGCTTTATAACCCGCAACGGCGAAAGGGTAGGTCTCCAAAGTTGCAACATAATTGGGAGGGACCATACCGAGTTACAAAGCGAATCAACGACGTCGTATACCGAATACAGGAACATCGTAAGCCGAGAGCTAAAATGAAAATCGTGCATCTGGACCGTCTTGCCCCATATTACACCCAGGGAGAATTGACTAC
>OZ017739.1:259982583-260045083 GCA_963969285.1 Odontomyia ornata
CCAGAACATCGAGATGACGTAGCAGCAGAAGCATTCATCAGCGCCTTAAAGGACAAGGAATTGCAACAAGCCGTGCGGTTAGCTCAAAAGCAAACAGTCAAGGATGCATTGGCTTATAGTTTAAATTTTGAGGCAGCCAAAAATGTGACCCGTACCACTGCCCGGGTTCGCGAGGTACTGGCAGATAATTGCAGGTGTGAGCGCGTGGGAATTGAGCGAGAGCTGCAGGTGAATGGTGCGCCTAGATGCTGGAATTGCGGGGAAAAAGGGCACCTGCAAAGAGACTGCAAGAAGGAAAGAAGACCGAGCTTTTGTCCAGGGTGGTGGAGATCCAGACCGTGCCAGGAGCCTAGAATGGAGGCCCATCAAACTGCAAGGGCCAACTTCGTGGGGCGAACGTTGGCTAGGAGTATCGACATCCCCAGCACCGTGCCAAGGCAACATCGTGGAGAAGCAGACAGATGCCTTCCTGGTCAAGTTGGTGAAGAACAATGCACCCTAACAAACGACACTGGTGCAACCCGATCGACGATCCGACCAGACCTAGTGAGGCCCCAACTGCTTCACAAGGCAGAGTTCATGGAATTGCTGACGCCCTATCTCGTCATCCATGTCCAGCTAACTGCAAGCATTGCCGACGGATTGAGGAAAAGGAACCGCCCGTTGATCTGCGACTGATAACGGCGGAATTCGATGAAGGTTGGTCATCGGAGGAGATTCGAAATGCCCAGCTAGCCGATGAAGACATCGGACCATTGCTCGTATGGAAGGAGACAACTGGGCGACCTGAGTGGAAGGACGTTTCGATCCATGGCGCAACCCTGAAAAGCTATTGGGCACAATGGAACTCCCTACAGGTGGAGGGCGGCGTACTCAAGCGGAAATGGGAAACGGCGGATGGCAGCTCCTATAGGATGCAAACTATACTACCCGAAAGCCGAATCCACGATGTGATTAAGGAAATGCATGAAGGATCCTCGGGAGGCCACCTTGGTGTTAACAAGACCTTAGCGAAATTGCGGGAAAGGTTCTACTGGCTCCACGCTCGAGAAGACGTAGAGGACTGGTGTCGCAGATGCACAATTTGCGCTTCCGTCAAAGGCCCAAAGCGACGACTGAGAGGACAAATGCAAACCTATAACGTAGGCGTGCCATTCGAAAGGATTGCTGTTGACATCGCAGGACCCTTTCCTGAATCCGATTGGGGAAATCGATATATGCTGGTTGTAGCCGATTATTTCAGCAAGTGGCCCGAGGTCTACCCCATTCCCAACCAGGAAGCAACTACCGTAGCTGAACAGCTAGTGTTAAATTGGGTCAGTAGGTACGGCGTACCCTGCGAATTACATTCGGATCAAGGCCGAAACTTTGAGTCACTAGTTTTTGGCGAAATGTGCGAGCTGCTCGGAATACGGAAAACGAGGACAACACCGCTGCATCCCCAATCCGATGGAATGGTCGAACGTTTCAACGGCACGCTCAATAAACACCTTGCCAAGATGGTTGACGAGAACCAAAGGGACTGGGACCGACATATCCCACTATTTTTGATGGCGTACAGAGCTGCCGAACATGCATCAACGGGCCAAGCCCCAGCCAAAGTCATTTTTGGAAAGACTATTCGTCTGCCAGCTGATATAAAGTTTGGAACACCCCCCGAGAAACCCCAAACGATCTCGGAGTACGCAAGTGATCTAAGACAACGGTTGAACCAGATACATCGGACAGTGCGAAAATACCTCGAATCGGCTACTGACCGCATGAAGACCAGGTATGATCTAAAGGCTAATTCTACTGGCTTCCAGCAGGATGACTTGGTGTGGCTATATAACCCGCAACGGCGAAAAGGTAGGTCTCCAAAGTTGCAACATAACTGGGAGGGACCATACCGAGTCACAAAGCGAATCAACGACGTCGTATATCGCATACAGGAACACCGTAAACCGAGAGCCAAAATGAAAATCGTGCATCTAGACCGTCTTGCCCCATATTACATCCAGGGAGAATTGACTACAACTGGCGACACATCTTTTCGGGGCGAAAAGAACTGAGGTGGGGGCAGTGTTATATGTACAAATAATTCTGCGAGCTACTGTCGCAATTGTTTTCACAACAATGAAGAACACGAATTCACTCGAAACCCCGAGAACCCAACAAGCATGATCAACATCTGCAAGCGACGTCACTCCATTCATGAACTTGCTCAAACCTACCAGGTAGAACATTCGCCCATGTACGAGAAATGGGTGAATAGGTAGAGACCCTATATAAAGGCGAGCTGAATGAATGGGGGGATTCATTCATTCGACCGCGATAAGAACTGCGAAAGTGTGTGGGAAGTGTGTTTCGTAATAGTGAAGTGATTTAGAAGACAATTGCGATAAGAAATTTATGGACAAGTGTTAGATTTTATTTTAATAGTGAAAATTAAAATTAGTGAAAGTGTTAAACTGATTATTGTGCATTTTCCTGATTTAAATAAAATCTTTTAACTTAAATTAAAAGACATTGCGTTTTCACTTTCCCGGAACGTTAAAATTATAGGCCGCGAACCAAATAACACGCGACAATATATACATATATATATATATATATATATATATATATATATATATATATATATATATATATATATATATATATATATACATATATATGTATATGTATATATATATATATATATATATATATATATATATATATATATATGTATATATATACATATTGTTACATGTACAAATAATTCTGCGAGTTGTGATATATATATATACATATATATATATATATATATATATATATATATATATAGATATATAGTAGACCAGAAAAAGTATCCGTACAGAACAAACCGGGGGATTATCCGTGTTACGCGATGACATGCATATTAATGTTTGTTTAATTAATCTCCCGTCGCCCAGTAGAGTTCCCTTCGCAGCCTGACCCATTTTGTATATGCAAAAAATTTGTGACAGGCATTGTCCTCCTCTCCTGGGCAAAACCGACAATCGGGAGACCGTGACTTGCCGATCTTGTGCAGGTAAGACTGAAAACACCCGTGCCCGCTCAAAAGCTGGGTCAGATAGAAGTCAGTCTCACCATGCCTTCGATGTAGCCACGGTCTCACATCCGGGATGAGGCGCGCAGTCCACCTTCCCTTTGTGCAATTCCTCCAAGACTGCTGCCAATCGTTGAGCGAGCGTTGTCTCTCCTCGCGGACAACTATCTCCCTCGCATCCTCGTTTCGGCGCAGGTAAATAGCGCGGCGCTCTCTAGCAAGGAGGGCGACAGGTATCACGCCTGCAATCACTCTCACCGCCGAGTCGGAGACTGTTGGATACGAAGATGCAATTCTCAGTGCTCCTCTTCTCTGTACCTGTGCCAAACGTTTTCGGTATACCTCCTTGCTGAGAGCGTCGCCCATACCTCTGCTCCGTACAGTAGCACTGACCCTACAGCACTCATCAAGAGGCGTCTTCTTGATGGGCTGGGTCCCCCTACGTTGGCCATAAGTCGACTCAGAGCCGATATTCCCGAAGCAGCCTTCTCAGCCGTTGTCCTGATTTGCTCAGAGAAACTCATCTTCGAGTCGATCAGTAGCCCCAGGTACTTCACCGCTGGCTTCAATTCGATTTGTATGTCTCCAATACTGATCATCCTTACTCTAGGGATTCTCTTTTTTGTCAAGACGACCACTTCGGTTTGCTCCAGTGCTAAACTCAGCCCGCGAGCAGTCATCCAGTCCCTCACTCGGCGCATTAGCATACCTAGCCTAAGTTGCGCTGGTTCAACGGTGCGTCCAGCGACCAGAGCCGCAACATCATCCGCATAGCCGACCAAGCGCGACTCATCTGGCATCTCAAGTCTCAGTAGCCCGTCGTAAGACACGTTCCACAGGTCCGGACCAAGGATAGAACCCTGGGCAACACCCGATGTAATTTCCATCCTTCGTTGGCCCTGTGTCGTGTCGTAGAGCAGGCTTCGGTCCTTTAGGTAGTTCCTCAAAAGCCGCATTAGATATTCTGGAACTTGAAAAGAGTTTTCCAGCGTATCCAGAATATCCACCCATCTAGCGGAGTTGAAGGCATTCTTGACGTCGAGTGTCACCAACAGGATGATCCATCGCTTGGTGCGTCTATATGCCTCTGCCTTTTGGACCACGTTCACCACCTCTGCAATCGCATCAATGGTAGAACGTCCTGCTCTAAAGCCGTACTGCCGAGGAGATAGGTCCCCAGCAGCACGAATCGCGTCAGTGAGTCTTCCCTTGATGAGTTTCTTTAGCACTTTCCCAGCCGTGTCTAGTATGCATAAAGGGCGGTATGCAGACGGCGATTCAGTATTTCCCTTCCCCTTGCTGATCAGCACGAGCCTCGCCACCTTCCATCGTACCGGGAAAACCCCGTCCCGTAGGCAAGCGTTGAATGTGCTGAGCAGCAAGTCAGGACAATGGTGATAGACGAGCCGCAACACCTCAGCTGGAACACCATCTGGACCTGGAGCCTTCCTCGCTTTCAAGGAGAGGACTGCCTCCTCGAGTTCCAGCTGTGTGAAGAGTGGGCACTCGACTGCTGTTTCACCATGGACAGCGTCAACACGGACGGGATGGGCGGGGAAGAGTCCCCGCACTATCGCGTCCATCTTTTCCGCGTCATGTATACAAGGCTTCCGTAGGGCACCAAGTTTCCCCATGACCAGCTTGTAGCCAAGGCCCCACGGATCCTTGTTCACATTGTCCACTAGGTCTTGCCAGCAGCGAGCCTTGCTACTGTTGATCAATTTGTGAAGGCATTTCCTGGCCGACTTATATGCTGCCACCTGGTTGCATGCCTCGTCACGGTTCCGCGCCCGTTGAGCCTCACGCCGAAGCTTGTGACACTCCCTCCGCTTTTCAGCGATTTCAGTAGACCACCAGTACACTGGGGGCTTGCCGTGCCGGGGTCTTCGACGGGGCATAAAAGCGCAGCAAGCAGTCGTGATTATGCTCATAGTAGAGTTCACCACGTCTTGAGCTGCCAGTTCTTCCGTCCCCTCCGAAGCTCCCTGCAGCGGCTCACCTGCTGTGAGAACCTTGACGAACCTCTCGACGTTCATCCATCCGATGTTCCATCCAGTTGTAGAAGGCCGAGAGCACGGACATCGGGAGACAGCATCACTTATCTCAAGCAGAATGCACTGATGATCACTGGCTGAGTAGTCCTCTAATACTTTCCAGTTGTGTATCCTTCGTACTAAGGACTCCGAGGCGAATGTCACGTCCGGTATGGTTCCCTCACAGCCAATACGGCGAAATGTCGGCATGTTTCCGGAGTTTAGTACGACGAGCGCCGTCCTGGCCACCATTTCCAGGATTCGTTTTCTCCGCGGATCCGTCTGAGGCATGCCCCATTCGATTGCTTTAGCATTGAAGTCGCCCCCAACGAGCACTTTGCCCTCTGCGTTCGAGACAGCGCTCTCCAAAGCATTAAGCTTGGCTTGGAAAGATGATATCGACTCGTTAGGCGTTAGGTACACACTAAAGAAGGTGATCCCTGAGCACCGAACCCACACGAAACCATCCCCCCGTCCACAACTCTCCGCCTGAAAGTCACTGTTCTGAACCCAGATGGCGGCAGTACCAGTTTCATCAGAGTACCATAATGCACGACTTTTATTATGGTGTTGCTCACTCAGCAGCTAGAAGTCGGCTTTCATGTCCCTCGCAAACTGCTCAAGCAGATTTTGGGCGGTTGAACTGCGGTGTAGGTTTAGCTGCAGGATGCGGGTCATCGGGGCTCTGGTTTTGCCTTGGCTAAGGCTTCCTGGAACACCCGGCATTTTCCTGATCCCAAGACGTGTCCAAAATCAGGCTTTGGATCAGCATCCTTGCAAAGAATACAGTGTGCCTCCTTCGTATACTCTTTTCTTTTATGTCCCATTTCACCGCATTTGTAACACAGGGAACTCCTATCGGGTCCTTTGCATACTTGTGTGGTGTGACCATAACCAAGGCATTTGAAACATTGAAGAGGCGTTGCTCTTCGCCGTATCCTACAGACAACCCACCCAATTCGTACTTTGCCCTTGTTCAGGAATTGTTCGGCATCCTTTTCGGTCAAGTCAACTATGGCCATGCGTTGTCCCCTGTTGTTTTCTGGTGTCAGTCTCGCTTTGATCCTTCCCACGCTAGGGGACTCCTTTTTGATGGCCTCTTCTACCTCGGCCAAATCCGTCACGCAATCTATGTCTCGTATTTCGATCGTTGCCATCGGCTCGACCGGGGCTATAGTTGCGCTTTTGCCGAGGACTTTCTTTACTGCGTCAAAGAATGCATCTTTATTGCCGGCTTCTGCTCCGAATTCGACCAGTATGTGGCCCGACCGCGTTGGTCGTACTACTTTAATGGTAGTATTGGTGTCTTCGGGCCTTACGTATCCCCTGATGTCCCGCAGTACCTCCGCGTAGGATCGGAGGAGAGAATCAACCATGATATCAGCCAGGTCGAGGAGAGAATCAACCATGAGATGGGCAGCGAAGGCAGTAGTAACAACGTCACCAGCTCCGCTTATAACCGCAGCGCAAAGCACATCCAGAAAGGTGCAAGCACCAATATTCGACGGTCAAACGATCTGGAGTATTCACAAAGCCCAGTTTGAAGCAGCCGCTCGGATAAATCACTGGAATGAGCAGGAACGAGCAACTGCATTGATTCTTGCACTAAGAGGCCCAGGTGCCGAGCTCTTTTTCAGACTATCCCCGTAGAGTTGCATTCAAACCCGGCTGCTATAATGAATGCGCTCTACATGCGTTATGGAGACGATCATCTGAAGCAGATTTATTGGTCACAGCTACGGCATCGGATGCAGAAGTCTGGCGAAACCCTACAGCAGCTAGCACAAGACATTGAGCGACTGGCACTTTTGGCTTACCCAGCTTACGACCTAGAACATCGAGATGACGCAGCAACAGAAGCATTCATCAGTGCATCAAAAGACCAGGAATTGCAACAAGCCGTGCGTTTACCTCAAAAGCAAACGGTTAAGGACGCATTGGCTTATAGTCTGAACTTTGAGGCAGCGAAAAATGTGAGCCGTACCACTGCCCGGATTCGCGAGGTAGTGACAGACGAGTGCAGGTGTGAACGCGTGGAAATTGAGCGAGACCCGACTATAAATGGTGCGCCTATATGCTGGGATTGCGGAGCAAAGGGGCACCTGCAAAGAGACTGCAAGAATCGAAGAAAACCGAGCTATTGTCCATGGTGTGCAGCTAGGAGAAAATCTAGACCGAGTCAGGAGCCCAGAATGGAAGCCCTTCAAACAGAGGGGTCGGGAAACATGTAAGAGCCAACTTCGTGGGGCGGAGGTTGGCTAGGAGTATCGACGTCCCCAGCACCACCATCACCGTGTCAAGACTACATCGTGGAGAAGCGGACTTATGCCTTCCGGGTCAAGCTGATGGAGAACTTTGCACCAAAACAATCGACACTGGTGCAACCCGATCGATTATCCGACCAGACCATGTGAGGCAACAACTACTTTACAAGGGCAGGATTTTCTCACTACGGACTGCTACGGGAGAAACTACACCTGTCCATGGAGAGGTCAACCTCCAGATACAGTTGAGAGACCTTGCGTTCCGACATAATTTTCGGGTCGCGAACATTATGGATGACTGCATTCTCGGAATGGATTTTCTACGACCACATGGAATCACGTGGGATTTGGGCAAATGGGTATTGAAATGGCAGAATGTCGAAGTATTGATGGAGGATCCCAGCGTCCAAATTCCCAAGATGAATGTGGTAGTATGCGCCGACACTGATGTACCGAATTCTTCCGAGAGCATTGTATGGACCAAGCTTGATGGTGATTCTGGAGACCACCGATCTTATCTGATAGAGCCAACAAAGACATCCGCATTGCGCAGCTTGATTGTAGGACGAAGGCTTGTAAGATCTGTAAGGAACGGATACGTACCGGTTAGAGTCCTTAGCACCGCAGACTCAACCACGAGCATCAAAGCGGGAGAAGTCATCGGTAGCTGCAAGCTTGTTTCCACCATCACCTCTTTGGAAGCCACTCACGACCATCATTGGAAAAGGAGGCAAGACACGGACAAAGCCCGGGAATCCACGTATGCAATATTGAAGCAGACCAAATTGCCAGTGCAGCTATTCAAGCAAGCTTCTGATCCGGTCACCAAGTACAGTGACATCTTCTCAACAAGCCCGGATGACGAAGGCCGAACGAGTATGGTAACTCACGTCATACATACACAGGGAGCCAAACCGATTCGACAAGCACCGAGACGTCCTCCTATAGCCAAACTAGGAAAAGTGAGCGCACTGATCTCGGACATGGAAAAACATGGTATTATCGAACCTTCTGTCAATCCATGGGCCGCGCCAGTAGTTCTAGTAAGGAAAAAGAATTTAGCACTCGTTTTTGTGTCGACTATAGGCAGCTGAACGACGTTACTAAGAAAGATAGTTACCCACTCCCACGCATCGATGACATCATGGACACTTTAGCCGACGCAAAATCGTTTTCTACACTCGATCTGAAGAGTGGCTACTGGCAGGTAGAAATCGACAAGAAGGACCGAGAGATGACCGCATTTTCAGTTGGGACCGGATTGTGGCAATTTGTGGTGATGCCATTTGGGCTTTGCAATGCTCCAGCCACTTTCGAACGCCTGATGGAATACGCGCTACGAGGCCTGACCTGAAAGACCTGCCTGGTGTACATAGATGACATCATTGTTATTGTGAGAACGTTCGAAGAGCATGTGCGGAACTTAGAAGAAGAGGTTTTCTCCCGATTGCGACTGGCAAATCTGAGACTTAGTCCCGACAAGTGTACCCTTTTTGCAGCTGAAGTAAAATAACTGGGACACGTTGTATCAGCAGGGGTCAAAACAGATCCTGAGAAAATTGAAGCCGTGAAAAGCTGGCCAACACCAAACAACAAGCGCCAACTACGAAGTTTTCTGGGTCTGGTGACCTACTATCGAAGATTTATCAAAGACTGCCAGAATAGCTAAGTGTCTCCATCAGCTAACCGAGAAAAATCGTTCGTATGTCTGGAATGAACAATGCTAGGTAGCCTTTGAGACCTTGAAGGAGAAGCTGTGTGAATCACCCGTGCTGGCATATCCGAAACCCGGAAATATGTTTGTAGTTGACACCGATGCGAGCAACGGCGGTATTGGAGCTGTACTCTCCCAGCAGATCGATGGCGAAGAAAGAGTCCTCTCGTATTACAGTCGAGTTCTCTCAAAAAGTGAGAGGAACTACTGCGTGACCAGGAAGGAGCTATTGGCTATAATAGAGGTCACCAAGCAGTTCCACAAGTACCTATATGGCCAGAAATTTGAGATGGCTGCTTAACTTCAAAAACCCCGAGGGACAAGTTGCGAGATGGATCGAAAGATTGCAGTCATACGACTACGAAATTGTTCATCGGAAGGGCGGAGTTCATGGAAACGCTGACGCCCTATCTCGTCGTCCATGTCCAGCTAACTGCAAGCGTTGCAGACGGATTGAGGAGAAGGAACCACCCGTTGATCTGCGATTGATAACGGCCGAATTCGATGAAGGTTGGTCATCGGAGGAGATTCGAAATGCCCAGTTAGCCGATGAAGACATCGGACCATTGCTCATGTGGAAGGAGACAACTGGGCGACCTGAGTGGAAGGATGCTTCGATGCATGACGCCACCCTGAAAAGTTACTGGGCACAATGGAACTCCCTTCAGGTGGAGGGTGGCGTACTCAAGCGGAAATGGGAAACGGCGGATGGCAGCTCCTATAGGATGCAAACTATACTTCCCAAAAGCCGAATCCACGATGTGGTTAAGGAGTGTGGTTGGTGTTAACAAGACCTTAGCGAGATTGCGGGAAAGGTTTTACTGGCTCCACGCTCGAGAAGACGTAGAGGACTGGTGCCGTCGATGCACGATTTGCGCTTCCGTCAAAGGCCCAAAGCGACGACTGAGAGGACAAATGCAAACCTATAACGTGGGCGTGCCATTTGAAAGGATTGCTGTTGACATCGCAGGACCCTTTCGTGAATCCAAATGAGGAAATCGATTCACGCTGGTTGTGGCCGATTATTTCTGCAAGTGGCCCGAGGTCTACCCCATGCCCAACAAGGAAGCAACTACTGTAGCCGAACAGCTAGTATTAAATTGGGTCAGTACCTTGCGAACTACATTCGGATCAAGGCCGAAACTTTGAGTCACTAGTTTTTAGCGAAATGTGCGAACTACTGGGAACACGGAAAACGAGGACAACACCGCTGCATCCCCAATCCGATGGGATGGTCGAACGTTTCAACGGCACGCTCAATAAACACCTGGCCAAGATGGTTGACGAGAACCAAAGGCAAAGGGATTGGCACCGACATATCCCACTATTGTTGATGGCGTACAGAGCTGCCGAACATGCATCGACGGGCCAAGCCCCAGCCATAGTCATTTTTGGAAAGACTATTCGTCTGCCAGCTGATATAAAGTTCGGAACACCTCCTGATGAACACCAAACGATTTCGGAGGACGCAAGTGAGCGAAGATAATGGTTGAACCAGATACATCGGACAGTGCGAAAACACCTCGAATCGGCTACTGACCGCATGAGGTGGCGCAGTGTTATATGTACAAATAATTCTGCAAGCTAATGTCGCAATTGTTTTCACAACCATTAAGAACATCATGATCAACAAACGAATGTACGCGAAAGCAAAGAACCCACCAAGTATGATCAATATCTGAAAGTGACGCCACTGCGCCATTCATGATTGCTCGAATATTCCAGTTAGCTCTCGTCAGAGCATTCGCCAATGTACGAGAAATGGATTGAATGACTAGAGACCCTATATAAAGCCGAGCTGAATGAATGGGGGGATTATTACAACCGCGATAGTAAGATTGTGATAGTGTGGAGTGCGAATTAAAAGCGATATTGATTGTGAAGTGATACAGTTGAAGTAAAAATTGATAGACAAGTTGTAAAATAGTGAAATCAATGATTGTGCATTTTTAGTAAATAAACTCTTTTAACTTAATTTAAAATACATTGCGTTTTCACTTTCCCGGAACATTAAAATTATTGGCCGCAAACCATAATACGCGACAATATATATATATATATATATATATATATATATATATATATATATATATATATATATATATATATATATATATATATATATATATATATATATATATATATATATATATATATATATATATATATATATATATATATATATATATATATATATATATATATATATATATATATATATGTATATATATATATATATATATATAAATATATATATATATATATATATATATATATATATATATGTATATACACACATATATATATATATATATATATATATATATATATATATATTGTAGTGAATTAGGAGTTTCAAATTGTCCGTAAAGGACTGCAGCGATGTTCTGCTGCCTCGGCAGAAGAAGATGAAGATATCTGCCCAGAATGCCCTCGTCTGGGGACGCGTGAATGCGCTGGCAGGCTAGCATTGCGGTGTCGTGGGACGGGTTCATTTCCACAGCACGAGAACCCACTACAAAAAATTTCGCACTCACGAATTTTTGTGGTCAGTCTAACACGAGGCGACCGAAGTCGCAAAAAGTGTAGGTAACTACACCGAGAGAGAAAGTACTTGTTCCGAGAACAAGTGGAACCTGAAAAAAGGGGCGGACTTGGGGTAACCTCGTCGTTACCCGACGAAGCTCATGGCCCACAAATGAAAGAAGGGCTACCGGGTGGTGATGGAGCCCCTTCGCACCCACCCAACCGGATTTAAATCCATATTTTGTTGCAGTGGCCAGGTATTCCTCTTCTGAGTGGAAAACTCATATAACTTTACTTGTATAAACTTTCCCATCAGAAGGGGAGTACCCCGGTGATCAATTTATGCCATAGAATTATACAATTCGATTGCATAACGCTATGCCATAAAGAGGCACTCTGCTTGGGCCACTCAACCCGCAAAGTCACCTGAAACAAAGAAAAAAAAGGATTAAATTGTACCCGGCGGCTGGCTCATGTTTTTAGGGGGCAGCCTGCCACCGTACCGGGTCCTATACCCGGTCAGAGTTATCGGAAAGGAAAGACCGATTTCATTTGAAAGTTACAAATTCATTTTTTTTTAATTCTTCTTCACGCAACAATTTAAAGATATAAACTCGATACTAAAAATTCTCACGTACAAGCAATTTCATCACAAACTCGATCTTAATGATTTACAAACCACTATTAAATCTAATCTTCTTCTGTTCAAAGTTAACCATAGATATAAAGACTAAAAGAAAAACGAGGGAACAGAAGGGTGGTTCTAATAATGTAGATGTAGGAGATTCATTCCCGTTATTCATAAGGAATGACCCATTTTGCCCTTATGAAATTTTTGTTTCCAAAGCCCATTTTTGTTTATATATGTAAATTCAAGGGTATATCGAATTTGAAATTTATATAAAAACGTTGTATGTATATAAAGAAAGATCAATGTATATATAAAAAAATTATTGAAATCACTCAAAAGGGTACTTACCCAGCCTTTCCAACGACGAGCGCTCGTTGACGAGGTGGGGTGCGTAAGTCCTGGCTTTCAAACTGAACATTTACGGGTATATTAATTAAGTACTGGGCTTAGGACACTCACAAAAAATTATGATAATCCTCTACGTTACAATTATTGGCAGAGCAATTTAAATCAGAATCGCCAGATACGGTCACTAAACAATTATCAGCATATGTTGCTAACGAAACAGCCTTGACATCAAAATATTCCGTGAAGTCAATTTTCGCAAGTAACGGTCTACACAACACAATAAAATATGCCAAGCCAGCAAGAATTTTTCCCATAGAATCGATGTTCCAATTGCCAGAATAACATTAATCACAGCTACAAAATGACACAATGACTCGCCTTGTAATTCAAAATAAGTTTTTTTCGCGCGATCACGTCATTCAGTGAGATATTCTACATACGTCCGTCTGGAGGCGAGTTGCGAATTATGTCAACCAAGAAGCAACCAAAGTAACGGTAAACCGCAAAGATTCCATAAATAACACGTCCCAAACATATGTTAAAAAAAGAAACAATCGCAAACGAGTTTTCTTCTTCCTTTCTTATCGCCGCTATGAAGTGCACTTGTAGCAATAATTGCACTCGAACCCAATCAAATAATCATTTTCCCAGAACCACAACATTATATCAGCACTCTACACGGTCTTTGCACGCATTCGATTCTTAATTTGCATACAGGAAGTAAATTCGTTAGAGTCGATTAATTTTGTTTATTATTAACACAAAACTGGGCAAACAAGAAGTTACGGTACTCGTATATTACTCGGGTCAAAGTGGCGCGCACAGAACAATTGCACAATGTTCTTTTAATGCGCGTGAATCACTAAATGACTTATCATATATATCATAAGAATATGCATTGGGATCAGTTTGTAAAATCCAATGTTCTTTCAGAGTTCCTGTTCCTTTAAACACGATGTACTTCCAATGTATCCATCAACCGCTCAGTTCGAGTGTCAGAATTCCCGCAATTTTTCATTCGCAACCGCGTGTTCATTAGGCAGCAGGGCACCGTAAAGACGGAATAACGGCGAAATGGCAACAGATCGAGAGAATTACGGCAAAAACGCGCAATAAGAGGGATCATCCACGCCAAAGTTAGGAAAATCAAGTATACACTTTTTGCTTGCAACACGAACAATGGGACTCAACGCGTCGCATTCTGATTGAATTCAAACGGTCGCGTACGAGATGCAGGAATTCTTCGCGTTTCACATTCCATTTAACTTTGCATGATGGCTCCCGCTCGTTCCATCTGCCTTGTTTTCCTCGAACCGAAGACCTCGCTGCTTGACGATCTCAAGTAGACTCCCCGGTGCAAGTCTTAAGGTGCAAAGCAAACGTGCAAGCCAAAAGGGATTCGTGAGGTGATAGCACGAACAGTGACGCGTAACCGGTTTCGAGTATCTTGTGAGTGCATTTTTGTTTTGTTCTCGTCGAGATAGCGTGCGGTAATCGTTCGTCTGTCGTTTGACTCAACGTCAAACGGGAATCTTTAAGAGCTGCGGAGTGTATCGAGTAGTTGTACATCGCGCTTCGCAGAGTGATGCTGCTGCTGTTTTTCGTTTCCTATAAGTGCTATAAAACCCTAACTATACCATTAAGAGCGCTAAACTGGAGTGTTGGGAATGCGGTTAGAAAATTAACGATCACATTCCATACAATGATGCTCATCTCATCAAGATAATTTAATAGTTTTGGCGTGCACTTTCAGCATTATTCTATTAACATTTTTAATATCTACTCTGGGTCGCACCTTGTTCTTGCCGTCGCGTGATCGTTAACTGATAATTTGTCATTTTAATGCGATTTTTATCGGTTGATAAGTTGAATTTGATGCTAATACTCGTAAGCTAATGTTTGTTTCATTAGTCAAGTTTGCGGTATCAATAAAAAAGGATTGTGTGAAATTTTCAAAATGGGGGGTGGTAATCAGAAAAGCGTAAACGTAAATAATGCTGAATTGAATGATTCAAAGAATGGATTTCGAGAGCCGCGCAGAGGAAGTCGCAGCAAGGCGGATCGCAATATTGAAGAGGCCAGACCACTCAGAAGAAGCTTTGAATCACGGCAAAATCAGTCGGCTGGAAATATGCCGGGAGCGAATGAAAATACTCAACAAGAAACAGAGACAAAAGGAGCCTATGCAGAATTAATGTCGCGTTTGGAAATGCCTGGAAAAGCTCGATTGCCGTATTTTAGTTGCCACTATCTTATGTTTCATATTTCTTATAATAATCATCTGCCTAGTTGCATTGTGGCCTAGAATACCATATTATATGACAGCTAGTGATTGCATCGATAAAGAGTGTTTGGATGCAATCCAACAGATGCTGATATGGGCTAATCTGGTTGTCGATCCCTGTCAAGATCCTTACAAATGGGCATGTGGCAAGTTCGGTGAGGAATACCCGAAACATATTTTTTTATGGCTATAATCAAGGAGAATGGAATTTTAAGGCATATCACGAGTATAAAGAAATTCTTCAGTTGGACCAATTTACTTCCATCGTCAGCCATGTCATATTCGGCACCATCATTTCTAAAGGGACTCTACAAGTCTTGTCGGGACTATAAAAAAAAACTTTGATTCATTTGCAAACAATGTACGGATCGTTTCCGTTCTTTAAAATTTCGGTGGAAAACAGAGTATTCCATCCTTATGGCAAGATTATCACAATACATGAAGGAGAAGTGGGACTGTCTCATAAAACAATCACAGCTGCTGTATGTATTGAAATTTGAGGATATTTCAACTAAAGTCCACATTAATTTGCTGTGAATTATATATATATATATATATATATATATATATATATATATATATATATATATATATATATATATACATATAAATATATATATATATATAAATATATATATATATATATATATATATATATATATATATATATATATATAAATATATATATATAAATATATATATATATATATATATATATATATATATATATATATATATATATATATATATATATATATATATATATATATATACGAGGTGTGTTCAAAAAATATCGCGAAAATTATTGAGATGATTGAGTTTTGGTTTCCACGTCATAACCATAAACCCACGATTCGTCGTATATATATATATATATATATATATATATATATATATATATATATATTTATATATATATATATATATATATATATATATATATATATATATATATATTTATATATATATATATATATATATATATATATATATATATATATATTTATATATATATATATATTTATATACATGTACGAGGTGAGTTCAAAAAGTAAGGTAACTTTGCATTTTTAGGAAAAAATATTTATTTAGTCGTCGATATTTATGTTGTCCCCTTCACTACACTTGTGCCAACGCTTTGCCAAAGCTCGTAGCATTTCTCATAAGTGCTTTTCGGTAAAGCCTTGAGCTCTTCCAGCAATGCAGTCTTTATTTTTCAATCGTTGCAAATTTCCGTCCCTTCATAGGCCTCTTCAGTTTTGGGAACAAGAAAAAGTCACATGGGGCTAAATCCGGTGAATATTGGCTGAGGTATGATTGTGGTGTTGTTTTTGGCCTTTCGCAAACAAACTAAACATATTAGGTAGCTGAAACTGCATATATATGTGTAATGATTTTAAGTCTAAGTCCGAACGAGGAACCGACCTCTCATCGGTTCTAGACGTTAAGTCTGAGTAATGCCAACGGATGGTACCAACCGGTCAACCAATCCGTGCACCGTAATCCATTTTCGTGGTGGCTGCTTGTCGGCCAGCTAGATCGGAGAGGATTTCGGTCGCGGGTCTCCAAATGGATTACGCTCATCTACAATTTTCAGCCACCAATAAATGCCCGTTTCCAAACGCGTCGCAACACACAATCATACGGAGAAGAAACCTACTTTACATTACTCCGTATTTCTTCATTCAACCAGTCAAAGAACAAAAATCTAATCTTTATTTCGCGTTCCCGAATTCCCGACGCGGTACCGAAAAAATATACTACGCTAACTCAAACCCGACGAAAGCTACGCTAACGAAAAGGCAAAACCAACAAAGGTACCGCGTACCGCGCGCGACGCGAAACCGACCTCAGCGGATTTAGTCAAACCCTACCCTCGCGACGGCATACCTACCATGCACTCTATTTCCCGCTGAAAGAAGGGAACCACTGGAAAGGAAAGTCGTTGTTAGAGTTAGCAATTCATGTTATATTTTTTTCATTTGTGAGATATAATCCAAAAAATTATTATTCCTATCCATTAATCATGCTTAATTTATCGACTTATAGAAGTAAATTAGGTCCTTTTTCATCGAATACAGTTTTCGGGACAATAATAACTAGCATACAAAATACTTCCTAAACTCAATGAAGAAACTTAGAAAATACTAAACCAAAATAAAAAGGAGATTAATCAAATGCTGAATTTATCCTTATTCGGGATTTTAATCATTAATAATTGTCTTGCATGTCCATTGCTTGGTTTTACTCAAGAGACATTCAAAATCATTTTGACTTGCATCGGAGAGTACTATGTATATAATGTTCTCTTTTTTTTTTAGATCACTATTCAATGACTTTTCTTTCTTTCTTTCTTCATTTGGTTCCTTTTTTTTTTTGAATCAGTTGTTTCAAATACTAAAATTTAATCTCAAAGTTAAAATAATTTGTTTGTGTTGTTTTTTTTTCTTTTGGCTAATTGGAACAAATAATATTTAAAATCAACAGCTATCAAAAAAATAACCCATGCGTAATCAAAATAGAATTCAACATTCATCTCACAGGGGAATTTGTTTAGAACACGGGGACATTACACTTTAGATTACCCAAAAAAAAACAAGAATGCAGTGTACAAGAGCAACCAACATTGGTGTTAACGTTCACATGGAATGCTAGGACAAACATGCAGTTAGTTCAGATTTATTGACTATGCCTCTTCGCATCAGTAGTTTTCTCATTCGAGGTCGTAGCTTTTTCGAGTGACAACACCACGTACTTTTTGATTTTCTCCTTTGATTTTGGTTAGAATTATACTAATTATGAATAGCACACAATTGGTTTCCAAATCCTCTTGTAATTGGATGAAATTCTAGTCTCCGTATTGTGTAATACTTTTTGTCTTAAAATCGAAGGATTCTAATTACAAAACTTAATAATTAAAAGGAGTTCACCTCAATTTCTGTTCATACTCAGTCATACTTTACGACCAAAATTATTTAAATTTTTGTTTTACATACTATTCAACTATGCTTGATCCTATAATGGAACTAAAAATATTTATTTACAGGGAAAATTAATGGTGTAATTAATTTATAGCTAGTTGGTAACAAAGAGTGATTTTCCTTTCGAACAATTATCGAATAAATAATAGAGATTGCAAGGTCGTATTTAAATAATAAAAAGCTTGCACTAATGAAGAGTTTTTCGTTGTTTTGAAATGGAAATTTGAATTTTCCCTTTTTTTTTGTTTCAAAGCTAAAATCTCTTGAATGCATCCATACTATTGCTACGGAGTTTATTTCTTTGTTACTTTCTTAATTATGATATGGGTTGAAAGGCAAATGCTTCTGGCTGCTGAGCATTTCTACTGAATCTAAGGCATATTCCGGGTTTCTCTGTTCAGTATATCGTGACAATTCTCGGAAAGTATCATCAACAAGATTTTCACGGGTAACATTCAAATGCACAAATTGAGAAACGGCAACAGATGTGCCAGAAAACATGTACAAAAGAGCTGGTGTAGCAACGCTTTGCATTGCATTTTGCATTTGAATTGCTTGATCAGTTTGCAAAAGCAGTGTTTTAGCTTCAGCATCAACAGGAACGGATAATTACACAGGTGACAATCCTCTATATTTCTGTCCATAGCCCATTGAACATAGTCTTGCTGGAGGTCGATGAAATCTTTCAATTCCGGAATGTAAAATAGGCTGTACGGCACCCCTGTCTTACGTTGAAGATAGTTTATCCGGTACAGTAAAAGCAGAAAATTTAAAGCACTTCTGGTTCATAGATTACATGCCTTTTACCATCCTCCCGTTTTTTAGCTAAGTTAAAATCGATTGTGTACCAAAACGCCACCTTTATAATATGTCACAATCCTTTCATACATGTCACACGGTAACGTTGCCCACCATTCACATACTATTTTCTCAGGAATAGGAAGCAAATTAAACACTGAACACGAAAACGGAGTATGCAACTTTGAATAATTTTTCGCGTCTACAAATTCGTGGTAGAAAGGCAAAATTATAAATATTCGAAGAGTTTCCACATCAGCTGGCGATGCTATGAGTGAATTTATTGTCATTTGTTACTCCGTCCCAAATGATTTGCTTTAGACTTTCGTTTTCTATCTTCCCAATGTACTCGAAGATTTCTTGGCAGGCGGCGCGATCGACTCCAGGGCGTTTTGAAGTACAGCACAAATGTTGATCGTTTGGCGGTAGAAATGAACCTTTTTACAACCAACGTCAACTCGGCTGCCATGTGGCTGTCATCTTCCTTTGACATCCCACGACAAAATTGACGTGGGATGTGCAACCGTTACGACCAACATGAGATAACAAGCCACATAGCAGCAAGGTGTGTTGGTGGTGGTCACCCAGCGGCGTTGGCTGATTCATTACATATGTTTGCTAAACTTTAAATTGATCATTTCACCCTTTTTACATCAATCTAATGTAAATATATACGATAATTTTTTTTTCTCTACAGTGAGCTTTTATTGCTTCGTGCGGATCTTCTTCTTAGCACTACAGCCCCTCTCGTGCCTTCGCTTTCTGCAAACCGCGCCCCCAATTGTCTCGGTCCATTGACCGCGTCCTCCGATTTCGAAATCCGAGCAGCGATGAACTGTCTTCGTCGACCGAATCAGACTAGCGTTTCCTCGGTTTCCCCACTGGTCTTCGGCCTTCAGTTCTCCCAACGAATACCTTTTTGGGTATCCGTTGTTCGTCCATACGATTCATGTGGCCAGTCCATTGCAGCTACCGCAGTCTTGGAATCGTTAAGACCTCCGGTTTGTCAAAAATTTCAGACAGCACATGGTTGTATCGAATTTGCAATTGATCCCCGTCTAGCTTCGTGCGGATATCGATCTCGTTTTCGGATAGCTCCGATAGCTTGAAATTACTTATGAAATTTTTTGTAGCCACATGGTTGAGTTGCTTATTTAATAATTGTTTCTGAAAAATTATTAGAGGAGAAAAATGTTAGAAGGTGGTTTCGACGTGTGTACTAATTCTCATCGGGCCATCACTCTTATTAGATAAATACCGGTGATGGCGACCACCATGCTTGGAGGTGAGAGAGTTATTTTTAATTATCCTACTTATGCGAACTCAATATGTTTTTGTAACTACGAATTATGTTCAGGTTGAATTTCCTCCTGTAAGCACTTGTCTTTGCTAAACTTTAAATTGCTGTTGTTGTCCTACAGGAGCGTCGAATCCTAGCATTGCCTTACAAATCCATACTACATAAGTAAACCAGCAAGGTCCTTCAATACAAAAAACGACTGACAGTCCTCAACAACACGTTATGCGTAGAGCATGCCTTTAGCCATGCGTGACTAAAATGCACAACCACCTAAACCCCAATCCCCTATGCTCTATCCCACCCGTTCCTTCCAACTGGTCTAGGGATATGCAAGCTTAACACAAAATAACACTAGGGTATAAAATAATAACAAAGGAAACAAAACAACAACAAAAAAGCACAATACACATCGAAAAACAAAAAATATAATAACCAAGAACAAAAAAACACAAAAGGGAAGAAAATAAAACAAGTTGGGTAAACAGACCTACGCTCATGTTAGAAGGGTTTTGTACCCACCTTCTCAGACATGCATTCACCAGCAATGAAGAAAGTCAAGAAAAATGTCAAAGAGATGCGCACGTTTAGAAGAAAATCCATTGTCTTTCTACTTTCAACGGTCGCCATTTTTTTGCAAACCAACAAAAATCACTTAAATCATGAATTCCCAAAAATATTAATGTTATTGACCTTATTGGAAAATTTCAAGAAGATCAAGTCAAAACTACAGTGCCTGATTCGATGGAAAGTCCATAAAATACCAAAATCATGTGTTATTGTTGTTGTAATTGGAGAAATTTCAAACGGCTATAACTTCCGTGTATATCATTTGATTTTCATCAAACTTACAAAGTTTAAGGACCTTTTGTAGGACTACGCAAATATCAAATTTCGTAAAGTTTAAGGGTATCTATGCGATTTTATTGGGGAAAATATGAAATTCGAAGATCATACTATTATTAACAAAGTTGAGCGAATTTCGGCTTCTAAGGTATTTGTTGTTGTTGTTTTAATTACAAACACCTACCTCCATAACTTTTTTCAGATTTTTCGGATCACGCCCCTCGAAGCAAAAGGTACCAAACTAAGACCTTTCATTTGATACCCATATCGGCTACCTTTGATGAAATTTTTTTTTCGAGGGCATTCCCCTATATGGGGAGCCCCACCTTAAACACCTTATAAAATTTTATGGTAGTTGAACTTTAAGGAGAGCACCACTTTACACTTGCATACAAAATTTGATGATTCTAGCTTTAGTAGTTTGCGAGAAAAAGTGCTGTGACACACGGACGGACGGACAGACGGACAGACAGGTCGCGATTTTAGTAGGGTTTTGTAAAATTATTTTAACAAAACCCTAAAAAGGGGGCAGAATTATAAGAAGTCAAAAATAAGGTTAGAATACGAGTATACTCGTGCTTACACAGTGTCCTAACATGTCACTAAGCACGCGGGACTCCCTTGTCCGGCAGCACTCAAAAGATGTATGAGAGACCCATCTATTTTGAACGCCGTGCACATCAAATTTTCACTAATGCTAACTGGTTATAATTTACTCGAACCTGTACTAATCAAATAATAACACACTAATAATAACCACTAACGAACCGAAACGTTAATTTTTATCTTTATGGTTAAGCGATTTGGCATTAAATATTGGGTTGTCCGATAATTCATATCGATTTTTCTCATAGATGACGTAAACTGCATATTTCATGTAATGGTGATTGCGTGGCTTATATTATCATATACTATTTTAAAGGTTAGAATTTAGACTATCGTCAGTCAATAACTGAGCATCATCAGTAAACAAAAAGTTGGTTAAGCATAAACTTGAAAATAGGCAATCAAAGAGAGCATTATCGACATATTTTATTGTTTTACTTCCGAAAGGGCAAAAATGCGGTGCAAGCTCGAAAGAAATTGTGTAAAGTTTATGGTGAAGACTGCCTGCCTTAATGAAACCCTGTGTCAGCGTTGGTTTGCTCGCTTTAGTTCTGGAAATTTTAATGTACATGATGCACCACATTTACATCGTATGACAACTCGAGAGATAGCAGAGAAGCTCGACATATTGAATTCAACCGTTTCCTTGCACTTGCAACTGGTTCGGTAAACAAACTAGATGTTTGGATTTCTCACGAATCAAAGGAAATCCACCTCACCAACCGCATTAACCTATGAGACTCTTTGCTGAATCGCAGCTAAAACGACCTATTTCTAAAAAGAATCATAACAGGTGAAGAAAATGGATTGTTTATGATAACGTGGTCCAAAAACGATCATGGATCAAGCAAGATGAGCCCCACAATCAACATCCAAAGCCAATATGATACTTTCTGTGTGATGGGATTACAAGGGTATAGTCTGCATTTAGCTGCTTCCAAGAGACCAAACTATTGATTTGAATATCTACTGCCGTCAGTTATCGAAATTGAACGAAGAAATCAAGAACAAATGCCATGAACTGGCCAATCTCAAAGGCGTGATGTTCCATCATGATAACGTCAATTGGGAACTGATGCCACATCCACCCTTTAACCCCGACTTAACACCATCAGACTATCATTTGTTTCGCTCACTTCAAAACCATTTGAATGGTAAACCTTTCGATTCCAGTCAGGCTGTTAAAAATGAGTGGGACCAGTTCGTCGCTTCTTAAAACCAAGGCTTCTTCGAACCTGGAATTTTTCAACTTACCGAAAGATGGTATTAGGTCATCCAACAAAATGGTCAGTATTGTATTGATTAATGTTTGTTAATATAAATAAATTTAGTTTGAAAAACATGAAAAAATAACATTAATTATCGATCAACCCAATAGTACTTATATTGTTGGATATAATCAAGCAAGGACCTATAAAATTCTGAACATACGAGGACGAAAATGGCAGTCATTGTGTTTCAAAAACCATCTTGATTTGTAAAGTAATGGAATATGTGATAAAACATACGTCAATAAATATTGTATGTGTAAAGTAATGTACGTGAGATTAGCAGAGTAGAATATATGTTGTAGCTTGCAAACAATGAGTTAGCAAAAAAATTATGTTCATTGGCATGGAAAGATGGTTAAAGAAATAAGGATTAGTGAGCATTAAAAAAAAATTAAAAATAAAAACAAGATTCTATCCAAACAAGAAAAAATGAGTAATTCCTGGATCAATTTTAAATAGTAGAGTAAAATCGTGAATATTGTCATGAAGTATATTAAGAAAGTACAGGGAAATAATGTCAAAACTCTCCTTAATGCATGAAATAGTTACTTGAAGCAGATCAATTACCATTTAAAGAATCTGATTAAAATTATTTAAGATATTGTTAAATCGTTAGAATATAAAGTAATAAGTTGCAGAAATTATTCAAGAAAAATTTGTAGCAATAGAAACCAAATATAATTTGAAAATAGAGTAAGAAAAAATGATCAAATATTCAATTGAATTAGCAAAACAAAAAAAAAACAAAATAATATCTAAAAAGAAAATACGCAAGGAAGTGCAGAACAATATTTGAGAATATGTAAAGGAATGCAAAAATAACAATATTTAAAAAGAAATATGAAAAGAAGTGCAAAATAATATTTAAAAGAAACTATAAAAAACTTGGTCACATGACGGAAGTCGAGATGCCAAAGGCGTCGGAGCCGCATTTCATACTTCCACACCATTGTGTACTGAAACCCGATAGCTCGACGGCCGAACTTCGAGTGGTATTCGATGCTTCAGCCTCTTTCCACAAGCAAAATCAGCTTAAACGATGTTCTGAACACTGGGCCGACCCTGCAAGATGAGTTGTTTACAATACTGCTCAGATTTCGCTTATTTAAGTACGTCTTTTCGGCGGATATTGAAAAGATGTATCGGCAGATCTGGGTAGACAAGGAAGATCGGCCTTTTCAGATGGTATTATGGAGGAATCACCCCGAAGATGTGATAAGATGTTATCAGCTAAATACCGTAACTTATGGCACAACCGTGGCACCATATCTGGCAACCAAATGTCTGGAGCACTTGAGTTCAACGTATAAGCTTAAGTACCCGCTGGGAAGTTTGGCTGTTCGGAAAGATTTTTACATGGATGACCTACTGACGGGAGCAAACAGCTTAGCAGAAGCTCTTCAAAAGAAGGAGGAATTCCAACACATTTTAAATTCCGCTAGGTTTAAGTTGCGAAAATGGTGTGCGAACAATTCCAGCTTGATTAATGACATCGATTTGGTAGATCGAGAAATACAATGCAACTTGTCAGAGAATACAACTGAACAGGTCAAGACTCTTGGCTTGATATGGCTACCGGGAAAAGATGAGCTAGTTATTCGCGTTCCACCAAATAATCAACCGAACAAAATTACTAAAAGGCAGGCACTTTCAACCATCGCTCACATCTTCGATCCTCTTGGCCTCATGAGTCCAGTAACCATCACCGCAAAGATCTTTATTCAAAAGTTGTGGAAACAGAAACTTCATTGATATGCAGCCCTTTCCATGGAACTTCACTCCGAGTGGAAACGTTTTCATGCAAGCCTCGGAGAGCTTAACGAAATCAAGATTCCACGTCATGTATTCGGAGCTCGAGTACCTCGCGAGGTACAATTACACGCCTTTGCGGACGCGTCCAAAAAGGCCTTTGGTACAGCAATTTACATAAGAGCAAATCACTGCGATGGAACCATCACTGTTCGACTATTATGTGCCAAAACACACGTAACACCGATCAACAAACCGACCATACCCCGCTTAGAACTATGTGCGGAAAAATTAGCGACCGAATTTGTTCATCGTCTTCAAGCTGATCTAAATATTTCCGAGCAGTCATGTTACTTTTGGACGGATTCAGAAATAGTATTACACTGGATCAACAATGACGCTGCTTTATACCAAACCTTCGTGGCGAATCGAATCGTTGCCATCCAGCAGTACTCAACGCCAGCCCAATGGCGTCACGTACGCTCAAAATTAAATCCAGCAGACCTCGCGTCTTGAGGCGTAACCCTGTCCAAGTTAAAAGAAGCGACATTATGGTTCTACGGACCTTTGTTTCTTCATGGTAATCCTGACACGTGGCCAGCTACTTCTATTAAAAAGGAAGCTGAATTGGTGGAGCAAAAATTCGATTTGGAAAAAGGAGATGTAAAAGTGTTTATATCGCCACCCAAACGGAACCGCACTTCATATATCAAGTAAATCATGGAAATTCTTTTCGTAAACTCAAATTGGTCAAGGACCTGAAGCACCCGTTTTGGCAAAGATGGTCAAATGAGTACCTGCAAGAGCTACAACACAGGTACAAATGGAAACAACGATGCCAGAATGCGTCTCCTGGCCTGATGGTTGTTGTGAAGGACGATAAGACACCAGTATTGAAGTGGCCATTGGGAAGGATTGTCAATACTATCAAGGGAAACGACGGACTCGGGAGAGTTGTAGATGTGAAAAAATATTCCGGTACGTTCAGACGATCCATCCACGATTTAGCACCCTTACCAGTGAATGATACGGATACGATTGAGGAAAACCCAGTCGAACTCGCTAGCCCAGCAGAAAAATCATCCAGCAAGCGAGTACATGAAACCTCTGATGGAACTAAATCATCGAAAACTAAGCAACGCCGCTTAGGAAATTTGGTTCTACAAACATTGCTTTTGGTGGGACTCGTCTTTCCCACTCATGCCAATCACGTTAAAATCCAAGCCTTCCAATCATCATCCGGTCTTTTCATGGAAAATTTAGGACCAGCCCATATGGTTCTTAATGAGTGGAAACTGATCATTTATTATGATCTTACGTCATACTGGAGAGAGCTAGCCACAATCCAGACCGGAATTAATCAATTGCTGTTCTGGAAGCAATTACTAAAGCACGACTCGGTATGTGAGGACATCATACAACAGCTTCAATCTTGGCTAAGGGAGACAGAAAGAGTTAATCGACTGATGCAGCGAAACCCCCATGATGGAAATCGCTTGAAAAGGCGTGGTGCTTTGAATATTGTGGGAAATATAGCTAACTCACTCTTTGGGGTTCTTGATTCGGACTATGCCGAACATATGGCCGACACCATCGAAAGACTAGAAGACAGCGATCAACATCTGCGGGGACTAATTAGAAACCAAACCTTGGTAAGTAGAGTTTCTACCGTTAACATCATGGCGGAAGGTCAACACCAGAATGAAAATCGGCTAAATGAGCTAGAATCGGTTATGAATAAGAACATTCAATTAGCGAACAACATGACACACGACATGCGAAACCAAAGGATTCTCCAGGCCTTTACGTTGGCCACCACTCAATTAGGATTAACCTTAAATAAATATCAACGCACGCAATCGGCACTTTGGGATTCTTTTATTGACTCTAATCATGGGAAGTTAAATTCTTTGCTGCTCACTCCAAATCAACTGCAATCAGCTATAGGTTCGACAAAGGAAAATTTACCGAGCAATGTTTGGCTACCGATATTAGCACGAGAATTATCAAGCTTCTACAGAATAATTACTATTCATGGCTGCTCACTAAAGAAAAAAGTGATGTTTCTACTGAAATTACCATTAGTGTCCTATGAGCAATTCGAAGCCATTCACTTCAGTATAATCCCAATGACAGTCAACGGAAGCCTGATGGAAATAGAGCTTCAAACAGAATTTATGATTATTAATCGTCATAGAGACACCTATTATCCAATACCTGGAGATGAATTAAGATCTTGTAGATCAACGGCCGAGTTAAGCTATTTATGCAATCAGATCAGACCGTTATACCACCGGGGGTCGGAAGTAGCAGCATGTGAATTGAGTTTCGTGAATCATCTAATCAAAGATAATAAGTGCCAGCTAAGAAAGACGTCTAAACATCGAAGACGGACTCCCCTAGTAAACCCCAATCACTGGATTTATGTCATGAATGAAACTTCAGTAGTGAACATTGATTGCGAGAAAGTGATATCTACAATATCTCTTAATGGCTCCGGAATCCTAGAATTACCAGAAGATTGTTCAATAATGGAAGAAACCCTCGCCATTCAAGCGCATAAGATTTTCCCGTCATCATTCAAAACCCACTTTCTTCCCACAAGAAATATGTCCCAGCAATCATTTAAGGAGCCCTTTGAATTAAAACCCATGACGCGGACCAACGTTTCCAAAGAGAACAATTTCCAGCATCTACAAGAAGCGATAAACACCTGTTGCAATCGCGATAGTCGCCGCAAATGCAGACATTTATTTGTGGCGGTGACCAATGTTCCTTTCTCCCGGTGGCATTTTGAGCCGGCTAATGCTCAGCCGTGTCTGGGTTCGTAGGAGATAGGTCACCGCCCGTGCTAGCCACCTAATTACTTAATACCATATGGGTAGAAGAAAAGGATTAGGGAAGGGAAAGGAATAGAGAGGACCATCCTGTGAAATGAATAAAAATTAAATTAATTCATTATAAATATATATTCAATAGCAACCAAAAAAACAAAACATGTATTTATATATACAAATAAAAACTAATTTTCATTTTTAACAAAATCCAAACTTACTCCTTCCTGATTGCTGAGCGCTCTGCAACTGGTAAGAGACTGGAATGAAATTACAGTAACTAAGTAAAAACTGGTAAGAGACTGGAATGAAATTACAGTAATTAAGTAAATTGAATAAAAAAATTAATAAAGTTTAAATTGATTCAAAAAAAAAAAAAATCTAAACTCGTTTACAAAAAAAATTTTCAATGATATGACGTCACCGCGTGAATATCTTCTAACTTCGATTTTAAATAGTTCGTACACGAACGTTCATCTACAATATTCGATATACACTTAATATCGAATAGCTTCAACGTTCCTTTTTAAAAATCCTTGTGCCGCACCAGTCCTTTGTCACCTAAATTGATGACAGCAAGCCGCCAGTACTTTTTTTTTTTTTTTTTTTTATTTTTTTTTTTATACCTCCATTCCCTTCCACTCTCTCCATCACACTTTCTTCGTCGCACTACGCTCGTGCGATCTGCACTTCACATTTCGTCGTTTCCTCAGGTGTGCCACCCAGGCAATGTATAACACATCGGTATAAGGGGGCACACAAAAATATGTGAAGTCCTCCGGTTAAACTTGTCTTGTCCATATCGTGATCAGCTCTCAGAGATAAAAAAAATTATAAATTCGACGCAGTAAAAAAAACTCTGAGTTAAAAGAATAGCTGTCTCTTCAAGCATCTCGACGATAGGGTCAACAATGCCCTAAGATGCTATGTTGAAATTACTGGACTGATATTATAATAATAGTAGGTGTTTCTCGAGGCATCTCGAAGATAGGATCAATAATTGACCTAAGATGCTATGTTGAAAGTTTCTGCACTGAGATTCAATCGTTATTCATTAAATAGTTTCTAAGTCTTTTCTTGAAAACCATAAGAGAATTCGCTTCTTTAACTGATTCTGGAAGATTGTTGTATATACGAAGGGCGTCATTTGTAGCATCGTTCTTCAGGCGATCTGTCCTTGCAAAAGGAATTATAAATTGGTTTGCGTTCCTAGTACTGTATTGATTCTTTTGTGAGACTTTAATAAATGGTGTTTGTGACGACAAGCTGAGATTTAAACTTTTGAAGATAAACTTGGCTTTCTCCATTTTAATGATTTGGTTAAAAGTTAATGCGTTACATGATTGATACACTATGTTTGTTGGTGTGAGCCTTGGGAGATTATGTATATTTTTATACGCCTTGGTTAATATCCTGGAAATTATATTTAGGTGTTGCTTTGAGGACTGACTCCAAATTACCACTCCGTAATGTACTTTTGACAGTACGAAGGCATTCAGAACAAGATGCTTGATTTTTTTTGGAAATTCCTCATATCTTCGTAACAATCCAATTATTGGTGCTAATTGCCTCCTTAAGTTGTTTATATGCGGGAGCCAGGTCAGACGGTGATCGATAGTAAGGCCAAGATATTTAAGTTCGAGCACTCTTTGCAGCTTTTCACCATTAATTTTTATATCAACATCTATGTCTTCCCTGTTCTTTTGCTTAAAGATAATATATTTTGTCTTTGAAATATTCAACGCTAGTTTATTCTCTTTCAACCATAAATTATATGAATTTAGATCCTCGTTGATAGCGTCTCCGATGTCATTTTTATCGCGTCCCGAGTAAAGAAGCACTGTATCATCAGCATATAAAAAGTAATTACCACTTAGCCTGCATGTATTTAAATTATTAGTGTATAGAAGGAACAAGGTTGGGCCAAGTATTGAGCCTTGTGGAACACCTGATTTCATTGGTGCCGGGTCACTCAGAACATTATTAAATGCTGTTTTCTGCAGTCTGCCTTTTAGGTAATTTTGAAATAGTTCATTTGCTGTGCCTTGAACACCATATGCTTCTAGTTTTCGAAGTAAGAGGTCATGATCGACCGTATCAAACGCTTTCCTTAGATCCACAAAAATGGCAACAACATAATCCCCTACATCAAGTCTCTCGTTGATGAATCGCGTTACCGAGAGTAGAGCGTCAAACGTTCCCTTGTTTTTCTGAAAGCCATATTGGCGGGAGTTTAGGATAGAGTTATCTAATATGAAGGATGTTAAGCGAGAGTTAATTACTTTTTCAAATATTTTACTAAATCCGGTCAAGAGTGCAATTGGGCGATAATTATTGGGGTCCGATCGATCTCCTCCTTTGAATATAGGTACAATTTTTGCAAGCTTCCCCTCTTCAGGAAACGTTCCGTTTCTGATATGCTCATTTAAATAATTAGCCACGAGTTCTGCTATTTCATTTTTTACAAGTACAATTTCCTCCATCGTGATCTGATCAATACCTGGAGCCGTATTTTTCTTCATTGCCTCAATAGTCTTAAGAACTTCGTTTTTATTGGTTGGATGAATATGAAACATGGAATCGGGTGAGATGTTAGCGTGATCTAGCCTACTTGTTGGGACATCACCAAGCTCTTTTGTAATTTTTTCGCCCACAGTTGAGAAAAAGTTGTTCAAGAAAGTTGCTGCTCCATCTGGTTGTGATAAAATATTAGGGGTCACTGGAGAAAACTGCGAATCCGGTATTAAAATTCGGGGGGGAGAGTTGTCTTTTACTTCATTTATTATCTTCCATATTTCATGATTGTTATCTGCCGCTGTCTCCAACCTTTTAGCGAAGTAAGAGAATTTAGCTTCCTTCACAAGACGTTTTGATTCCTTTTTCGCTTGTATGTACATGTTTTTTAGCACACGATCTTCCATGTTCCTTCTAAAGCTTATGTACGCCTTTCTCTTTTTAATACTGGCTTCGATTACTCGCTTTGTTATCCATGTCTGCTGGCGGCATCTAAGCTTTTTCTCGACGATGGAGTAACGTTTGGACTCTGTGATCATATTCGTAAGTTCCATTAGGTTTAAGGGACTCCGGACTTCTAATGACCTTTGCAGATGTGATTTGAAGAGTTCTTTGTTCAAGTGTTGGAATGTTTTGTAAACAGGTTTTTGTTTTTGTGCGCTTATGCCTTGGATGCTTATTTTGAAGACACGATGATCCAGCTCTGGCCAATCCTCAAATATGAAATTGATTTTTCCCGCAGTTGACTTATCGTTTGTAACGATATGATCGAGGCACGTATGCGAAACTGGACGAGTAATTGTTTCGTTGTTGATGATAACAGCACCATTAGTATCCAGTACATCCTTGTAAAGCCTTGCTTCTGAGGAATCGGTAATTACATCAATGTTTGTGTCAGCTACTGTAAATAAATTATTTTCTGAGGAATATAGGTTGTCGAGTACCGAGCAGAGATCTTGCGCATTCAGACGGTTCGGGTTATAGAAGGTACCGATTTTAATTTTTTTGCCTACGAGGTTTAATTCGATTATTATAATATTATATTTATCAGGTGTATCGCGTTTAATGATGAAGTTTATTTTATCTTTTACAAAAATAGCTGTCCCACCACCTCTTCCAGGTCTGCAGGAGAATACCGAGTTATAACCCTCAATATTAAAATATTTCGATTCCTCAGGATAAATCCATACTTCGTTCAGTATCACCACATCTATCTCAGGATTTTGCTTCAAATAAATCTGCATGTCATTTAGTTTGTGCCGTAAACTTCTTATATTGGCATATAAGAGCGTTAATTTCGTCCCAATTAATCGATTTGCGTTGTTAAAAATCATTTGAACTCGTAGTCAATGCTCCTCCTAGCAATTGTGATCCTTCGCTGGTATTCTGCGCACTCCGTAGAGTCTGCTCTGTGGGAATAATCTACGTTCTTACTATTTCCTGCACAGTTACAGCATTTCTCGCACGAGCTCTTGCAATCCTTCGTTTCGTGCTTTCCTCCACACTTAGCACATGTTTGCTCTCCTTCACATTTTGATGTCTTGTGGTTGTATTTCTGGCACTTATAACACCTCGTTATATTGTAGTCTTCCTTCACAAGGTAAGACCCATAATCAATATTGATGTACCTATTCACCAGTCTTTGGTACATACTCCCATTTACCTGCAGAATATGCAACCATTTACCATTTTTTGTTCGTCTGGCATGAACCAATTCCAGTTTATCATTTTCTCCAATATTAGGGTTCAGTGAGTGAATTTCGTTAATTAACTCCTCATACGAAAATTGTTTTTCTAGTCCATTAATTACTAGCCTGGGTTGACGAGATTTTGTCTCCATGACATCATATTCATCCTTCAGGGTATCCTTTGCAATGTTGTAGAGCGAGGTTGTATTGTCATTTGTGGAAGTTTTTATGATGGCACCACCATTACGAAGAGGACGCATCAGTTGGAGAGGAATTTTGCATTTTGAAGGCTTTATTTTCGACTTGAAGTCGATGAGTGTTTTTTCAGAGGATGAATGCTTCTTGGGCTTAATTATGATTCCTTTTTGCGAGGTAGTATTTGTACGGCGTTCGGGTAGAAAAGTGGAAATACTTTTCGTCATATCCGCATACGAAGGTTTTCGCGTGGATGAACTTTTATCAATTAAGGTGGCCACGGTGGTTTTCAGTTCTATTAGATGGTTTTCCATTTCTTTCATTTGGTTGAAGAGACGATCTTCTTTAGTCTTTTGGTGTTGTGACTTACACGAAGGACACATCCATATCACATCCTCGGAAATGTCCATGATCTTCAAATATCTCTCCTCACACATTTTGATACACTTTATGTGGAACCACTTGTTGCAAATGCCTCCGCAGCCCATTCCTTTATGGTTCTCCTCCGCTTGCTTCCTACATTTTCCACATTTGTCTGCTGCTTGTGATGCCATGATTTATTATTTATCTCTATTCGCTTAGTTATATGGTATTAAATGAATTTATTTAAAAGAGAATGGATTTAAAATGAAAGTTATTAAAACAAGTGTCTTTAAAAAGCAAAACTACGGGTTTAGAAGATATATATGCAAAAAAGAGAGAGTTTAATAAGTTTGAATTTAAATTTTATAAAATTATTAAAATTATTAAGAAATTATTCTCGCATGAGCACGAGAATCGCACTAATGAACAAAAGAGTTCAGTTGATATGATTTTATACCGTTAACGGCAATTAGAAAATTAAAATGAGAAAATTGTTCAAAAATTTCCACTTAGCTGATTTTCCTTTGATTTGCTACAGAAGATAATATTTCTTAGCAACTCTCAAAGTCAAGAAAACAGCTGATCGATTTCCTTAATCACTTCTAAAGAAAAATTTTTTATTGCGAGCGATCACTTTACACTTGGCAACTTTGACACTTCACTTGTCAATCACTTGATTTTAGCTTCGAAGGAAACTACACACGAGAACGAAGCACTTAATAATTCGTTTGTTGTGTCTTCCGATTTTTCGGGGTTTTTAATGTTGCGCAAATTTATAAACAAGTGTCAAGTACCAGCTCGCTCGCACCATGCAACTGGCCATTAATCCATCATTTTTCCGATACTGCTCGAGTTCGGGTTGAATTCTGTGGCTCGGATTCCGCAGATTACACTATTCCGTATATTCCGTCTTTTCTGTCTTGCAGCAAATTGTCTATTTATCACGCACAAGCGAACAATGATGTTCTACCAGACCACTCCAACTTCGAATCGGTATAGATATCGGTCGCCGTCTGGGGCTCGGTTTGATTTTGACGTTTCACCGATGACGGTAGTCTCGCACACCAACCGAATCCACAACCGTACCCCTGCAACACCAGCACGCGTTACTTCTCGCTTCACCTCTCTACACACTTCTAAATTTGTTTCTTCACTTTGCCATCATTTCCGCTACATTTTTTTGTTTTATTTCACTTTTTAATTACCAACTCACCCATCGGCGCAGATCCATTGCTCTTGCGACCGCTAATCAATTCTATTGCACCGGTTCAGGACCAATTCCCACGTCTATTTCCAACCCTGCGAGTCCGTTCACGCTGCTCGTACCCTGCGTCAACTCCGACACTCCACTCGACTCGTGGCAGCCGCCTAGAGCACCTACTAGCCAACAGCTTCAAAGAACATATGCAACTTCTGCTAGATCTTGTCCGAAAATTCTCCTCTTGCGCAAATCGTTGCCACCGATGCAATAATACCGAGTCCAAATTAACGCACTTCCCACTGCTTGTCCGCTGCACTTGCAAAATCTATTGCATTCCAGTCGCCTATACCAACTGTTTTTTCTTCGACACGCCAACTTCACACTGAGCGAGAAACTAATTGAATTCGACTTGAGACAATAACCAAAATCCAATCTTTTAAAACTCTAAAATGCTAACATCCTCTGCTTCAGAAGTCGAAATCCAACATTTTTCATTTTTGGCAATTGTTCGAAAAACAAAACTTTCACCGCTTGCTGGGATTTTTTTTTTTATTTTATTTAAATTAAAAACTATAAAGTATAAATTTATTATAGAAATTAATTAAGTTATAATATTATAATAATAAAACAGCATGTTGTTCGCAACACACCTTACTTGGTAATGAATTCCATCCGTCTATTCTTCACAAGCGAGAAGTTCATCAATTTGCAATAGGCTATAGTGGGCTAATCATTGGCGGGATCGCTGTAGCTTTCATAGTTTGGAATCAGCTAAGCAAGCGCCGCAAAAGAATCTCCAACCAGACAAGGCCGATTCCCGCACCCAGGAAAATATCAAACGAAGCATTTAGTTTACGACTTCAATCTTAAACTACCGTTTAACGCGGGGAGCATGTACATCTTCAATGTACTTATTCCATGTACATCTTCAATGCGCATATTCATGTGCATCGTCTTCATGTGCATTCTTCATGTCCGAAACAATTAGTTTCGGTTAATAATACGTGGGGACGACCCAGATCCTGAGGTCTCATCAGCCGGGCACAAGACAGAAAAAAAATCAGTCACCACGGATATCCTTGGCGTGATAGGTGCCAAACAACTTGCCAGATTCGTCTTCAAGCTCGTATGACACCTGCCCAATACGACGTCGAACCACTGCTGGAGTAAACCGTGGAGCAAATTTAGCAGCAAAGCGATCTGCTGCATTGCTCACGGTGAAATTCCGCACAAAAACCCTCTGACCCTGGAGTAGCTCACGAGGACGAACCCGAAGGTTGTAGCGTTGAGCTCCCTTTTGATAAGCTTCTTGTAGTTTAGCCTTAACGCGATCCTGTACAGCTCGCAGTCGATCACTGCTCGCACTTAGTTGAACCTCTCCATCCTCAAAAGCATTCAAACTTCTAAGGAGAGGATATTCAGAACCATGCTGTATAGGATGGTACCCGAACATGAGGAAGTAGGGCGAGAATCCCGTGGACTCATGAATTACCTTGCGAAAGGCAAAGCATGAGGCCGGAAGATTCTCGTCCCACTTGCCATGATCGGATCCTATGTAGGCTCTGATGGCATTCAGTGTTGATTGGTTCGACCTTTCCGAGGCATTCTCCTGCGGTGAATGATATGGTGTGAAGCAGTGCTGCACACCATAGTCATTCATTAGCTTGGCAAATACCTTGGAGATGAACTGTACACCGTTGTCCGAGTGTAACCATTCAGGAACTCCGAAGGTCAAAAAGATTTCGCGCTCCAAATAACGCACGACTGACTCCGCAGTGGCTTTAGTCATGGGCTTGAGCCATACAAACTTAGTATAATGATCCAGGACCACGAACAACTGGGTATTCCTTGATTTGGAACAGGGGTATGGGCCCATGAAGTCCACAAACAGGCGTTCCATAGGACGGACCGAGTCTCGTGATGCGCCCATAAGGGGTCTCATTGTGGAATTTGAAGGCTTGACCTGTTTGCAAGTGACGCAATTCTGAATATGTTGAACTACGTCTTGTCGCAAACGAGGCCAATAAAAATACCTTCGCAAGACTTCGGTAGTCTTGCGGATTCCACAATGAGAGCCCCGGGGATCATCATGAGCTCGTACCATGAGAGCCCGCTGGTGACCCTCCGGAACCCATAATTTTGTTCCGGGGATATCGGTAGTTACATTGCAGGAGGACCAGTATTAATATATATTCGACCATCTGCAAGGTGCAAATTCTGAAACTGATTAGGTTGTTTCAAAATTTGCTCCTTCAGATGCTCATACTCAGGCTCCTGAAACGCAGAATCCGGGATCAAACCACCAATGTGTTCGTGCTCCGGGAGACAAGGAATGATCGAGGCCACTCGCTCGTCCTGCGAGCAAGATCTAGACAACGCATCGGGAACAGTATTAAGGGCACCCTTCCGGTGTTCGATCTTGAAATCAAACCCTTGTAGTTTCAGGCTCCAGCGGACCAATCGACCAGAAAGGTCCGATTGCTGCATTAACCATTTAAGGCTAGCATGATCGGTTATGATGGTGAAAGGCAGCCCTTCGATATATGCCCTGAACCTCTTCACGCTTTGCACCGCAGCCAAGCATTCCAATTCAGTAATGCTATAGTTGCGTTGCGCAGCGTTGAGCTTCAAAGACATATATGCGATTGGATGCTCTCCACCCTCATCGTCCTTCTGGAACAAATCACTTCCAATACCCACGGTACTTACGTCACATTGGATATAGAAGTGCCTCGTAAAGTCGGGATTGGCCAATACTGGAGCGGAGACCAACAATTGCTTCACTTTATCGAATGCACTGTTGGCGGAAGCAGACCACTTAAAGGCACGTTTGCCCTTTAGCAAATCCGTTAGTGGTGCCATAACGGCAGCAAAGTTCGGAACGAACCGCCGATACCATCCCGCCATTCCCATGAACCTTCTCAAATCTTTGGCCGTTCGGGGTTCAGGGTATAGAATTATACCCGAAACCTTCTCCGGGTCGGTGCGCAGAATACCATCACTCACCACAAAGCCAGGATATTTGATCTCCTTCTTGACGAACTTGCTCTTTTCGACATTGATGGTCAAGTTGGCACCCCTGAGCAGTTTGGCCACTGTGCTCAGGAGTTCCAAATGCTCATCAAATGTCGAACCCGTCACAAGTAAGTCATCTAGGTAAACAAATATCTTGTCTTGCAGTTCATGTGGTATGACTTTATGCATCAACCGACACATCGTTTGGGGAGCATTGCATAAACCGAACGGCATGACCTTGAAATGGTACAAGGGCCTGCCGGGAACAGTAAAAGCCGTTTTTTCCTTACTCGCCTCATCCAACGGAATTTGCCAAAAGGCATCCTTCAGGTCCAAACTAGTAATGAACCTGGTGCTCTGTAATCGGGCCAACAGACCTTCTATCAGCGGCAACGGATAGGCGTCCTTAACAGTGACGTCATTGAGGCGTCTAGCGTCTAAACACAAACGTACCTTACCGGGTTTTCTAACAAGGGTCACGGGAGAACTCCACGAATTCTGACTTTCTTCTATTACCCCCAACGACAACATACGATCGAGTTCATCATACAACAGTTTCTGTATAACGGGAGAAACAGCGTAATGCCGCTGTTTGATGGGTCGAGCGGAACCAGTGTCTATGTGATGAGACAAGAGACCGGTTCTACCCAAGCCTCTCTCGCTACACGAAGGAGACTGTTGCCTGATGAAGTCGAGTCGTTGCTGGTCGGGTGGGGACAATAGATGGAATTCAGGGTTCGGAGGCTCCGCGGCCACGTCGACAGTGTTGACCTGGATTGGTGCGATTTTGAAGAGATCCCAAAAATCAATTCCCAAGTACACGGAGTGCGTCAAGGAAGGGACAATCAGGAATCTCATCAATTTTGTGATGTTGTTAAATCGCACCAATGTGACGATATATCCCAGAACGGGGTCCTGATGACCTGATGCAGTCTGGACATGGGCATGCATGGCATGCATGTGCAAGCCCAAGTCTGAAAGCAGGTCCAAGGCTCCAGCTCCGAGGATACTCGCACTGGCTCCACTGTCGAGTAAGCCCGTCAATTTGTGACCCTTGATAGAAATATCGGCCTATTGTCGCCAGGAATTGCAACAACAGACTCCACACAGGCTCGCTTCAAGAGACGTCTGGTGAAGAAATATCTCCAGGATCTTCGGAAGCGGTCTCGGAAAGGTCTCGCTCTAAGATACAAGGGTGGTTCTCGATCATCGCCCGCCGTTTCACTACTATAGGTAGGAACTAACAAATCACGCCGGTTCGGGGAAGATGTAGCGATGTGGTCGTAGCAAGGTTTGGTGGATAGTCATAGGAAACGTCGCAGCTCGGGATCAACGTTCGTGGCTGCATCAACGCGGTCAGGGGACTGGATTGTCTTAAGAAGAGGATCCGGATTCCGCTTGGGCAAACTCTTGGTGCGGCAAGCATTGCAGTTAGGCTTCACAACTCCCTCCTGCCCGCATCCAAAACAAAACACATGTTTGACTGGCATAGCACAATCAAAAAAACTGTGGCCCAAGTCCTTACAATTCCAGCATACCCTATAAATACTGCGCTGGTTCTGGTTTGAAGTAGGGATCATTCTGGTAAGCGCTTGAACTTGAGATACCACTGGTGCGTTCGCCCAAGTAAGGGTTGGAGTTGATGGGTTGGTCCCATAATCAACGTCAAGCCTTTCAGATGCCAAGTCTCTATACGAACCGGGAAGATATGCCTCCTCGTCCCCCAATCGTCATAACGTACCATCTTCAATAGCGTGGACTCGTGCTGAGGTACGCCTTTCAAATAGGCTTCGCCGAGCATCCAGATCTTTCCACGCAGCTTCCATCTGACAGCAGCGTCGAACAAGATCCCGTGTAGTGGGGAAGGTATGCCCAGCCAAGTGTTCCTGTAAACGGGGACTCATATTTTTCATTATTATTCTCTGGAGGTCAAGATCAAGGATGGGGATTGTCAACTGCAGGGAGAGGCCTTCAATAGCTTCGAAGAAGTCGATGAACCTCTCCCCCAGTTTGTGTAAGCGAGCATCCATTCGTTGGCGAATATCCACATCGGTGAGGTGTCCCGAAAACCGCTGCAGGAATTCCGATTTAAATCGAAGCCAAGAAAGATCTCCGTACAGATCACGTGTTTGCCAATACATATTTTGGGCAGTTCCTTTAAGGAGCACATGGAGATCTCGATCTGATAATTCATAATCTTCAGCCAATGCTGAAATGCGGAATATAAACTGTTGAGCCGTGATTCCAGAAAGGCCCCCATCGAATGAAAGTCCCCATTTGGTGATAGGGATGCGGGGAATATTGGTGGTCCCGTCACCTCGCGTTTCCCGAAAGGTGACACGCTGTCCTATATAATGAGCCCGTGAGGCATCGGCGTGTACGGGAGAGGTGACTTTTGGAGAAAGTGATACTCGTGTCGGTGGGACTCGTGAATTGGCTGGAGCAGTCATGTTTATCGGGGTTCCTGTCAGGGAGTTGGATAAACTGCGCCGATCCAGCTCTCGGTCTAATGCATTAAAAGCGGGGTCCCAACTGGCACTTCGCCGATGCATGATTTTCTTATCAATAAAAAAAACTTAATTGCAACAATATAAAAATGTTAATTAATTATCAATAAAGTATCCAAGATACTACGATTTAGAAATTTAATGGGGTAAATATGGCAACTATTTATCGATTGACTATTGATTCATAAAGGCTTCATTTCTCAGGATGATACTCTTTGTAAAGGAAAAGGATAAAAGAAGGGTAATTAAAAATGGGAACGTGGGATAAAGTTTACACAGAGCAGAGGCAAGCATCTTGGTGCCTCGTCCAACAAAAAAACTTGAGGCGGACTCCGTTCAAAATTGTCGCCACTCAGGGCCGACTACGAGACTATTATGGATCCTAACATACTCCATAATAGCTCGGACAAGAGTCGCTCAAAGTCCAAAGCCAAACGAGCAAGGATGAAGAACAAAAGAAATCAAGAGCGTTGGTTGATTCCAAGAGCTAGCACGACAGCCAGCTATCCCATGAAAGAAGATACAACCAACAACACTTATAATTCTTCCTTTCACCATCCACACCTTGATAGCATGCATGCTATCAAATCCGAAAAGAAACTATAGAACATAGACGTCCAGCACGTTGGGCGCCACTGCAACTGAGGCGAGCACCGCGATAAAAGTGGGAATACAAAATAAATAAAACCTCAACAAAAAAACCATCACAATAAAATGCATGACCCATGAGTCTAAAAATTACATAAAAACAACAAATCAAAACAAAAAAAAAACTTTTCATTATTAAAATATATCAAAACCGACGTTTGGGCGCCACTGTTGCAATCGCGATAGTCGCCGCAAATGCAGACATTTATTTGTGGCGGTGACCAATGTTCCTTTCTCCCGGTGGCATTTTGAGCCGGCTAATGCTCAGCCGTGTCTGGGTTCGTAGGAGATAGGTCACCGCCCGTGCTAGCCACCTAATTACTTAATACCATATGGATAGAAGAAAAGGATTAGGGAAGGGAAAGGAATAGAGAGGACCATCCTGTGAAATGAATAAAAATTAAATTAATTCATTATAAATATATATTCAATAGCAACCAAAAAAACAAAACATGTATTTATATATACAAATAAAAACTAATTTTCATTTTTAACAAAAACCAAACTTACTCCTTCCTGATTGCTGAGCGCTCTGCAACTGGTAAGAGACTGGAATGAAATTACAGTAACTAAGTAAAAACTGGTAAGAGACTGGAATGAAATTACAGTAATTAAGTAAATTGAATAAAAAAATTAATAAAGTTTAAATTGATTCAAAAAAAAAAAAATCTAAACTCGTTTACAAAAAAAATTTGCAATGATATGACGTCACCGCGTGAATATCTTCTAACTTCGATTTTAAATAGTTCGTACACGAACGTTCATCTACAATATTCGATATACACTTAATATCGAATAGCTTCAACGTTCCTTTTTAAAAATCCTTGTGCCGCACCAGTCCTTTGTCACCTAAATTGATGACAGCAAGATGCATCAATTTATAGCCGCCAGTACTTGATTTTAGCTTCGAAGGAAACTACACACGAGAACGAAGCGCTTAATAATTCGTTTGTTGTGTCTTCCGATTTTTCGGGGTTTTTAATGTTGCGCAAATTTATAAACAAGTGTCAAGTACCAGCTCGCTCGCACCATGCAACTGGCCATTAATCCATCATTTTTCCGATACTGCTCGAGTTCGGGTTGAATTCTGTGGCTCGGATTCCGCAGATTACACTATTCCGTATATTCCGTCTTTTCTGTCTTGCAGCAAATTGTCTATTTATCACGCACAAGCGAACAATGATGTTCCACCAGACCACTCCAACTTCGAATCGGTATAGATATCGGTCGCCGTCTGGGGCTCGGTTTGATTTTGACGTTTCACCGATGACGGTAGTCTCGCACACCAACCGAATCCACAACCGTACCCCTGCAACACCAGCACGCGTTACTTCTCGCTTCACCTCTCTACACACTTCTAAATTTGTTTCTTCACTTTGCCATCATTTCCGCTACATTTTTTTGTTTTATTTCACTTTTTAATTACCAACTCACCCATCGGCGCAGATCCATTGCTCTTGCGACCGCTAATCAATTCTATTGCACCGGTTCAGGACCAATTCCCACGTCTATTTCCAACCCTGCGAGTCCGTTCACGCTGCTCGTACCCTGCGTCAACTCCGACACTCCACTCGACTCGTGGCAGCCGCCTAGAGCACCTACTAGCCAACAGCTTCAAAGAACATATGCAACTTCTGCTAGATCTTGTCCGAAAATTCTCCTCTTGCGCAAATCGTTGCCACCGATGCAATAATACCGAGTCCAAATTAACGCACTTCCCACTGCTTGTCCGCTGCACTTGCAAAATCTATTGCATTCCAGTCGCCTATACCAACTGTTTTTTCTTCGACACGCCAACTTCACACTGAGCGAGAAACTAATTGAATTCGACTTGAGACAATAACCAAAATCCAATCTTTTAAAACTCTAAAATGCTAACATCCTCTGCTTCAGAAGTCGAAATCCAACATTTTTCATTTTTGGCAATTGTTCGAAAAACAAAACTTTCACCGCTTGCTGGGATTTTTTTTTTTTATTTTATTTAAATTAAAAACTATAAAGTATAAATTTATTATAGAAATTAATTAAGTTATAATATTATAATAATAAAACAGCATGTTGTTCGCAACACACCTTACTTGGTAATGAATTCCATCCGTCTATTCTTCACAAGCGAGAAGTTCATCAATTTGCAATAGGCTATAGTGGGCTAATCATTGGCGGGATCGCTGTAGCTTTCATAGTTTGGAATCAGCTAAGCAAGCGCCGCAAAAGAATCTCCAACCAGACAAGGCCGATTCCCGCACCCAGGAAAATATCAAACGAAGCATTTAGTTTACGACTTCAATCTTAAACTACCGTTTAACGCGGGGAGCATGTACATCTTCAATGTACTTATTCCATGTACATCTTCAATGCGCATATTCATGTGCATCGGCTTCATGTGCATTCTTCATGTCCGAAACAATTAGTTTCGGTTAATAATACATTTTGGTCTCCTTCAATTCGGTTTTCTATTCAACTATGTATAATGTCTCTAATTTGTACCAAACCGAATTGGAGATACTCACCTGTTTTTCACCCGTCGTGAATTCCTCAGACAAGGTCAGCATAAGATAACCTAAATCTCGTCTGGAAATTCTTCAGACAAGAATGTCATATTTCACCACGTATCACATTCAAGACTGTCTGAGGAATTCGCGACGTGTACTTGGATGCAGTCAGCACTTTTTCCACTAAAATTATTATGAACGTGGGAAAGTGTAGAAATTCCCAGGTAAAATTATCATGAACGTGGGAAAGTGTGCAAATTAGATTTTAAGATATAAATTAAGATGGGTTGTAAATAAATGTATCATTCTAATTCCAAACGCCAAATACACCTTTTGAATTTAGTTTGGTTTGAGTCGTCTCAGTATTGCACTGACCGACTTTGGTAAATTATTGATAACAGTTGCCTCAGTATTGAACTGATCAACTGAGTTATCAGGTAGTTCATATATATTAAATTTCAACCATCGAAGCGGCAGAAGAAAAGCCTTCCGTCGCTATAGAAACAAATGCAACTTATGTTTTTATTATCATCAGTTTACAAAAAATAAATTTTCAGAGCTTCCGCGCTCTGTTTAATTCAAACACAGGGTTTTATTCTTTGGTTAACTGTTTTTATTTACCAGCACTAATGTTTTTAATTTTTAATATCGCTCGCAACCGATCAAACTCTAACTAACTCTCTTTTCTCTCGTTCAGATTCTTTTATAACATATTTATGCTGACTTATTGTTTTCTGTAATTGATATGAAAGTAAATTCATCTTGCTGATTAGATGTATCAGAAAATATTTCTTGGCAAATTTGAAATTCAATATTCTTTAAAATTGTTCTCAATATAAACACAACTATGAATTATTTGATTATTCAATATAAACACAACTATAATATTTGAAATTCAATATTCTTTAAAATTGTTCTCAATATAAACACAACTATGAATTCTTCTATTGCAAACGAAATCCAATCTGTTTCTTATCTTTCTTTATACCTGAGTCAGCAGTTCTGGGCTTAGTTTCTGACATAACATCTCTCCCCTTAAGTTCAAATTCGTCCTCGAATTTATTTTTTCTATTGAATTTAATGTTAATATTATTTCTTTTGCAATATAGATATATAAACAAAAAGATGAGTACGATCACAATAATTAGTGTGGTTATTATATTTGATATAATATGTTTCTGCTTTGTATATTTTATTTCATTAATTTCTTTTAAGTTGTTAATGTAAAAGTCGTTTAATTCTTGCCATGTAATTTGTTTATCAAAATTTGTCAAATTCATAGGAATAGAATTTGGAATGATTACTCTTGTACGGTATTCTGGAAATTTGTTATTAAAAGTTATATTATTTATGGTTACTGAGCAATCATTGAAAACAAATATGTAATTTCCTTCCATGTCATGATTTCTTTCATCGCAAGTATTACTCCATTTTAATTTAGATTGAATAGTTAATATGGTTCCTGTTTCTACTTCAAGGATCGAGTTCTTTGTGTTTTGTATTTCAGTACATGTTTCATTTGTGTAAAAGCATAATTGACTTTGTTTAAGATCTTTAACGTTAATTTCATTATTGTATGTAAATATTTGATTATTATTTTTTACAATTGTTTCTTGTTTAAAATTTGTTTGATAATGATTGCTGTCTGGAATTGGCATTACAATATATTTAAAAAGTGTTATAATTTCATGGGGAATTTTTATAACAAATAGTAATTCTTTTGTGTTTTTATTATTTATTGCTACTGCTAACTCGAGGAACCTCAACTTTTCTATACCGATTTTATAATCAATTATTTCCTTCTTTGTTAACATATTTCTACTTATTATTCCTGTTCTAGCTGATACGAGATTGTCCTGAACAATTTCTAATTCATCCTTAATTATGTGTATGTTTATGATGGATGCCAAGTATGAAAATTCTGTTTTCCACCTATTATTGCTGTCATTTACTGATTTTTCGAGGATCACTCTATCTATTTTTATGGTTTCTATAACTTTTTTAATTTCTTTCTCTAACCTATCATTAATAACTATCTGCTGGTTTATCTTCTCTATAGTTTCGTGATTATTTTTATCTATAGTTTTAAGGTGATCTTCAATATCTTGCCTGTCATTTGCGTCCATAACTCCAAATAACCATTTATATATACTACCTATAGGATCTATTAATCCTCTTTTATTAATCAATCTTTTCTTAGTTCTTTCTTCACAGACTTCCCTAAATCCTGATTTTGCTGCCAAAACGGAGCTACAAAGGTCCTTTAATTTATCTGTTGTTGTTGGGTTTCTTATTGTAGTTGTTTCTATAATATCTTTATTTAACTTATTTTTTAGTTTGGTCATAGTAAATTGCTCGTTATTCAATAAATTTTCGTTTTGTCGATGCTGGTGTTCATGTGGAAGTAGTGTATACAGTTGATGTTCCAAATCGTCAATTTCTTGAGCTAAGGTCCATTGTCTATGGTCATGTATACCTAAAGAATTTGTCTTTTTAATTTCATTTATAGCAGTTTCTATGTATGTCAAGTCAATTTTATGTATTATAAATTTCTTTGTGTTAACTAGTTGTACTGGATCCATTTTTATCTCCGTGTATCCTATGTTTGTATTTACTTCCTCAATGGTCAAGGTCGCCGATATTAGCACGGGTTGAAATATTAGATAAATTATCGTCGTGATGATCATGATTAAGTGTTGTCTGCGACGATTCTTTTTCAGCAATTAAACTTGAACTAGCTTGTTGTCCTTTACCTGTAATAATAACGTTCTTTTTAGGTCTCTTAATGTTGACCTTGGCTATATTGTTATTATATAGTTGTTTCTTAAATTTGGGTTCTAGCTTATGTCTATTGGCTTTGGGGTTTTTTACAAAAATTTCTTTTCTTTCTTCTGTATATGGTTCTCTTTTATTATTTTCTTTCTCCAGCATTTTTTCTTTGGCTTGTATTATGCATTTAAAGACAGTTTCTTTATCTATTTTACCGGTTTGGATATCTATTGGCCTTTGCTTTGTTGTTGAATGAATTTGCCTGTTATAGAATTCTATTGCCTCAAAAAATTTTTCTTTTGTAGTTTGGTTTACTATTTGGTTACAGCCGACTCTCATTTTTTCTTGAATTGTCTCATGAAACCTTTCAATATCTCCGTTTCCTGTATGTGAATGGGGTTTTGTTATATGAACTTCTATGTTCTTAGCGGCATAAATTTCCTTCAACAAAACCGAATCAAAGTCTCCATCTCCTATGATTAGTTTTGGTCTTCCTATCAATGCAAGTATACTCAATAGTCCTTCTCTCATGTCTGTCATGTTTTTGGAACTAAGGATGACTCCTGTTGCAAATTTTGAAAATTTATCTATTGCTGTAAGAATGGTGAGGCCATTAACAAAGAATAAATCCATATGTACGATCTCGGTTACATCTTTTGGAGTTTGAGAAAGTTCTAACAGAGGTCTTATTGGTTTCCGATCCACCTTCATACGATTGCATTGGTCGCATACATTAATAAATCTGTTTATGTATTGTTTCAGATTTGGGTAATATATTTTTCTCTTGAGACCTTCATAGTTTTCATTGATTCCCGAATGTCCTGTTTCTTTTTCATGGTAATTTTTAATTATTTCAAATAGCTCTGTTTCGTTTCCGATTTCTTTAACCATTTTATCAACTTTAATGAATCTTATTTTACTTTTATCAAACAATTCAATCAACAATTGCTGTAAGTCATTATATTGTGAGTCCGTAACTTCGCTGTATATTCCAACTTTTCCAGCTCTTAGCCTTTCTTTTAATTGTTCTATTTGATCATTAAGAGAGCCCCATGGAATGATAATTTGTTTTCGATTAAATGTTTTGATTTTATGTCTTTCTTCTATTTTTTCCACTAAAAGTATTTGCTGCTTGTATTTATTAATGATGTCCTCTTTTATCGGGATGTGATCACCAAAATTTTCGTTTTGAGAATGGATTGTTATAGAAGGATTGAGAGGGTTTTTATTTTCTTTTTTTCTTTTTATAATTTTAACTTCAGGTACTAATTGTATTTCTTGTTCCTCATCTGAAGAATTACTGGGTAGTGGTATTCCTTGAACTCTATTAGGTAATTTTTGAATGGATATTATTTCAATGTTCCTTTTCTTTTTATGTTTGTCAAGGATAACATTGATTTCTCCTGATTCTTTAAGTCTAGATAAGAAGTCTGCAGGAATATTGTCTTTACCCTTTATATAGTCCAGTTTTATGTCGTATTCTCCCAACTTTAATATCCACCTTTGAAGTTTAGGTGTTATGTCTTTACCCTTAAATTTCTGGTATAACCATTTAATTGGTTGATGGTCTGTGTGTAAATCGAATTCCCTTCCATACAAGTAGGGTCTCAAATAATTTACTGCCCAGACTATTGCTAGCATTTCTTTTTCTATAACTGCATACCTTCGCTCATGTTCATTTAATGTTCTACTTATGTAACATATTGGGTGGCCATTTTGGCTCAATACAGCTCCCAGGGCATAGTTGCTTGCATCCGTTGTCACTTTGAATTTCTGGGAAAAATTCGGATGTTTGAGAACGGGTGCTGAGGTTAACAGGATTTTTAATTTTTCGAAAGCTCGGACATATTCGTTGTCGTTAAGGTTGATCTTTTTATCCTTTTTTAGACACTTTGTCATCGGCTGGGCAACCTTGGCATAGTCTTTAATAAACTTTCGATAGTAGCCCGTTAACCCAAGAAAAGATTTAATTTCTTTTGCAGTTTTAGGAATTTGAACCTTAAGAACTTTTTCGATTTTATCGGAATTTGGTTTTATACCTTCCGTTCCGATTGTGTGACCTAGAAATTGGGTTTCCTTTTTTAGAAAATTGCATTTATCCACTTGTACCTTGAGATTGGCATTTTTCAATCGATTAAATACTCTTTGTAAATTTTGTAAGTGTTCCACCAGGGATGTACCAAAAACCAAAATATCATCCAAGTAGACGACACATATTTTATTAATTAAATCCTTCAATACTTGATTTATAAGTCTTTGAAAGGTCGCAGGGGCATTTTTTAACCCGAATGGCATTCTTGTATACTCATAATGACCACTTGACGTTGAAAAGGCTGTCTTTTTTATGTCAGATCTCCGCATTGGAATCTGGTGAAAACCCTTTGCCAAATCCAAAGTAGAAAAATATTGAGCTCTTCCCAATTTTTCCAAAATACCGTCAATATTTGGTATTGGGAACCTATCATCAACCGTTACTGAATTCAATTTTCGATAGTCTACTGCTAATCTCCATTTAGCCTTTCCTGAATTATCAGGCTTTTTTGCTACTACCACAATTGGTGAGTTGTACGGTGATGTACTCTCCCTAATTATCCCCTGTGATAGCATTTCGCCGATCTGTCGTTTAATTTCATCGTCGTGTATTTGTGGAGTCCTGTACATTTTTGAGTAAATAGGCTCGTCAGTAGTCGTTTTTATTTCATGTTCTACTAAAGTAGTGGCTGATAAGCAATCACCCTCCATGTAGAACACACTCCTATTTTGTTTAACAAGTTTTTCTAGTTCTCTTTTTTCTTCAGTATTTAAATCAGTCATATCGATATTTATATTATTAGTTGGTTGCATCATAAGAATTTCATTATAATTGTAGCTATAGGGGATTTCACCTTTTGTTATAAATGGGATAGTATTATTTCCAAATTGAACCACTTGATTCTTAAAATCTATCTTCGCACCAGTATTAATTAAAATATTTGTTCCAATTATTGCGTCAAATCTATTGTTGTTTAAGTTTGCTAATTTCCATATGATAAACTTCCTTATTCCTATTTCTGGTGGTGTTTTCGTAATTGTTTCATACTGAATAGCTTGAGTTCCCATAATTGTTCTGTACTGTTGATTATTTACTTTTGTCACAGGGTGGTTACCTAATTTGTTTAAATTCAAAACTGATATTGTTGATCCTGAATCTATGAGGGCCTTAATTTTAATTTTATTAATATGAATATAAATTATTGGAAGATTGTATCCGAGGCTGGTTCCTGAAAATTTTGTTCTTGAATGTTTGATTCTTGAAAATTTGATTCCTGAAAATTTGATTCCTGAAAATTTGATTCCTGAAAATTTGATTCTGCACTTATAGGATTAGTATCCATAGGTTCTGGCTCGGATCTGTTTTGATAATAATTATTCCTATTATTTCCGAATCGATTTGGTTGATATTGGTTATAGTTATTATGGTTGTAATATTGATTTTGGTTGTCTTCACGACGTTGATATCTAAAGGAATTATTATTCTGCCTATATCTATGACTATCCCTATTTCCTTGCTGTTGGTTATTTCCTTGCTGTTGGTTATATCCTTGATGTGGGATTTCTTCTCTCTTTTCTGTCCTATTTTGATTATTCCTTTGATTTCTATTTCTGTTTTGTTTTTTAGTATTGTTTGAGGAATAGTTCTCATCATATCCTGTCTGTATAAGTGCGTTGTATGCTTCGTCCAAAGTTGAGACTCCTTTCGTTCGCAGGTACATAGCATCTGATCTGTGTATTTTATATAAAAATTTCTCTAAAATACTTGCTTCATTATTTTCTGGTTTGTACTCATCTGGGTTCTCTTCTTCTAATGTATATTTTAAATTTAACTTATCTAAAATGTCTGTTAAGTAATTATATAATTTTGTATAATTTCTTTCATAATAACGATCTGCTAGCTCCTTCAGCCGTTGGTATGATTCCTGTACTCCAAATGCTGAGATAAGTGCTGCTTTCACGTTTCCCCAAGTTCTGTTTGCCACTCTCCTGGCTGTGATTGCTGCACGACCTTGTAGCTTTGAGAAGAGAATTTCGGTGATATATTCCATTCCTTCGTCCTCCGGGACCAATCGTAAAAGTGTTTCGACTTCCATTATATAATTTTGTAATTGAAATGTGTTGTCACCCACGAATGGAGGCATAGACCTTGCTTCCCTTAGTAACTCGTGGAACGGGATCATTTTTTTGCTCGCTTTTTAGTGCTTCTGGTTATCAACAATTACCTGATTAACAGTTCTGGGTCTCCAGCCTCTGGCGGCCGTTGTTGAAGGTAGCTACCTAACTCAGCCACCCCCTGAACTGTTATGACTGCTCACCGCCTTCTGTGATTAGTTGAACAGGGGCAACTCTTCCTGTCAACTGTTATTAGCCTTGTTTGTTTGTTACAGCAAGGAGGCGAATTCTCTTATAATTCAGCCTACGGGGCAATGCAAACCCTTGATATTTTATGTTTGTTCATTAATTGTCACTGTGTTTTATTAATTTTATTTATTGTTCGATTTTCGTTCGAACATCAACCGATTCGCGGTTAGATTCTTTTATTTTTAATAATTATAAGTCACTCGGAGATCTATGAATACTTTCTCCCTCCGCGAGACACCGACTGCGCCACTTATGTTTTTATTATCATCAGTTTACAAAAAATAAATTTTCAGAGCTTCCGCGCTCTGTTTAATTCAAACACAGGGTTTTATTCTTTGGTTAACTGTTTTTATTTACCAGCACTAATGTTTTTAATTTTTAATATCGCTCGCAACCGATCAAACTCTAACTAACTCTCTTTTCTCTCGTTCAGATTCTTTTATAACATATTTATGCTGACTTATTGTTTTCTGTAATTGATATGAAAGTAAATTCATCTTGCTGATTAGATGTATCAGAAAATATTTCTTGGCAAATTTGAAATTCAATATTCTTTAAAATTGTTCTCAATATAAACACAACTATGAATTATTTGATTATTCAATATAAACACAACTATAATATTTGAAATTCAATATTCTTTAAAATTGTTCTCAATATAAACACAACTATGAATTCTTCTATTGCAAACGAAATCCAATCTGTTTCTTATCTTTCTTTATACCTGAGTCAGCAGTTCTGGGCTTAGTTTCTGACATAACATGCATTAAGATGAATGAGAAGCGATATCAAAAAATTATGAACATCTCCGAGGATGTTTTGTGGATGTGTTCCTCTTGTAAGAACCAACACCAGAAATCGAAAGAAGATCGCCTCTTTCATCAAATAAAAGAAATGGAAAACCATATAGTTGAACTAAAGACAACTGTAACCGCTTTAATCGATAAAAATGCAGCCGAGCGAAAACCTTCTTATGCGGATATCACGAAAAGTATCTCTACTTTTCAAACTGAAGCGCGTGCACATTCAACATCACAAAAAGGGATTATAATTCCGCCCAAAAAACATTCATCCACGAAAAAAACGCTATCCGATTTTAAGTCGAAGATTAAGCCATCTAAATGTAAGATTCCCCTCCAACTGTTCCGGCCTATCCGTAATGGTGGTGCTATTATAAAATCGACCACGAATAACAATACGACATCGCTCTTCAAAATCACAAAAGATAATCTACAAGACGAATATGAAGTCACGGAGACAAAATCTCGTCAGCTCAGGCTGGTCATCAATGGTCTTGAGAAGCAGTTTTCTGGTGAGGAATTAAGAGATGAAATGCTGTCCTTAAACCCCAATATTGGGGAAAACGAGAAAATGGAATTAGTTCACGCCAGACGCACAAAAGTGGTTGCACATTCTTCAGGTGAATGGATGTATGTATAAAAGACTGGTAAATAGGTATATAAACATCGATTACGGGTCCTACTTCGTAAAAGAAGACTACAATGTGACAAGATGTTATAAGTGCCAACAGTTTAATCATAAAACGGCGAAATGCGAAGGGGAGCAAATATGTGTTAGGTGTGGGGGAAAGCATCAATTGAAGGACTGCAAAAGCGCGTACGAAAAATGTTGCAACTGCGCGGGAAATACTAAGAATGTTGATCATTCCCACAGAGCAGACTCTACGGAGTGCCAAGAATACCAACGTAGATTATCAATTGCTAGGAGGAGCATTGACTATGATTCCAAATGATTTTTAGCAATACAAATCGATCAAGTGGCACACAACTAACGATCTTATATGCTAATATAAGAAGCTATTGCGAATTCCGGCGTACCGACTTTCTCCATTCGCAACTTCAAATTGCCGCCGTAATATTTCCACCTTCCTTTGGGCACTCCTACCTTTTCCTCTGTAAAGTCATGTTATCAACATGTTACCATTTTCCCTTTAATTTTTATTTCCCTATCATCACAATCCTACCCTTTTCCCTTATTTCCAACTACAAAAAAAAAAATAATGCATACTAATAATTTCAATTTTCCCACTAACAGCATTCCATTGTTTAATTCCCACTAACAACATTTCATTTATTAATTCCCACTAACAAAATTATATTCAATACCTTTTTCCTAACAAAACATAATTCCTTTCCTTCATACTAACTAATTGTATTCCCACTAACAAATTTTATTTTTTATACTAACAAAAATTAATTCACGTTCCCCTACTAACAAAATTCAATCTCATGCCCAAATGCAACGTTCAAGTTGCTTATGAGATGAATGGGAGACCGACAATCCATGGCACCATTAGCTGCGTCGTGAGTTCTCGATCGAGGGTCTGCTGGAACCCTGAGTTCAAGTTCTCCCGGGCGCACGGAAGCACTCTTTTTGGGGTATCGGCAAAACCAATAGCTTCCGAAATGTGTATATGTGACACTTTGAATTCAACCAAGCGCTTCTTGGATCGGGCAAAGTGCCATATGTAAAACAATGGATACTATTGAGTTTGTCGATATGGAACAAAAGATGTGTGGGTAGCGGAATCGAAGTGTAATGAACTTCGATTACGTTACCCAGGTGCGGCAGAGGTAATTGGAAAAAGGATTGCGGAATCTGATTTGGAAAGGTGAAATGTGGGATTAAGTTGTGAGGATTGGGGCAGTCAGATTTTGGTTTTGGGAAAGACGAGAAGGTTTTCGGTGTGAGATAAAATTGATTTTTGGAGTTGGTATTTGACGGGATTGAATAGTGGACTTTGGAGATAGAGGGGATTTGATTTTGTGCGGTGTTAGAACAAAAGATTTTGTTAATTTGGAGTGCGGGAAGAAGAAAATTGTGTGAGGAAAAAAAAAAGGTTTTTTTTTAATTTGGAGTGCGGGAAGAAGAAAATTGGATAGGAAAAAAAAAGATTTTGTTAATTTGGAGTGCGGGAAGAAGAAAATTGGTTAAGAAAAAAGGATTTTGTTAAATTTGGAGTGCAGGAAGAAGAAAATTGTGATTTGGGATAAAAAGTGTTGGATTGGAATTCAGTGAGAAAAAAAAACAAAAATCAGAAGTGAAAGGAGTGAATTTAGAAAAAAACATCGATAACTATCTGTTCGGAGCTACCTGAAATCAAAAAGAAAAAAATTAAACTATAAACTAGCAAATCTAATGTTTATTTACAAACCATCACCATCATCTGAATGTCAAGTGATTGTCATTATTTCCAGTCGTTCCAGTCGATTTAACGAAATCACATCAGCTGATATTTTGCATTATAAATAGTGTTTTCCATTTTTTTAAATTGTAAACAACTTAATAGTAGACCAAACTAACGGAAAAAGTACCGAAATTTTCATGTTGTATAAAAACCGTACAATTTGCTTTGTCATTTTAGTTCGTTGTTTGAAACTCGCTACGTTTGATCATTGTGTCGCTTTATACGCTTTTTTCGCAAGTTTTCGCCTAAGTTTATTCGATTAATTTTACTTCAATAAAGTATGAAATCGAAATCAAAGTGTTTTCTTTTATTGTGGTAAAATACAAAGTGAACGCATTAAACACTATCAATTAAAAAGAAAAAGAAAAATTTGCCGCTCGTAGACGGAGCAGAGGAAACGATTAGTGCTGATAAAAGTGGCCGTTGTTTTTTTTTTTGTTGTTTTAGTGATTTTAACTTACAATCTAATTTTCAGCAACCCCACGCTTCTTTTGTTGTATTTCACCGGGCGCTCGGAGTTCTACAGTGAAAGAAGTGAGTACCAATTTGGTTTTTTTCTTTGTTTTTAATATTTTATCAATTATAATATTTTCCAGTAGTTTGCTTATTATATTCTTTATAATATTGCATTTTTTCACGTTGATATATTTTAGTTTCTTTCTATGTTATTTTAAATTTCGAAAGGGGTTTTTAGTAGTTTTTTTTATTGACCTTCTTCTTATACTATAGATTTGGATTATAATTTGTGAATTAAATAAAACGGCCATGTCGTAGTAAAAGCCATATTTTTCATTTCTCAGAATGACCTTCCCTTTCCCATCCATTTCCCTTTGTGCTAGTTATTTTATGTAAGGTGGCTCAGCACGAGCAGAGGGTGTACCGGAAAACCCACGACACGACTGAGCGCTAGCCGGCCCCAGTATGCCACCCCGGGCTACACACCTCTCTGCTAATTACTTAATGTCTGCAACTGCGGTGACTTCCGTGGTTGTTACAAAGCCTACGGAACAAACTGAGTGATATTGAGATTTATCTGCAGTAAAACTCCGAGACAGATGTGATTGTTCTAAATGAAGTATGGATTTACCCAGAGGAAGCAAAGTATTTTAATATAGTAGGATATAATTCGGTATTCTCCTGTGGACCTGGAAGAGGTGGTGGCACAGCTATTTATGTAAAAAATATAATAAACTTCATTACTAAATGCGTCACACCTGAATAAATACTGTATTAGAATAATCGAAATAAACTACGCAGGAAAAAAATTAAAATTGGTACTTTCTATAACCCCAACCGTCTGAATGCGCAAGATCTATGCTCGGTACTAGAAAACCTTTATTCCTCAGAAAAAAATCGACTTACAATAGCGGACACAAACATCGATATAATTACTGATTCCTCAGAATCAAGGCTATATAAGGATACTCTGGATACAAATGGTGCTATTATCGTGAACCAAGAAACAATTACACGTCCTGTTTCAAATACTTGCCTCGATCACATAGTTACAAACGATAAGCCAACTGCGGAAAAAATTAATTTCATATATGAGGATTGGCCAGAGCTAGATCATCGTGTTTTAAAAATCAAAATTCAAGGCATAAGCGCTCATAAACAGAGGTCTGCTTACAAAACTTTCCGATACTTGAACAAGGAGCTCTTCAAATCTTTCATCCAACGATTATTAGAACAACGGAGACCGACAAACCTAATAGAACTTTCAAAGATTATAGCAAAAGCCTAAAGACAACGCGACTAAAGAGAAAAAAAATAGATGTCGTCAGCATTTATGGATTACTCAAAAAGTGATTGAGGCAAGAAAGAACAAGCGGAAGGCATATATGGACTACAAACGGAATATGAACGATCAGTCACTAAAGTTCATGTATAACAAAGCAAACAAATTGTCCAAATAGGCTTGAAAGAAGCGAAAGCTTTGTACTATTCCAAAAGACTGGATGCAGCGGGTGACAATCCACATTAAATATTGGACATAATAAAAAAAGTTAAAAGTAACTCACCGCGTCAGTCAGTAGCCCAGGAATCTTCTTTCAGATTAGAGAACTCAACTACACAATTAAATGCATTTAAAGCTGCAAATACACTCAATAGTTTTTTTTCGACTATTGGTGAAAAGATTGCCAATGAAATCCGGACAAACACAACAAGAAATTTTAGTCCCACAATTACTTTGCCAAAATCCTCATTTCATATGCATCCAACAAAAAAATCTGAAGTTATAAACATCATTGAGGGAATGAAGAAAAATACAGCACCCGGTATTGACAACATAACGATGGATGAAATAAAACTCATTAAAGAACTGAAAGGAACGTTTCCAGAGGAAGGGAAACTAGCTAAAATAGTCCCAATTTTCAAGGGAGGAGACCGAATGGATCCAAACAACTACCGCCCGATCGCCCTTTGAACAGGGTTTAGTAAAATTTTCGAAAAACTAATAAATAACCGCCTAACATCTTTCATTTCGGAAAACTCAATTTTAAATTTACAACATTTTGGATTCCAGAAAAATAGAGGAACTTTTGATGCCCTCCTTTCAGTCACGCATTTCATCAATACAGGCCTGGATAAAGGAGATTATGTTGCTGCGATTTTTGTGGATCTGAAAAAAGCTTTTGATACGGTGGATCATGATCTTCTACTTCGTAAAATGGAATTATATGGTATTCAAGGCAATGCAAATCAGCTATTTAGAAATTACTTGAAAGGCAGATCGCAGAGAACAGCAGTCAATAAAGTTTTGAGCGACGCTGATCCTATGAAATCGGGCGTTCCACAAGGCTCGACACTTGGCCCAACCTTATTCATGTTATACACTAATAATTTAAATACATGTGGACTTAAAGGACATTATGCACTATACGCAGATAATACAGTACTACTTTACTCGGGACACGAAAGGAATTATCTCGAAAACACCATTAATGAGGATCTAAAAACATATCATTCGTGGCTGATTGATAGTAAACTAGCACTGAATACTTCAAAAACAAAATTCGTCATTTTCAAGCAAAAGAATAAAGGTGACATTGACTTGGACATAAAAATTAATGACGAAAAACTAGAAAGAGTAACGGAGATCAAGTATCTTGGACTTATCATTGACCATAGACTAACATGGTTATCACACATTAATAACTTAAGGAGATAATTAGCTCCTATTGTCGGACTACTAGAAGATATGAAGGTTTTCCAAAAAACATCAAGCAGATGATCCTAAATGCATTCGTACTGTCAAAACTACATTATGGAGTAGTAATTTGGAGCCAGTCATCAAAGCAGCATCTTAATATCATCTCTAGAATGCTCACCAAAGCGTATAAAAACATTCTAAATCTTCCGATGCACCATCAAACCAGATTAGTGTACCAATCACGGCTTCAATGTTCTCAAGGTCTGTTTTGACCCCTTCTGCTGATACAACATGTCCCAGGTATTTTACTTCACAATTGTAAGGACTAAGTCTCAGATTCGCCAGTTGCAATCAGGAGAACACCTCTTCTAAGTTCCGCACATGCTCTTCGAACGTTCTTCCGGTAACAATGATATCATCTAGGTACACCAAGCAGGTTTTCCAGGTTTAGCCTCGTAGAACGTATTCCATCAGGTGTTCGAAGGTGCCTGGAGCATTGCAAAGCCCAAAGTCAAAGTCAAAAGCGTTTTATTCAATACTAATTGCTATAAATTTAAAAAGACAACAACAATACAAAAACTTAATGGCCCAAATGGCTCTCTAAATTTATACGTTATCAGTTAAACAATTTTTATCAAAAAAACTAAAGCAACTTCAAATTAATTAAGATTATTACATATTTTATGATTTGATTGGAAAAAGGGGAAAAGCCCAACCAACACTATTCTAAAATTATTTATAATTTTAACACAACAGTGAGCTTTGATCCTACACTTGATATGTTATAACTTAATTCTAATAAAATTCAATCAAAAACGTTATCTTATACTAAAAATGCTATCACAATATTCCTAACCTACGCGTTTAATCTTATCTCTAACTTAATATAATAAACATAACATATACCTAACCTATACCTTATTTTTAACACAAATAAACAACAACACTAAATGTAGCAAATAATGAGCTGAAGCTCAAAAATAAGTCACGAAAAACACAAAAACTGAAAATAAATACGAATAATTTAGACATTGTCATTCAGCCACCAATACCTAGATTGTTCCGTCTCAGCTCGATCAGCTTCAACGAATCTAGCAAATGAGTATCTTCATTGGAATTGTTGGTCTCGTGAACTCAAATTCAGAGGATATTTTATCTTCTTATCGGTGGCCCGTCTATATATGTGATATATGACAGGGACGCCGTCGGAATCAAAAACATATCTATTCATGTACAAATACACGAATGCTTTTGGAGGAACGAAGCCAGTAGCGAGGCAAGTCGCAATATACGGAACGGATGTGAAATCCAAGGGTTTTCACTCACAGTTACAGATCTTGCGACATGATTTCGAAGAAGTTTCAATATGAAGATATCGACTCTCGTCATTTTAGCAGTTTGATAAATTCTTCTATTCGATGTATAATGTTTCCAATTCGTCTCAGGCTTTCTGTACAAACCAGTACATGCACGAAGACATTTCCTTTCTGAAAACACTTAATTTTTCCATAGTACTAGCACTCTGGTTGTACCAGATCTGACATCCATATGTCAAAACTGGTCTAACCAGGGTCTTGTAACAGATAATTTTGACCTTTTGATCAATGTATTTGGAATAAAAGAGTCTCCTTAGGGCCATGACTACTTTTAGTGCCTTACTGAGCATGATTTTGACATGTTCAGTATTGTACAGATACTGATCGAGATGAACACCGGGGTATCGAACACAGGATTTATGTGGAACCCGTTCTGAACTTCCCTCGCCAGCCATGATGTGGAAATCCTTTCAATTACGTTTCAGGTCTCGACTGACCCGCTGCAGCGTTGTCCGAAACAAGATTGTTTCGCACTTCTGCGCATTGATTTTCATTCGCCAATTGTCAGTGTACAGCTGCACATCATTGAACATTTTTTGGCGATTTCTCTGAACTATTGTAGCTTTTTGGTCTGCCGTATAGATGATCAGATCATCAGCAAATGCTACCAATGATCGCGTTAGCGAGACGTTAAAATCAAAGCTGTTCAATACTTGCGAATGAATATTGAGAAAAGCACGCAGTAACTGTTCCCTGCTGTAGGCCATTCAAGACCTTGAGTTCGCGCATTTTTGTCACATTTCCATCAGTTACAACAAACGATTTTCCGTATAACATATTGCACATCATGGCAACAAGGTATCTGGGGAGCCTGTCCTGAAGGAGTTTAAAAACTAGTCTATCTAACCAACCGTATCGAAGGCTTTTTACATATCAATGAGACACGCTCCAACACATTCTCTGTTGTTTAGTTTCCAACAGATGTCTGAGGTTACTTTCGTTATCGCATATATGGTCGAATGCCTGGCACGAAAACCAAGTTCGCATTTCGGCATCAACTCATATTTCTCAATGTGGGCGTTTAATGCTCTGTTGAGTATCACTTCAAACACCTTGCTGATGTTAGGCAGCAAGCTGATTGAGCGATAGCTTTTAGGGCATGAAGATTCTTTCCCTTTCTTCAAGATCGAAAATACCTTAGCCTTTTTCCAGTCATTTGGGAAATATGAATTGCTCAACATGTTTGTAGTAATCGAGCAGTCATACAAGCAAACTGCTCGAAAACCTTCCTATCTCCTATCCAAAATTATAATGGCAGATTTAAAAAAATATGTAATTATTTCCCTTGTAATTGTAATTTGTAGAATAATTTTTCTTCTTATTATTATATTAAATGTAACTTTATATCAATTTTCCTCTATATTAAATTTTAAACGTTTTCTTTAATTATATTCTTCGTGAGCTTTAACTTTTATTACTATTTAGAATCTTTTTCATTTCTTCTTTACTTAACCAATTTTTCTTGGAAAAAAACCTTTACATCTGCCCATTAAAATTTAGCATGTGGAAACACTGATTTAGTGCAGATCAACGGTGTATTACATCACGGAATGCATTCGAGTTCAGCCGAGTGGGCAGCTGATTGAATTTTTACCGGTAGCGACACGGGGGAAAGAAGAAATACAAGCTTTGGGAACGGATCGAGGAGTCTGCTTGAAATCGCCTACCAGCGCGGACGCCACAAGTAAAGGAATTGCTTCAATTTGAAACTTGAGTTGCATCGGCGTTTTTCATCGAGTAGATTTGAACCCATCGAAATAAAAAGAATTCGCGAGAACCTTACGTGTTATTAACATCAAACGAGTGTAAATTTGGTGTATCGATTGTACATTGCCCGCCAGCAATGTACGCTTGTGTTGTGTGTTGAAGCTGAGTTCGTTTGAGCGGCTTAGTTCAGTTTTCTCGCATAAATCATGTGCAAGAGGTGATATCGATTGGAGATTGTCCGCGAGGAATGTTCGCTTGTGTTGTGTGTTAAAATGTCTAATTTTGGAATAAAAGCTTCGGGAACGCCAACTGATTGCTAATACCTAATGATTCATGCATCGTTTCAAGTTAAAAGGAAGTCAGAATATCTGATTTACTTTCCCAGTGTTCGATCCAAAGTCATTGTAGTTGGAATTTCGGTATTCATTCGGGTAACCGGTAGAGATATTGTTAGAGTGAGCTGCAATTTCCGCAACCCAGTACTAGATAACGGTTGCAGGTTAAAGTGGTTGATGAAAATTGCCGGCAATAAACCCTGTCCGAATGCCACGAAATTGCATGTTAATTTTTTCAAACAAGGCGTTATATGCAAAACATATGGTTATGAAGACAAGTTTGAACAGAGACTTATAAAATAAAAACTGAGGTAGCAATATACTTTAAGAAATATTTGAAATTATAGAGACATTATTTCCTTTTTCTTTGAATTTAAGAAACAATAATGGAAACAAGTTTTAATTCATATGATTCAATCCCTGAAGCGCACTTTAATGTTATCGTGGATTCAAATGGTTTTTATTTATCGTGGATTCAATTTGTCAATCACGGCGAATCCTACCATCCTTTTCCGTCGAGGCAGCAGACCATCACTGCAGTCCTGTACATACACTTCTATACCTACGCTACACTACATGTTGTTGAATTATATGCAATAATTCCTAATAGCACGCACCCTCAGGCGAATGTCGGAGAACTACATTTGGAATACAATCAGTACCACATGATTTCTTGTTGTTTATCCTGCGAAATATGAAACACAAGTCTTCATAGCTGACAAAATAATCAATAAGATTCAAGCTCGGTACAAGGACAGATGTTAATGTTTCATTGAAATGAAGAATTGATTCACCGTTCAGGCTTGATTTGAAGTCGGAAACTTTTGCTTCAACGACCTCTGAAAATATTTCATTCCCTCTCTCAGGGTTTGGTAGATGAACCAATTAAAAATGTGTTCCAATCAGGGCAAGTTTATGCAATCCCTCACATATAATCATGTTTCCATTTCTATCCGGAGTCGTACTATCAATTTATTTTTCTCATCACTAGTGACTTGAACATTCGATAACTTCACTCGAAACTTCTTACGGAATATGCTATTCACTTTCCCGTCAACGCCATCTGGGTCCTGTGGGCTAATACCCCTCAATTTTTCCACCCATTGATTGCTGACCTCACTCCTGGGGTATGAACGGATTAAGTTCCGGACATTCTTCAGGTGTAATTTCAACAAAGCCAACAAGGGATGGTTGTAGTCCAAAAATCGCCGATAAATATTGTTGAAGCGTATGAGAAGAAGGCTTTTCAATCTTTTCAACCTTACATTGTTTGGTGTTTCATATCCTTCCATACTGTTTCGATGTTTAATCTTGAGAACTACTTTCTCAATCGTTTCCAACGTCAGCTTTTCTAACTTCGAAAAATAAAAATCTAATACATCGTTAGATAGATTCTTGTCATTAGGAACCATTGAGCAAGCATTGCCATCATCGGAAGAAAGACATTGCTTCTGGTACTCCCGATTAAACTTCGACAAATAGTGCTCTATTTCATCGTTAGTTAGATTCTTGTCATTAGGAACCATTGAGCAAGAGTTGCCATCATCAGAAGGGGGACTTTCCCCAGTTTGTTTTTTTTAAATTCAACCGATAATTTTCATGTTGAACTGGAATGAGGAAGAGATCATTCCTCTGATGATTGATTTCCATTACGATTGCGTTATGGTCGCTATTGTAAGGAAGCACCTGCCGTTTCCGTTGAGGACTATTAAAGCTGAATTCAAGTCTTGCGTCTGCAATGTAGAGGTCCAAATATGAATTTATCCTAGGGTATGTTGGGAACTCCGACCCATGTAAATTTCACCTGTATTCAATTTGATTCTCCCTTATCCACAATTTCAGGAATACACCTCTTGGATTATTAGTGGCGTTCAGCCATGATGTTTGCTTGGCGTTCAGGTCACCAGCGAGAATATAATAACTATGCAGCCTGTTCAATTTGAGTATTTCAAACAAGGAACTGAGCTCCTCCTTGAGCTTGAAATCATTTCGACCAGTTGCATCGGCAGAGATAACGAAGAGGTTATCCCCACCTGGCAGTGAGACTTTGATAACTGACACTTCAAGAGATTCAAAGCTTTTGAATTCGAGTTTTTCAATATTTTGGAAACAATAGGGTCTTCGAACCAATATCCCGGTGCCGCCTCCCCCATCACCGTTTACCCTATCGTTTTTTACTAATTTAAAATCCTTGAATGTCATGGAGTGCCACGAATCGAGGTGGGTTTCAGTGAGCAGGCTTTTGCTTAGCGATGAATTTAAGGGGATAATCACGTCGATGTATAGTAATAATGGAGTTGACGTTGATCGAGATGAGACGAATCCTATCCATGGGAACTGCAAAGCCCAAATGGTATCACAAATTGCCACAATCCGGTCCCAACTGAAAATGCGGTCTTCTCTCGGTCCTTCTTGTCGATTTCTACCTGCCAGTAGCCACTCTTTAGATCAGGTGTAGAAAACCATTTTGCGTCGGCCAAAGTGTCCATGTTGTCGTCGATACGTGGAAGCGGGTAACTATCTTTCTTAGTGACGTCGTTAAGCTGCCTATAATTGACACAAAAACGAGTGCTACCATCCTTTTTCTTTACTAGAACTACTGGCGCGGCCCACGGACTGACAGAAAGCTCGATAACACCTTGTTTGAGTTCGGTGGGCTCACTTCCGAGTTCCGAGTTCAGTGGGCTCACTTCTCCTTGTTTGGCTATATGAAGACGTCTCGGTGCTTGTCGAATCGGCTTGGCTCCCTGTGTATCTATGACGTGAGTTACCATACTTGTTCGGCGTTGGTCATCCGGGCTTGTTGAGAAGATGTCACTATACTTGGTGACCAGATCAGAGGCTTGCATGAATAGCTGCAGTGGCATTTTTGGTCTGCTTCAATATTACAGACGTGAGTTCCTGGGCTTTGTCTGTGTCTTGCCTCTTTTTCCAATGATGGTCGAGAGTAGCTTCCAAAGAGGTGATGGTGGAAACAAGCTGGCAACTGCCGATTACTTCACCCGCTTTTTTTTTGTTTTGTGGTAGGGAGGTGAATGCTATTCATGCACAGAGTGTGGGACTTCCATCCGCGACTGGACTACCCACTGAACACCTCCACTGTCAACCTGAGAACCCAGCCTGGAACCGTTGGACACATTACTTCGGGCCAGGTCTCGTTTTGTTACGCCGTGGGGCGCCTTCAAGCTGAGGAGTCCCTTTCCTAGCGGGAGGGGAGAGGGGAAGAGGAAATGCCAGAAGAGCGATCCCCCAGCCCCAGCGCCCCCGGCTGCTGTGAGTCCCTTTTATATTTTAGAACTTGTAGTTGAGTCTGCGGTGTTAAGGACTCTAACCGGCACGTATCCGTTCTTTATAGATCTTACAAGAGTTTGTTCTACAATCAAACTGCGCAATGCCGACATCTTCATTGGCTCTATCAGATAAGATCGGTGGTTTCCAAATCACCATCAAGCTTGGCCCACACAAGGCTCTCGTCGAATTTGGACGCTGGGATCCTCCATCAATACTACGACATTCCGCCATTTCAATACCCGTTTGCCCAAATCCAACGTGATTCCATGTGGTCGCAGAAAATCCATTCCGAGAATGCAGTCATCCATAATGTTCGCGACCAGAAAATTATGTCGGAACGCAAGGTCTCCCAACTGTATTTGGAGGTTGACCTCTCCATGGACAGGTGCAGTTTCTCCCGTAGCT
>OZ017739.1:260052583-260102583 GCA_963969285.1 Odontomyia ornata
AGCAGCGATGAAATGTTTTCATCGAACGAATCAGACCAGCGTTTCCTCGGTTTCCCCCCTGGTCTCCGGCCTTCAGTTCTTCCAACGAATACCTTTTTGGGTATCCGTCGTTCGTCCATTAGATTCATGTGGCCAGCCCATTGCAACTTCCGTAGTCTTACAATCGTTGACACCTTCGGTTTGTGAAAAATTTCATACAGCTCATGCTTGTATCGAATTCGCCATAGCTCCCCGTCGAGCTTCGCTCCGATTATTCGCCTCAGGACCCGTCGCTCAAAGTCGTTCAATATATTTGCGGATGCTTGGGTAAGGGTCCATGTTTCACACCCGTAGCATAACACAGGTTTTTTTGCGTGCCCAAAATGGCTGCGAAGGGACCTCTACAGGGAGACGGGACAATGCACCCCGGATAATATAATGGCGGTGATGCTCGAATCGGTTGACAAATGGAACCAGATGGCACATTATGTTTGCGCAGTCCTAAAATATAAAAGGGACTCACAGCAGCCGGGGGCGTTGGGTCTGGGGGATCGCTTTTCTGGCACTTCCTCTTCCCCTCTCCCCTCCCGCTAGGAAAGGGATCCCCCAGCTTGAAGGCGCTTCATGGCGTAACAAAACGAGACCTGGCCCGAAGTAATGTGTCAAACGGTTCCAGGCTGGGTTCTCAGGTTAACAGGGGAGGTTTTTAGTGGGTAGTCCAGCCGCCTTCTTGCGAGCATGGGAGTCCCACACTCTGTGCATAAATGGCATTCACCTCCCAAGCAAAAAAAACACAGGTCTTATCACAGATTTGTATACTTGGAGCTTTGTTTTCCTGTGTATGCAGCTGGTCTTCAAGCTCGTCAATGCTGAATAAAATATTTTATTTGCGAGCTGTATTCTACGGCGTATTTCATATCTTTCATCACCCGTTTTCGTCATTTTGGCGCCTAAATACACAAATTCGCCAACATGTTCGATACTGTATTCGCCGAGTGTGATATTTTGTGTATTTGAGGTATTTTTCCTCGACTGCGTCATGAGCTTTGTTTTATTTTTAATGATTTGTTTGTGTCAAAGGCATCGGTGAGTTGGTTATCGATGCGGACTTGGGTGGTCGTCGACGTCATTGTCATTTTGGTAAGACAGACTTATTTGGCTGGGATGCCAAAGCAAAGCATTAACGCGCTTTTGACTTTGACTTGGAGGCTCCACTCCATCCCCATAACTCCCACTAGCTACTCCAACGAACTAATCAACATTTACAATATAACAAGTAATAACGGATACAAACAATGTGGCATTGACAAACTGATTACACGGTACAAACAAAATCAGGAACGCCAACTGACTGAAATGCACAAGGTCAACCAACAGTGGATTTCGTTAACATACGTAGGCAAAGAGACATACAAACTATCAAACTTCCTTAAGAAATACAAACTGCAATCAAAACTAACAACAACATTGGATACAAACTGAAACTAAAACCCAATGACACATCAATATACAAGAACAGCGGAGTATACAAATTGATATGCAAGGACTGCGATATGGTATGCATAGTCCTTCATAACTAACGATAAGATACAAAGAGAACACAATACACAATAAGGCAGACTCCAATTATAATTATTCGACGCACCTACAAACCTACGCACACGAGCCTGAAGCTACGAGAAAATCTATGACATTGTTACACAAACAAAGCAAAGGGCCGAAACGACTTCCTAGGAAGACTGGAAATATATGAACATAGAAAGACAGATGGTAGCATTATCAACGAGCAACTTATTACCAATTCTGACGCAATTTTCTCAGTACTAGACCACATCCTCGACGAAAACGAAAGCGACACGAAGCAGAACAAACATAGAATTGGCTTGCGGATATTAAATAAACAAAATTATCGACTACCATATAACTTAGTTAAATACTATTCGATCTTTTTGAAATTTTCAATATGATTTGCATATTGAATTTCATAGAATTTAAGGTTGCCCTTGCGATTTATTCAAGAAAGTGTAAAATTGATAAATCATAACTAACAAAGTTGAGCGAATTTTAACTTCTGAAGTATTTTTTGTTTTGTACTTATAAATATCTACACGTATGACTTTTTCTTATTTAAGGTGTCCAATCGCGAGGGGGGTACGCACCAATTTCATGCATTTCTCCTTGTCCCGCCTCCTTGACACTGGTAAAGTATTTTTAGGATCTGTTTTGAAAAGATCTCATTAAGACCTTTCATATGATATCCTACTACCACCTTTGATGTAACTCCTCTATATGGGGGGACTCCCTTAAAACTCTTTGATTTTTTTTTTCACCCCAAAATTTCTAGAAGTCACAACTTCCGACCTGTCCACAAAGTTTGATGGCTATAGCTTCTATAGTTTCGGAAAAACTTCTGCGATATACAGATGAACGGATGGAGAGACGGACACAAGTTCAGATTTCAATAGGGTTTTGTATTTTAGTACAAACCCCCTAAAAAGCATTAAATGTCATCACATTAGCTTTTATGCATTTATTTATGCATTTAAAAGTAAGTATTATATAAATACTGCTTATGTGTTCTTTTCTAGGGTATTGTAAAAAAAAATCGCGAGCTGTCTGTCCGTCCGTGTGTCACAGAAAGTTTTCTCCCAAACCACATAAGCTAGAAACATAGAATTTAGTAAGTAGGTCAAAAGTGGTGCCCTCTTGAAAATTACAGTATAAAATAATTTTTAGAAGGTTTTAAAGGGGACTCCCCATAAAGGGATAGAGGGAGGTGACCGTTAAAAAAAAATTTTTAAGCAAAGGTAGTCGATATGGGTATAAAATCAAAGGTCTTGATGAGAACCTTTCAAAACAGGCCTTAAACTGACTTTTTTCACTTCAGGGAGTGCAGGGGGAGGGGAAATGTACGAAAAATTATTGTCCCCCCTCGCGATTGAACATCTTTGGACAGAAAAATCTGAAAAAAATCACGGAAGTAGGTCTTTATGAATACAAGGGCAACAAATACCACAGAAGTCAAATCTCGATCAAATTTGTTAATAACAGTACATATTACTAATTTTAAGTTTTCATCTATAGAATCGGAAAGTGACCCTTAAATTTGCCAAAAATTTGTATCGAATTTTTCTGATTTATAAAGCATGTTTTCTGAAAGTTTCATAAAAACCGAGCAATAAACAGTTAAGTTAGAGACAATTGAAAATTTATCAATTGCAACTCTTAAATACACGTTCGCAAAATACCCAAAATCGACAGATGTGTAAGTATTTCGATGAAAATTTTACAAATAATTTCCAACACTGATATTTCATCATGACAACTCAAATATAGAGGTCAGCATCCTGAAAATAAAATGGTGGCAAATCAAAATATGTACTAAACGTATGTTCATTTTCCGAGTTCAATTCATGGAATTTATGTATGAGTCAAGTTTTGATATTCAGAAGTTTGATTTTCTGATAATTTTGCAATACCCTTTTGGCAGAAGTACTCTCCTGCTACTTTTACTTGTGTTTTTTTTTGTTTTTGCTTTAGCCCGACAGCCCTTTTCAGACCTTCGCTTAGAGAAAGAGTATCTCATCATCGTGATCGATATATGATATGGTCAATACAACGCTTTAGCCGTGTGTCCGTGGACGCAGCTGGTTTGCGTTCTAACCTTCAACCAGTACGTATTATAACTGAATGGGGTTATAATCCGTCCGAAGAATCACTCGAAACAAATCTCGTTGTCACCAACGGGATTCGAACCAGGGATTTCGGCTTACGCAGCGAGCACTTTAACCACTACACCACGCGGACAACTACTCATGTATTCTTTTCATTAACACATCCAAACAAGGATTTTTAACAACTATTCGCCATATGCGTAGCAAAACTGGAAAACAATAATGCGCCACTCGTGGACATTAAGGAGCTGGTCAGTTAAAGGCTTGTATTTAATGATCAGAAACAGAAATGCTTCAATGATGTTTACATAGCTGGTACGTTTTACGCCTCTCCGACATAAATTTTCAAATTTTAAATTCCATGAGAAAAAATTTGCGGAAGGGTAATTAGAAATGTTAGATTTCAAGCAACACATAGGTTTGCAGGTTAAAAGAACTTCTATCGAAAATAGCTTAATATTAATTTTATGATTCGATATGGAACATTTTTCACAAACGAAGCCAACGTGGCGGGTCCCATATCCGGTCACGTTTATCGAAAGGGAAAGAACGAGTTTTCAATTTAATCGTCAAACATTTTTATTCCTTTTTTTTAATATTTGTTATTGGAAGTTTTCATTTCATATTTTTTATACAATTCAAAAGTAGAATCAATATATAATTCATTGATTGGGCGATAATTAATCTATATTTATGCATATTGTAAATACGTCCTAACATGCATTTTCATTGTCACGTTGTACATTTTCTAAAACTTACGAGTACATTTTTATATGCATATTCGTATTTAAGAAGATTTCAAGTCGTTTGAACTACATATTAAATTTTATGAATATAGTTCAAGTAGAACACAATCATTTTTTTTTAATGAAACTTATGAAAGTGATGAATTACTTTTGAACGCAAACACGTCCCGTGTAGAATTTGTGAATTAAGGAAAGAATTGACTTTCGATCACGAAACTTGTGAAATTTGTGAACTAAGAAAAGAGTATGGTGAGGTGATGATAATCGCCCACGCGGCACGGGATAAATATAATTTGGATATGTAGAATTTTTACGTATTCTCTTGCTATTATGTCTGGTGCGTAAAGTGGCCTAGCACGGGACGAGGATACCCCGGCAACCCTCACGACACGACTTAGTGCTATTCGGCCTCAGTATGCCACCACGGGTGAAGCATCTCTCTGCCATATATAATGTCTGCGACTGCGGTAAATACCGTGGCTATAACAGGCTTCAAATTATTTTTCCCCACTTATTGAAAGACTAGAACATATACGAGCTACCAATGTCGCCTCAGGTCAGTAATCTCCGTCTTCTTATTGAATACTCAGGATAAATCAAATCGTAGTCTTTTAAAGTTGAAAAAATATACATTGAAGTTTATAACACTGCCAAAGCCTTTAATGTAAAATTTATTTTCTATTTAGTCTCAGCACTCTTTTCTTTAGCCACTTTATTAACAAAATATATTTTAGCGTAAGGAATATACCTTTTAATTAGTTTGTTAGAAGAATTTATTGTTCCATAATGTTTAATCCACTGTTCCAATTCCAACATGAACAACAACATATATTTTTGAATATTCGAAAACATAAAACTGAGGAAGTATGAGCCAAATGACGAGCGCATTACGACGAAATTAATGATTTTACAGATCCATGAATCCATTTACAAAATAGGTAATGAAATCTAATATATGCAATAAAAACAAAGTGAGCTACTTGAAATAAAAAAAAAACCAGAATATAAAATACGAGTATTAATAAACTATTAGGAGCTATGGAGAATTTTATGTAATATGCTTCTAAAAGCATTTAAGGAAAGTGGCAGGGGACCCAGCTGGAGTTCATTATAGCGACGGGATACGCATACTAAAAAGGAATAAAAATAAACATCGGTTCGAACAAAGAGGACAATGAATATGTCAGCTGAACGCGTTCTTGAGGTGGGATGTATACGATTACAAAGCCTTTCCCGAAGGTTGGATGAAAGAATACCGTGACACATTTAAAATAAGCAACACCGGTCTAAGAATTCTCTCCTTTTTTTGAGTGATGGGATGTTGAGCATCTGTAAGTGCCCATCGTAGGAGCTGTAAGCGAGATTAAATTTGTATAATAGAAAACGTCAACTTACGCTGTATAGTCTCAACAGCATTCTATAAATTTGTATAGTGAGGAGACCATACTTGGGAGGCGTACTCAAGGATTGACCGAGGTAAGAGTACAAATAGATGGACGCTGGTTAAGATGTTATAGCGCTTGTAGAAGGATCGTAAAATAAAACCAGCGACATGTGAAGCTCTAGTGATTATGCACGAAATATGGATGTCAAATTTCAAACCTGGATCAAATACTACTCCCAAATCTTTAAATTTGTCTACGAGTGCGAGGAACGATCCATCAATCCGGTATTCATATAACACTGGTTGAATTTTGTTGGTGAATCTCATGTGACAACACTGTCAAGATCATTTTGAAGGTATGAGCAATCTCTGCTGGAGTTAATGGAACGATAACTTTTCAAATCATCAGTGTAAAGAAAACAATTAGACGACAGGCATTGGGGAAGATCATTAATGAAAATGATAAATAACAAAGGGCCTAAAATTGATCGTTGAGGAACACCGGATTTCGGACTAAATGACTAAATGTGAAGAAAAAGATTAAGAAAAAAGGTCACAGATAGCTTGCCCATCCGATGAGAAGATATTAGGGTTGTGGGATGTTGTTTTCAGGGAACGGATATATGATTAGAAGGGCTTAGGGCTATTAGATTGCAGTGATGTTTCAATCATATCATAAGATCGCATTCCGTTCTTAACCGCTTTTTTGGTTTTTGCGAAGCAGTCGGTAGTTAGCGAGCTCAGTGTCAGTGATAACGCCAAGGAATCCTGTCAAACTTAAGTTATCAAGTGTACCAGGAACTACAGTATCGACAGGGTGGTTTAGGTATATCTCTAACCCAATGACGATATGTAGCCTTTTTCACAAACAGAAAGACCTGGGTAACCACAGTTCTTTCCTTTATGACACTTCACGAGTTGACCAGATGAGCCTTGATGTCGTGCTGAAGTCTTGGAATCCAAAGCCTTCGTGCTCTTGTCGCTACTGTGAAAGAATTCTGTAAATCTTTTGAACCAAAGCCTTCTTGTATGAAAATACGAAACGCTATTCTTGATGTTACTATCAATACTGAATTTTATTTCTCCTTACTTCTACTTTTATACAATTCTTCTTAATTACTTAGAACTATTAACTTAAGCATACTGGTTACAATAATGTTTGTAATGCAATACTTACTAATCATTGTTTGTCCATAAACTCTTACATTTTCGTGCTGTGTATGAATCATGATCATTTCTTATCTACTACTTCTTATCAATGCGCATTTTCGTACTGTGTATGAATCATGATCATTTCTTATCTACTACTTCTTATCAATGCACATTTTAGTAGTGTGTATGGATCATGATCATTACTTATCAATCGAACAAATGTTATGCTTATCTCTAGTTATGCTTCTCAAGTTATGACTCAGTTGAACATAGATTAATAGCTTATCTTTCTAATATATTGGAATATCATTAGTTTATTATTTTTTCTAACCTTTGAGTCATCACTTATGTATTAAGATTCAACATTCTCCCCCGCGTTGAGGGAATGGCCTCAAATTGAACTCTCCTTCCTCAATGTTAGTTGTACGTTGACTGGATATAATTCGTTTTTTCTTGATGATCGTTATCAGGTACCACAATGCACCTACAAGTATGATTATTGCAAAAACGCTATACCCGCCTATCATTTGATACTGATCATTTGTAGCTCGGTTGGTTATGAGTATTTCTTGAGTTTTGAGTTGATTGAGGTTCTTCTTGATTACTTCATATCTTGCTGTGAATTTCTCTGCTGCCGGCATTATGTCTGATGTTATATTTAATGTAGATATGGTAGTATTCCATTCTTCTGGAAATCTGATGATTGGTTGCACCGTTTGTTCTATTTCCGTTGTCACTCCTTGGTATGATTGGATCGTAAGATGGTTATCCCTCAATGTACAACTGTCGAGGAATGTTAGAATGCCATTGTCCTTTAACTGAATTTGAAATTTCTTGCTGGTGCAGACGATGTTATAGCTTGTTTCTTTGTCCATTGAAAACAATCAATTATTTCTCTGCTGAAGTTGAATCCAGTCTCTTTCCGGTTTTGAAATCCTTAATTGACATTGTTCCGAAACTGTTTGTTGGGCAAGTAGACTAAATTCACATTGCAGGTGAGATGCGTATTTCGTATAAACTGGATGTATCTGATCACATAACAACATTGTACTCGTAAAGGTCCTGCATTGACGATATTCGAATTTGCTTAAAGCGTAGATTTCATCTCGATAATCGTTAACCATTATAAACTCGGCCTCTGGTTCTATTCTGACAAAAGAGTTATTGATGCGGATAGGAAATGCAATCGTTCTGAAGACTTCATACTTAGTTGGTGATACTAATGGAATTTCCAATATAAACATTGCCAATTCTCTATTCATTTGACCCCTTGCGGTCATTATACTGTATAAATTGTCTACTACTGGTAATTCTTTGTCTGTTGGCATAACTTCTTGAATTTCTTTTACATGTTTTGCCAATCGTTCAGCTGGTACTATTAGAGGATTTATGTTTCCATGATGTACATCTGTTAGAATGTTCCAGAATGTTGCTTGGATTCGTTGAAGTTCGTTCAACAATAGCACGGTGTATTGAGCTATAGTTAAAAATGTTGTTGTTAATTTGTTTCTTGTTCTTCTCTTGCCATTTTGTCCATACTAGCAAGAATTACATCCGCTTCGTGTTGGAACTTTCTTAGTTGCTGCGTTCTTTCTTCTTGATTTTTTGACATTAAATCAACTGTAGCATCTATTATTGAGGTTTGATTTCTCATTAACCTTAAGAGTTCGTCCTGTCTTCCCTGAACATTCTTTATTGTAGCCTCTATGTTTTTTGCATACTCATCATCTAAGACTCCAAATAATTTATTGGCTATGTTTCCAACAATATTGATGATGCCTCGTTTCACTCTGGACTGTGATGTTGGTGTACCTAACAATGCTCTATCTTCGTCTTCCAATTCCTTAAACTGTTGGTCAAGCCCGAACACAATAGCCTTGAGAGATTCATTATTCGCGGTTGCATCTGCTAATCCTTTGAGTCTAAATATTCCTTTTTGTATTATGTTTCGAGTATGCCAATAATTTGACATGTTATAATACACAATCAATTTCCAATTGTTGGTGATCAGCCTTCCTGGTCCGACTGATTCAAAAAAAATGCCTGCGTTGTTTGTGATCGAAGTAACCCTGATGGGTTCTGATGTTCCAAACGTAATTAGAGGACAGAGAAACAATGTCAATAAAAGGTTGATTGGATTAGCTGCGATTCTTTTCTTTTTTGCTCTGGGGACCGTTGAAGTTGTGAGTGCACTTTCTCCTTGTTTTTTACTATCTTCAGTGCCACTTGATTCCATAGACTCATTTGAACAATCCCCTTCTATTGGTAATGGAGCTAACTTATGAATTGCTCTTTTGAATTGACCCTTTTCTGTGCGTACTACAGCAACTCTTACCAGCCCGTCCTTACCCTTTATGATCTTTTCAATTCTTCCCATGGGCCACTTTAGAGAAGGAAGATTTTCGTCTTTGATGATTACTAACATGCCAGGATCAATTGAAGAAACTATGTCCTTCCATTTGTATCGATTTTGTAGTTCACACAGATATTCCTTGGTCCATCTTTTCCAAAACTCCTGATTAATAGCTGACACCAGCTTCCATCTTGACAGAGCTGATATCTTGCTTAATTCCTCGTTACGTTGAGGTATGGATGTCAGCGGCCCTCCAATTAAAAAATGTCCTGGTGTTAGGGCAGTCAGATCATGGGGATCTGAGGACATGGGTGTCAATGGCCTTGAATTAAGTATGGCTTCGGCTTCGCTCACCACTAAACTCAGTTCCTCATACGTTAAAGATGCTGATGTCAATGTTTGTTTGAGTAATTTTTTTGCTGATTTGACTGCTGCTTCCCACAAACCTCCAAAATGAGGGGATCTCGGAGGCGCAAAATGAAATTGTATTCCTTGTTTGCTACAACTTCGTATTATTTGTTCTTGGTTTTCTGGCGCACTCATAATTGTTGCCCATTCTTGTAACTTATTATGGGCCCCTACGAAGTTAGTTGCGTTATCGCAATGAAGATCCTTGCATAAACCCCTACGAGCAGTGAATCGGCGTAACGCACCCAAAAAACCATCGGTTGTTAAATCTGACAATACTTCCATGTGTACTGCCTTGGTTATGAAACAACAAAACACGGCGATGTAATTTTTCGTAGGTTTTTTTCCACGCACTCGATAATGTGTTGATATTGGACCGCAAAAGTCAACTCCTGCTGCCGAGAACGGTCGAGCGGGTTGTACCCGTCTTTCTGGTAGGTCGCCCATTTTTTGAACTAATGTCTGTGGGTTACATCTTACGCATTGTACACATTTACTGATCGTTGCTCTGGCCAATAATCTTCCCCGAACTATCCAGAACCGCTGTCTGGCAATAGCCAATAACCCTAAAGCACCAATATGTAGATGCTGGCGGTGTAAATGGTCCAGTAATAGTTTTGACACAAAATCTGAGCCTGGTAATAGCATTGGATGTTTTGCATCATATGTAATATCGGCATTCTCCAATCTGCCACCTACCCGAATTACTCCGGAATTGTCGATAAATGGCGACAACGATGCAATGTTGCTGCTTTTCTTGACGTTCCCCTCATGCTTAATCTGCTGAATCTCATCCTTGTAATGTACTTTTTGAATCTCCTTAACTATTGTTAGTAACGCTTCTTTCAACTCCATAGTAGTTAGCCATTTCCCAATAGAATTGGTTTCCTTTGTACCCTTTAACCTTCTTCCAGCGCGTAACATATATGCTAATACTCGCTGCAGTGTCCAGAATGAATTACGATGATTAATGTGATAGATCGGGTGATTACCTTTCACTTCTGCATTCATGCATGTGATTAATGCGCCTCTCCGCTCCTCATCTTCTCTTCGTATAATTGAAAATGTTCTGTCAGGCCATTGATTTTCCTCTTTTGCTAAGAATGAAGGTCCCCAGAACCATCGTTCTTCGTTCAGAAGCTGATGTGGAGTCGTGCCTCTAGACAATATGTCGGCAGGATTTTGTTTTGATGAGATATAGTTCCATTATTGTTTACGCGACATTTGTTGTATAGCCGCTGTTCGATGTGCAATATAAGTTTTAAATGCTGCAGGATCCCCACTTATCCAAGATAACACTATCTGCGAGTCTGTCCAATAGTACGTCTGATTTATCTTTACTTGTATCGCTGTTGTGACTTTCTGCACCAGCTTGGTTGCTAATTGTGCTGCACATAACTCCAGTCTAGGTAACGTAATTAATTTCACTGGAGCGACTCGAGACTTGGAACATAATAATTTTGTTTGAATTCTTCCATCCATGGTCAAAGCTCGAATGTAAATTGCTGCACAATAGGCCTTTTCACTTGCATCTGAAAATGCGTGAATTTCAATCCTGTGAGATGCATTTGCATCTATCACGTTTCTTTGAATCTTGATTTGATGTATGACACTTAAACTGTTCCGAAATTTTCTCCAGTAGTCTGCCAATTCGTCATTTAACTCTTCATCCCAGTCTAGCTTATGCCTCCACAATCTTTGTATAAATATTTTTGCATAGACAATAATCGGATTCACCAACCCTAGTGGGTCAAACAGTCGTGCTACTTCTGAAATCACTTGTCTTTTGGTAATGCGTTGATAGACTTCTGGCCATTTCGTTGTAAATCGAAATATATCTTGAGAGGCTTGCCATGACACACCTAATGTCTTGATATATCTGTCGTCGTCTTCATCAAAAGTTTTTTCTTCTTCTCGTATATCTAGAGGAACTCCTATTAACAATCGTTCATCACTAGCAGCCCATTTGTGAAGTTTCAATTGTGCTTCCTGAAGTAATAATGTCACTTGCTTCCTGATTTCCATAGTTTCACACAAAGAATTTGCTCCTGTTATGATGTCGTCGACATAACAGTCCTTAAGTGGCCTTTTTCCTGATGGATATTTCAACTCTTCATCTTCTGCCAGTTGTTTTAGACATCTCGTATGTCACCGTTGTGAGTTTGTAGAACTGAATTTGCTCCTGGGATGAACTTCGCCACATTATTAACTGTAACCCTTGGTCTTCATCCGCCATGCGTATTTGTCGGTACATTTGTTTGATATCGGCCATGAACACATGCTTATACGTACGAAATCGTAACAGGATATCGAATAGATCATCTTGTACTTTCATGCCTTTCATCATTAAATCATTTAGAGATAAATTGGATGTCGTTTTATCAGGATTCACAACTGCGTGATGTGGCAAAAAATAATGAACAGTAGGAACTTCCCTCTCCTGTATTCTTTCCATATGTCCCAGTCTTAAATACTCTGATAGAAATTGACTATACTGTCGCTGCAATTCCGGATCCTTTGAGAATTTCTTTTCCAAGTTTTCATATCTTCGCCATGCAATACCTCTTGATTCCCCTAGCAACTCTGGAGAATTCAACATAGGTAGGTTAACTATAAATCGTCCGGACTCATCTCGAGATGTTGTATTGAGGAAAAATTCCTCATATTGTCTATCTACCTTGGATAATGGTTTCCTTTCCTGGATTTCTTCGATTTCCCAAAACTTGGTAAGTTCTTGTTCAAGTTGCAGAGTCGTAACACCCACAGTTTGTTCTCTAGGTTGAGTTTGAGACATTTTGCCAAGTACTATCCATCCAAATACGGATTTCTGTAATAACGGCAGATCAGACCGAAGTTTTATTTGTTTTGTCCGCATAAGTTCACCGTACATTTCCGCTCCTAACAGCATGTCAATTATCTGTGGCTTATTAAAATTGGGATCAGCTAGCTCTATTGTTGTTGGTATTTTCCATTGAGATGTATCGATAAATCTCAGCGGCTGGATGCTCGTTATTTGTTTTACCACATTAGCTTCTACAATTGTGGTGTAATGACTACTTTTAGCCTGAACTTCGATGTTTACTCGGTCGTTTGAATCTAACTGCGCGTTCCCTATGCCGCATATTCGAAGTTTTTCTTCCTGGGCATCCAACCTAAGTCGCTTCTGCAGCCTTTCTGTTATTAAGTTGATCTGCGAACCAGAGTCTAACAAGATTCTACATTCAACTGGCCTTTTGTGCTTATCCAGGACCGTTACCAGTGCTGTGCCTAGAAATACGTATTTTTCCAGGTCCTTATTAGTTGAATTGGTTATATTTATTGATGCCTGTGATTCCTCTCCCTTTCTTGATACAACAGCACCCTTATGTAATAAAGTATGATGTTTTTGATTGCATGTCCTACAGCTTTTGGACCGACACGTTATCCAACCATGACCTTTCCTCAAACAGTTGTAACACAGGTTGTTTTTTCGTATGACTGACTCTCGATCTTGAATTGTCATTGCCACAAATTTTTCGCAATTGTGTAGCATGTGAACTCTATTGCAAACTATGCATTTAAATGGACTCTGTACCACTGGACATGAGGTAACCTTAGCTCTTTGAGGCGCTGCCTTCGTTGACGATACTTTAACTCCCAAAGCCTCAAATGACTGAAATCTTGTTTCCAAAAAGTGTAGAAATTCGTCCAATGTCTGTAGCTCCCTTGGGTTCTTAATTGATTGTTCATATGCTATATGTGTTGTTGTATCCAATTTTTTTATTGATATATGAAGCAGTATTGGATCCCACACGCCGCTCACTTTCATTCCGATGTTTTCCAGCATCAAAATACTTTCTTGAGTTGTATCATGCATTGTCTTTAATGCCTTAGCTGATTCTGATGTTGTATTTGGCTGATTTATCAAATTGTCTAAAACGCAAGACACCAAAAGTCGCTTATTTTGGTATCTTTCTTTTAGAATTTTCCATGCCACCTCATAATTTTCAGCCGAAATGATCAAATGCTTAATTAGCTTTTCCGCTTCACCTGTTAAGTTGGACTTGAGATACCTCATTTTTTCTACTTTTTCAATTCTTGGTTGTCAATCATCTGACTGAACATATCGTGGAATTGGGGCCATTTCAAATAATCTCCGTCAAACTTAGGAATGGTAATTGTTGGTAAATTTATAGCTGTTCTTGCTTGATGATGTCCCGATGATCCTGCACCTGTCCGTCCATGATCTGCAACCAACTGCTCTTTCAGCTTAATAATCATCTCTTGGACCTTTTCATCTAATTCATATATATCATATGCGTCAAAGCCATACTGTTCCGGGTCTTCCACCATTTCATGAATCTCTTCGTTGAGGTTTTGAATTTTTGCCCAATCTGCTTGTAATCGGTTAATCATCGTTTCGTAATAGGCCTTCGTTCGATTGTGTAAAACAACCCTTTCCATACTCATCTGTAGCGACATTTGATTCAGATTGCACTTTCGAATCATTTTTTGCACTTCGGGTTTGATTAATGCCTCTACTGTCATGGGTTGAGAATCAACTGACTTCTCCTCTTTGTCGCTCCTCGTTTTTGCTACTTGTAGCCTGCATTCTAATTCTGCCTTAAAATCGTTGAATATAAATTCCAGTTGGTCGTACAAATTTTCGGAGAAGTACGGATGGTCCAACCGGGCTGGAAATGCCTGCCGGATCTCATCATCTCGCTGGTTAAATTCTTGCCAACCAGATTCTAACTTAATCAGCCGCTCCTGAACTGCCTTCTCCGTCTTACGCTCCTTTGCCAACTGCTTGTACGCTTCGTATGCTGCCCTGATTTGCTTAGCCAACATTGATTGTAGCTTCGTATGTTGATTCAAGTCTGCCATCGCTGCTGTATGATCGAGACTTAACCGTGATTTCGCAGTGTCGTCCTTTTTAGAATGAATCCCTTTCACAGTAGGATCACGTCGGGGTCACCAAAAATGATAACGCCAAGGAATCCTGTCATACTTAAGTTGTCAAGTGTACCAGGAACTACAGTATCGACAGGGTGGTTTAGGTATATCTCTAACCCAATGACGATATGTAGCCTTTTTCACAAACAGAAAGACCTGGGTAACCACAGTTCTTTCCTTTATGACACTTCACGAGTTGACCAGATGAGCCTTGATGTCGTGCTGAAGTCTTGGAATCCAAAGCCTTCGTGCTCTTGTCGCTACTGTGAAAGAATTCTGTAAATCTTTTGAACCAAAGCCTTCTTGTATGAAAATACGAAACGCTATTCTTGATGTTACTATCAATACTGAATTTTATTTCTCCTTACTTCTACTTTTATACAATTCTTCTTAATTACTTAGAACTATTAACTTAAGCATACTGGTTACAATAATGTTTGTAATGCAATACTTACTAATCATTGTTTGTCCATAAACTCTTACATTTTCGTGCTGTGTATGAATCATGATCATTTCTTATCTACTACTTCTTATCAATGCGCATTTTCGTACTGTGTATGAATCATGATCATTTCTTATCTACTACTTCTTATCAATGCACATTTTAGTACTGTGTATGGATCATGATCATTACTTATCAATCGAACAAATGTTATGCTTATCTCTAGTTATGCTTCTCAAGTTATGACTCAGTTGAACATAGATTAATAGCTTATCTTTCTAATATATTGGAATATCATTAGTTTATTATTTTTTCTAACCTTTGAGTCATCACTTATGTATTAAGATTCAACAGTCAGAATTGGAATACGAAATTTTCTACGTACCTGGTCCTTCGAATAAAGAGCGTATGAGACTTCAGCCGAAAACCAGCTGGGGCTCTTTTTTCGAGGGGAACGGCAGATAGGTGCATAATTTATAATTATGATACTGAGATTTTGGTAGAAGGTAGCTAACGTTGTTTTGACATCTAGCTGATGTAGCAATGAATTCCAGTCAATATTATTGGCATTGCAAAGATTAAATCTTGAAGAAAAAGGCGTGCGCTTGAATTAAGGTGCGAGGAAAGATAAACGAACGTCAAGCGGAGGATGATGAGGATCAGGTTTTATATATTCGGAGGGGGATTTCGAGATCAAGGAGACTAACGCAGGATTGGCAGTAAGGATAAAATCAAGAAGTTGGTTGTTTGCGTTCGGGATCGTATTTAATAGCGATAGGGAGCAAAGCGATTAAAATTGCGATAGGGAGCAAAGCGATTAAAAAGAAGAAAACAGGGTAGAGAGATCATTGCAGGATGTGAGGGTATCAGAGCTTGCGCCCCAACATAAGCAAGGCATGTTGAAGTCACCACAAATTAAAATAGTGTATAGAGGGTTGATGCTGTTGAAAAAAGAAGAGAATTCAGAAAAACAAACGATTGTATACGCGGAAAGGAGCATTGCAAGAGATGTACACGCAAAGCAATACTAAACTTACGGCTTGAGAGATATTAATGAAGACAGTAATGCATTCTACTGGAAATGAAGGGAAAACGTTAGAGCAGAGTTTGCTGCCTCAAGCTTTATGAACAGCGATAAGTACACCACTACCGTCTGATTTATCTGAAACCAAATGATCCCTATTAGCGCGGTAGACATCATATAATGGAAAAATTTCTCTGCTGACGATATCAGGAGTCAGCCAGGTTTCTGTTAAACAGATAATATCGCCGGAGATGGAAGAGGCAATTTTAATAGCCTCCAGCTTGGTTCGCATGCCACGTACATTTTGATAGTAAAGATTGAAGCTACGAGAAGTGTTTCGAATATCAATATGTAAATTACTATTTGAAAAAGGTTTAGGGTGAATAGTTGTTAAAGTCTAAGAAGAGAGCTCACCTCACGACGAAAATTTATTCTTTTGGTCACCTCGAAAGGATTAGTTAAAGTTCCAGGAGGCCAGTATTCTGGGTGAACAACCATGCTCCGCCGTAGACGGCCCCAAGCCCGTTTGAAAAAGAAGGAGGGAAACCCTTGTTTCCCCAACCCATAGCTTCCATGATTCCTCATCCCAAACCCCCCAATTAAATGGTAGTAAATGTTCTCGGGGTCGCACATTGGGTTTACGTCTACAGCTCTGCTACTAAATCCTACTTACACCTCCTTGGTGGGGACGTAAGAGGGTGAAATCGAATCTTCCGCGCCTGATCGACGTAATAATCATCCCGCCGGAATGGAGGTTTGGCGACGGGCTAACTCCCCGTCCTTGGAAAACCTTTAAATGTTTCGAAACCTGCAGATAGGCCTCGAAATGGATTGGACTCACGGCAACGACCTCGCAAACGAAAAAAGGACTATGGCATTGGATCCTGGAATGTCAGATCACTCAATTACCCTGGCGCTGTTAACGACCTTTTACAACAGGCCAGTCAATAAAATTCAAAATACTGGCAGTCCAGGAAACGAATTGGACTGGAAACGACATTCAAAACATGGGATTGCACACAATATTCAAAAGTGGGAAGTCTACTGGAAAACGAGGATTCGGAGTGGCCTTCATTCTGGATAGGGAGTTCAAATCGCACGCTATTGATTTTAAGGCAATAAACGAACGTTTGTGTGCGATCCGCATAAAATCGAAATTCTTTAAAATCTGGCTGATTAGTATTCACGCCCCGACCGAAGAAAAGGACGAAGAAACAAAGGAAACGTTCTACAATCACCTGGAAAGACTAGTCGACTCATTGCCTCAAACGACACAAAAATAATTCTGGGTGATTTCAACGCTTAATTTGGCAATGAGCTATCTTATCGGGGAACGACTGGAGGATATAGCCTCCACGATGCAACGAACCACAACGGCCAGCGCCTGATGGACTTTGCATGTAGCAGAAATCTAGTCATACGTTCGACTTGCTCCCCACATCGACGCATTCATAAAATGACCTGGGTATCACCGAACGGCAACACACAAAACCAGATCGATCATGTTCTGATCCAACAACGTTGGGCCTCGAGCATACTTGACGTCCGTACATACCGAGGAGCTAAGATCATTACTTGATCAAATTAACCTTTCGATGTCGTATGTCAAAGGCATATTTGGCGAAGACCAGCCCACTGCAAAAATTTGACATCGAAAGGTTCCAAACGGCGTCTGTTGCCGAAAATTTCATGGAGATCCTCGACAACCAGTTGGCTCCCATCTTATCAGACGCATCGTTGAAGCTCTGGATGGAAGTGAAAGCGGCTATTAGGACCGTGGCAGAACTGACAATCGGACATCAAGCCCGGCGCAAGAGGAATGATTGGTTCGATGAGTGCCAGAATGCGTTAGATAAAAAGAATCAAGCGTACAAAGAATACGTAGGTAGGCAAACCAGGACGAAGAGAGAACACTATGAAAATCTCAGAAGAGTAGCGAATAAGATAATTAGGATTAAAAAAAGAAAATACTATGACAACCAACTGAGAAGTATAGATGTAAGTTTAGCGAGCAACAACACAAGACAAGCATAAAAAGTAGTGAAAAGCCTGAAACGTGGTTATCAGCCCGAAAACACGCTTTATCGTGATGACATCGGCAATATCATCGCTGATGAAATCAAGATTAAGGAAAGATGGGCATCATATTTTAAGAACCTCCTTAATCCTCCGTACAGCTCCAGATCATCGGAGTCTGTAGATATCCGCGGAGAGCGTCCATTGGCCCCACCAACTCTAGATGAAGTTTGTTCCACCATCAAAGCCCAAAAGAATAATAAAGCGCCGGGCATCGATAAGATTCCAGTGGAGCTCATCAAATAGGGTGGTAGTAGTGGTCATGAAGCTATTCACAAAGTCATCCATCACATTTGGCAGCAAGAGCATATGCCGAAAGAGTATAGCCAATCAATTATATTCCCTATCCACAAAAAAGGTGACAAACTACAGTGCGAAAATTACAGAGGTATATCACTACTTTGTACGGCGTACAAAATATTTTCAAAGATATTAGAAAATAAAATCGGATCATACACCAACAGTATTATTGGGGAGTATCAAGGTGGTTTTAGAGCAGGCAGATCGACAATAGACCAATTGTTCACAGTCAAGCAGGAACTTGAAAAATGCTGGGAGCTCAACATAGACGTCCACCAAATCTTAACGTACTGTACCAAATAATGCTTTGCTTTGACATCCCAGCCAAATTGGTCCACCTTACCAAAATGACAATGACGTCGACAACCTCCCAAGTCTGCATCAATAATCAACTCACCGATGCCTTGGACACAAATATCGGACTAAAGCAGGGAGATGGGCTGGCCCCATTAATATTCAATTTGGCTCTAGAGTACGTCATAAGGAAGCTACCTGTCGATACGCGAGGTACATTTCTATTCAAATCGAGCCAAGTAGTAGCCTATGCGGACGACATCAACATTTTGTCACGGTCGTTAGCAACTGCCAAAGAATTCCTTAAACTCGACAGCAAAGCAAGACTAGTAGGGCTACAAATTAATGAAAATAAAACAAAGCTCATGACGCAGTCGAGGAAAAATACCTCAAGTACACAAAATATCACACTTGGCGAATATAGTATCGAAAATGTGAGCGAAATAACGAAAACGGGCAATGACAAGACGAAATACGCCGAAGAATACTGCTCGCAAATAAAATATTTTATTCAGTATTGACGATCTCGAAGACCAGCTGCATACACAGGAAAACAAAGCTCCAAGTATACAAATCTGTGATAAGACCTGTGTCATGCTATGGGTGTGAAACATGGACCCTAAACCAAGCATCCGCAAGTATATTGAACGTCTTTGAGCGACGGGTCCTGAGGCGAATAATCGAAGCGAAGCTAGACGGGGACCAATGGCGAACTCGATATAACCATGAGCCGTATGAAATTTTTGACGAACCGGTGGTCTCAAGGATTGTAAAACTGCGGAAGCTGCAATGGGCTGGCCACATGAATTGTAGGGACGAACAACGGATACCCAAAAAGGTATTCGTTGGGAGAACTGAAGGCTGGAGACCAGTGGAGAAACCGATGAAACGCTGGTCTGACTCGGTCGACGAAGAAAGTTCATCGCTGCTCGGATTTTGAAATTGGAGGACGCGGTCAATGGACCGAGACAGTTGGAGGCGCTGTTTGCAGGAAGCGAAGGCCTGAGGGGGGCTGTAGTGCTAAGAAGAAGAAGAACCATGCTGCAGTTTGAAGGTACAGTTAGCTTGAAGGAAGCTATAACTCAAGCCTCAATTTTATCCTTTGTCAGTTTGTTGCAGCCGATGATCTTTACTGAAGGTTCAAATTTAGTTGAGACTCAATCACGGATACCATTCGTCGATGTCTCCTAAGCGAAGCGAGATATAAATATTTGCTTCGGCGGGGCCACGACATGAAGAGAGATCTGTGGTGCTGGTAGAGTTTCAGCGGAATTAGAAACATCTGCTATTTGTAAAGTTTGAAGTTTCCGTTAGTGGACTGTTGGATGATGGGGGCCAATTTTTCGATATGGCACCTCGACGAGAAGATGAGGACCCGGGTGATGTTAGAAGTACAACTTCAGAATCTTTGCTGGCCATCAGCACTGTGTCTTTTTGCAGGCTTAGCTTGCAACTTACTTCTCGTTATTATTGAAATAGTTGTATCCAATGTGATTTTAGGATTCTTTCCCGATGGACGAAGATCTGGTGCCGAAGGCTGCAATACATCGCGAGTTTCCAGGCTCACCTCAGTTAAAGCATGCGAGGAAATAATATGAACAAACTGGAGCAAGGGAGCAATCTCATTACATGCAGCGGAACATTTTTTATTCAAAGCACTCAGTTCATCAGATAAAGATTTGACCGTTAAGCTAGCCATGCGGAGCCGAGAAACGTACGCTGAATTTGAGTAACGTCTGCAGGTCTCGCAGTACCAGTGGGCTCCATTGTCAGGCTTATTTATAACGTGGGCGACAGATTCTTTGAAGTTTACGCAAGCCGAATTATAAGACTGTTCACAGAGGCCGAAACATAGAACAAAAGGGGACTTATTATCAGAAACGTGGCATTTAGTCGCACAGCAGAACATTTTTAATGCAGAAATTGAAAATAACAATTATTGTTAAAAACTAAAAAGTTTTTGTAATGTTTTCAGATATTTTAGCTTATTAACTTCGCGAAGCACACTTCAAATTTTGTGAATTATTTAAGTTCTAATGTTTCCAAACGACACTTCAGTTTTTATTTTGTTATTTTTTTCAAAATTATGTATGATGATATATAATTGTAGCGTTAAAAGTTGTAATTGTAATTCAACAGTTCATACAAAAACCAATTACAAAATGTTTAAACGACATGAAGGATTGCCTTTCTTATGGTGTAAGACACAATAACCAAAAGCATAACAGTCTGTGGCGATGAACTTTTTAGACGTTGTTGGGAGAACGACGCCAACCACACACATCGAAACACATTGTGTGGCAGCCAGGCCGTCAACGTACACTGCGACGCAGCACACACACGAAAACTTTATGTGGAAGTCGAGTTGATAAGAGAAACAAGTCAGTCGATCATTAGAGCTTCAACCAATACGACAAACGCAAAGCGAATCTTTTGTTACACTTTTATAGTTAATAGGAAATAAACGATAGTAAACTGCAATCTAACCGTACTTGCATTATTTCCTAAAAGTCTCCACAGTATAAAGGATTGCCTATGTTAAGGCTTAACCTGAAAAAAATCGCGCTTAATAAAGTCAAATTGCCTAACAAGGGGCAAAAGTTAATTGACAAAAGTACTCACTAATAACAAAAAACTAAGTTGAATATCACTTTTCCACAAGTTGAAATCACTTTTCTAAAATTTCAAATCACATTTCCACTACACAAAGAAAAATACGAAAATCCAGATCAAAAGGTAGAAAATATCTTTTAACATCTGCACCCGCGATGAAAGTCACGAAAGCAAACAGAAGTGGATGAGATAAAAACGAATCAAATCATAAAATTTCCAAGTAAAACAATGTGATCCTTGGGAACACACGGCAAACACGTTCAACGTCTTTCAAGTTGAAGAAATATATTAACACATGAAGTTATTTATTAATCTATAAACTTACCAAATTACATTTATGTCCTAAACTTTTGCATAAATGTGAACTATGAGCTTCTAATGACGGTAGTTCGACTTGACATGTTTTACACTTATACGATATGCTAGGTGTCACATCTTCTCGCTTGTGGTTTGAAACATGAATGCTAAGCAGGACATAGCATTAGTTATTATTAACATTATGTACTCCTCATTAATACTCACTCAAACGCCGTTTTCTCCAAATAAGATTTATCACAAAGGTTGCACTTATACTCTGGACATCCTCTCTCAATACGATCTATGTCGTCAGTATGTGATTGGCGATGGAGTTTCAAAATATAGTTATTTGAACATTGGACATTGCAAAGTTCGCACTTGAATTTGATTGAGGGAGCATGCAGTAGCATTAGATGGCGATTTAAACCTTTATGCGATCTAAATGCTCTCGGGCATTTCGGACATGTTATGCTACCCGTCTTGAAGAACAAACATGAAAAAATAATAGTTTAAATTCAAAGAAACAAAAGACTAGTTTGCAGTTATAAATAAAAAGAACAAATCTCCAAGTGTGTCCTGCTTGCTTGCTGTTTTTGTGGCTTACCAACACATTTCATATTTTAAGGGTGTGATTTGCTCTATAAAGACTAGCTTCTTAGTTGGATGATGAATGCTTTCTCACAGAGGCTCGGATAGTTCAACTTATTACTCATACTTACATGTGCAAACTTTGTAGGCTCCTCGCAACAAAAACACAACGTTCGATCTACTAAACAGGGTGCAGAATTTGATTGGAAGCAAACCAGTAGATGTTTTTTGTAAGCCTATAAGAATCATGTAAGGAACTGTTTGTTAATGTATACTTTTACTTGCCATAGTGCTTTTATAGGTTTTTTTGCATGAAGGGCACACTTGCAATAAATCTCTTCGACCATTACAACTTATATAATGCGTGTTGAGTAACTAAGGCATAAAACGTGCATCAATACTAAATTATTTAAACAAAATATTCTCTTACACCTAAGTACTTATACTTTTTGCCACATTTTTTGCACGAAAAGTCAGCCTTTTTCACGTCTGGCGAACCTTGCTCCACTTTGGCAAATCTGTTAGCAATGCAGTTATAGAATTCGTTTTGAAATCCAGTACAGTTGGACTCATCAAATACTTCTTCAATTATCTCTACCTCGTCATTGTTCTTATCGAATTTAAGACTAAATACAGATGTTCTACTAGTTGAATCTTCCATTCTTTCAAAATTTTATGGTTTCTAATCTGTCAAGAGAAAAAAAAGCGATTAAGTTAATTTTTTTGACTAACAAATTTTTTTTTGTAAAAAAGTAAAACTATGATGAACATGATATTATTAACTAAGTTGAAGGCATTATGACTACTCGGGTATTTGTTTTTTTTTGCATAAAGAACTACCAAAATAACAAAAATAAAAAAGTAGCTAGTAGAACTATACATCGCGTTTCTATTGACATTAAATTGAGAGTATGGGAACAAATACAAATGTAAAATTTATTCTAGTTTCTATAGGTTTCCGCCTTAGAAGTTCCCAATTTCGTTTGAGAAAGGAGAGGAGGGCTCCTTTGACTCCCTGATCTATTAATCCTTGTACCCAAGCCCCTCTCGCTCCGAAGCCAACGTATTATGCGATCCGTGCTCAATGGCTTAGTTGGTACACGAATGGTAACTCTAACTGCTACAAACGGAGTGTCTCTGATATCAAGCTCCTCAGAGAGTAACTGAGCCTTACTGCTGTTACACAAAATCTGACAAGAGTGGAATTATAATTTGGAAACAAATTTATAATTTTGGGTGAAAAGAACAAAAACAAAATAAAACCTAAGTGAGACGTAACCGCAACACTGTTCGCAGATTGCGCCGAGAAAAAATTTCTCAGAAGGACGCCTTCTAAGGAGCGAAGAGGAGAATTGCCGACAATTGCAAAAATACCCTTGCAAATGCGGTCACAATGGCGAAAGCTAGTATCACCGAACAGCAATAGGGAGATAGCATCCCCCCTCCGCTACGGAGAAAACTTCCGGTCAACACACAAACTAGAAAGCTCGGTTTGATGAGTAAGGAGGAAAAACACCCCAATAACGAAGGTGGGTTGTCAAAGAGAGGTAAAGCCTTTACGAGCATACCACTTCCACTTTCAGGACAACCGGGAAGTCGGGATGATCTGCTTTAGAAAGAACTCATCTGGCAAAAACAAAGTGGTGCCTGAGATATCTAGCCGAGAGCATTTCACCTGAAAATGTTAGAAAAAAGATACAGAAAAGGGCATGTCTACCGCACATGGAATCACTACAACCACTGAACAGCAGAGGAGTATGGAGAAACCTAAGCAACACTCATCTGAGTCGAAGCAAGAGCCAGGGCAGGCAGGCATCCACCTCTCAATGTCAACAAAAAAACGCGCCCAAAGCTACGGAAAACTAATGAAAAGCAAAGCACGACTACTATGGCAGCAGCATAGATGCTGCTGTGTTTTAAAAACTCAGAGCATAGCAAGAAGAGGACCTCAAATTTATATAAGTATTTGCTTCAAGCCAGGGATGCTTGTTTTAAACTCTGGAAACGACAGCTCTGTAACCTAGTTTGAAGAAGTGGTCTAAAACTGAGCTTGTGGAGAGACAACATCCCAAGCTCCATACGATAAAGATGTAGCTTCCATAAATTGAGGATTGGGCGCCAACCGTGCATCTAGATCTGGAAAAGGAGACTCGGATCATACGGAAAAAAGGAGCTCGATCTCTCTGTTCTTGAGATTAACTTCGACAATGAGGAGCACAATGGCTCAAATGAGTAGAACCAGGCCTGGAACCCGAATAATCAAATCACCAGTTATTAGCGGAGAACTTACTCGTATCGCTCAGATGAATCTTTATCATTCCAGAGCCAGATTTACGGTTCTGGTCAGAATATTGCCAAAGGAACTATTAGGGCTGGCACTTATCGAAGCCTGGACCCAGGGAACTTAAATCAGAGGTTTGAACATGTATGGATGAAGGTCTCCAGCGGTGGTCTGCTGCCTCAGCGGAAGAGAATGGTGAGATCCGCCGAGATTGGACTTATCTGGGGACGCGTGATTGCGCTGGCAGGCTAGAGTTGCGGTGTCGTGGGACGGGTTCTTTCCCCCTAGCACAAGGACCAACTACAAAAAAAATTTCGCATCCACGAATTAAAACATGTCAAAATGCCGATCGACTGGTGTCGAGGCCGAGGTAACCTACTAAGGGTTGAAATGCTTGTTCAAAGAACAAATTGGGCCGGGCAAAAACGGATGAACTTGCGGAGACTTCGTCATTACCGACGATACTTATGGCCCACAAATAAGAGTGGGGCATCCAGATGGAGGTGGTGCCCCCTCGCACCCTTCCAAACGGATCAAGATCCAAACGTAGGCGTGGCCATGTGTTTCCCATTTGAGTGAAAAACTCATACAAACATAATTTGCATGATTTTTTCCATCAAATGAGGCATAAAACGTAGCCAATTTATGTTATAGCATTATGCGGTGGAATCACATAATTCTATATCATAAAAGGGCACGTGAGCGGAAGGCCACTCTACCCGGTAAGAACCCCTGATTACGATGGCTAGCCCATGCTAGAGGAGGAGCCTGCCATCGTTGCGGGTCTTGTACCCGGTCAGGTTTTCAAAAAGGAAAGACCGAGTTTCTTTTAAATTATCTCAACATAACTTTTATTGTTGTGACCTGAACGCCAAGCATACATCATGGCAGAACGCCACTAATAATCCAAGAGGTGTATTCCTGAAACTGTGCATTAGGGAGAATCAAATTGAATACAGGTGCAATCTATATGGGTCGGAGTTCCCAACATACCCTAGGATAAATTCATATTTGGACCTGTGCATTGCAGACGCAAAACTTGAATTCAGCTTTAATAGTCCTCAACGGAAACGGCAGGTGCTTCCTTACAATAGCGACCATAATGCAATCGTAATGGAAATCAATCATCAGAGGCATGATCTCTTCCTCATTCCAGTTCAACATGAAAATCATCGGTTGAATTTCAAAAAAAAACAGACTGGGGAAAGTTTCAAAAGAAGTTTAATCGGGGGTACCAGAAGCAATGTCCCCCTTCTGATGATGGCAACTCTTGCTCAATGGTTCCTAATGACAAGAATCTAACTAACGATGAAATAGAGCTCTATTTGTCGAAGTTAGAGAAGCTGACGTTGGAAACGATGGAGAAACTAGTTTCCAAGATTAAACATCGAAACAGTATGGAAGGATATGAAACACGAACCATTGTAATATATATAATTTTTTCTTTATTAGAATGTATGCGGTACAAAGTCATTTCACCATCGTTTGAACATTACTTAAAACTATGCATATTATCGTATTTCTAAGTGATTATTACAATTAGCTAGAGGAAAATTTAGGCAAAAACCTCTACGAACCATTTTAAGGTTGAAAAGATTGAAAAGCCTTTTTCTCACACGCGTCCACAATATTTATCGACGATTTTTGGACTACAACCATCCCTCGTTGGCTTTGTTGAAATTACACCTGAAGAAAGTCCGGAACTTAATCCGTTCATACTTCACGGGGAAAAATTGAGGAGTATTAGCCCACAGGACCCAGATGGCGTTTTCACGAAAGTGAATAGCATATTCCACAAGAAGTCTCGAGTGAAGGTATCGAATCTTGAAGTCACTAGTGATGACATAAATCTTCTCGATAGGGCTGGTATCGAAATTGATAGTACGACTCCGGATAGAAATGGAAACAGGATTATATGTGAGGGATTGCATAAACTTGCCCTGATTGGAACACATTTTTAATTGGTTCATCTACCAAACCCTGAGAGAGGAAATGAAATATTTTCAGAGGTCGTTGAAGCAAAAGTTTCCGACTTCAAATCAAGCTTGAACGGCCAATCAATTCTCCGTTTCAATGAAACATTAACATCTAACCTTATACCGAGCTTGAATCTTATTGATTATATTGTTAGCTATGAAGACTTGTGTTTCATATTTCGCAGGATAAACAACAAGAAATCATGTGGTACTGATGGTATTCCAAATGTAGTTCTCCGACATTTGCCTGAGGTTGCTATTAGGAATTATTGCATATTGTTCAACAAAATGTTGAGCAATTCATATTTCCCAAATGAGTGGAAAAAGGCTAAGGTATTTCCGATCTTGAAGAAAGGAAAGGAATCTTCATTCCCTGAAAGCTATCGCTCAATCAGCTTGCTACATAACATCAGCAAGGTGTTTGAAGTGATACTCAACAGAGCATTAAACGCCCACATTGAGGAATATGAGTTGATGCCGAATTGCGAACTTGGTTTTCGTGCCAGGCATTCGACCACACATGCAATAACGAAAGTAACTTCAGACATCTGATGGAAACTAAATAATAGAGAATGTGTTGGAGCATGTCTCATTGATATGGAGAAAGCCTTCGATACGGTGTTGTTCGATGGACTAGTTTTTAAACTTCTTCAGGACAAGTTCCCCAGACATATTGTCGCCATGATGTGCAATACGTTATACGGGAAATCGTTTGTTGTAACCGATGGAAATCTGACAATAATGCGCGAATTCAAGGTCTTGAATGGTCTACAACAGGGAACAGTTACTGCGCCTCTGCTCTTCTCAATCTTCATTCGCAAGTTATTGAACAGCTTTGATTTTAACGTCTCACTAACGCGATCATTGGTAGCATTTGCTGATGATCTGATCATCTATACGGCAGACCAAAAAGCTACAATAGTTCAGAGAAATCTCCAAAAAATGTTCAATGATGTGCAGCTGTACACTGACAATTGGCGAATGAAAATCAATGCGCAGAAGTGCGAAACAATCTTGTTTCGAACAACGCAGTAGGGGGTCAGTCAAGACCTGAAACGTAATTGGAAAGATTTCCATATCATGGCTGGCGAGGGTAGTTCAGAACAAGTTCCACATAAATCCTGTGTTCGATACCTCGATGTTCATCTCGATCAGTATGTGTACTATATTGAACATATCAAAATCATGCTCACTAAGGCACTAAAAGTAGTCATGGTCCTACGAAGACTCTTTCATTTCAAAAACATTGATCATCCCGTCAGCATATACATTGATCAAAAGGTCAAAATTATCTGTTACAAGACCCTGATTAGACCAGTTTTGACATATGGATGTCAGATCTGGTACAACCAGAGTGCTTGTACTATGGGAAAATTAAGAGTTTTCGAAAGGAAATGTCTTCGTGCATGTACTGGTTTGTACAGAAAGCCTGAGACGAATTGGAAACATTATAGATCGAATAGAAGAATTTATCAAACTGCTCAAGTGACAAGAGTCGATATCTTTATATTGAAACTTCTTCGGAATTATATCGCAAGATCTGTGACTGTGAGTGAAAATCCTTGGATTTCACAGCCGGTCCACCCTACAGACGGGTATATTGCGACTTGCCTCGCTACTGGCTTCGTTCAACCAGAAGCATTCGTGTATTTGGACATGAATTGATATGTTTTTGACTCTGACGGCGTCCCAGTCATATATCACATATATAGACGGGCCACCGCTAAGAAGATAAAATATCCTCTGAATTTGAGTTCACGAGACCAACAATTCCAATGAAGATACTCATTTGCTAGATTCGTTGAAGCTGATCGAGCTGACATGGGGCGATCTAGGTATTGGTGGCTGAACGACAATGTCTAAATTATTCGTGTTTATTTCCAGTTTTTATTTTTTTCGTTACTTAGTTTTTGAGTTTCAGCTCATTATTGCTACATTTAGTATTATTGTTAATTTGTGTTAAAAATTAGGGGTAGGTTAGGTATATGTTATGTTTATTATATTAGATTAGAGATAAGATTAAACGCGTAGGTTAGGAATATTGTGATAGCATTTTTAGTAAAAGATAACGTTTTTGATTGAATTTTATTAGAATTAAGTTATAACATATCAGGTATAGGATCAAAGTTCACTGTTGTGTTTAAATTATAAATAATTTTATGACAGTGTTAGTTGGTTTTTTCTCCTTTTTTCAATTGAATTTCAAAATATGTAATAATCTAAATTAATTGAATTTGCTAGTTTTTTTTTGATGAAATGTGTTTAATGATAACGTATAAATTTAGAGAGCCATTTGGGCCATTAAGTTTTTGTATTATTATTGTTTGGAATTTGCTTTATATTCTTTGAAAATTTATACCGACTAGTATTGAATAAAGCGCTTTTGACTTTGACTTTGACTTTACCTTTCAATAGGGTTAATCTCAATAAAAAAATTATGAAATTGTTTTAAAGAAAAATTTTAAAGCATCAAAAAATCTATGTTTTTACACACCTGCATTTCCTAGTTGTATTTTCTTTTTTCTAAAATTTATTTTTTTAATGTTTTCATTTAGTTTTCGTAAGCTTTTCAATTTTTTCCAACTGGAAATGTCTTGTTCAACAATAAATATTCCATACAAAAATTATCTCGTTGAAAACAAATAAAAATTTAGAGGGCGGCGAATAAATGCAATGCAAATTCAACAAATAAATTAAACGAATCATTTGCTCTACAATTACGATATAAGATATTACGATCAATTAATTTATAAAATGACAGTTAATCTAACAGTCCTGTTTTTAGCTTAGAGCTCGTCCTTCAAGTCTTCTTCTTCTGTTGGTGGTTTTATAACATTCAAACGACTCATCCGTACAGTAGCTTACATAAAGGGAACAACCAGGGAATCGCGCTGAGGGCTTGATTTGTCTGTCTATGATACAAATATATTTTTCAAAATGCGATGAACAAAAACCATTCTTATCGGTGGTAAGTCATGGGTTCCAAACAATGAGAACATGTAAATTGTCACCAAGCTTGTAGAATATAAATCCAAACCATGATCGAATAGTTCGCCAAAAGGTCCACTAGTTCCTGTTCACCTCGCTTGTTTACCATCAATACCATCTTATATCGTTCGAAGCCCTTCTACGCATAATCAACCGAATGGCATGAACGGGAAAATTCCTTGGCCGGGACTCGTCTTGTCACACACAAAACTATAGCAGACGATGCTCGCACTGTCATCGCCTTTATCGTAACAAGGAAATGATTTGGCTTTTTACTATCAACAAAAACACAAGACGACAATTCACAAGCGAAAGATGTCTTAGAAAAACGGTCGGACGAAGTTTGCTTGATTGCACTTTGCATCGTTTGGTGGTTATTACTGAAATAATCTCTTGTTTACAGCAGTAATCAATCTTTTGATATGTCACAAGAATATTGCACCACATAAACTATTTTGCACATTTAGTTTTTGAAAAAAAAAAATTCTTCCTCTTGTATCATAACTTCTATCAATTACTCGTACTACTGAAAAGTGCAGCGGGACCTGTAGGATGTCACGCATGCGAACTGTAATCGCGATTCGGAGATATCCGCCGCGAAATATCAATTTCGAATGAGATAGCAGACATGTTCGTAATTGATTTCATTTTCGCAAAATAATTCTGAAAAATAAAAAAAAGTAAAACCTTCCTTTTAATTTTGCGTATTTTTAATTTTATTTTCGTAATCGATTTTCGATCGTTATCGTTCGATCTTCTTCAGCGAGAAATTCATAAAAATTGAACCATTATAAGCACTATAGCTTCCTTTACAATTTATATAACAAGAAGTTTGAGCTCCGACTCGGTTGCTCAAAACGTTTAATTTTAATTTCGATTGCAACTCTCTACGCACGACTTGCCATCCAACCCGCATAAGACCCAACTACCCGGTTTGTTCTCGTCGTCACCAACAACCAGTCGGCGAGCCTTCCATCCACTTTCCTTCTCATCGCGAAAATGCGATCGTGGAAGAGCTCCGTTGGAAAAAGGGTTGCCGTATCTAGGTTTCAATTGCAAATTAAAAATGAGTATTAATTTAAATTTGCAATTGAAATTTGGATCCGCAATATGTTGGTTTTCGAGCAGTTTGCTTAGGCGACTGCTCGATTATTAGAAAGACTCGGGGTGTAGCATATATCGGAAATCGTTTGAAATTTACATTTCAAATTCTAAATGCAATAAATCTACATTTCAAAATTCAATTCAAATTCCTATTCCAATTCTAACTCAAATTCTAATTCGAATTCTAATTAAAATTCATATTCAAATCCTAACTTAAATTTTAATTCGAATTCTAATCAAAATTCACATTCAAATTCTAACTCTAAATCCAATTCAAACATGTAAACAACATCTTACACATTTCTAAGCTGCTAAAAAGATCGCATTACACACAAGGCATGCGCCAGAACATTATAGTAAACAAACAAGTTGAAGTAGCAGGAGAGTGCTCCTGCCAGAAGAGTATTGTAAAACAATTAGTAAATCAAACAATATATTCTGCATATCAAAACTTGACTAATATACAGATTCCATAAATTGAGTTCGAAGAATTATTATGGTTATTATAGTTTTATATTCGCCGCCATTTTGTTTTAAGTGTTTCGATCCCGTCGCTTAGTTAGTCATGATAACCCATCAATATTACAAACCATTTCTAAAATGATTATCAACATTTCTACATATTTATAGTGTCTAAGTCCGTTGCAAACGTGTATCTCCCTAGTATCACGTGTTATTGTTGTTGTAATTGTTAAATATTCAATCGGTTATAACTTAGCTGTTTATTCTTCAATTATTGTGAAATTTTCAGAACACATACAATTGCTGTCAGAAAACTTTAATGGTAGTTTTTGAGAAATTTAAGGGCTCCATTTTGATTTTAAAGGCAAAAATGTAAAATTTATAAAATGTACTATTATTAACAAAGTTGATCGAATTCCGACTTCTGAGGTATTTTTTGGCGTTGTACTCTTAAAGTTAATCCTCTGTAATTTTTTCAGATTTTTCGGGTCAAAGGTGTCGCGAGGGGGGGGGGACACAAAATTTTCGTGCATTTCCCCTTCCCCAGCACCCCTCAAAGCAAAACTCGTCTTTTTAAGACCGATTTTGAAAAGTTTTCATCAAGACCTTTCATTTGATACCCATATTACCTGTGGTTAGAGCATGAACGCATAAGCCGAAGGTCCCAGGTTCAAATCTCGTTGGGAGCAACGTGATTTAGATTCCTTTTTATGGAATTGTTTGCAGCTACATATAAATGAGTTGCATATTTTTGAATAATAATTTTTCTGAAAAATTATTAGAGAAGAAAAATGTTAGAAGAAGGTGGTTTCGACGTGTGCACTAATTCTGCTCAGGCCATCACTCTTAGATACACACCGGTGATGGCGACCACCATGCTCAGAGGTGAGGGAGTTAATTTTTAATTTTTCTACTTATGCAAACTCAATATGTTTTTGTATCTGCAAGTTATATTCAAGGTAAATTTCTCTTGTAAGTACTTGTATTAGCTAAACTTTTTAATTGGATCATTTCACCCTTTTCACATCAACTTAATGTAAATCTATACGACAAATTTGCTCTACATTTGAAGCTTATCTAACGTCGCGCGGATATCGATCACTCTTTCGGATGGCTCCGATAGCTTTTTAAATTACTTTTTATGGAATCGTTTGCAGCTACATATAAATGAGTTGCATATTTTGAATAATAATTTTTCTGAAAAATTATTAGAGAATAAAAATGTTAGAAGAAGGTGGTTTCGACGTGTGCACTTATTCTCCCCAGGCCATCACTCTTAGATACACACCGGTGATGGCGACCACCATGCTCAGAGGTGAGGGAGTTAATTTTTAATTTTTCTACTTATGCAAACTCAATATGTTTTTGTATCTGCAAGTTATATTCAAGGTAAATTTCTCATATTATCATATTACTAGTAGAATATGTTATAGATGCATTTTCAATGTGTGCAATTTTTTTTCTTTATAGATTTAAGTGAGTTAATTTTTGTAGAATATTATGCGATACACATCCCCTTAGCAATGCATTTTTAGCATAAGAATTTTTTTTGTAATAGCTTTTATTATGGTCTTCAGATTTTAGCTCGTCAAGGACAAGCAGAGAAATTTTGTATAAATAGGCTAAGGAATGATAAGAACAAGTTGGGTAAACAGACCTACGCTCATGTCAGAAGGGTTTTGTATTCAATTTACAAAATGCAGTCACCAGATCGAATCAAATCAAGAAACATGTCAAAGACGATTTTATTGGAGAAAATATGAAATACGAAGATCATACTATTATTAACAAAGTTGAACGAATTTCGACTTCTGAGGTTTTTGGTCATAAATATCTCCCTTGATAATTATTTCAGATGTCCATCCGCGACGCAGGAAACACATTTTTCATGTATTTTCCCCCTGTGCCCCCACGAAGCAAAAACTGACAGTTTAACAACTGTTTTGAAGAGCTCCCGTAAAAACTTTTATTTCATACTCATATCGGCTACGTTTGATGAATTTTTTTTCAGGGGCCACTCTCCTGTACTGTTATCATCGATTAATGGCCAATTTTTCGAATCCTAGAATGATTGCAAAGCCCTTTTGCTAGGAGCTCTCTTCCACCTCCTTGACTTGTTTCACTTATGAGCATTAATTGTAGGTACTCATCTTCAGTCATTCATTAAATTGAATCAAGTGTTCAAAACATGCACCTTAAACGTTGAAGTTGGGAAAAAATAACTCAAAATTATTCAATCTTCGCATTTAAAACAGTCACCATTTTGTTTTACGATTACTGATACCACTAGCTGAACCGATTCTCAAAGATATTGTAATGATTTTTATGTTTATTTGCGAACGCGGAACCGACCTCTCATCGGTTCTAGACGTTAAGTCTGAGTAGTGCCAACGGATGGTACCAACCGGTCAACCAATCCGTGCACCGTAACCCATTCACGCGGTGGCTGCTTGTCGGCCAGCTAGATCGGAGAGGATTTCGGTCGCGGGTCTCCGAATGGGTTACGCTCATTTACAATATTCAGCCACCTGTACACGCCCGTTTTCAAACGCGTTACAAAAACAAAACCATACGGAGAGGAAACCTATTCTACGTTACTCCGTATTTCTTCATTAACCAGTCAAAAGTACAAAATCTAATTTTTATTTCGCGTTCCCGAATTTCCGACGCGGTACCGAAAAGTACACTACGTTAACTCAACCCGACGAAAGCTACGTTAAAGAAAAATCAAAAACAACTAAGGTACCGCGTACCGCGCGCAACGCGAAACCGACTTCAGCGGATTTTCTCAAACCCTACCCTCGCGACGGCATACTTACCCTGCACCTCATTTCCCGCTGAAAAGCAGAACTACTGGAAAGGAAAGTCGTGTTTTAATTAGCAATTCATATTATATAAATGTTTATTCATTTTCGACATTTTGAACTTTCAATATTTTAAATTTGATAAAATCAGGATTTCAGTTTAAATATTATTAGCTTCCAATTAAAAACAAAACTTCTTTAATTAAAAAAAAAAATGCAACGCAAAAGAAAATCATGGAAATATTTACATTGGATACTGATCCTTATCGGACTTGATTTTAGCTGTCTCATTATTAATTTTAAACCTCTTTGTATGAGTTCTTCTCTAAATGTTACACTTATGTCGTTTAATACAAGCGTGAATTCTTATCAAGAGGGTTATATAGGTTATACTCTATGAATTTTTAGCTTCTTTATGTATCCCTAAGTGTTTGTTCTACTCTAGGTGCTTATTTTAAATGGGTTTATAACGTCCGGCGATTTTGAATTTATTTCATAAAAATATTTCCACTTTTATATCTATGCATATCCTGTAAACTACTCTAATTAGATATCCCCTATCGTTGGTCGAATTCTTTGAAATTGATTTTCTTCTTAGTAATTCAAAGCATGGAGCATATGGAACTAATGTAAAATAACTAAGCTATAGTGAAGTAAACTACGATAGTGCACGATCGTGTTGTGATGGACTGATTTCAATTATATATAACGAAGAGAAAAAATCAATTTAAAAAAAAAGCTTAAACATGAGAACAGTAAAAGGCGACTAAGTATTAATTTCAAAAAAAAAAAATCCAGTAAACACCAAAATATCATTTAATAAAAAAAAGTTTGCTATCATTTACTTTTTGGTACATCTAATTTCCTCAAGTTTTTCGATTTCACTCTATTATTCTATTCAAATATTTCATCTTCAAATTCACTTGATTTCATAAAAAAGTTAATAAATCGGTACATTTCCCTCCAGCATTATCTCTAATTATTTAAAGCACACAGTTAAGGTGAAAGAGACTTGTAGAAACAAATAAAGCTTCCTATTCTTAACTGAAATTGTTGCGGCATCTAGGATACCTAGAGATGATTTGAATCTTAAGTTAAGGGCGTAACGAGCACATGGAATGTTTAAAGGCATTTATTTATAAAAGCTTGGTTAGTAACTGAAAAGCCGGCGTAATAGTCGACATACTGGACAGTTTATGTGTAACCTGTACAATATTTATATATATAAAAAAAACGGATTATGGACCCTCTATATTCCAGTGGAATTATTTAGGAAATTTACATGGAAAGAAATTTTAGCTAGATTACTCTAATGTTAAATGTATTTTAAAATACGTCTGAATATATCTGCGAACGACCTGTAGCATTTTTACTATTCATTCGTTGGTAAGAAAACTAAATTACATGCTTTTCTATTGATCACAGCATGAGATAACGTTTATGATATAGATTCCAACACAAATCTTGTGCCAATTTACATTGGTCTTGGATAAGAAACGAGTAATCTTAAACCTAGTCTTAGCACTGGTGTAACTACCTTCGTGCTATATCGCGGCGTTTTAGAACATCGAATATATTCCGATGCATCCTGGTTATCACTGTTATGCGAAGCTTCTGAATCGGAGTTATTTAAGTCATTTGAATCCAAAAGTGGAATACTTGGAGCAGTATTGTTGCGAAATTTTACACTTGTTGATACACTGTTCGAAGCTGATTCGTTGTTTATGGTAAATACTTCTTCATTCTTCAATCGTGAATAAACTGCATATTTATAAGCAATATGGCAGCAAATACCGCCTAGGCAAAGTGTTAAGCCTACAATATTGACTGTGCGTAACTGATCACCAACTACTTCTACGGCAAGTACGAGTTGGCATATATCCTTAAATATTCCACTTATCGAAAGTGTTAAACTTGATGTGTGCGACAGAACCATGAATTCGCTTATTTCCATAAGAAAAGCTATTATTGCTCCGACCGTTATTTTCATGAATATTAGGGAGAAATCTTTAAATGGTACTGCATTTAAATTTTCGTACGAAATTACTCGCGAGATTGTATGCAAACCATATCTCGCTCCAGGACTTATTCCGTTACCTCAATGATGTGGGCACTGTCGATATTTCGTCATAACACTTACTTGGTACCTTCCAACAGTTGTCGCTGCCTTTGGGGGCACAACCGGGATATCCTCCTGGGTGGCGGCCACTACTTCCCATCCATGCAGCTTGCGACGATGGCGACTGTGGTGGATGCATTTGTTTAGATTATATAGTTGAATCGAACTGAACATCATACCTTTGTGTTTCAGTTGGGAAGCGAAGAATTTAACATTTTGCAAATTCGTGAACTTCGTTCCTTGCGTAAATGAATGCGCAAGGAAATATTTTGAAAAAGATAGATTTATCAATCCGCTCTAACACAACACTAGTGGACTATATTCAACTTGTCGGAAACACGACCACGTTAGTCAAGAGAAACGATAAGGGTGGCTTATAAGTAAAACAATTTATTTTAAATAAAAGCGACTGTTACAGAGATGAGGTACAATACAATGCACGAACGCTTAGGTAGAACTCACTCACAACCACACTCTGCCGCCATGTGGCTGTCAATTTCCTTTTGACATCCCACGACAAAATTGACGTGGGATGTGCAACTGTCACAACCGACATGAGATGCCAAGCCACTCGGTGGCAAGGTGTGTTAGTGAGTCGCCAGCGGCGTCACAAGATTCATTACAATATACATGATACCTATCATTCCTGAAATTTTCATGCAAATCCTAGCAAAACTGTAGTGTCTGAGTCGGTAAAAAGCGCAAGTTGTTCCATAGCTATATGTTGCCATAATAATAAATGCATCGCATATTGTTCCATAGTAATACAGGAAAATTCAAACCGCTATAACTTCGCTAAATATGATTCAATCTTTATGAAACTTTCTGGATAGATCAATCTTATAAATAGACATCTACGTACTGAATTTAAGGGTACCGGTAAGATTTTATTCAAGAAAACATAAAATCGATAAATCATACTGTTAAGATTTTCTAAATTTCCCAAAAAAAAAAAAAAAAAAAACATAATTCATTAACTCTCAATCATTAATACATTTCACCATAAATTGTAACTCGAACTAAGCAAAAAGTATTGCATTATAGCCTCCAAATGCAATCCATAAATTAAATTGTAACTCGAACTAAGCAAAAAGTATTCCATTATTTTCATAAACACAAAATTCTCACGAGCAGATTCCCAAGACGGGAAAATCTATCTATGCAAGCATTTTAAGCGTAATGCATTGTCATCTCAAGTGCACATTCGTTCGCGAAGACATTCCAAATCATCAAATTACGTGCAAACAATTGTCTATGAACGAACGAATGTTTTGGCTTGAGATGAGAATAATACACAACATGTATCTAGTCTAGTCATTTAGTCAAGTAAGCAAAATTTTGTTAAAAAAGTAATTGTTTCGAATAAACGTTAGGTATTTTGCTGGAAAACGTGGACCAAGCCTTTTAATTTTTCCTGCAGTGAGGCTGCTGTGGGACGTTATTTTAACAGAATGTCAGGATTGCTACAAACGGGATTGTATATTGATCTCTACAATTGGTGTTTTCACCTGTTGTCAGAAGAAATCTTTTGCAATTAGCCTTTGTGCAATTCCAAATTTCATCCGTCGCAGAATTACTGGGTAGAAGTTGGAGTTTGACTGGGTGATTCATCCGGTCAGCTAAACTTACAGCGTCGCCCATTGGAAATCGTGACAATTATAATTGATTTGGTGATCAACTAGATCAACCCGCAATTGGTGGATCACCAATTAGAAAATCCACATCCGAACACATTTTCTGGTGACCCCGACGTGATCCTCAGTGGATTACGGAGATGGAGGCATTAGCGAAAGCCCAATTAGAGTTGGGAAAAACAATCGAACAAAATTTCGCCAACTTTAAAAAGGACGGCAAGGACAGGAAAACCGAAGAGTACGTCAAGCAAAGGTTGGCTGTACTTGACACGAATTCAAAGATTTTTGAATCGAACCACCAAGCGCTTTGCACTTTCATGGTAACGCATGGTGATCATTCATATTTCGCCAAAAACTACTTTGATCAGATCAAAGAGATAATCACCAAGCATTCAGACGGCCTCAATGAGATACTGAAAAACCTCCATTCAGATGCACAGCATGAAACTGGAGCTAGTGGTGTAGCGCGATTATTGAAGCAACGAAAACGTCTCGTTGCGTATGCTCGTCAACTGATCAACGATATTGAAGATCGAATTAAAGAAGAACAGTCACGACAATTTTTCGAATTTAAACTTGGCTTATTGACCAACCAAAAAAGGCTGCTAGATGAGAACAACCAGGCCATATGGGAAGTATACGATGGTTACGGAGGCAGTAAGGACAAGATGGTGTACGATGAAATCGACACCAATATCCAAGAGGCAATAGTTTTAATGCAAGAAAAACTAGCACACTTGCAAAGTAGTAGCACTTCAGCTACTGGAACGATTGAGATGGGGATTAAACTTCCGAAAATATCAGTGCCTACTTTTGATGGTAGCTATTTGAAGTGGACACAGTTCAAGGAGCTGTTTACACAATTAGTAGACAAGCAGAGGATCAGTGAAGTACAAAAGATGTACTATTTAATAAGCAATCTCAGCGGAGAAGCCCATGGTTTAATCCAACATTTACCAGCATCTGGGCAAAATTATAAGGCAGCATGGGACATCTTAAAACAAAGATATGACAACAAAAGATTGCTAGTTGCGTCATTTTTGAATAAACTGATGAACCATCCATCTGCTCAAACCGAATCAGCACAGACCATCAAGAGGCTGCATGACGTAACCAAAGAATGTATAATGAGCCTTGAAACCCTGGGGGCCCAAATACAGCATTGGGATCCGATATTGGTCTACATCGTCTCAAAGAAATTGGATAAAACTACTTACTCCTTATATGAGCAATCTTTGGTTAATCCAAGATCATCAGAAACGATGACGCACCTTTTATCATTCTTGGAGACACGTTTTCAATCGCTCGAAACCCTCAATCACAGGGTCATGGAGAGAATCGGAAAACCCACGAAAGGTCGAGCTTCTACATTGCTGACAAGCTCAGATAAGTTGATGTGCTACATCTGTAAGCAGTCTCATCATCTGTTTTCTTGCAAAGAATTTCGAGACAAATCTGCACAACAAAGACTCGAGGTTGTAAACAAGAATCAGTTATGCCGCAATTGTCTCAAGCCTGGACATAGAGCATCCACCTGTACAGCCGGAGTGTGCATGAAATGCAAGTCGAAGCATAACACTCTTCTTCACCGAGACCTTGAAGAAAAGAAGAGCAAGAGAAAAGCTTTCAACAAACCACGTACTGAGGCATCCTCATCTGGAATCAAAACAGCATTGATGACACAGACGGCATCGAATGGCGGAGCTTATGTACTGCTAGGTACAATTGAAGTGGTAGTTTCGACAAGTAACGGCCAAAATATTAATTGCCGAGCAGTATTGGACTCAGGGTCGCAAATAAACTGCATAACAGAAAAGCTCGCCAAGAAGCTTCAAATTAAGGGTGTTGTCTGCCCCATCAACATCCAGAGTGTTGGCCGTACCACAGATACAGCTGCGAGAAGAACTTCGATCTGTATTCGTTCCAAGGAGCGAACGTATGCCGTGCAGCTTGAGGCATTCATTTTATCACAAATTACCACAAACCAGCCTTCAAGATATTTGGACACAAGTACATGGGGCATACCTGCCAACGTCAAATAAGCTGATCCACACTTCTCGAAACCGGGTTCAATCGATATCTTGATCGGAGCTGAACATTATTACGATTTCGTTATAAGCAAGCGCATAAATCTTGGAAAAGATCTTCCTATTTTGCAAAGTACAACATTTGGTTGGGTTATCGGTGGAAGGATCAGCCATCAGCAGGAGCGTGATACAGCATCGTGCTACATATCCACTCAAGAATCTGTCGACATAAACGCACAAATCGAGCGATTTTGGCAACTCGAGACGATTGAAGATTCTCCTTCACAAACAACCGAAGAGAGGAAATGTGAAAGGTTTTTCAAAGAAACCACCAAACGAACAGCATCGGGCCGTTTTGTTGTAAGACTCCCGTTCTCCGAGGACCCATCAACTCTAGGAGAGTCAACGAAAACTCCTGAAGTCCACGAGCCTCAAAGAAGAATATTGCGATTTCATGAGAAACTAAGCAAGATTAGGGCACATGACTGAGATCAATGCTAAGCGCATATCTGGACCACATTGCTTCCTACCACATCACTCAGTTATTAAGCCGGACAGCGATACTACCAAATTAAGGGTAGTATTCGATGCAGCCGCCAAAACATCGACCAACATTTCCTTAAATGATATATTGCACACTGGTTCCAAAATACAAGAAGACATTATGTCAGCCCTGCTGCGATTCCGGATGACTCGGTATGTCTGCACGGCCGACATCGAGAAAATGTACAGGCAAGTCCAAGTAGCCGACGAAGATCGGAAGTTCCAGATGATAGTGTGGAGAGAGAATCCACAAGACGTCCTAAGATATTTCCAGCTCAACACTGTCACTTATGGAATGACTTCGGCGCCTTATCTAGCCATCAAATCGCTTCACACTTTAGCCGAATCATTCGAGAGACAAAACCCATTGGGTGCTGAGGCAATTAGAGAAAACATGTATGTGGACGACGCCATGTTTGGGGCAGACAGCATTTTAGAGTTGCTAGAAAAACAGAAGCAGATCGTAGAAATCCTAGCAACCGGCGGATTTAAGTTGAGAAAATGGTGTTCAAATCATGAAGCACCTACGAAAAATATACCTATGGAGGATAGAGCAGTAAAGTTTGAACTCTCCGATAATAAGGAACATGAAGTCAAAGCCCTAGGCCTTGCATGGCTACCTCAGGTGGATGAATTTCGAATTACTCTATCGTATAATGAGGTGGAACGATATACAAAGCGCAAAATATTATCGGATATCGCGCACATATTCGATCCATTGGGACTGCTGGGCCCAGTCACGGTTATGGCAAAGTTAATACTCCAAAAACTATGGGACTTAAAGCTTGATTGGGATGACGTGGTACCCGACAATTTACAGTACGAGTGGGCTCAATTTAGCCGAAGCTTAAAGGCACTCGATACAATACGAATACAGCGTCATATCGCCGCACACAGAGTAGCACGCACTAAAGAAATGCATGTATTTTGTGACGCCTCGGAGAAAGCATATGGAGCCGCGATTTACATACGCACTACCGCAGCACACGGTACAATAGTGGTAAGGCTTCTGTGTGCGGAATCAAGAATAGCTCCGCTGAAACCAACAACAGTACCACGCCTAGAACTTTGTGCTGCAAAGCTGGGATGTAGCTTGATGGCACGAGTCTGCAAGGATTTAAAATGGAGAGAACGTGTCTGCCTCTAGACTGATTCGGAGATCGTCTTGGCGTGGCTACGAACACCAGCTTCTTCGATGCAAAAGTTTGTAGCGAATCGAGTTGCTGCTATCCAAGAGGTTGCAGAAGCCAATTTAAGGAGACATGTGCCATCCAAACAGAACCCTGCAGACTTGATATCTCGAGGAATTTCACCCAAAAAATTCAACAACTGCCAACAGTGGTTTTATGGGCCATTATTTCTACACGGCAAGGAAACAGCATGGCCAAAAACCGAGATATCCTTAGACGTCACTCTTGAAATGAGACAACCAAAAGTGGCACTACCAATCACCTTAAAGAACCCTTTTTTTTTGTTGATTCACTCACACACCTCAGCTCAATAATCCGAATCAAAAGGACCGTTGCTTTTTGCCTCCGGTTCATCAACAACATCAGCAACAAAATTTTAATCGCCCGCAAAGGAGAGCTCACAGTGTTGGAGCTAGAGGAAGCCATGGAGACAATCTTGCGAGAAGTACAAGTGACAGCTTTCTCTAAAGAGATAAAGGACCTTCTTACGCACAAAGGCGTTGATAGCAGAAGTGCCATAAGCAGTTTGACACCATTCCTTGATGAACGAAATCTCATTAGAGTGGGAGGCAGGCTGGATAATGCAGATCTCTCATACGAAGCCAAGCATCCCATATTGCTCCCAAAACAACATGACATCACCAAAATGATTATGAAACGGATACACATGGAAAATAGTCATGTAGGACCGCAGGCGTTAATAGCAATCACGCGTCAAAGATACTGGCCACTCAACGGCAAAACAATAGCAAGATCGATTGTACAGAACTGCGTTCTATGCTCCAGATTGAAACCCAAACTCTTCGAGTAGATCATGGGTGATCTACCCAAGGATAGAATGCAGCCAGCTCGTCCGTTCCTCAAAACTGGTGTTGACTTTTGTGGTCCATTCTACGTTCGATTGGAAATAGCCGTGTTTTGCTGTTTCGCAACCAAAGCGGTCCACTTAGAGGTTGTGAAGAACCTCACCACTGAAGCTTTCATTATGGCGCTCAGACGATTCACTAGCAGGCGTGGTTACTGCGAGACTATTTACTGCGACAACGCAACGAACTTCGTCGGGGCGAACAATAAATTGAACGAAATGACTAACATCTTGTATAGCAACGAAGCGGCACAAACCATAACCAATTTCGCAGCAGAACGGCGGATCAATTTTAAATTTATTCCACCACGAACCCCGCATTTCGGGGGATTATGGGAGGCTGCGGTAAAATCTGCAAAAGAATTATTCTATAAAACTGTTTCTGGACCAATCACCTACGAAGAGCTCAGAACAATCACAGCGGATATTGAAGCTTTACTGAACTCAAGGCCCCGGATTCCGGTATCGAATGACCCAAATGACCTTTCAGCGCTTACACCTGGTCATTTCTTGATAGGTGGACCACTTAATGCATCTATTGATCCTCATGCCCAACCATTAGGACAATCGCTAGTTGAAACGTCCAAGGAGCTAAAGCGGATAAAAAACGACTTCTGGCAACGATGGAGTAAGGAGTATTTAAGCGAGCTCCAACAAAGAAACAAATGGAGATCTCCGAATGAGAACGTGAAACCTGGCACAATGGTGGTCATTAAGGAAGACAATAGTCACCCATATAGCTGGCCTCTGGCACGTGTCCTGAATACATTCAAAGGCAAAGATGGAAAAGTAAGAGTTGTTGAGGTCAAAACAGTAACGGGAGTTTTCAAACGTCCCATTCAGAAACTGGCCCTGCTGCCTGTCGACATTCACAGCAATATCATGGCGAATGAGACATTAAACGATACGATCGCTGAGCCAGCCGTCGAAAAACATCCTACATTATCTAGTCCAAAGAAGCAAAAAGGGGTACCGTCATTACTGTCGACACTATTGGTATTGTGCCTGATACTCCCAATACAAGGCACAACTGAGGTCAAAATTACGCCGTTCAAAACACAACCTGGGATTTATTTTGAAAAGTTGGGCTCAGCATCCTTGATGCTGAACATGAAGCCCTATTGGACGGAATGGGATCTTGTAACCAACGGGACAGATCAGCTTAGGAAGTTCTGCAATCGTTTGCTCGACCACACAGCATGTCTAGAAACGATCGATCACTTTATGACAACGCTGATTGAACTAAATAATAATAACAAATCGCTCAATCAAGTACAGTACCACCATCTAGAACAAAGCGATCACCTTTAGATATTGTTGGGAACGTCGCTAACTCTCTGTTTGGCGTCCTCGACTCGCGATACGCCGAAAAGATGTCAAACATTATTAATGAGCTGAACACCAACGATAACCACCTCCTCGACCTGATAAAAAACCAGACATCCATCATCGACTCTACAACCAATCTCATTCAAAAATCCACAGAGACGACCTCACGGCAGCTGCAACAGTTTTACCTTTACCTGAATACAACCATGGATGCAGTAAATCAAATAAACAGAGCAGCGGATAATCAAAGATTACTAGAAATTTTTAATTCTCTATCGATACGACTCCTCATCAACGTCTTAACAGACACGCAGCATGGAAAAGTAAATCCAATGCTTGTTTCACCAACCCAACTGCAGCAACAGCTACAACTGGTCAAGGAGCATGCACCATCTCATCTTCGACCGCCTTCAGAGACTGACAACTTAATACGCATATATGGATTGTTATCCATTGAAGGAAGAGCGGTTCAAAATCAGATCATATTTCGAATCCGAATCCCATTGTTCGCAGATATGAAGTATGAGCTACTATCAGTCATACCGGTACCTATCATAAAGGATGAAACATTCCTCATCGTAAATCCAACCGCTCCGTATGCACTAACTAACCTTCGAAGAGATCAATACTATCCGATCAATGACCAAAATCTGATGTCTCTATGCTCGACGTTTGCGAATTCCAACTGGATCTGTAAACTTGGCCGATCCGTCAAAAAATTCACAGGTAACGAACACGTTTGCGAGTTATCCATTCTCTTCCATAGCACCAATCTTTCAACCTGCACCTTCACGATCGCAGATCGCATACAAAGGTGGACACAATTGTCAACGAGCAACTCCTGGATTTACGCTTTGAAGGAGGCAACTACCATTAGTGTCATTTGTGAGAAACGGTTCTCACAACACAACATTCAAGGAGTCGGCACTATCACTATTCCTTCTGGATGTTCCATCAAGGATGACAAGACAACCCTGGAAGCTAGTCACTATACCAACTCCGTAGACGCCGTAGTTATGTCAATTACAGACATAACTCCGGGTATACCCAATTCAATACAAAACAAAAACCACTGGTTACAGCCGGACTTCAACATCAGCCTTTCCAAGGACATTGCCCGAATCAAGGGAGAAATCAACATGCTGACACATCAGTCAACCCTGTCTCGTCAATCAATCACACATCATGATGTTCATCAATACGGAGTATCATACGCCGCCTTAGCTCTCATCGGCATCATATTGGGATGTTATGTAATACGACGTCTCATCTCCTCTCGAAGACAACAACAAGGCTATACAGAAGCAGCACCTCAACCACACAATCAAGCTGAATTAAACTTAACTGAGGAGTTTTCTGTAAACGTTTAACTTTTGAACTCCTCCGTATGTTAAGATTTTCTAAATTTCCCAAAAAAAAAAAAAAAAAACATAATTCATTAACTCTCAATCATTAATACATTCCACCATAAATTGTAACTCGAACTAAGCAAAAAGTATTCCATTATATCCTCCAAATGCAATCCATAAATTAAATTGTAACTCGAACTAAGCAAAAAGTATTCCATTATTTTCATAAACACAAAATTCTGACGAGCAGATTCCCAAGACGGGAAAATCTATCTATGCAAGCATTTTAAGCGTAATGCATTGTCATCTCAAGTGCACATTCGTTCGCGAAGACATTCCAAATCATCAAATTACGTGCAAACAATTGTCTATGAACGAACGAATGTTTTGGCTTGAGATGAGAATAATACACAATATGTATCTAGTCTAGTCATTTAGTCAAGTAAGCAAAATTTTGTTATAAAAGTAATTGTTTCGAATAAACGTTAGGTATTTTGCTGGAAAACGTGGACCAAGCCTTTTAATTTTTCCCGCAGTGAGGCTGCTGTGGGACGTTATTTTAGCAGAATGTCAAGATTGCTACAAACGGGATTGTATATTGATCTCTACAATTGGTGTTTTCACCTGTTGTCAGAAGAAATCTTTTGCAATTAGCGTTTGTGCAATTCCAAATTTTATCCGTTGCAGAATTACTGGGTAGAAGTTGGAGTTTGACTGGGTGATTCATCCGGTCAGCTAAACTTACAGCGTCGCCCATTGGAATTCGTGACAATTATACTTGATTTGGTGATCAACTAGATCAACCCGTAATTGGTGGATCACCAATTAGCAAATCCACATCCGAACACATACTATCACTAACAAAGTTGAGTGAATTGCGACTTCTAACGTATTTGTTGTTGTTGTACTCATCAAGGCCTAAATTCCTGATTTTTTTCAGATTCTTCGGATCACAGGTGTCCAATCCCAGGGGGGAGGGGTGTACACAAATTTTTCGTGTATTTCCCCTCCCTGTGCGCCCCTCGAAGCAAATTTTGCCAAACTGTTTTGAAAAGTTCTCATCAAGACCTTTCATTTGATACCCATATCGGCTACCTTCAATGAAATTTTTTTTTCGGGGGGTCACTCTCCTATATGGGGAGACCCCCCTTAAATACCTTATAAAATTTTTTTGTAGTTGAACTTTGAAGAGATCGCCACTTTACACCTACACACAAAATTTGATGTTTCTAGCTTAAGTAGGTTCTGAGAAAAACTCCTGTGACACACGGACGGACGGACGGACGGACAGAGTGACAGACTGGTCGCGAAACTAGTAGGGTTTTGTAAAATTATTTTACAAAACCCTAAAAATACAATTGTTCTGCAGCACTCAAACTGGCTACTCGCCTTAGCTTTTATTTCTGATCTGGCATAACTACCCTCAATACAATGTGATGGCTTTGAAATTCCTTATGTAGTTCCCAAAATCACCACTACATAAAGGAGCACTGGCGATTACACATTTGCAATTTATTTACTTGACAGAAAATCAAAGAATATGTGAACATTTTTGTGCCATGCGGTATGCGTGACTACCGGGAGCGCGCGCGCCAGTGCCCGTTCGTGCAGTGGTGATTTCGGGAATTTCATAAGGAATTTTGTAGCCGTCACATTGAATAGGAATAATGCACATCTTTATCCTTCAGTATCTCAAAAACTAAGGACGAACACGTGGAACAAGCACGCATTCTTACACCTAGCCCGATCGAGTGGCGAAACCAGGGAAATCGTGAAAAAAGGAACAAAACTGCAACCATTTGTACGGAAAAGCGAATACGACGGGCATTATACTCTTTTCAACTCTTTAAATTTCCAGGCGAATACGGAATATATTTCATCCTTATTTAAAAAGGACAGGATCTACTCATATTCCATTTAAACGGACATACAGGAGTAGTCTAGCTTTGGCAAGCATTCTAAAGCGGTGGAGAGAGTTCAACCGCCCAAAATCTGCTTGAGCAGTTTGCGAGGGACAGGAAAGCCGACTTCTTGCTGCTGAGTGAGCAACACCATAATAAAAGTCCTGCATTATGGTACTGTGATGAAACTGGTACTGCCGCTATCTGGGTTCGGAACAGTGACTTTCAAGCGGAGAGTTGTGGACGGGGGGATGGTTTCGTGTGGGTTCGGTGCTCAGGGATCACCTTCTTTAGTGTGTACCTAACGCCTAACGAGTCGATATCATCTTTTCAAGCCAAGCTTAATGCTCTGGAGGGCGCTGTCTCGAACGCGGAGGGCAAAGTGCTCGTTGGGGGCGCCAGCGGTGAAGTACCTGGGGCTACTGATCGACTCGAATATGAGTTTCTCTGAGCAAATCAGGGCAACGGCTGAGAAGGCTGCTTCGGGAATATCGGCCCTGAGTCGACTTATGGCCAACGTAGGGGGACCCAGCCCATCAAGAAGACGCCTCTTGATGAATGCTGTAGGGTCAGTGCTACTGTACGGAGCAGAGGTATGGGGCGACGTTCTCAGCAAGGAGGTATACCGAAAACGATTGGCACAGGTACAGAGACGAGGAGCACTGAGAATTGCATCTTCGTATCCAACAGTCTTCGACTCGGCGGTGAGAGTGATTGCAGGCGTGATACCTGTCGCTCTTCTTGCTAGAGAGCGCCGCGCTATTTACCTGCGTCGAAACGAGGATGCGAGGGAGATGGTTGTCCACGAGGAGAGACAACGCTCGCTCAACGATTGGCAGCAGTCTTGGGGGAATTGCACGAAGGGAAGGTGGACTGCGCGCCTCATCTCGGATGTGAGACCGTGGCTAAATCGAAGGCATGGTGAGACTGACTTCTATCTGACCCAGCTTTTGAGCGGGCACGGGTGTTTTCAGTCTTACCTGCACAAGATCGGTAAGTCATGATCTCCCGATTGTCGGTTTTGCCCAGGAGAGGAGGACAATGCCTGTCACACATTTTTTGCGTGTACAAAATGGGTCAGGCTGCGAAGGGAACTCTACGGGGAGACGGGAGAGCTCACCCCGGATAATATAGTTGCGGTGATGCTCGAATCGGTTGACAAATGGAACCAGGTGGCACATTATGCTCGGGCAGTCCTAAAAGATAAAAGGGACTCACAGCAGCCGGAGGTGCTGGGGCTGGGGATCGCTCTTCTGGCATTTCCTCTTCCCCTCTCCTCTCCCGCTAGGAGGGGGACTCACCAGCTTGAAGGCGCCCCACGGCGTAACAAAAAGAGACCTGGCCCGAAGTAATGTGCCAAACGGTTCCAGGCTAGGTTCTCAGATTGACAGGGGAGGTGTTTAGTGGGTAGTCCAAGGGTATCCTCCATGGGAGTCCCACACTGCCAGACTCGGCGGGCGTAAATGCTTTCACCTCCCTACCACAAAAAAAAAGCGGTGGAGAGAGGCAAACGTGTGATGATCACTTTTGCCACTCTCTATTGCTCTCTCTCCCCTTCCCTAGGTGGGTAGGTATGACACTACCAACCCAACGGCATGCAAGTTACCAACACGTTCCCGCAAAGTCAGCAGAACGCGTGCCAGGTAAAAATGCATCGAACAATTCGGGTTAATGGAAAACAATGCGGACGCTACATCAGCAGAAACATCGAATAAAAACTTAAATCGATATTAGAATAACTCTCAATTTCGCTAGAGTAAAAAACAGTAAGTGTTCGCGCAAGGATATTAGTTGATCAATAAGCCTGCGGAGTTTCCTCGGGTACGTGGGGGCGGAACTCCCCAAAGAATGCTAGCCTCCAAGAGAGCTCTTGTCGACCGGCATTCCCCCTGCGGGGGATCAATAAGCCTTAAATAGATCGTTAAATCAGTCCTTGAGACTGGGGAAGTGAGCCAAAAAAGTATCCTTCGGGTTTACAGGACAATAAAAAGTACCGAAAAGAAAATATAGCGCCTATCGCGAACAAGTGTAACAAAAATAGCAACAACGGTGTCCTTATGAAGGAAGGAGGCCCCCAAAGTAGTCGTGAGCAAAAGGACGTTAAGGAATTAACAGCCGCCCTAAGCATCGATCAAGTAGCCAACTAAAGTGGCAACGAACCACGATATCCTGAAAAAGCAACATACTACTGCGAAGGAACCCACTGAGTCACCAAAATGTATTTGAGCTTTGCAGCTATAATACTGTAAGTTCAGAATTTAAATTAAATTAATATTGTTTAAAGAAAATTTGAAAACAAGCAATTTAAAGTTAATTTCACAAGTTGTGAGCAAATTTAGAAAAGAAGTTCAAGCATTGAAAGAAAAGCAAATCAAACACAATCATAAATAAAATTTAAATACTTTTATTAGAAACGACCAAATTTTTAATTAATAGTATTAGTGCATTTTAAGCCAAAAAATTTTTTCAGCTAAGTGAAAAGAAATTATGAATTGTGTAAAGTGAAATTGGTTATCTTTTCAAATGAACGCGACAATTTTCTCGATCTGTTATAAGATAGGACGGTAGTGATCTCTCCATATACAGTGATATCCTCTGTCGTGAAATCTCATCTCATTGCTAACTTCATTATTGTCCTTTCCTTTCCGCGAAAATTATCGGCAATTCCTAGTGTGTAAAAGACCCCCCTTTTTGAGTGAGAACGCGCGAAAAATTTTCTGTCGTGAAAACAATGGCCAACCGAAATAACTTAATCAGGCCTCCACGCCTAAATTCCAACGAACTTCCATCCATAGCAGAAGACGCGGGTGCAGCAACAAATCCTCCACAAGGCATTAAACCCATGTAGACCTCGTCCGGTTAATAACCCAACTAGTTTCAGAAAGGCTCCAAATTCATGGAAGACAAATATTTGATTCCTTTATGAATCCTGCCTCCGATGGATCAAGACGTACCCATAAAGGTAGACGCTGGAAGAGACCTATTTGACATGGACAAAATTCCAGAACGATAACGCGTTTGGAGTACCAAATGACGACCCTTGTGCAAGGAAAAAGTTCTATACACGAACCCTATCATACTGTGTACCACCACTTGTCCCTTACTCTCAACAAAGTATCTTCTATGGATATGGGACATGAATCGATGAGAAATATGACAGTTC
>OZ017739.1:260107583-260150083 GCA_963969285.1 Odontomyia ornata
ACCTTTTCATTCAATTTATTCCTACATACCTACCTGAAGGTTCCCGAGGTGCGGCGATGCCAAATAACAGGTTTACATGGTTGTACATTTATTGATAAGACTAGAGATGGGGCTACCTACCAAGAAGGTCGTGAAGTTGTTACAATAGGCGAATAGACAGATATAATATATCAACATACACCACCAGAACAACTTATTGCGAATGTTGTCGTTAATTAAAACTGCAATTTAAGAATAAGAAACTTTTAGTATAATTATTACAAAAGAAAAGAGAACAAGAATTAACGATTTAGATTTACTTGATAATATTCAACAATTATTTTTATTATTGAATCACATTAAATTTTATGGTTTTCTTCCGTGATTACTATGAAAATGATGAACTGAAGAAAATATTAAAACTTGAATAGAATTATTATAAAAAACTTAAAAGTTAAATCAGAGAATAAAAAAACTATGTATTGCTAACCTTAACAACGACTTTCCTTTCCAGTGGTTCTTCTTTTCAGCGGGAAATGAAGTGCAAGGTAGGTATGCCGTCGCGAGGGTAGGGTTTGAGAAAATCCGCTGAGGTCGGTTTCGCGTCGCGCGCGGTACGCGGTACCTTAGTTGATTTTGGTTTTTCTTTAGCGTAGCTTTTTTCGGAATTACGTTAACGTAGTATATTTTTCGGTACCGCGTCGGAAATTCGGGAACGCGAAGTAAAGATTAGATCTTTGTCTTTTGACTGGTTATAGGAAGAAATACGGAGTAACGTAAAGTAGGTTTCCTCTCCGTATGGTTTTGATTTGTGACGCGTTTGAAAACGGGCATGTATAGGTGGCTGAATATTGTAAATGAGCGTAACCCATTCGGAGACCCGCGACCGAAATCCTCTCCGATCTAACTGGCCGACAAGCAGCCACCGCGTGAATGGGTTACGGTGCACGGATTGGTTGACCGGTTGGTACCTTCCTTTGGCACTACTCAGACTTAACGTCTAGAACCGATGAGAGGTCGGTTCCGCGTTCGCACGTAGACGTAAAAACATTACACCATACTATGACTGATGCTGGATGATGTCCTCGCTGTACCCTAGTGGCAACTTCTCGGGCTTCTCTGGAGCTGTGGGCATACACCTTATCATTTTGGCGGTTGAAATGTTCTTCCACCGTAAAAATTTTTTCATCGGTAAATAAAATTTCTCGATGTTTGTTGTTGCCGTACCGCCGAAGGAGCTCTTTCGATCTGGTGCTCCTAATTTGCTTCAACTGCTTAGTCAGCAAATGTCCCGTTGATCGTCGAAAGACACTCATCCCGAGGTCCGATTTTATGATGCGAGACATACTTCGGGTGGAGATGTTCATCTCTCGAGCCATGATTCGTTGTTTGCGAAGCGGATTTCGACGAATTCGCTTTGATGGCAGCAGAAGAACGTCGCTTTGATGGCAGCAGAAGAACGTACATCACGCGGACGTCCAGAACGAGGTCGATCTTCAATAGTCTGGATCTGGTTATATCTCTGGATCGCACGATACACGTTATTTTTAACGGGCACAACTTGAAAATTTCACTCGCGGATTTTCCTCACTTATGTAGTGCAATCACTGCAATTCGGTTTTCATTTACACCCCATTCCATCTTCACACGTTAACGAACAAACTTTAAATGACCATCAACAACATTATGACTGGTCGATATTGAAATGTCACTCATAAAATAAAGGTGTTGCCAATGTGAGAAATTATGTGACAGAACTTATGGCAGGACTATGTATATATATATATATATATATATATATATATATATATATATATATATATATGCATATATCTAAATATAAATGTATATATATATATATATATATATATATATATATATATATATATATATATCTATATATATATATATATATAGGCATATATCTAAATATAAATGTGTATATATATATATTTATATATATATATATATATATATATATATATATATATATATATATCTTCTTCTTCTTAGCACTACAGCCCCTCTCGAGCCTTCGCGTCCTGCAAACAGCGCCTCCAACTGTCTCGGTCCATTGACCGCGTCCTCTAATCAGACCAGCGTTACTGGGTTTCCCCACTGGCCTTCGGCCTTCAGGTCTCCCAACGAATACCTTTTTGGGTATCCGTTGTTCTTCCATACGATTCATGTGGCCAGCCTATTGCAGCTTCCGCAGTCTGACAATCGTTGAGACCTTCGGTTCGTCAAAAATTTCATACAGCTCATGGGTGTATCGAATTCACCATTGGTCCCCATCTAGCTTCGCTCCGATTATTCGCTAAAGGACCCGTCTTTCAAAGGCGTTCAATATATTTGCGGATGCTTGCGCTAGGGTCCATATTTCACACCTATAGCATAACACCGGTCTTATCACAGATTTGTATACTTGGAGTTTTGTTTTCCTGTGTATGCAGCTGGTTTTCAAGATCGTCAAAGCTGGATAAAAAAATTTATTTGCGAGCTGTATTCCTCGGTGTATTTCGTCTCTTTCATTACGCGTTTTCGTTATTTTAGCGCCTAAATACACAAATTCGCTAACTAAATATGTATATACACATAACATACACATATATATATATATATATATATATATATATATATATATATATATATATATATATATATAATATACACATAAATATATATGTATATAAATATATATAATGTATAGTCCAAAAGTATTGCGCCTTTTTTGTCACTAGATGGTGTTTGTTGTCATATATCGGACAATACTAATCAGATTGAGTCAAACCGACATGCGTTTGAAAGGTAACATTCCAGTCTACAATTTTAATATGGGCAGTTTTGTTTTTCGTCATTCGTGACAACAATACAATATCACTACGATCAAGGTGAGAATGCATCGCAGACTCGTGAAAAAATTGGTGGTGTCTACGGTCAAGATACTTTGTCAAAAGCCACAGCCAAGAGATGGTTCGCTCGCTTTCGTTCAGAAAATTTTAATGTCAAAGATGCTGAAGTAGTCAATGACGTACCAATATTAAATATATATTGGATATTTTACAAAGTATTGAGCTTTTTTTCTCATTTTTCGGTTGAATATTTCTTTTATTTAAAATGGATTTTATTTTTTTAATTATTATCTATGACCTTTTGCCATTTTTTGGGTAGAGCCATTATTCCATCTGTGTAGAAGTTCTGTGGTTTATCGGTGAAAAACTTGGTCAAGCGATTTTCACAGTCCCTTTTTGAAGTGAATTTCTTTTCATTAAGGAAGTTTTGCAGAGACCGAAACAAATGGTAGTCTGATGATGCAAGCTCTGCACTATACGGTGGATGAAACAAAACTTCCCAGCCAAGCTCTGTCAATTTTTGCCGGGTCATCAAAGATGTGTGTGGTCTGGCATTGTCATGATGGAACACAACGCCCTTTCTGTTAATCAATTCTGGCCGGTTCTTTTCAATTGCTTGTTGCAATCTAGTTAATTACTGACAGTGCAGAGCCGAATTGAGTGTTTGGCCAGGTTATAGCACATTATGATAAACAATTCCCTTCCAATCCCACCATACAAACAGCATAACCTTATTTGGTGTCAATCCTGGCTTTGAAGTCGTTTGTGATGATTCACCTTTTTTTGACCACGGTCATTTTCGAACGACATTCTCGTATCTTACCCATTGTTTATCGCCCGTAATGATTTGCTTAAAAAATTGCTCGATTTCGTTGCGTTTTATTAGCATTTCGCAAATGGAAAGTCGGTCGATCAAACTTTTTTATGTTAATTCATGTGGCACCCAAACGTCGAGCTTCTTTGTGTATCCAGCCTTACGCAAATGCTTTAAAACTGTTTTGTGATGGATATTCAGTTCCTTAGTAATGTCATGGCTGCTTATGTGTCGATCTTCTTTAATTTTTTGAACGAAAGCAAGCGAACCATCTCTTGGCTGTGGCTTTTGATAAAGTATCTTGACCGTAGACACCACAAATTTTTTCACGAGCCTGCGATGCATTCTCACCTTGATCGTAGTGATTTTTTCAGAAATTTCACTGATTTTTAAATGAATACAACTTTGGACACGAATGTCCATATGAAAATTATCAGTTTGACTCGATCTGATTAGTTCTGCCCGATATATAACAACGAACACCATTTAGTGACAAAAAAGGCTCAATGCTTTTTAGAATATCCAATATATATATATATATATATATATATATATATATATATACGAGTACGAGTGTATATATACATATATATATATATATATATATATATATATATATATATATATATATATATATATGACAACGAACACCATTTAGTGACAAAAAAGGCTCAATGCTTTTTAGAATATCCAATATATATATATATATATATATATATATATATATATATATATATATATATATATATATATATATATATATATATATGTTATATATATATATATATATATATATATATATATATATATATATATATATATACGAGTGTATATATATATATATATATATATATATATATATATATATATATATATATATATATATATATATATGATATATATATATATAATATGCATATTATATATATATATATATATATATATATATATATATATATATATATGATATATATATATATAATATGCATATTATATATATATATATATATATATATATATATATATATATATATATATATATATATATATATATATATATATATATAGTTTTCCAATAAGAGGTATTTTGCTATTAAAAGAAAAATGCCACTTTTTAATATAAATGATCGGATGTTTATTTCATTATGAAGAAGAAGGTATGCCGTCAATTGTGGAAAATAATATCAGGCAAATGATCACCACGACCACGCTTACAGGACCATATGCTATTCAAGAAATTTTCCATAACAAAATCCAATAAGATTTGTTATTTTGATATTAAAAGAAAAATGCCATTTTTTAATATGAATGATCGTTCTTTGTATGAAGAAAAATTCGAATACTATTAGAGAAACAATTTGTTGTGTAAAGCTAAAATTAAGTATTTAAGACTTAAGATCAATGTTAATTATCCATTAAAGTTATCGTTACAAAGTAAAGAACACGTAATTCTTATTCCACGAGGTAAAATTTTTTTGGTGACCCCTAATATATCTTCTATTTTGTAGGGAGCTAGGATCATGGAGAAGCTGTTGTTAGAACAATCTACTGCTGGGAAGAGCCTGGAAAGAATGCTTGTAAATTTTTACAAGGATTCTAAGTCAAGAAAAACAGTGCGATACTTTGAAAATCGCATAACGAAGCTGACAGTGGAGTCGAATCAATTTTCTAAACGAGATGCTGAGCTGCAAGGTTTTCGACAGAAGCAACCGGACCACTAATACTTCGAAGAAGACTACTTTGGGCAGGTGCGAGAGATCTACGAGGAACTCAAAGGTGAATTCGAAGATGGTCTCAGCGAGCTCAAGGCTATCGATGGTTCAGGTGTGGGACAAAGCTCAACTTCACTGGCACAACCTGAGACTAAGGGAGAACAGCAGGATGTAAATAAAAGGCTCATGGGTCAAGAGTCTTTGAAGTCATCATTGAACAGAGTCATGGCCACTGTTACAAGGGAACTGGAAGAATGCCTGTCACAATCCTATGTGTTTTACCAACAGCATATCAGCAGCATGCGAAATTACTGGAAATCAATAGCAATGATCTTCTGCCACACTCAAACGAGGTAGTCAGCCTGTTGATTCAATATCTTCATGAGAAACATCTTCATGCAGGTCCTCAAGCATTACTTGAAATTGCGCGACAAGAATTTTGGCCTATACGTGGGAAAACTTAGCGCAAAGTGTTGTACCGAAGTGTATGAGATGCTGCAAGGCAAAACCAAAGCTATACGCACAGATCATGGGAGACTGTACATCTGGAATTGGTTTCAGATCGGACAAAAGATGCTTTTCTGGGCGCTTTAAAGCGATTCCATGCACGTAGAGGTCGTCCCCGCAAGATCGTCTGTGATAACGCCACTAATTTCGTAGGAGCAAAAAATGAAATGATGGAGATACGGAAGCTATTTTCAAATAAACCAATCCAGAACGAGATACAAACTTACTGTGCAGATGAAAGAATCGAATGGTGCTTTATTTCTCCAAGATCTCCTCATTTCGGAGGATTGTGGGAGGCTGCCGTAAAGTCCGCGAAATACCACATTAAAAGAGTTGTAGCCGGTGCTTCACTAACGTATGAAGAACTCCACACAACCGTTACTGAAATCGAAGCCATTCTCAACTCGCGTCCATTGACTCCTCTATCAAGTAATCCGAACGACCTGCAAGCTCTAACGCCAGGTCATTTTTGATTGGAGAACCGCTCAGCACATTACCTAATCCAGAATACTTAGAAAGCAATATTAAATTATTACAACGATGGAAACTCGTTCAGGCCTGTCAAATAGATTTCTGGAAAGGGTGGTCAAGAGTATCTTCAGGAGCTTCAAAACAGAGGTAAATGGAAAACAGGGAAAACGCAAATACCCCTAGGAACATTAGTTCTATTGAAGGAAGCTATACGAGGGATCAGACGTAGTCACTAGAGTAGTTGACGAGAAAACCGAGCAGGGCACACTTAAGAGAGCTGTTCATAACTTATGCCCTCTTCCAATTGATTCGACGAGTGAAGACTTACAGCACAATGTAGAGTCCAATGTCAACACACCAGACTATACGACCACGAAACTGTAATGTGACGCCTACGCCCAGGAATCGAAGTGATTCCGATCCCGAACCCTTGTAACCTGCCAGATGGATATGTCCTCGAAGTGCCAGCGGACTTCATCTGTTGTGCGGATATCGTTATGCAGAAAATATTTTTTTTTCTGTCCAAATATTTAGATCCGTGGATATAAATATTCGAAATATAGAATTAATCCAACCCCGGCACATTTCGAGGCATAGCCATCTGGAAATGCCCCTCCACCGTGGCCCTCGAGAAAACTATGCCACTGGCGACAACTGGAGAGGTACATTGCCGCATATGACGTGCCATTCCACACACAGTTGTTTTGTCCGATGTGACAACGGGATGATTTTGGCAGCCACATGTAGGCGCTAAACGTCATCGTAAAGTTCTTCGTGATAATATCCAAGGTATTACAAAACCAGCTATACGTCGTTTGGCGCGACGTGGTGGAGTGCAACGTATTTCCGGTTTAATCTATGAAGAAACGCGTGGTGTGCTTAAAGAGTTTTTGGAAAACGTTATTCGTGAGGCAGTGACATTCACCGGAGCATTGCCTCAGGCTGGAGCATGAAGCTCTGTCAAGGTCGGAAAGGAGATCAACAGGCAAATTAGGAAAGAGGTTAGTTTAGTTAATAAAGGATTAGAAAGGTTAGCAATATTTTGTCTGGTCTGCAGCGGAAGGCAGTGTGAACTGTATCGGAACCAGTAGGCGTGGATTTGACGAGCAGCTTGGATTCAGTCGATAGGTTATCTCACTCAAGAAAAAGCCAAAGTGGATCGGCATGGAACGGAGTTGACGACATGCAATTGTTCACAGAACTTGACGCCAAAAGTGGGGACTTAATCCGCGAGTGGAATAGTGTCCTGCGAATTCATCGCTCAAGCAAAGACAGTATTAGTTCACAATCACCCGCACGTGCAACTCGCCTGCTCAACAGGTCCCGCGTGCAACAGAGCACGCTCAGCAATACCGGTTCAGATAGTCCTAGATCAATAGATAGTCTTCCCCACAAACATCTCCGTTCATCGCTGACGGGCAAGGATATAGTCAGCTCGTCATACGATCTCCTGTTTATAGACAAATCTTTTAGGAATGCAATGATTCAAGATGTCCAAAATTTAAGGAAACAGTTGACACGTCTCCGAAGGATTTTACAAGATTCTGAAACTCTCAACCCATTCGAGCAGAGTAATGGGAAATTATTCGCATCTTGTGAATTGGACAGTAGTGGTCAATTGCCCGCTGATGATAAGGACACAAGTAGTCTGGCTTCGTCAATAGCCGATGATCCTAGACAGGAGTTAGCCGATCTACGAAGACAGGTTGTTTACCTTCAGGTATTTGCACGTCGTTTATTTTATTGTTTATTTTATTCAGAAATAAGTTACTGAATGAAACTAAAACGAACCATTATTCCTCCAATACCGTATTTCCGAAAATAATGCATATCGTAAACAACATTCTTTAGTACATTTACCAATAATAGCAAGTGGTAATTAATTCGATTTGAATCGTACAATTTACGTTTGATTCCATGTTTGGTTTACTTAAGTCTACAAAAAAACCCAGCCATGCCGTACTAAAGATGATTTTGTTCTGATAGAAAACTCGCATCTGGCATAAATAAACAAACTGTTGAAGCTATGAAGAAAAATTAATTAGTAAAAATAGATAAGAAAACGCAAACAAACGACTTGGGTAATTTTACACTTTTCTATTTCTATATTCCACCGCTTGTCCATAGTAATGAGTACAGTAAATGATGATAATACAAAATAACTCTTAGCGTAATAACTTTTGTAAGAAAATGCGTTAGCTAAATCGGACGTTAGTTGAACGACATGAATGATGCGGTCCTGATTTCTATCTAGAACATATGATAAATTTTTTTTATAGTTTTCACGTCATTCCTACTTTTAAATCTTTGTTTACGTTGAACAGTGTGCTTTATGTCGTTAAAAATATTGCAAGAAATGGAGGGATTGCTTTTTGTCGCAGAGAATGGAAAATCGAATTTTTTTTGTCTCTCAACCCCCAATTATTCCTGATTAGTTCAATCGTTTCCAGTAACATTCCCATTAACTTCAAGCAGCGACTGATTGTGAATCAAATCCTCAATTTTAAAACACTATTTCAATAAAAAAAAAGACATTTCAAAGGCATTAAACATTAAAGTAACTGATAAACAATAATAATAAACTGGCTTGTAAATATTTTGTACTCACCAAATGATTGTTAAAGATCACGCTCACATATTGTTACACCGCTCCGTATTTATATATATAATATTCAAAGTTAAACGCCATACAAGGGGAATAAAAAAATGGTAAAAGAAGTGGAAAATTCCAGATAAAAAGCAATAAAACAAAAAAAAAAAAAAAACAATGAATCGATTCTCCGTTTTTTTTTTATACAAAATCACTTGCATCGTTTCCTGATTTGTTATTAATTATTGTATACGTGGATAAGCCATCTTTGCTGCTTCCATTTCGCTTTTTGAATTTGACGCACGATTAGATTCGTCACTAATGCGTACTTGAACCACTTAGAAATATTTAATTTACGAAATTGTTGAGAAAACAAAATTTAAATTATTTAAAACCAAACAAGGACAATAAATATTAAATCCACCTAGAAAAATTAAAAATAAATGTTTAATTTGGCGGTTTATTGTAAAACGAAAAATTTGTTTGTGATCGCAAATTTATATCCAAAAATAATAAAAGGTGAAACATAAATTAAGAAACAAATTGTTAGCGGTTTACCTTATTATGTAATTGTCTTCAAAAATAATTATTATAACTATTATCATTATTAGTAATAAATTATCGCTCGATTCTTGCAAAAAACCCTTTAAATACGTATTAAGGAAATTATACTTTATGTTCCGTTTCTTGAAGTAAATAAAAAAAAATCCAATGAATTGCTAATTTAACTAACGACTTTCCTTTTCAGTAACTCGTTCTATTTCAGGGGGAACGGAGAGTGTATGGTAGGTATGTCGTCGCGAGGTTAGGGTTTCGCCAAATCCGCTGAAGTCGGTTTCGCGTCGCGCGCGGTACGCGGTACCTTTGTTTGTTTCGCCATTTCTTTAGAGTAGTTTTCTTCGGTTTAAGTTCGAGTAGTATATTTTTCGGTACCGCGTCGGTGAATCGGTAACGCGCCTATGGGATTTTGTAGCGTTTTTGATTTGAGATCTGTGGATAGATCACATCCAGAACTAACGTAATGTAGGTTTCTCGTTCTGGATGAGCAATTGTTGACGCGTTTGAAAAACGGGCAAGTTCAGGTGACTGAAATATTGTGATTGAGCGTAATCCATTCGGAGACCCGCGACCGAAATCCTCTCCGAACTAGCTGGCCGACAAGCAGTCACCGCGTGAATGGATTACGGTGCACGGATTGGTTGACCTGTTGGTACCATCCGTTGGCACTACTCAGACTTAACGTCTAGAACCGATGAGAGGTCGGTTCCGCGTTCGAGCTGAAGGTAGAAAAATCATTACAAAACTACTAAGTCCAGCAGAGTCCAAAACTTCGAAATTGGACAAGAATCCATCACTACCTGATTGCGCATCAACCCTTATAGTCAGCCAGAATTATGGAAGTGCTCCCCCTAGTGAAGCTCCCTAATAAGCTAAAAAAAATTAACAAGCGTGTCATTCATCCAATAAACTTTAACTAGTTAACTAGTCCTGCATTACACTACCACTGAAGCGACTTGAAGAAAACCCAGGAATGCAAATATCCAAACCCGCCATCTAAGCAACTACAGGCTAAAAGATCACAGGCACCACCAATCATACGGACGGCAAAACTAGCAAAGCTAGCACTGGCACTCCTTGTACTAATTTTACCCAACATTGAGGCAGATACTCCAACAATTTAAAACAACTTTCTGATAAAGCCCTTCACAAAGGAAATACCAATATATTTTGAAGATAAAGGCAAAATTTCCTTGGTAATGGATAATTGGAACATAATTGCATACTACAATATGACAGAATATTGGAAAGATATGCATAATCTACGAAACAATCACAAAAAGCTGAAAGAAATCTGCCAAGTGACTGAACCCGATAAGCAAGGACGCTGCGATCTCCTTTTGACACAGTTCCAATCTCCTATATATATATATATATATATATATATATATATATATATATATATATACATATATATATATATAATATATATATATATATATATATATATATATATATATATATATATATATATATATATATATATATATTGTTACATGTACAAATAATTCTGCGAGCTACTGTCGCAATTGTTGTCACAACCATTAAGAACATCAACAAAATGAATTTACTCGAAACCACGAGAACCCACCAAGCATGATCAACATCTGAAAGTGAGTCACTGCTCCATTCATTACGCTGCTGGAATGTTCCCGCTAATTCACCAATGCACGAGAACTGAGTTGAATGATTAGAGACCCTATATAAAGGCGAGCTGAATGAATGGGGGGGATCATTCATTACAACCGCGATAGAAAACTGCGATACACGAAGTACAGGCGATATTGATTGTTTGAGTGTGAAGTGATTTTAGTAGACAATTGCGATAGAAATTTAATTGACAAGTGAAAGTTAGATTCTAATTAAAATTGTGAAATAGTTAAATGAGTGATTGTGCATTTTTTTATTAAATAAATAAACTCTTTTAATTTAATTTAAAAGACATTGCGTTTTCACTTCCCCGGAACATTAAAATTATTGGCCGCAAACCATAACACGCGACATTGGTGTCAAGAAGTGAGAAAGAACATTTTGGAAGTGAAAACGTTTAAACATTTTTAAAGTGCACAATAGTGTAAATTAACGTGGAAACTGGTGGAAAAATAGCCGAAACAATATAAATGCCAGGAAACTTACACCTAAAAATTAATCAACTGAGCATATCGGAGCTCAAAGAGGAGTTCGAACAGCGAAATCTGGCCACGCAAGGTACAAAGGCCATACTGATTGCACTCTTGCGTGACGCGATCGAGTCGGAAGGCGGAAATCTGGATTCGGGTGAGCTCTCAGATGCGGAAAAAGGCGCAGAAGGTGGAGAAGTGGAAACAACAAAATCAAAGGAGCCAGAAAATGCGCTAATGCAAATGTTAATGCTGATGTCATCCAGTCTAACTGCGAAGCTAGATGAACAATCAGCGAAGCTAAATGAACAATCAGCGAAGCTAAATGAACAATCAGCGCAGCTAAATGAACAGACATCCAGTTTAGCTGTGAAGCTAAATGAACAATCAGCGAAGCTTAATGAACAATCAGCGAAGCTGGATCAACAAGCGATCGAAATCAAGGCAGACATCACACAGAAGCTGGAGAAACAGTCAACCGAAATAAAAGCGGAGTTCGGTCATCTGAACAAACAAATTAAAGGCGTCGAGGAAAAGGTTGACCAGGTCGAGGAAAAGGTCAGCCAGGTCGAAGAGAGAATGAACCATGAGATGGAAAAAGTGAAAAAAGAATTGGAAGCAGCGAAGGCAGTAGTAACGACTTCACCAGCCCCGCTTAAACCGCAGCGCAAAGCACATCCAGAAATGTGCAAGCACCAATATTCGATGGGCAAACGGTCTGGAGTATTTACAAGACCCAGTTTGAAGCTGCCGCAAGGGCAAATCACTGGAATGAGCAGGAACGAGCAACTGCATTAATTCTTGCTCTAAGAGACCCAGCTGCCGAGCTTTTGCAGACGATCCCCGTTGAATTGCACTCAAACCCGAATGCTATAATGAATACGCTCGACATGCGTTATGGAGACGATCATTTGAAGCAGATTTATTGGTCACAGCTATGGCATCGGGTGCAGAAGTCTGGTGAAACCCTACAGCAGCTAGCCCAAGACATTGAGCGACTAGCACTTTTGGCTTACCCAGCCTACAACCCAGAACATCGAGATGATGCAGCGACAGAAGCATTCATCAGCGCACTAAAGGACCCGGAATTGCAACAAGCCGTGCGTTTAGCTCAAAAGCAAACGGTTAAGGACGCATTGGCTTACAGTCTGAACTTTGAGGCAGCGAAAAATGTGACTCGTACCACTGCCCGGGTTCGTGAGGTAGTGACAGACGAGTGCAGGTGTGAGCACGTGGAAATTGAGCGAGACCCGCATGTAAATGGTGCGCCTAGATGCTGGAATCGCGGAGCGAAGGGGCACCTGCAAAGAGACTGCAAGAAGCGAAGAAAACCGAGCTATTGTCCAGGGTGTGCAGCTAGGAGGAGATCCAGACCGAGTCAGGAATGGAAGCCCTTCAAACAGAGGGGTCGGGAAACATGTAAGAGCCAACTTCGTGGGGCAGAGGTTGGCTAGGAGGATCGACGTCCCCAGCACCACCATCACCGTGTCAAGACTACATAGTGGAGAAGCGGACTTATGCCTTCCGGGTCAAGTTGACGAAGAACACTGCACCATAACAATCGACACTGGTGCAACCCGATCGATTATCCGACCAGACCTAGTTAGACAGCAACAACTTCACAAGGGCAGAATTTTCTCACTACGGACAGCTACGGGAGAAACTGCACCTGTTCATGGAGAGGTCAACCTCCAGATACAGTTGGGAGACCTTGTGTTCCGACATAATTTTCTGGTCGCGAACATTATGGATGACTGCATTCTCGGAATGGATTTTCTGCGACCACATGGAATCACGTTGGATTTGGGCAAACGTGTATTGAAATGGCAGAATGTCGTAGTATTGATGGAGGATCCCAGCGTCCAAATTCCCAAGATGAATGTAGTGGTATGTACTGACACTGATGTACCGAATTCTTCCGAAAGCATTGTATGGGCCAAGCTTGATGGTGATTCTGGAGACCACCGATCTTATCTGATAGAGCCAACGAAGACGTCCGCATTGCGCAGTTTGATTGTAGGACGAAGCCTTGTAAGATCTTTAAGGAATGGATATGTGCCGGTGAGAGTCCTTAACACCGCAGACTCAACCACGAGCATCAAAGCGGGAGAAGTCATCGGTAGCTGCAAGCTTGTTTCCACCATCACCTCTTTGGAAGCCACTCACGACCATCATTGGAAAAGGATGCAAGACACGGACAAAGCCCGGGAATCCACGTCTGCAATATTGAAGCAAACCAAATTGCCAGTGCAGCTATTCAAGCGAGCCTCTGATCTGGTCACTAAGTACAGTGACATCTTCTCAACAAGCCCGGATGACCAAGGCCGAACGAGTCTGGTAACTCACGTCATAGATACACAGGGAGCCAAGCCGATTCGACAAGCACCTAGACGTCTCCCTATAGCCAAACAAGGAGAAGTGAGCACGCTGATCTCGGACATGGGAAAACAAGGCGTTATTGAACCTTCTGTCAGTCTATGGGCCGCGCCTGTAGTTCTAGTAAAGAAAAAGGATGGTAGCACTCGTTTTTGTGTCGACTATAGGCAGCTCAACGACGTCACTAAGAAAGATAGTTACCCGCTCCCACGAATCGATGACATCATGGACACTTTAACCGACGCAAAATGGTTTTCTACACTCGATCTCAAGAGTGGCTACTAGCAGGTAGAAATCGACAAGAAGGACAGAGTGACGACCGCATTTTCAGTTGTGACCGGATTGTGGCAATTTGTGGTGATGCCATTTGGGCTTTGCAATGCTCCAGCCACTTTCGAACGCCTGATGGAATACGTGCTACGAGGCCTAACCTGGAATACCTGCTTGGTGTACCTAGATGACATCATTGTTATTGGCAGAACTTCGAAGAGCATGTGCGGAACTTAGAAGAGGTTTTCTCCCGATTGAGACTGGCGAATTTTAAACTTAGTCCCGAGAAGTGTACCCTTTTTGCAGCTGAAGTAAAATACCTGGGACACGTCGTATCAGCAAAAGTGGTCAAAACAGACCCTGAGAAAATTGAAGCCGTGAAAAGCTGGCCAACACCAAACAACAAGCGCCAACTACGAAGTTTTCTGGGTCTGGCAACCTACTATCCAAGATTCGTCAAAGACTTTGCCAAAATAGCTAAGTGTCTTCATCAGTTAACCGAGAAAAATCGTCCGTATGTCTGGAATGAACAATGCCAGGTAGCCTTTGAGACCTTGAAGGAGAAGCTGTGTGAATCACCCGTGCTGGCATATCCGAAACCCGGAAATATGTTTGTAGTTGACACCGATGCAAGCAACAGCGGTATTGGAGCTGTACTCTCCCAGCAGATCGATGGCGAAGAAAGAGTCCTCTCGTATTACAGTCGAGTTCTCTCAAAAAGTGAGAGGAACTACTGCGTGACCAGGAAGGAGCTATTGGCTATAATAGAGGCCACGGGGCAGTTTCACAAGTACCTATATGGCCAGAAATTTGTTCTTCGAACGGACCATGCATCACTGAGATGGCTGCTCAACTTCAAAAACCCCGAGGGACAAGTTGCGAGATGGATCGAAAGATTGCAGTCATACGACTACGAAATTGTTCATCGGAAGGGCGGAGTTCATGGAAATGCTGACGCCCTATCGCGCCGTTCATGTCCAGCTAACTGCAACCATTGCCGACGGATTGAGGAAAAGGAACCGCCCGTTGATCTGCGATTGACAACGGCCGAATTCGATGAAGGTTGGTCATCGGAGGAGATTCGAAACGCCTAGTTAGCCGATGAAGACATCGGACCATTGCTCGTATGGAAGGAGACTACTGGGCGACCGGAGTGGAAAGGCGTTTCAATGCATGGCGCAACCCTGAAAAGCTATTGCGCACAATGGAACTCCCTTCAGGTGGAGGGTGGCGTACTCAAGCGGAAATGGGAAACGGCGGATGGCAGCTCCTATAGGGTGCAAACTATACTACCCAAAAGCCGAATCCACGATGTGATTAAGGAAATGCATGAAGGATCCTCGGGAGGCCACCTTGGTGTTAACAAGACCTTAGCGAAATTGCGGGAAAGGTTCTACTGGCTCCACGCTCGAGAAGACGTAGAGGACTGGTGCCGCAGATGCACGATTTGCGCTTCCGTCAAAGGCCCAAAGCGACGACTGAGAGGACAAATGCAAACTTATAACGTGGGGGTACCGTTTGAAAGGATTGCTGTTGACATCGCAGGACCCTTTCCTGAATCCGAATGGGGAAATCGATACACGCTGGTTGTAGCCGATTACTTCAGCAAGTGACCCGAGGTCTACCTCATGCCCAACCAGGAAGCAACTACCGTAGCCGAGCAGCTAGTGTTAAATTGGGTCAGTAGGTACGGCGTACCTTGCGAATTACATTCGGATCAAGGCCGAAACTTTGAGTCACTAGTTTTTGGCGAAATGTGTGAACTACTGGGAATACGGAAAACGAGGACAACACCACTGCATCCCCAATCCGATGGAATGGTCGAACGTTTCAACGGCATGCTAAATAAACACCTGGCCAAGATGGTTGACGAGAACCAAAGGGACTGGTTCCCACACATTCCACTATTTTTGATGGCGTACAGAGCTGCCGAACATTCATCGACGGGCCAGCTGATATAAAGTTCGGAACATCTCTCGAGAAACCCCAAACCATCTCGGAGTACGCAAGTGAGCTAAGACAACGGTTGATCCAGATACATCGGACAGTGCGAAAACACCTCGAATCGGCTACTGACCGCATGAAGACCAGGTATGATCTCAAGGCTAATTCTACTGGCTTCCAGCAAGATGACTTGGTGTGGCTATATAACCCGCAACGGCGAAAGGGTAGGTCTCCAAAGTTGCAACATAATTGGGAGGGACCATACCCGGTTACAAAGCGAATCAACGACGTCGTATATCGCATACAGGAACACCGTAAGCCGAGAGCCAAAATGAAAATCGTGCATCTGGACCGTCTTGCCCCATATTACATCCAGGGAGACTTAACTACAACCAGTGACACATCTTTTCGGGGCGAAAAGAAATGAGGTGGGGGCAGTGTTACATGTACAAATTATTCTGCGAGCTACTGTCGCAATTGTTTTCACAACCATTAAGAACATCAACAAAATGAATTTACTCGAAATCACGAGAACCCAACAAGCATGATCAACATCTGAAAGTGAGTCACTGCTCCATTCATTACGCTGCTGGAATGTTCCCGCTAATTCACCAATGTACGAGAACTGAGTTGAATGATTAGAGACCCTATATAAAGGCGAGCTGAATCATTCATTACAACCGCGATAGAAAACTGCGATACGCGAAGTACAGGCGATATTGATTGTTTGAGTGTGAAGTGATTTTAGTAGACAAATGCGATAGAAATTTAATTGACAAATGAAAGTTAGATTCTAATTAAAATTGTGAAATAGTTAAATGAATGATTGTGCATTTTTCAGTAAATAAATAAACTCTTTTAATTTAATTTAAAAGACATTGCGTTTTCACTTCCCCGGAACATGAAAATTATTGGCCGCGAACCATACCAAATATATATATATATATATATATATATATATATATATATATATATATATATATATATATATATATATATAAATATATATATATATACAGTGAGCGTCAAAAGAAAGTAAACACCAACTTTTCATCTTTAAATTGTTACATTACAAAGCTATTATTGACTTGCGATAAATAGTAATATTAATGAGTTTACTACTAAACCATTTAGAGATTGATTACTATTAAACATGAAATCAAAACAAGTGGCAACATCGCACAAATCTCACCAAAATGGAAATGCATCAGATTTTACGCATCAAAAAAAGTAAACAGTGGTAACACTTACTTCGCTTCTTTAATATTTCGGGGAAGAACCTTAACTTTTGGTGACAAATTTGTGCTGTTTGCGTGCTCTACTTCACCAAAAGTCATTTTAAGTGCGTTTGTTAATATTAAAAATAAAGACGTAAAAGAAAATAGTTTCACTATGTGTTGAATCAAGACTTCTTTGCCTTGACTTTTCGGAACTTGGGCCTTATCCCAAGTTCCGTTACTCCAGTGCAATGTACTGGCGTAACTTTAATTGTAACTATTGGCCTTATGCCAATAACTAATACGCGTGTTTTTTTTATTTTGCACAAGTGCATAAACTTGTACAAAATATAATTGTGTTGAATCGGTTGGCCTTATGCCAATTACACCAACTTATACCAGTTCTTTACTAGGATACGAGTAATTCTAATTTGCACAAGTACGTAAACTTGTACAAAATAATTGCTGTTAGGTAGTATAAATGAAAACACACGCCTTGACTATTCGACTTCAAGTCAAGTTTATTTTGAATCTCAATCTTTTATATTAAAACTAAGTACATCGTAGAGTTGTAATTCCCACGCCAAGAAATGCAAACGCAACGAGATTCACCTATTCTAAAATAGGTAGATCACGTTGCATCCACATCTGAATCTTGTCTAGCGCACATCGACAAGACATGTCGAAGCGCGCTAGACAAAACAAGTGTCAATTACAGCTCCACGATGCACGTACAATTTATTGTCTTGAAACAAGAACTTTAAGAATTTTGATGTACAATGATAAACTTTAGGTGGTGATATCTATGAGAATCAACATATGGGAATTTTGTTTTTCTGTAATGTCGAATTGCTGACCAAGATATTTTTGATGTTGATTCTCATAGACATCACTTCACATTGTAGTTTGCTACATCCTCCCCCGCGTTGAACGGTCCGTTCAAACTTCTGCTTGGCTTACTGGTAGGCTGTGACGTCGAGGTCGAGGAACGGGTCTTCGAGTACGGGAGTGGCATAGAAGATGTTTGAATTTGTATGTGAGGAAAGCGGTGAGAGCAATGATTGAACCAAGGCTGATATATCCCACCGTGTAATGATGAACATCGTGCGTGTCGAGCTCGGTGGAATCGGAGAAATCCTGCGCCTGCAGTCGAGTTTTTAATGCGTCGATTTCAGCTGCATATGTCTGATAGTGGCTAGACGTTTTATTTGGAATTCCCAATAGCAACGAATCGCTATTTGTGCCGATGTGAGCATTTGTGTAGGACGTTCCAAAATTACGGAAATAAGTGCGGTGGCCTTGAATGGTTGCAGTGTCGGATTTGAGTACGCAGTCTGGCTCCATTTCAAGAATCCCTGATCCTGCCAAACTCATTGTGGACGTGTTTCCGTTACATACGACATGAAGTGTCGTCCGGGTTTTAAGAGCGAAAATCCATTTGTTGGAATGAGTTATCTGATCCCAAATCGACGGCATTTTGATTTCGGTTAAGGCGCATTCGGTAGAGGGTGGTATGTCCTTTAAAAGCATAATTTCACAGGTACTGATGTTGGCCACCTGATGGTATAATGGATGAGACTGTTTACATAAATGGGTCGTTGGTTCCATCCAGCTGCAAGACGTATATTCTTGTTCTTGAGGGCTTACAATTAAGTAATTAGAACTGGGAAGTATTGCCATAAGCCGGTTGTGTTGTAGTGTTGGAATTGGAAACAGCTTGAACAGATCAAATGTAGCTACGTTAATAAGTGGGACTTCCAATTCAAATATAACGAAGTCTTTCGTAATTTTTGCATCAATTGATGCCACCTTGAATAATTGCAGGTAGTTTTCACGTACTACAGGTAGACGCTGCGCCTCGGGTAAGTGTTCTTTTATGTTGGCTATTTCTTCGCTCAATTGCTGCTGCGATAGTAACAACGGATTAAAATTTCCGTGTTGTGTATCAGTGATTACGTTTATTATGAAGGCCTGGATTCTTTGTAGATTGAAGGTTATCAAAGTCATTTGAAATGACAGAGTCATGATCAGATTAGTGACCTTATCTTGGCTGGATTCACTGTTGGGACTCTTCCCTTCATTGGACAATCGGTCTAGTTCCGTCTCTATTGCCATGAACCTTTTCTGGATGGTTTGCTCACTCTTTCCAATTATATTTAATGTCGAATCGATGATGGATGTCTGATTTTTTAAAAGAGAAAACATTTTTTTCTGATTGCCCTTTACACTGTTGATTGTGTGCGACATTTGATTAGCGTACTCCTCGTCTAATACGCCAAACAAGGATTTGGCCACACTTCCCACTATATTGAATGCTCCTCTTTTTGATCTAGGCTTCAAAAAATTATTTATGTTTATAAGCTCACTTTGTATGTGGCTGAAATGGGTCATTAGCTGTACGCAACCAGTCTTGTAGTTTCCTCGATCGCAGGGTTGTTGCAGCAGCTCCGTCCCGTTTCGTAATATCGAGAACTCGGCCCAGTATGGCTGTAAGTCATAGTAGATCAACAATTTCCATTCGCTCGATGATAGATATGAATGGCCCAATGATTGGAAATGCAAACCTGGATTAGGACCAATAGATGTTGTTTTAATCTGTTCCGTGTTTACCATAGGAACAAGTAGGCAGGCCAACAACATTGATATAATTGATGCTCCTTTGATTCGTTTTTTGGGTTGATCCCTGGAGCTACCCGCTTCTATGTCGTCTTCTGAGACTGATCGTTTTCGAGGCTCAGTGAATTCTTCATCAGCGCATGTGACTTCCTCTATCGGGAGAGGGGCAAGCCTATTGATAGGTCTTTTGAATATGCCGGACGATGTTTTTACGTCAGCCACACGAACATAGCCGTCGTCGCCTCTATAAACCTTGATAATTTTGCCCAGTGGCCATTTCATTACAGGCGTGTTGTCTTCCTTGATAATAACGATTAAACCTGGTTGAACATTCTGACTGCTCTGCTTCCATTTCGAACGCTGTTGTAGTTGGTTCAAGTATTCGTCTGACCAGCGCCGCCAAAATTCTTGTTTAATATGGCGTACAAGTTTCCATCTGGTAAGCAATCCACCCTTCAGTGGTTCTGCTAGGGGATCTACAGTAGCGGTTAAAGGCTCTCCGATGAGGAAATGTCCCGGTGTGAGCGCGGTGAGATCGTTTGCATCTGTTGGTAGTGGTGTTAATGGTCTTGAGTTGAGAATGGCTTCGATTCCTACCACCAGTGTTTGTAATTCCTCGTAAGTTAAAGTTGCTGCTGATGTGCCTCTGAGCAACAAATATTTTGCCGATTTAACAGCGGCCTCCCACAGCCCACCAAAATGAGGTGCACGAGGCGGTATAAAGTGGAAGTCAATGTTCCGGTCATTACAAACAGCTGCAATTTTTTCTTGCGATTTAACGGAGTATAAGGATAAGGAGAGTTCTTTGAGCTGATGATGTGCTCCCACGAAGTTGGTTGCGTTGTCACAATACAGATTTTTGCAATGGCCTCGCCTGCCGATGAACCGTCTGAGGGAACCGAGGAAAGCTTCTGTGCTAAGATCACTCACCAGCTCTAAATGCACCGCCTTTGTGGCAAAACAACAAAATATGGCAATGTAGCCCTTTTGCGGTCGCGTTCCTCGCCCACGATAATGAATCATCATAGGGCCACAGAAATCGACGCCTGTATTGATGAAGGGCCTTGCAGGCTGCACACGTGTAGGTGGTAAATTTCCCATAAGTTGAGAAAGTAGCTGTGGGTTCGCTCTATTGCATCGTATGCATTGTCGCACAATAGATCGTGCTAACGTTTTTCCCTTTATTGGCCAGAAGCGTTGCCTTGTTGTCGCGAGTAATGCTTGTGGACCATGGTGGCAATTGTCCTGGTGAATATCAGCCATTAGTAACTTAGTCAGCGGATGTTTGTACGGTTGTAGCATTGGATGTTTTGCATCAAATGATAGGTTTGATGCCTCTAGTCTACCTCCAACACGCAGTATTCCCCTTTCGTCAAGAAAAGGTGTCAGGTCAACTATTGGGCTAATTTTGTTGAGCTCTCTCTAATGAAACAAGGCCTTTATTTCATCACGAAATTCATCTTGCTGCATACACTTTATAATGACCTCTAATGCTCTAGATAACTCGTGACTTGTGAGTGAATTGGACAAAGATGTATTCGACGTGAGTCTTTTCCGCATGCGTTCTGTGAATCTGAGCACATATGCGACAATCCGCTGTAATCTTTTGAAGGAGTTTCGATGATGAATATCGTCAACAAAATTGGATGCCTTGATAAATGCTGTCATCGATGCAAGTTTTGCCTTCGTTTCTAAGTTACATGACTGTCGCTTGGTATATTCTGGCGGCCATAGTGTCTGAGCTCCATGCAAAAAGGGTGGTCCATATAACCAAATGTTACATCTTGCCAATTCTGTGGGTGCAATACCACGAGAGAGAATGTCAGCGGGATTGTTTTTTGAGTCCACATGTCGCCACTGTTTTGTTACAGAAAATGATTGAATGCATGATACCCTATTAGCAACAAAGGTATTGAATGCTGAAGCAGTTGCGCTGATCCACCCTAAAACAATTTCAGAGTCAGTCCAGAAGTAATGCAGGATCTCCTCCATTTGTAGGGCAGCTTTGACTCTTTGGGCAAGCTCCGTACCCAATTTTGCGGCGCATAGCTCTAACCGTGGAATCGTTATTGGACGAATCGGAGCCAAACGTGATTTTGAGCACAGAAGTCGAACGATAATTCTCCCATCCATCAGGGTTGCTCGAGCGTAGACCGCAGCACCATATGCCTTTTCTGAGGCATCACAAAAGATATGTAACTGGAATTGTTTGGGTTTCTCTCTCGCAAAAACGTGGCGAGGAAACTGTACCTTTTCTAAAGCTTGCAAATTCCTTTGAAAGTTGAGCCACCTAGTATACATTCCTTCTGGCAAGGCCGCATCCCAATCCAGCTCTAAGCGCCAAATGTCCTGCAGGAAAACCTTGGCGGTGACGATGACCGGACCCATAATGCCTAGTGGATCAAACATTCTAGCGATGTCGGAAGATACTGTCCTCTTCGTTATTTTTGTATCCCTAGTGGTTATATTGATTCTTATTTGGAAATCATCAACCTTAGGAAGCCAAGTTAGGCCGAGCGTTTTAATGAAATCTTCTGCGTGACTGTTAAAATCCAACAGCACTTCTTTGTCATCAGGAGCAATATTTTGCAAAAGGCGAGGATGGCTGGCGCACCATTTGTGGAGCTTCATACCAGCGCCTTCTAATATTTTGATTAGATCATCTTGCGCTTGAATTGCATCTGCTAAGGTATCTGAGCCCGTCATGACGTCATCCACGTAAAAATCTCGTTTTAATACATTGGCACCAAGTGGGTAACGCTGCATTTGATCCTGAGCAAGCTTTTGCAGACATTTAGTTGCCAAATAAGGAGCACACGTCGTTCCATATGTAACGGTGTTTAGCTGGTAGTAACGTAGTGGCTGACTTGGTTCATTTCTCCAGACCAACAGTTGGTATTTACGGTCATCAGGATGCAGCACTATCTGCCGGTACATCTTTTGTATATCAGCTGTAAAAACATAGCGAGGTAGCCGGAAACGGAGCAAGATTGAAAACAAATCGTCTTGAATTGTTGGTCCAGTATGCAGTATGTCGTTCAAAGATATATTTGTAGTTGTCTTGCAGGAGGCATCGAAGACTACCCTGAGTTTAGTTGTGCTGCTTTCGGGTTTTAGGACACAATGGTGTGGGAGAAAATAACGTGAGCCTTCACACGATTGCAAGGTTACCTCTTCCATATGACCGAGCTTGATGTATTCATTTATGAACTCCTTATAGTGCCTCTGCAGCTCGGCATTCTTTTGAAGTCTCCGTTCTATTCCGAAGAATCTGCGAGTGGCAATATCCTTAGATTCGCCTAATTTTTCGGGATTGTCATTGAACGGCAGTCTCACCAGAAATCGGCCCTCGCGGGTTCTTTGTGTCGTCTGGCAGAAATGTGTTTCGCAAGATTTCTCCGCTGAAGTATGATGCGGTTTGTTGTCCGTCACTTCCTCTAGCTTCCAAAACCTTTCAATTGTGCTATTCAGCCTTTGATCTTCTGTAACAACTCCGCAAGTAACAGAAACGGTGTGATCAGTGTTGACCTTGCCGGCCACAATCCATCCAAGAAGTGTATTTTGCAATACTGGCAATTCGCTGCCTAACTTTATTTGGCCAATCGATAGCAAATCATAGAAGTGTTCAGCACTTAGAAGAAGGTCAATGCGTTCCGTATGATGGAATTTTGGATCAGCTAGCTTCAAATTTTTTGGTATTGGCCATTCCGATATGTTTAATTCCATCGATGGCTGAGGAGATATTATTTTGTCGAGTACATATGCCTCTAAGTGCGTAGTGTATGCATTTAATCGTGACTGCAATACAATATTTACCCTTTTCTGGGTCCTTTGAGTAGTACCTCCAACCTTTTCAATGCATGTGGCGTGAGACCGAGAAGATAAACCCAGCTTCCTTACAATGCGTTCAGTTATTAGATTGACTTGTGATCCGGGATCCAATATGGCTGGGCACTCCATGCTTTTTCCGTTGCTGCTTGTAAGCTTAACAATATCAGTACTTAGGAGTACATAACCGCTCGTCCTTTTGTTGTGGAGCGTAGTCAAAGATAATGACGATGTATCCTGACGTTGTTTGACTTCTGGTTTTGGATCACTGGAGGTCTTGGATACCTCCATTTTCTGCTTAGATTCGCTGTTCAAGTGCAACAGGCTGTTGTGTTTTCTTGAGCATTCTTTACATCCTCGCGATGTACAGGCAGCAGCTCGATGTCCTTCCTTGAAGCAGTTAACACATATTCCCTTGGTTTGGACTAATTTGAGCCTTCTTGATGGAGTAAGCTTCAAAAATTCTGGGCAGTAATAGATCGGATGGGTTTGATTGCAAACCAAGCATGACGATGTTGCCACTGCTGCAGCTATAGCCTTTGTGGTTTTCTTCCGAGCTTCCGCAATGCCTTTGGTCTTGTTGCCTAAAGCCTCCAGTGCTTGAAAACGCATTTCCAAGAATGACAAAAACCCTTTCATTGGTTGCAGACTGCGCGGATTCGTTAACGATTGCTCATACAAAGAATGAGTAGCAGAGTCCAGCTTCTTTATCAGGATGTGTAGAAGCATTGGATCCCATCCTTCAGTACTGATGTTCATATTTTCTAGACCTCTAATGCATTCTTGAGTCGTGTCATGTAGTGATCTTACGACTGCGGCTGATGGCTTATCGTTTGCACAAGATGGTTGGCCCAGGAGTTTGTTGATAAGAGCAGCAACCAATAATCTCCGATTATCGTATCTATCATTGAGCGTCTTCCAGGCTGACTCATAATTATCGTCGGACAATGCAAAATTCCTTAGAAGTTTTTCAGCCTCTCCTGTCAAGTTAGCTTTGAGGTACCACATCTTCTGGCAGTTTGACATCGTTTGATTGTGCACCATCTGTACGAAAAGGTCGTGGAATGGTCGCCATTGGAGATATTCGCCATCAAATTTAGGGAGCGTAATTTTTGGAAAGTTTACTCCAGGACTTGAAGATGCTAACGGGGCTGGTGCAGGTGTAGGTCTCAGCTCTTCGAATTTAATTTCGAGTCGAATCAACCAATCCTGAGTGATCTCTTCAAGTATTATGTGTTGGTTGAGATCGTAACCGAATATCACTGGGTCATCGGTGCGCTCTGATATTTCTTGATGATAGCCCTCTAGCTGTGTCCAATATTTGTTGATCAACTCCATTTTTAGCTTGTAAAAAGGGCGAGGTTGTTCAGCTACATCTAGCCGGGCGACCAATCGTTGTAATGAGTCAGCTAGTGCTTTATGCCTTCGAATAAGCTTCAGGACTTTTTCATCATCGGTTGGTGAGGGCTTATCAGTCATGTCAGACCTACTAGGCGTATCAGCGCGAGGCATCTCAGCTGGTTCCTTGTGGATGTCTTCAGCCGCATGCCTTAACGCCAGCAATTTTTCCTTGAAGTGCGCTTGAAAGTTCTGGAAATTGGTTTGTGTTGTGTCATAGAGCTCACTCAAAAAATATTCGTGAGTCATGGGCACATCCTTCAATGCTCGGATTTTGGAATCCGTTTCCTCGAAGATATCCCAGGATGCCTCAATTCTTCGAAGCCTCTCTTCAAAATACTCCGGCCTTTGTTTTCGGGCAGCGGGATCCTTCTTGTAGTTAGCAATCACTGCATCGATTTCGGCAGCTAAACGCGTCTGCTGCTCGGCTAAGCGATCCATGTTGCTCGAAAAATGCGGTGTTTCAAAAGCGATGGATTAAACCCTGCTACGATCCTATCACGTCGGGGTCACCAAATGTTGAATCAAGACTCCTTTGCCTTGACTTTTCGGAACTTGGGCCTTATGCCAAGTTCCGTTACTCCAGTGCAATGTACTGGCGTAACTTTAATTGTAACTATTGGCCTTATGCCAATAACTAATACGCGTGTTTTTTTTATTTTGCCCAAGTGCATAAACTTGTACAAAATATAATTGTGTTGAATCGGTTGGCCTTATGCCAATTACACCAACTTATACCAGTTCTTTACTAGGATACGAGTAATTCTAATTTGCACAAGTACGTAAACTTGTACAAAATAATTGCTGTTAGGTAGTATAAATGAAAACACACGCCTTGACTATTCGACTTCAAGTCAAGTTTATTTTGAATCTCAATCTTTTATATTAAAACTAAGTACATCGTAGAGTTGTAATTCCCACGCCAAGAAATGCAAACGCAACGAGATTCACCTATTCTAAAATAGGTAGATCACGTTGCGTCCACATCTGAATCTTGTCTAGCGCACATCGACAAGACATGTCGAAGCGCGCTAGGCAAAACAAGTGTCAATTACAGCTCCACGATGCACGTACAATTTATTGTCTTGAAACAAGAACTTTAAGAATTTTGATGTACAATGATGAACTTTAGGTGGTGATATCTATGAGAATCAACATATGGGAATTTTGTTTTTCTGTAATGTCGAATTGCTGACCAAGATATTTTTGATGTTGATTCTCATAGACATCACTTCACATTGTAGTTTGCTACACTATGGGAAAGCAAACATCGCCTGATACTCGGAAAATTATAATAGACTTAAAAGAAAAAAGTGAGTCCTAGCGTGAAATTGACGAAATCGTGGGCAGAAATCATCTCATTGAAGATTTACCAAAATCTGGACGCCAAAAGCGGCTTAGTGGTACTGGAGTTAGAGCTGTAGTAAGAGAAGTAAGGGCATATCCAACCTCAAGTGCAGTTAAATTGTCAGAAGACATAATGCAGGCATCAGGCAAACCAGTAAGTGCGAGTACAGTCAGGAGAGCGCTTCATACAAATGGCCTACATGGAAGAGTACCAAGGAAAATACATATCCAAGGCGAATCAGATCAAGCGTATGGACTTCGCTAAAAAATAATACAAAAACGAGGCTCCATCTTTTTGGGAGAACGTATTAAATACAGATGAGAGCCAATTCGAAATTTTCGGCGCGAAAAGGCCGCCAAAAATATGGCGTGCTAAGAGTGAAGCATTCAAAGAAAAGTGTGTTACCAACACGGTTAAGCATGGTGGCGGTTCAGTTATGGTATGGGGGGTGTACGGCGGCAACTGGTGCTGGTAATCTTGTTTTTATTGACTCCACAATGGACAAAATGGATTATTTAGCCATTTTGAGGGACAATGTTGCCCCTAGCGTCGAAAAATGAGGCTTGTCTGGAAATTGGATCTTTCAACAGGACAACGATCCAAAGCATACGTCCAAAATTGTGAAAGAGTGGCTACTGTACCGGACTCCTAAGACACTTGATCATCCGCCGCAGTCCCCAGATCTTAACCCGATCGAGCATCTTTAAAAGTCTGAGTTTTAACTCTTAATAATATAAATTTATGTTTTACTCTTTGGCTAATGGCCCGATGTCGGACGACGACGAGGATGATGAATGATGTTGGTGTTGAGGTTATTGATGATGTTCTTCTGGTTGATATTGATGCTGATGTTGACGGTTCCGTTGATTCGGTTGTTGGAGATGACGTTTCGACTCCTTCGTGTTTGCTTAGGTCCGCTCATGTATGTCAGCTCTTGAGAACCTAGGAGAACGGACTTCTCTGGTATGTTATATCATGAGAAGCTCGAAGAACGGCTCAAGCAAGTTTTACATTTTCTCGCGCCAATTGCTCGAGCCGCTGATGTGGGAAATCGGCCGGCAGGCGAAAATCTTTCGGGGGACGAGGACCTGCTTGCGCCGTGACGGATGTCCTGACGTTGGAGTGATCCATGGCGCCACAGTCACTCCCTCCCCAATGACCTTCGTGCCCGTCGAAGGGAGTGAAAATGTGACCTTCCTTCTAGTAGTAGTAGGTGGTGGCTGCTGTATCAGTGTGCCATTGGTCGGTTGAATTGCCTGTGATGGCGGTAAGGACGTTGACGTGGGCGACTGTGGTGAAGCTGACTGAGTCAGAGGTAACGGTGGCGTTGATGACTGGGCATCGGAATGCTCCGAGTACGCTGGCCTCAAGTGGTCGGTGGAAAGGGTCTTGGTGACGCCGTTTACGTCTATGAGGTAGGTGCGGTCGCTGACTCTCTCGATGACTCGGTGTGGTCCGGTGTACGGTTGGTCGAGTGGTTTTTTGACTGCGTCGATGCGGCGGAAAACGTATTCGCAGCTGGCCAGGTCTTTGAATAAGAAAGGATGATGTTCTCTGTGTTTTGCTGAGGGAATCGGTCGAATCGCATTAAATATGCGGCGTAGCTCATTGTTGAAACTCTGCGGGTCGCTGGCTGATGCTGTCTGAGGTGCGATGAACTCGCCAGGAATTCGTAGCGACGTGCCAAAAACCATTTCTGCTGGGGAGGCTTGCAGATCTTCCTTAAATGTGGTGCGTAGGCCCAACAAGGTAGCTGGAAGCGCTTGTTGCCAAGGTGTCTCGGGAGCGCATTTTAGTGCGGCCTTGAGAGTGCGGTGCATTCTTTCTACCATGCCATTGGCCTGTGGGTGATATGGCGTGGTGTGAACGTGGTTGACTCCCAGGATGCGGCCGAGTTGCTTTAGGAGGTCGGCTTCAAATTGGCGGCCCTGGTCTGACGTGATTTGCAGTGGCGTGCAAATATGGCGATCCAGTGGTCCAACAACGCTCTGGCGATGGTGCTGGCCTTGCTATCGCGCACCGGCATTGCCTGTGGCCAGCGCGTATAGCGATCAATAATGGTGAGGCAGCTCTCGTAGCCCTCACAGAGCGGAAGCTTGATGAGGTCAAAACGCCCGTCCGGCGTCTTGAAGCTACCCAACTCAGCGCGGTTGTGGCGGTGGACCTTTGAGCGTTGGCATGGTACAAACTGCTTTGCCCATCGGCACACATCCTTTCGCAAGCTTGGCCAGAAGAATTTGAGCGCAACGCGCTTTGCGGTGGCGCGACCGCTGGGGTGCGAGAGCTGATGAACGATGTCAAATGCTTGGCTTCGGAGCGCGACTGGCAAGTAGGGCTTGATGGTACCGTTGGATTCGACATAGTGTGCTGTGTAGCCTTCTAGAGCCAATTGGTGCAGCTTGAGGCCGGAGTTTGCCAGGAGGTGTGGCAACTGAGTGTCTGTCGTCTGGGCTTCACTGATTGCTCGGGCAGAAAATGCGGTGGGCACTCACTGTCTCTACTCGTGAAAGCGCGTCAGCAACGACGTTGTCTTCGCCTCGGGTGTACTCCAGTCGTGTGTCGAACTGGCTGATGAAATCTAGCTGTCTGCTTTGGCGGGGTGAAGCTTCGTCCGGGCGCTGTGTCAGCGCGAAGGTTAGTGGACGATGATCGGTGTGGACGACATAGTGCCTCCCTTCCAGCATGCGTTGGAAAAATTTTATGGCGGCGAAGATAGCCAGAAGCTCGCGGTCGTAGGTGGAGTAACGCTGTTCTGTCTCGGAAAGTTTCCTCGAGAAAAAACCGAGCGGTACCCAAGTATTGTCATCGCGTTGCTGGTCTAAGGCTGGGTCAATGGCGGGGTTGGATGCGTCGGTGCGTAGTGCCAACGGATGTGAGGGCGAAAGGAAAGCTGACGTGGCTGCCTGAGCGATTCCTTGTTTGCAGCGTAGAAAGGCAGCTTCAGCATCAGGTGACCAAGTGAGTGGTGCTCTCTTAGTTGTAGAACCTTTTAGCAGTTCCGAGAGTGGTGCTTGGTACTCGGCAGCGTGTGGCATGCAGCGGCGATAAAAATTCAGCATCCCGAGAAAACGCCTCAGCTGGGATGAATCGGACGGTCTGGGAAACGATACGATGACTTCAGTCTTGGGGGCTGGTGGTCGAAATCCTTCTTCGCAGATATGGTATCCGGCAAATGTGACCTCGGACATGCCGATCTGGCATTTTTCCCAGTTGACTTGGAGCTAAGCAGCTTGCAGCATAGAGAGGAGCTGCTCAAGGTGTCGTTAGTGGTGGTCGTGGCTGGCTGAAAAAACTAATATATCATCTTGGTAGACGCGGACGAAGTCGAGCTTCCTCAACAGATGGTTGAGTGTCCGCTGCATTGTTTGGGCCGCGTTGCGTAGGTCGAGAGGCATCCCTACGAATTCAAAGAGGCCGAAGGGCGTGGTGACGGCCGTTTTGCAGATATCCTCCGGCGCAACCGGGATTTGATAAAATGCCCGCTGGAGGTCGACGACCGAGAAAACCGAACCCTTTGCCTCCTGGATCAGATTCTCGATGAAAGGCAACGGGTAACGATCTGGTCGGGTGTGGGCGTTGAGTTACCGGTAGTCCCCAGTAGCTCTCCAACGGCCTCCGTCCTTGGGAACCATGTGCAGGGGGCTAGCCCATTGGCTCAATGAAGGTCGTTCCGAAAGAAGACCGAATTCGGCTTTCGCTGCGATCAGGCGTTCTCCGGCGAGGCGGCGCGGTCGTGCGAAGACAGGTGGGCCATGTGTCAATATTTGATGATGCACGGGTAGATCAGCGATCGAAGTGCACTCGCCGGGTTGGATGGGCATGTTTTGGTGTTTGGCGATGAGCTCCTTGTACGGGTCTCCAATGGTGCGCACCAAGATAGGGGCTTTGGCCATGGCACCTGCGCTTATGCTATGCACAGCTGGAGCAGGGCCAAGGACGCAGGCCGTTGAAAGGTTGGTGCGAACGTCCAAGAGGCGGCGGTTTCGAAGGTCGATGATCAGGCCATGATGATTTAGCGCATCGGCTCCTAGGATGGCTGTCTGAACGTCTGCAATGACGAAAGGCCACTGCAATGGGCGGCGTAACCCAAAGTCCAGTGTGAGTTGCTTGGTGCCGAAGGTGTTGATAGGCGTACCATTGGCTGCCTGTACCACGAGGCTCAGTTTCTTAAGAGGTCCGGCAACGAGGCACCTCGGAATGATGGACAAAGCAGAGCCGGAGTCTACTAGGAACTGAGTCTTCGTGCTACGGTCGGATATATAGAGACGTTTCTCCGAGATATTGCCGGTGGTGTCCGCCAGGTACAGCGCCGGCGAAATTAGTTTTCCGAGCGTCTTACGGTGGTGTCTTGTACTGGAAAGTTGCAGGGCTGCCTGCAGCGGATAGCTAAGGCTGCATGCTTGCTGTGGTACCAGCAATATCCCGTGCGTGGGTCTGGACCTGGAGTGGCAGAGCGTGGCCTTCCTTGACGGCCGTCTCGTAACGAGGAGCGCCCGCGCTGTATATTGGCATTGACGAATGGTTGCTGAAGAGCATCACGGATCAAACTTTCCAACTGGGTAAACGCTAAGTGCAGGGCGGCTAACTCGACGGCGACCTGGTCCATGGAACTACGCGTTGAGGAGGGGCCAGATGAGCATGTGGTTAGGTCCATGGTTGTGGCCATTACGGCCGGGCCCATGTCGTGTGCCTCATCTGCGACCGCGGCGAGCTCCTCCAGCGTCTGATTCCTAATAAGCAGCAGCATGCGCCGCGTCTGCTGCGGCAGGAGGTCGAGCCATTTGACCCGCAGTACGTCGTCACTGGCTCGTGTGCCAGCAAGAGAGCGCATGTGGCGCAGCAGCTGCGACGGTCGTCTGTCCCCGAGCTCGACGCATGTGAGAGGCTTGTGTAATTGGGCGTCGGGGGAATCCATGAAACGCGAAATGATAGCCGCCTTGAGGCTCTTATATTTGTCGAGTTCAGGTGGCGCGGGATAATGTCGGCCACCTCGGCGATTGTGTCGTGGTCCAGTGAGGAGACCGTGAGGTGGTACCTGGTTGAGTCCCTTGTGACCTGATGCACTTGAAATTGGGACTCAACCTCGAAGAACCACAACTCCGGGCTGGCGCGCCAGAAGGATGGCAGCTTGCAGTAGCCAAAACCGTTGACCTGTTGAGCTGGTGGCTGTTGTAAAAGGTCGAACGGTGTCAGTCTTGTAGGTGGTCGGCTTTGATCTGCTGTTCCTGGCTGGCTGGGCGGCTCTTTCAGTGAGAGCAAGAGCTCTGGGTTGCGCAGCGTGGCGGTGCGCGCAGCATCATCGTCGTCGTCTCGTCCAAGGACCATGCTTTTGCATCACGCCAGGGTCACCACTTTAAAGGTTTGAGTTTTAACTCTTAATAATATATATTTATGTTTTACTCTTTGGCTAATGGCCCGATGTCGGACGACGACGAGGATGATGAATGATGTTGATGTTGAGGTTGTTGATGTTCTTCTGGTTGATATTGATCCTGATGTTGACGGTTCCGTTGTTGATTCGGTTGTTGGAGATGACGTTTCGACTCCTACGTGTTTACTTAGGTCCGTTCATGTATGTCAGCTCTTGAGAACCTAGGAGAACGGACTTCTCTGGTATGTTATATCATGTGAAGCTCGAAGAACGGCTCAAGCAAGTTTTACATTTTATCGAGCCAATTGCTCGAGCCGCTGATGTAGGAATTGGCCGGCAGGCGAAAATCTCTCGGGGGACGAGGACCTGCTTGCGCCGTGACGGATGTCCTAACGTTGGAGTGATCCATGGCGCCACACATCTGTGGGAACACTTTGACAGAAAAGTGAGGCAAACGGTCATTTCAAGCAAAGCCGACTTAAGGAAAGTTATAAAGGAAGAATGGAGCCAAATCTCTCCCGATGTTACAAAAAAACTTGTCGCGTCGATATCTAGAAGACTAAATGAGGTGCTTAAGTCCAAAGGAAAACAAACGAAATATTGAAAAATTAAAAAAAAAATCGAATTTTTCTATTGAAGTTCTGTTATGTTTTGTTTGCTGTTTACTTTTTTTGACGCGTGAAATTTGGTCATTTTTTGATTAAAGTGAATTTATCTTTGTTTTATATTACTTTTGTTTAATGTTCATGTTGTGTTCAGTTTTTATTAATATATATATATATATATATATATATATATATATATATATATATATATATATATATATATATATATATATATATATATATATAGATATATATATAAATATATATATATATACATATATATATATATATATATATATATATATATATATATATATATATATAAATATATATATATGTATACATATATATATATATATATATATATATATATATATATATATATATATATATATATATATATATATATATACATGTACAAATAATTCTGCGAGCTACTGTCGCAATTGTTTCCACAATCATTAAGAACATCAATTAATGAATTTACTCGAAACCACGAGAACCCAACAAGCATTATCAACATCTGAAAGTGAGTCACTGCCCATTCATTCATGCTGGAATGTTCCCGCTTATTCACCAATGTACGAGAACTGACTTGAATGATTAGAGACCCTATATAAAGGCGAGCGGAATGAATGGGGGGGATCATTCATTACAACCGCGATAGAAAACTGCGATACGCGAAGTACAGGCGATATTGATTGTTTGAGTGTGAAGTGATTTTAGTAGACAATTGCGATAGAAATTTATGGACAAGTGGAAGGTCGAATTTTAATAGTGAAAATTAAAGTTGTTAAATTGTTAGTGAAGTGATTGTGCATTTTTTGACAAATTAAATAAACTCTTTTAATTTAATTTAAAAGACATTGCGTTTTCACTTTCCCGGAACATTAAATTATTGGCCGCGAACCAAAAAAAAGCGACAGTGGTGTCAAGAAGTGAGAAAGAACATTTTGGAAGTGAAAACGATTAAACATTTTTAAAGTGCACAATAGTGTAAATTAACGTGAAAACTGGTGGAAAAATAGCCAAAACAATAAAAATGCCAGGAAACTTACATCTAAAAATTAATCAATTGAGCATATCGGAGCTCAAAGAGGAGTTGGAACAGCGAAATCTGGCCACGCAAGGTACAAAGGCCATACTGATTGCACGCTTGCGTGACGCGATCGAGTCGGAAGGCGGGAATCTGGATTCGGGTGAGCTCTCAGATGCGGAAAAAGGCGCAGAAGGTGGAGAAGTGAAAACATCAAAATCAAAGGAGCCAGAAAATGCGCTAATGCAAATGTTAACGCTGTTGTCATCCAGTCTAACTGCGAAGCTAGACGAACAATCAGCGAAGCTAAATTAACAATCAGCGCAGCTAAATGAACAGACATCCAGTTTAGCTGTGAAGCTAAATGAACAATCAGCGAAGCTAGACCAACAAGCGTTCGAAATCAAGGCAGACATCACACCGAAGCTGGAGAAACAGTCAACCGAAATAAAAGCGGAGCTCGGTCATCTGAACAAACAAATTAAAGGCGTCGAGGAAAAGGTTGACCAGGTCGAGGAAAAGGTTTACCAGGTCGAGGAGAGAATTAACCATGAGATCAGCCAGGTCGAGGAGAGAATAAACCATGATATCAGCCAGGTAGAGGAGATCAACCATGAGATGAGAAACATGAAAAAGGAGTTGGAAGCAGCAAAGGCAGTAGTAACCTCCTCACCAGCCTCGCTTATAACCGCAGCGCAAAGCACATCCAGAAATGTGCAAGCACCAATATTCGATGGGCAAACGGTCTGGAGTATTTACAAGACCCAGTTTGAAGCTGCCGCAAGGGCGAATCGCTGGAATGACCAGGAACGAGCAACTGCATTAATTCTTGCTCTAAGAGGCCCAGCTGCCGAGCTTTTGCAGACGATCCCCGTTGAATTGCTCTCAAACCCGAATGCTATAATGAATGCGCTCGACATGCGTTATGGAGACGATCATCTAAAGCAGATTTATCGGTCACAGCTAAGGCATCGGGTGCAGAAGTCTGGTGAAACCCTACAGCAGCTAGCCCAAGACATTGAGCGACTGGCACTTTTGGCTTACTCAGCCTACGACCCAGAACATCGAGATGATGCGGCGACAGAAGCATTCATCAGCGCACTAAAGGACCCGGAATGGCAACAAGCCGTGCGTTTAGCTCAAAAGCAAACGGTTAAGGACGCATTGGCTTACAGTCTGAGCATTGAGGCAGCGAAAAATGTGACTCGTACCACTGCCCGGGTTCGTGAGGTAGTGACAGACGAGTGCAGGTGTGAGCGCGTGGAAATTGAGCGAGACCCGCATGTAAATGGTGCGCCTAGATGCTGGAATTGCGGAGCGAAGGGGCACTTGCAAAGAGACTGCAAGAAGCGAAGAAAACCGAGCTATTGTCCAGGGTGTGCAGCTAGGAGGAGATCCAGACCGAGTCAGGAGCCCAGAATGGAAGCCCTTCAAACAGAGGGGTCGGGAAACATGTAAGAGCCAACTTCGTGGGGCAGAGGTTGGCTAGGAGGATCGACGTCCCCAGCACCACCATCACCGTGTCAAGACTACATCGTGGAGAAGCGGACTTATGCCTTCCGTGTCAAGTTGACGGAGAACACTGCACCATAACAATCGACACTGGTGCAACCCGATCGATTATCCGACCAGACCCAGTTAGACAGCAACAACTTCACAAGGGCAGAATTTTCTCACTACGGACAGCTACGGGAGAAACTGCACCTGTTCATGGAGAGGTCAACCTCCAGATACAGTTGGGAGACCTTGTGTTTCGACATAATTTTCTGGTCGCGAACATTATGGATGACTGCATTCTCGGAATGGATTTTCTGCGACCACATGGAATCACGTTGGATTTGGGCAAACGTGTATTGAAATGGCAGAATGTCGAAGTACTGATGGAGGATCCCAGCGTCCAAATTCCCAAGATAAATGTAGTGGTATGTACTGACACTGATGTACCGAATTCTTCCGAAAGCATTGTATGGGCCAAGCTTGATGGTGATTCTGGAGACCACCGATCTTATCTGAAAGGGCCAACGAAGACGTCCGCCTTGCGCAGTTTGATCGTAGGACGAAGCCTTGTAAGATCTTTAAGGAACGGATACGTGCCAACCACGAGCATCAAAGCGGGAGAAGTCATCGGCAGCTGCCAGCCTATTTCCACCATCACCTCTTTGGAAGCTACTCACGACCATCATTGCAAAAGGAGGCAAGACACAGACAAAACCCGGGAATTCACGTCTGCAATATTGAAGCAGACCAAATTGCCAGTGCAGCTATTCAAGCGAGCCTCTGATCTGGTCACTAAGTACAGTGACATCTCCTCAACAAGCCCGGATGACCAAGGCCGAACGAGTCTGGTAACTCACGTCATAGATACACAGGGAGCCAAGCCGATTCGACAATCACCGAGACGTCTCCCTATAGCCAAACAAGGAGAAGTGAGCACGCTGATCTCGGACATGAAAAAACAAGGCGTTATTGAACCTTCTGTCAGTCCATGGGCCGCGCCTGTAGTTCTAGTAAAGAAAAAGGATGGTAGCACTCGTTTTTGTGTCGACTATAGGCAGCTCAACGACGTCACTAAGAAAGATAGTTACCCGCTCCCACGCATCGATGACATCATGGACACTTTAGCCGACGCAAAATGGTTTTCTACACTCGATCTCAAGAGTGGCTATTGGCAGGTAGAAATCGACAAGATGGACCGAGAGAAGACCACATTTTCAGTTGGGACCGGTTTGTGGCAATTTGTGGTGATGCCATTTGGGCTTTGCAATGCTCCAGCCACTTTCGAACGCCTGATGGAGTACGTACTACGTGGCCTCACCTGGAAATACTGCTTGGTGTACCTAGATGACATCATTGTCATCGGGAGAACGTTCGAAGAGCATGTGCGGAACTTAGAAGAGGTTTTCTCCCAATTGCGACTGGCAAATTTGAAACTTAGTCCCGACAAGTGTACCCTTTTCGCAGCTGAAGTAAAATACCTGGGACACGTCGTATCAGCAGAAGGGGTCAAAACAGACCATGAGAACATTGAAGCCGTGAAAAGCTGGTCAACACCAAGCAACAAGCGCCAACTACGAAGTTTTCTGGGTCTGGCAACCTACTATCCAAGATTCGTCAAAGACCTAAGTGTCTTCATCAGTTAACCGAGAAAAATCGTCCGTATGTCTGGAATGAACAATGCCAGGTAGCCTTTGAGACCTTGAAGGAGAAGCTGTGTGAATCACCCGTGCTGGCATATCCGAAACCCGGAAATATGTTTGTAGTTGACACCGATGCAAGCAACAGCGGTATTGGAGCTGTACTCTCCCAGCAGATCGATGGCGAAGAAAGAGTCCTCTCGTATTACAGTCGAGTTCTCTCAAAAAGTGGGAGGAACTATTGCGTGACCAGGAAGGAGCTGTTGGCTATAATAGAGGCCACCGAGCAGTTCCACAAGTACCTATATGGCCAGAAATTTGTTCTTCGAGCGGACCATGCATCACTGAGATGGCTGCTCAACTTCAAAAACCCCGAGGGACAAGTTGCGAGATGGATCGAAAGATTGCAGTCATACGACTACGAAATTGTTCATCGGAAGGGCGGAGTTCATGGAAATGCTGACGCCCTATCCCGCCGTCCATGTCCAGCTAACTGCAAGCATTGCCGACGGATTGAGGAAAAGGAACCGCCCGTTGATCTGCGATTGATAACGGCCGAATTCGATAAAGGTTGGTCATCGGAGGAGATTGGAAACGCCCAGTTAGCCGATGAAGACATCGGACCATTGCTCGTATGGAAGGAGACGACTGGGCGGCCTGAGTGGAAGGACGTTTCAATGCATGGCGCAACCCTGAAAAGCTATTGGGCACAATGGAACTCCCTTAGGTGGAGGGTGGCGTACTCAAGCGGAAATGGGAAACGGCGGATGGCAGCTCCTATAGGATGCAAACTTTACTACCCAAAAGCTGAATCCACGATGTGGTTAAGGAAATGCATGAAGGATCCTCGGGAGGCCACCTTGGTGTTAACAAGACCTTATCGAAATTGCGGGAAAGGTTCAACTGGCTCCACGCTCGAGAAGACGTAGAGGACTGGTGCCGCAGATGCACAATTTGCGCTTCCGTCAAAGGCCCAAAGCGACGACTGAGAGGACAAATGCAAACCTATAATGTGGGGGTACCGTTCGAAAAGATTGCTGTTGACATCGCAGGTCCCTTTCCTGAATCCGAATGGGGAAATCGATACACGCTGGTTGTAGCCGATTATTTCAGCAAGTGGCCCGAGGTCTACCCCATTCCCAACCAGGAAGCAATTACTGTAGCTGAACAGCTAGTGTTAAATTGGGTCAGTAGGTACGGTGTAGCTTGCGAACTACATTCGGATCAAGGCCGAAACTTTGAGTCACTAGTTTTTAGCGAAATGTGCGAGCTGCTGGGAATACAGAAAACGAGAACAACACCGCTGCATCCCCAACCCGATGGAATGGTCGAACGTTTCAACGGCACGCTCAATAAACACCTGGCCAAGATGGTTGACGAGAACCAAAGGGACTGGGACCGAAATATCCCACTGTTTTTAATGGCGTACAGAGCTGCTGAACATTCATCGACGGGCCAAGCCCCAGCCAAAGTCATTTTTGGAAAGACTATTCATCTGCCAGCTGATATAAAGTTCGGAACACCCCCTGAGAAGCCCCAAACGATCTCGGAGTACGCAAGTGATCTAAGACAACGGTTGAACCAGATACATCGGACAGTGCGAAAACACCTCGAATCGGCTACTGACCGCATGAAGACCAGGTATGATCTAAACGCGAATTCTACTGGCTTCCAGCAAGATGACTTGGTGTGGCTTTATAACCCGCAACGGCGAAAGGGTAGGTCTCCAAAGTTGCAACATAATTGGGAGGGACCATACCGAATTACAAAGCGAATCAACGACGTCGTATACCGAATACAGGAACATCGTAAGCCGAGAGCTAAAATGAAAATCGTGCATCTGGACCGTCTTGCCCCATATTACACCCAGGGAGAATTGACTACAAATAGCGACACATCTTTTCGGGGCGAAAAGGAATGAGGTGGGGGCAGTGTTACATGTACAAATTATTCTGCGAGCTACTGTCGCAATTGTTTTCACAATCATTAAGAACATCAACAAATGAATTTACTCGAAATCACGAGAACCCAACAAGCATTATCAACATCTGAAAGTGAGTCACTGCCCATTTATTCATGCTGGAATGTTCCCGCTTATTCACCAATGTACGAGAACTGAGTTGGATGATGAGAGACCCTATATAAAGGCGAGCTGAATGAATGGGGGGATCATTCATTACAACCGCGATAGAAAACTGCGATACGCGAAGTACAGGCGATATTGATTGTTTGAGTGTGAAGTGATTTTAGTAGACAATTGCGATAGAAATTTATGGACAAGTGGAAGGTCGAATTTTAATAGTATAAAAAAAAATATATATATATATATATATATATATATATATATATATAGGTCGAATTTTAATAGTATAAAAATATATATATATATATATATATATATATATATATATATATATATATATATATATATATATATATATAAATATATATATATATATATATATATATATATATATATATATATATATATATATAAATATATATAAATATATATATATATATATATATATATATATATATATATATATATATATATATAAATAAATAAATATATATATATATATATATATATATATATATATATATATATATATATATATATATAACTTAATTTAAAAGACAGTGCGTTTTCACTTTCCCTAAACATTAAAAGATTTTGCAGACTATTCCCGTTGAGTTGCACTTAAACTCGGCTGCCATAATGAATGCGCTTGACATACGTTATGGAGATGATCATCTGAAGCAGATTTATCGGTCACATCTACGGCATCGGATGCAGAGATCTGGCGAAACCCTACAGCAGCTAGCTCAAGATATTGAACAACTGGCACTTTTGGCTTACCCAGCCTACGGCCCGGAATATCGAGATGACGTAGCAACAGAAGCATTCATCAGCGCATTAAAGGACCAGGAATTGCAACAAGCCGTGCGTTTAGCTCAAAAGCAAACAGTTAAGGACGCATTGGCTTATAGTCTGACCTTTGCGGCAGCTTGAAGTGTGACTCGTACCACTGCCCGGGTTCGCGAGGTAGTGACAGACGAGTGCAGGTGTGAGCGCGTGAAAATTGAACGAGATCTGATCTGGTCACCAAGTACAGTAACATCTTCTCAACAAGCCCGGATGACGAAGGCCGAACGGCCAACGTCTTCTTATAGCCAGACAAGAAGAAGTGAGCGCACTGATGTCGGACATGGAAAAATAAGGTGTCATCGCAGCTTCTGCCAATCCATGGGCCGCGCCAGTAGTTCTAGTAAAGAACAAGTTGAGTAAGCAGGAGAGTGCTCCTACCAGAAGGTCTTTGTAAACATCCTAGGGTTAGAAACAAGTTTTCTAATGGCGTGAATCGATAACTTGAATTATTCATCCAATACTTGGATATGAAATCGTTCAAATTTATACAAAAGATGCACAGTTTCTTTCATAAGCACACTGCAGCCACCATTTTAATCGAGCTTAAATGATTTTTCTGAATGCTCAGCCGATTGAACATGTTCAAGTTAAACACTATGACTTAAATTTTCATGAAAATTGAAAAAAAAAAATAAAAGTGCCTAAGTCAATTTTAAATATATATAGGGTTTTCCAATAAGAGGTGTTATTTTGAATAGATCTTGTAATTTAACACCTTGCGACTTCTTCCTTTGGAGCCACGTGATAGAGGAGGCCTACGCCAATAGTCCAGCGTCGATTCAAGATCTCAAAGATGAAATTCGTGAGGCTATCGAGGACAAAGGGCAGCCACTTTGCGATTTGGTTAGTGAAAATTTCATGAAAAGGATATGGTCCTGTAAGCGTGTCGTTGTGGTTATTTCCCTGATGTTAGTTTTTACTAATAACGGCATACCTTTTTCTTTATATTGAAATAAACATCCGATCATTTATATTAAAAAATGGCATTTTTCTTTTAATATCAAAATAACACCTCTTATTGGAAAGCCCTATATCAACCATAAAAACGTGTTATTGTTGTTGTAATTCCATATAATTGAAATGGCTATAACTCACTTGATTATGATTCGATCTCAATTAAATTTTGTGAACATATATATCTTACGTCAGTCTATATAATTGCAAAATTTCAAGAAGTTTATAGGTACCGTTTTGATTTTATGGGCAAAAATCTAAAATCTACAAATCATACTATTATTAACAAAGTTGAGCGAATTTCGATTTCTAAGGTATTTGTTGCCCTTGTACTCATAAAGGCCCACGTTCGTGATAATTTTCAGATTTTTCGGCTCAAAGGTGTCCAATCGCGAGGGGTTTTGGGTACATTTTGCCTTCCCCTGGACCCCCTAATTCATAAAATGATTATTTTATTTCAAATTCCAAAAGTTCTAATTAAGACCTTCCATTTGATACCCCACTCGACTACCTTCGATAAAAAAAAATTTTTTAAGGGCCAATTCGTTATTAGGGTGGACCCCTCTTAAAAAAATTTTTAATTTTTGTTAAGGCCTTAACTTTTGAGAGATCATCACTTCTGACCTTTTCACAAAGTTCGAGCATTCTAGCTTATATAGCTTCTGAGGAAATTAGCGGTGACGCAGGGACAGACGGACGGACGGACGGACGGACGGACAGACAGGTCGCGAAACTAGGTCTTTGAAAAAAATTTTTTTACAAAGACCTAAAAAGGATGGTACCACTCGTTTTTGTGTCGACTATAGGCAGCTTAACGACGTCACTAAGAAAGATAGTTACCCGCTCCCACGCATCGATGACATCATGGACACTTCAGCCGACGCAAAATGGTTTTCTACACTCGATCTCAAGAGTAGCAACTGGCAGGTAGAAATCGACAAGAAGGACAGAGTGACGACCGCATTTTCAGTTGTGACCGGATTGTGGCAATTTGTGGTGATGCCATTTGGGCTTTGCAATGCTCCAGCCACTTTCGAACGCCTGATGGAATACGTGGTACGAGGCCTTACCTGGAATACCTGCTTGGTGTACCTAGATGACATCATTGTTATTGGCAGAAGGTTCGAAGAGCATGTGCGGAACTTAGAAGAGGTTTTCTCCCGATTGAGCTGGCGAATTTTAAACTTAGTCCCGACAAGTGTACCCTTTTTGCAGCTGAAGTAAAATACCTTGGACACGTTCTATCAGCAGAAGGGCTCAAAACAGACCATGAGAACATTGAAGCCGTGAAAAGCTGGTTAACACCAAACAACAAGCGAAGTTTTCTGGGTCTGGCAACTTACTATCGAAGATTCGTCAAAGACTTTGCCAAAATGACTAAGTGTCTTCATCAGCTAACCGAGGAAAATAGTCTGTATGTCTGGAATGAACAATGCCAGACAGCCTTTGAGACCTTGAAGGAGAAGCTGTGTGAATAACCCGTGCTAGCATACCCAAAACCCGGAAATATGTTTGTAATTGACACCGATGCGAGCAACGGCGGTATTGGAGCTGTACTCTCCCAGCAGATCGATGGCGAAGAAAGAGCCCTCTCGTATTACAGTCGAGATCTCTCAAAAAATGAGAGGAACTACTGCTTGATCAGGAAGGAGCTATTGGCTATAATAGAGGCAACCAAGCAGTTCCACCAGTACCTATATGGCCAGAAATTTGTTCTTCGAACAGACCATGCATCGCTGAGATGGCTGCTTAACTTCAAAGACCCCGAAGGACAAGTTGCGCGGTGGATCGGAAGTTCATCGGAACGGCGGAATTCATGGAAATGCTGACGCCCTATCTCGTCGTCCATGTCCAGCTAACTCGAGCAT
>OZ017739.1:260155083-260437583 GCA_963969285.1 Odontomyia ornata
CGCTCTCCCTTGAGGCATCAGTGGGTCCTAGCAGCAGCAAAAGAATGGCCGGTAGCCCAATTGAAGGCGACTGTGAGAAAAGGAGGAAGGACGAGACCATAAACGAAGTTGACACTCCAGGCGAGGAGTTTCATGTGGTGCGAAACAAGGCAGCGAAAAAAGCGGCCAAAAAGCTACTCCTAGAAAAAACAGACAAAGAGCTCAACCACGAAAAGAACAAAGAACCCCCCGATATACCGCAGAAAACAAAAAGCGAACCGCGGCGCAAACCCTTGCGAGAGGCACTGCTTATTAAACCCACTAAGGGCCGAACCTACGCAGATGTCCTCCGTGAAATTAAAGGAGCGGTCAAGCCAGACGACACCAAAACTGCCATCAAAGCAGTTCGACCAACCCGGACCGGTGGCCTGCTGGTGGAATTCGGGCCAGAGGCCACAAACAAAGATGCATTCCGTGACGCGGTTCAAAAGGTTCTTGGAGATGCGGCAACGGTTGCCTCGCTCGAACCAAAGGCCACCCTGGAAATCAGGGACCTCGACTGCGTCACGGACAAAGCTGAAGTAGAGGACGCCATCAGGAGGGAGTTCCCCAGCTTAAGTGAAGTCAAGGCAAGATTGACACGTGAAAACACAAGGGGGCAACGCATGGCTATTGTCGAACTAGCTGATAAAGACGCCCAGCAAATCCTGGCGAAGGGCAAAATTAAGATAGGTTGGGTGATCTGCAGGATACGGAGAAGAACGATCCCTATCCGCTGCTTCAGATGCTTCGAATACGGACACACCGCGTATGGCTGTAGGGGACCCGACAGGAGATCTCTGTGCTACAAATGTGGTGAAACGGGGCACAAAAGGAAGGAGTGCACGAACGAGGCAAAATGCATTCTTTGCAAGGATGCTAAGCTAGCACCCGGCGACCTCAAACATGAGCCGGGGACAGGGAGATGCTGGGTTTTCAAGGAGGCTCTCACTAAAGCCAAATCGATACTCAAATGATCCGTATCCTGCAGGTCAATTTGCACCGAAGCACAAACGCCCAGGACCTACTTGAGCAGTTTGCGAGGGATAAGAAAGCTGACCTCCTGTTGCTGAGCGAGCAACATCATAACAACGACTCGCAAGCGTGGTACCCTGACAAATCTAGTACCTCGTCCATCTGGGTTCGAGACAGCGCCCGCCTTCAGGTGCAGGGCCATGGACGCGGGGATGGTTTTGCGTGGGTGCGGTGTTCAGGGATAACATATTTCAGTGTTTATCTGACGCCTAACGAGGCAATGCGATCTTTTCGAACCAAACTCGATGCCCTGGAGGACGCTATCTCGAACACAGAGGGCCACATGCTGGTCGGGGGAGACTTCAACGCTAGAGCCATTGAATGGGGTATGCCACAATCCGACCCAAGGGGAAAGCAAATCTTGGACATGGCGGCCAGAACAGCGCTTTTTGTCCTAAATACTGGTAACACCCCTACTTTCCGCCGATGGGGTTGCGTAGGAACCATACCCGATGTGAAACTCGCATCGGAGTCCCTGGTACCTAGAGTACACAACTGGCGAGTACTAGAGGACTACTCGGCTAGTGATCACCAGTATATAGCGGTTGAGATTCACGACGGTGCCACTCTGCGTGCATATGCCCAAACTTCAATCCTCGGATGGAGGACTGGGAGGATGGACGTTGAGAGGTTTGCTAACGCGCTTACGGCAGGCGCACCGTTGCTGGGAGCTCCGCCAGGGAGTGGAGGGCCCACAGCCAAGGACTTGGTGAACTCAACTATGAGTACCATTATAGCTGCTTGCGAGTCTTCCATGCCCCGTCGGAGACCCCGACACGGTAAGCCTCCAGTATACTGGTGGTCAAACGAGATCGCCGAACAAAGAAGCGAGTGTCACAAACTTCGGCGAGAGGCCCAGCGGGCGCGAACACGGGAGGAGGCAGACACTAGGCTAGCAGCATACAGGTCCGGCAGGAAATATCTTCGCAGGCTTATTAACAAGAGCAAGGCCCGATGCTGGCAAGACCTCGTGGACGATGTAAATAGGGATCCGTGGGGCCTTGGCTACAAGCTGGTCATGGGGAAACTTGGTGCCCTACGGAAGCCTTGCATACATGACGCGGAAAAGATGGACGCGATAGTGCGGGGACTCTTCCCCGCCCACCCCGTCCGTGTTAACGCTGTCCGTGGTGAAACAGCGGTCGAGTGCCCACTCTTCACACAGCTGGAACTGGAGGAGGCAGTCCTCTCCCTGAAAGCGAGGAAGGCTCCAGGTCCAGATGGTGTTCCAGCTGAGGTTTTGCAGCTCGTCTATCACCATTGTCCTGACTTGCTGCTCAGCACATTCAACGCTTGCCTACGGGACGGAGTTTTCCCGGTACGATGGAAGGTGGCGAGGCTCGTGCTGATCAGCAAGGGAAGGGAAATCCCGAATCGCCGTCTGCATACCGCCCGTTATGCATGCTAGACACGGCTGGGAAAGTGCTAGAGAAACTCATCAAGGGAAGACTCACTGACGCGATTCGTGCTGCTGGGGACCTATCTCCTCGGCAGTACGGCTTTAGAGCAGGACGTTCTACCATTGATGCGATTGCAGAGGTGGTGAACGCGGTCCAAAAGGCAGAGGCATGTAGTCGCACCAAGCGACGGATCGTCCTGTTGGTGACACTCGACGTCAGGAATGCCTTCAACTCCGCTAGATGGGTGGATATTCTGGACACGCTGGAAAACTCTTTTCAAGTTCCAGAATATGTAATGCGGCTTTTGAGGAACTACCTAAAAGACCGAAGCCGGCCTGACACGACACAGGGCCAACGAAGGATGGAAATTACATCGGGTGTTGCCCAGGGATCTATCCTTGGTCCGAACCTGTGGAACGTGTCTTACGACGGGCTACTGAGACTTGAGATGCCAGATGAGTCGCGCTTGGTCGGCTCTGCGGATGGTGTTGCGGCTCTGGTCGCCGGACGCACCGTTGAACAAGCGCAACTTAGGCTAGGTATGCTAATGCACTGAGTGAGGGACTGGATGACTGCTCGCGGGCTCAGTTTAGCACTGGAGAAAACCGAAGTGGTCATCTTGACAAAAAAGAGAATCCCTAGAGTAAGGATGATCAGTATTGGAGATATACAGGTCGAATCGAAGCCAGCGGTGAAGTACCTGGGGCTACTGATCGACTCGAAGATGAGTTTCTCTGAGCAAATCAGGGCAACGGCTGAGAAGGCTGCTTCGGGAATATCGGCCCTGTGTCGACTTATGGCCAACGTAGGGGGACCCAGCCCATCAAGAAGACGCCTCTTGATGAGTGCTGTAGGGTCAGTGCTACTGTACGGAGCAGAGGTATGGGGCGACGCTCTCAGCAAGGAGGTATAACGAAAACGATTGGCACAGGTACAGAGAAGAGGAGCACTGAGAATTGCATCTTCGTATCCAACAGTCTCCGACTCGGCGGTGAGAGTGATTGCAGGCGTGATACCTGTCGCCCTCCTTGCAAGAGAGCGCCGCGCTATTTACCTGCGCCGAAACGAGGATGCGAGGGAGATGGTTGTCCGCGAGGAGAGACAACGCTCGCTCAACGATTGGCAGCAGTCTTGGAGGAATTGCACGAAGGGAAGGTGGACTGACTGCGCGCCTCATCCCGGATGTGAGACCGTGGCTAAATCGAAGGCATGGTGAGATTGACTTCTATCTGACCCAGCTTTTGAGCGGGCACGGGTGTTTTCAGTCTTACCTGCACAAGATCGGTAAGTCACGGTCTCCCGATTGTCGGTTTTGCCCAGGAGAGGAGGACAATGCCTGTCACACATTTTTTGCGTGTACCAAATGGGCCAGGCTGCGAAGGGAACTCTACAGGGAGACGGGAGAGCTCACCCCGGATAATATAGTTGCGGTGATGCTCGAATCGGTTGACAAATGGAACCAGGTGGCACATTATGCTCGGGCAGTCCTAAAAGATAAAAGGGACTCACAGCAGCCGGAGGTGCTGGGGCTGGGGGATCGCTCTTCTGGCATTTCCTCTTCCCCTCTCCCCTCCCGCTAGGAAAGGGACTCCCCAGCTTGAAGGCGCCCCACGGCATAACAAAACGAGACCTGGCCCGAAGTAATGTGTCAAACGGTTCCAGGCTAGGTTCTCAGATTGACAGGGGAGGTGTTTAGTGAGTAGTCCAAGGGTATCCTCCATGGGAGTCCCACGTTGCCAGACTCGGCGGGCGTAAATGCCTTCACCTCCCTACCACAAAAAAAAAAATGTGTTAGAATGAAATAACATGAATTGCTAATCATAACACGACTTTCCTATCCAGCTAACCTTTCTTTTCCAGCAGGAATGGTAGCGAACGGTAAGTATGTCGTGACGAGGGTAGGGTTGTAGAAATCCGCGGATGGCCGGTTTCTTGTCGCAGTCGGTACGCGTTACCACAAATTGTGTTGAGTTTTTTATTAGAGTAGGGTTTTTCGGATTCGGATTAACGTAGGATATTTTTCGGTACCGCGTCGGTGATATTCGGAAACGCGAAATTAAATCTAGTTTTTGTTGTTGTCTGAATGAATTGAAGGGGTACGGAATAAAGTAAAGTAGGTTTCTTTTCCGTATGCTTGTGTTTTCGACGCGTTATTAAAACGGGCATGTGAACCGGTGGCTGAATTGTTGTATTCCGGACTTAGTCTGCTCGCGCAAGACCCGCGACCGAACTCCTCTCCGAACTAGCTAGCTAGCCAGCAGCCACCTCGGAATAGACTTAGTGTATTGTCACGTCCAAAGATGGGAGGTCGGTTCCGATTTCGTTCGAGCGTTTTGAATCGAAAATCATTACAACACACACATACATATATATATATATATATATATATATATATATATATATATATATATATATATATATATATATATATATATATATATATATATATATATATATATATATATATATATATATAAGCCATCACTCGTCGCGTAATAACACTGCGTTAGGTTTTTCACCCTTTTAATCATTTTTTGGTAATCCGCAATATCCACATTATGGCGGTTTCGAGTCTAACCACAACCTGGAAGAGTTTAACAAGCTATTCGAACGAGCGATACAACTTGCCAAGGAAGAGTTGACCAAAGCGCGTCTCCCAGGAAGAGGAGTACGTTCTGAGTGGACCGGCAGCAACCGTGAGATACACCCCAACACCAATCAGGCGTGATTGACTTATTGTAATCTTTTTTTTTTTATTCTGGAATCACTTTCCAGTAATTCTACTATGTTACGACTTATCTTTTATATTACAAATAAGAAATAAGAGCAATGGGCAATGTGCACATATTAGAGCTAAAATCAAATTAACTAAATACGTAATTTTACTATGAAATCCACTTTCAAAAAAATATGCAAGATAATCTATCACAGCGGTATACAAATTAAAACCAGCATTAGTAAAGTCCTCGTCGATTATGGATTGCAGAACAGGTTCCTCTGAATAGACTAAAATACCGCCAACTCTTAAAGTTTCAAGATAACTATTACTACACAAGTACATTTAACTACAAATCAAATAATAGGATTTCTAACCCTAGTTTTTCAATGAAATTTTTTAGTTTCAATATCATATAATCCTTAAAGAAATTTAATTTAATATTACACCTACAATAACAAAATTAATTCTAAAAATAAATGAATACAATTTAACTAATACTAGTAAAATTTATTCTTATCCTATGTGCAAACACGGTTCCTGGCACAAATTTTACCAATAATAAATAATATTACTATATCTAAAGTTCATTAATTGTATAATAATAATTACTACGAATATTTTAAAATAAAAATAATTTCTAATTATAATAATCATTCTCGAAAAATTTTACATACATGAGTCGAGATTCTTGAACGACGAACGACGTGTATAAAACTCGAGTTGATGTACATCATTAAATTTTTTGTACATTTCTGTCTAATCGATTATATGTTTGTTATGATTTCGGGAAATTAAATAAAAAAAAGGTTCAATAATCTTAATATGAGTATTTTGACAAGGAACTTTTATATATATTGCAATCAAATGAATATTCAGTCAACACATTTTTGTGTGATACTACGATTACTTAGCGACTTAATACAAAACAAAACCTAATCGGAATATTCACGCCTAAGCTAATATTCCAGGATTTGAATTTAACATATATTCCAGGGTGTCTTAGCTTGTTGATAATTATAATTTTTAGTATATATGGTTGTAATTTATATAGCTTTGCGTTTTTAGTTAGAGTAGATTGATTCGGTTTTTCGATTCGAGTAGTTTATTTCTGGCATCGCGTCAGTGAATAACCGGGAACGCGTGGTTTTTGATTGATGTATCTTTCTTATTTCTCTTTTTTGGACTGGACGTACTGTATGAAAGAGATGAAAATGAATTAAAGTAAAGTAGGATCCTGTTGTTGGCAGTTGTTTTGACGTGTTTTAATCGGGCATTTGATTCGGTAGTTGATAAATTGTATTCGGACTTAGTCTGCTCGCGGAAGACCTGAGACCGAAATTCCTCTCCAAACCAGCTAGCCAACTTGAAGACGCCTCACGGCGTAACAAAACGAGACCTGGCCCGAAGTAATGTGTCAAACGGTCCCAGGGTAGGTTCTCATGTTGACAGGGGAGGTGTTTAGTGGGTAGTCCAGTCGCCTTCTTGCGAGCATGGGATTCCACCACTCTGTGCGTAAATGGGCATTCACCTCCCTTCCACAAAAATAAACAAAAAAAAAACTAGCTAGCCTGTCAGCAGCCACTTCGGAGGAGATTAAGGGTGTGCGGACTCGTTAACATGTTGGGTACAATCCGTTGGCACATTCCAAGATTTAACGTCTATAACCGATGAGAGGTCGGTTGAGATTTTTTTCGGGAAATCTCGAGCGGATGGTCGACAAGACAGAAAAATTAATCATTACAAATGGCGCCCAAAATCCATAAGCGGAAGGAGTTACGTCTTCAGACATTTTGTTCCTTTCCGGAGGCTGTAAGGCATCCCGCAGGGGGAATGCTGGCCGACAGGAATACTCTCGGAGGGTAGCATTCTTTGGGGAGTGCCGCACCCCATGTACTCGAAAATATACCCGCAGAGGGAATGCCGGTTCGAGGGGTGAGGGTAAATATAAAAAACATCGAGAGTTCGATGGTTACTGCTGCGATCGGTTCCGAAGCAAGAGTCGTGAATCCCGAAATAATAACGAACCATCCTGAAATACAAAAAGAGATTATTGCAGGAAAAGAAAGCAGTGACCAGACAAATAAAGTGCCGTTGTGTGATTTCATCGCTACCGTCGAAAATGTGGCGGAAGTACTGTACTCAGAAGTGGACGCCGATAACCTTTCCCAAGAAAGGTGGTCGCAAATTACAATTGCCGACCAGCACTATTAAGAAGAAAGGCTAATCCGAAAAGCGGGAGATGTTCTAAAAATAATAAAATCTGCATGCGACTCGCCAAAAATCAGCAACAGAGTAAAGATTGGGAACTAGTGGAGCTCCTAGACCGCATAGGGTACTACCGGAAGAGCTAGTTAAAGGCCGAAGAGAACCAGAAGGCCAAAGGAGAGCAGAAGGTATATTAATCGAGCAATCACAGAATCAATTGCTCGAAAACCTTCCTATCTCCTACTCGGCAGAATTGAAAAATATGAAAAATATGTAATTGATTTTATTCGCAAGCATATTTGTGTAGAATACTTTTTCGTCTTATTAATTTTATCAAAAGTTATGTTATATCAATTTTCTTTTATATTAAAATTTAAATATCTCCCTTTAATTTTATTCGTCATGAGATTTAACTTTTATAACAATTTAAAATTTTCATTTCTTTTCTATAGTTAAAATTTCTTTACTTCATTTAAATTTCTTCACCCCATTTAAATCTTCTGTACCTCATTTAAATTTCTTTACTACATTTCGAATTTCCTTACTTCAATTCAATTTTCTCTCCAGTAATTAAATTATGTTTTAACAAAAAATTTCAAATCTGCATGTAAAATTCCGGGTTTGGGGAACGCTGATGTAATACTCCTCAACGGTGTATTACATCACGGAAGAAGAGTGAACAGGGCTGATGGAGTCAGTTGAGGTTTCACCGTATGCACGGGATGAAAAGAAAGACAAGTTTTGGAACGGATCGGGGAGTGAGCGCGAGACGCGAAGAATCGAAGGTCATTTGCAAAAAAACGTGATTACGAAACCTATTGCCTTTGCATAACAAACGTAAAGATAGTTATTTAAATTTCGGCTAATGTGAATAAAAATTTCATGTAAATGCCCTGATGATAACGTTTATTGTATAATAAAGTGCAAAATACATTGGTGGTGCGGTACCTTAGCCCTAGCTTAATGGTCATTTGGTGATTGTGAAAACGAATCGACAAAGCAAATCAAGTGCTGAGCAACAAGTTTACGCCCGAACTTCCCCTGGCACATATGCAAAAAGATGTTCGTTTGGAACTGAACTTATCTGAGTGTTATGACCACGCGATGCCCGTAACCTGCGTATGCAGTGAAGTTTTAAAACGCACAAAAGGTGTAGCCTGGATGGAATAAGTCATAAATTGCAATGATGGAAAATTTGTAAACAAAGTTCATCACTATAACTAGCCTTCAATTTTAAATTTTTTACGAAACGTAGCGGCGTTAAGACCAGGGATTGTAAAACTTTAAAATTGCAGGAGAACCACCTTTGTTAGCAACTCACCACATCGTCAACGGGCGCTCGTCGAGCATGCCGGTAAGTACACTTTTTGTATTTTTCTTGCATTATATTTTCTGTAAATATTTATATATCTTATTACAATTTAACGATACATCAGTCACAATCAATTATAAATGCACTAAATAGCGCACATTTACCCTGGTTTCAACGAGAAGTAATTATTTCAAGGTCACACAAAAATACGATGGATTGTTAAACTAAACCGTCGGTCTTTCCATTCTGTCCAGTCTGACCGGGTATAGGACCCGCAACGATGGCAGGCTTTTCGCATAGTATGGGCTAGCCATCGGGCACGCTCCACCGTTTTGTTGTTTTCAGGGGCTCTTGCCGGGTAGAGTGGCCTTCCACTCGCGTGCCCTTTTATGATATAGAGTTATGTGATTTCATTCCATAACTCTATAGCATAAATTGGTTATGTTTGTGCTTCTCATTTGTGGGAAAGAGTCATACAAAGTGCTTTTGTATGAGTTTTTCGCTCAAATGGGAAACACATGGCCACGTCTATGTTTGGATCTTAATCCGGTTGGGAGGGGAGGGGCACCACCTCCATCTGGATGCCCCACTCTTATTTGTGGGCCATAAGGATCGTCGTTTATGACGAAGTCTCCGCCAGTCCGTCCGTTTTTGCTCGTACCAACTTGTTCTCTGAACAAGCAATTTTAACCCTTAGTAGGTTACCTCGGCCTCGATACCTGTCGATCGGCATTCGACCCATTCTAAATCGTGAATGCGAAATATTTTTGTAGTGGGTCGTTGTGCTGGGGGAAAGAACCCGCCCCACGACACCGCAACGCTAGCCTGCCAGCGCATTCACGCGTCCCCAGACAAGGTCAAACTCGGCAGATCTTACCATCCTCTTTCGCCGAGGCAGCAGACCATCGCTGAAGTCCTTTACGGACATCAATATACATACGTTCACTACAAAGGCCAAAGAAGAGTAGAAGGCTAAAGAAGCACTGAGAACTCGTACACAAAATGAATCGGGTACGCGAACACGTTCACGCTCTGGACGGCGTTCTTCTGCTTCTTCTTTCATAAAACATCACATTTGTTGGTATCATCGAAAACATGGCGACAACGCAGTCAAGTGCGTTGCTCCGTGCAACTATCAGGGCAATCAGTCCGTCGGCTCCATTGAGCTAAAAAACTAATTGACAACTCTCTTCCGACGGTAGAAGAGCGCGCCCTTTCATCAAGCTGTCGCCTTGTGATGTTCGATAAGAGCACACAAAGGCACTATCTGATTGACACTGGCGCGGACATTTCAGTTTTGCCGAACATACACTCTGGAAGTCTACCTTCTTCTGGCCTCAGGTTTTCGGCAGCCAATCACACATCCCTCAATACGTATGGACGAAAAACTCTAATATTAGACCTGGGACTTCGTTGTGAATTTGCATCGACTTTTATAATAGCGGATGTATCTAGACCTATTTTAGGCGCATATTTCTTGCGCTACTATGGGCCAGTAGTAGACTTGGCGAACTGTATCCTGGTGGACTCACTCACCACACTTTCGTCTTCCAGACATTACGCTTCCACTACATTTTCGAACCTCTGTGTTCAACTCCAGTCTCATTGGGACCCACGGATACATTTTTTTCTTCTTCTTAGCACAACAGCCCCTCTTGGGCCTTCGTTTCCTGCAAATAGCACCTCCAACTGTCTCGGTCCACTGAACGCGTCCTCCAATTTCGAAATCCGAGCAGCGAAAAACTGTCTTCGTCGACCGAGTCAGACCAGCGTTTCCGCGGTTTCCCCACTGGTCTCCGGCCTTAAGTTCTCCCAACGAATACCTTCTTGGGTATCCGTTGTTGTCATGTGCCCATTGCAGCTTCCGCAGTCTGACAATCGTTGAGACCTCCGGTTCGTCAAAAATTTCATACAGCTCATGGGTGTATCGAATTCGCCATTCGTCCCCGTCTAGCTTCGCTCCGATCATTCGCCTCAGGATCCGTCGCTCAAAGGCGTTCGATATATTTGTGGATGCTTGCGTTAGGGTCTATGTTTCACACCCAGAGCATAACACAGGTCTTATCACAGATTTGTATACATGAAGTTTTGTTTTCCTGTGTATGCAGCTGGTCTTCAAGACCGTCAATACTGAATAAAATATTTTATTTGCAACCTTCTACCCATGTCTAATTCTTGCTTTTCGGCGTATTTTGTCTCTTTCATTAAACGTTTTCGTTATTTTGGCGCCTAAGTACACAAATTCGGTCACATTTTCGATGCTGTATTCACCAAGTGTGATATTTTGTGTATTTGAGGTATTTTTCCTCGACTGCGTCATGAGCTTTATTTTATTTTCATTAATTTGTAGCCCTACTAGTTTTGCTTCGCTGTCGAGTTTCAGGAAAAGACCTTTGGCAGTTGTTAATGCCCGTGACAAAATGTTGATGTCGTCCGCATAGGCTACTACTTGGCTCGACTTGAATAGTAACGTACCTCGCAAATCGACAGGTAACTTTCGTATGACGTACTCCAAAGCCAAATTGAATATCAATGGGGCCAGCCCATCTCCCTGCTTTAGTCCGATATTTGTGTCAAAGGCATCGGTGAGTTGGTTATTGATGCGGACTTGCGATGTCGTCGGCGTCGTTGTCATTTTGGTAAGACGGACCAATTTGGCTGGGATGTCAAAGCAAAGCATTATTTGGTACAGTACGTTACGGACAATACTGTCGTATGCTTGCTTGAAGTCAAAGAACATTTTGTGTACGTTTATGTTGAGCTCCCAGCATTTTTCAAGTTCCTGCTTGACTGTGAACAATTGGTAATTGGTCTATTGTCAATCTACCTGCTCTAAAACCACCTTGATACCCCCCCCCCCCCCCTGTCATCACAACAGAGCGTGGTTTTGGGCTGATAACCACGTTTCAGGTTTTTCACTACTTTGTATGCTTGTCTTATGTTATTGCTCGCTAATTTTACATCTATACTTCTCAATTAGTCGTCATAGTACATATTTTCTTTTCTTAATCCTAATTATCTTATTCGCTACTCTTCTGAGATTTTCATAGTGTTCTCTCTTCGTCCTGGTTTGCCTACCTACGTATTCGTTGTACGCTTGATTCTGGCACTCATCATCAAACCAATCATTCCTCTTGCGCCGGGCTTGATGTCCGATTGTCAGTTCTGCCACGGTCCTAATAGCCGCTTTCACTTCCATCCAGAGCTCGTTGCTCGTCTTTAACGATGCGTCTGATGAGATGGGAGCCAGCTGGTTGTTGAGGGTCGCCGTGAAATTTTTGGCCACAGACGCCGTTTGGAACCTTTCGATGTCAAATTTTTGTAGCGGGCTGGTCTTCGCCGAATATGCCTTTGACATACGACATCGATAGGTTAATTTGACCAAGTAATGATCTGAGTTACAATCAGCTCCTCGGTATGTACGGACGTCAAGTATGCTCGAGGCCCAACGTTGCTGGATCAGAATATCATCGATCTGGTTTTGTGTGTTGCCGTTCGGTGATACCCAGGTCATTTTATGAATGCGTCGATGTGGCAAGCAAGTCACGTATGACTAGATTCATGCTACATGCAAAGTCAACCAGGCGCTGGCCGTTGTGGTTCGTTTCATCGCGGAGGCTTTATCTTTCAGTCGTTCCCCGATGAGATAGCTCATTGCCAACCTTAGTGTTGTAATCATCCAAAATTATTTTTATGTCGTTTGTAGGCAATGAGTCGACCAGTCTTTCCAGGTGATAGTACAACGTTTCCTTCGTTTCTTCGTCCTTTTCTTCGGTCGGGGCGTGAAGATTAATCAGCCTGACATTGAAGAAACCGTTCGTTTATTGCCTTAAAATCAATAACGTGCGATTTGAACTCACTATACACAATGAAGGCCACTCCGAATTCTCGTTTTCCAGTAGGCTTCCCACTTTTGAATATTGTGTGCGGTCTCATGTCTTGAATGTCGTTTCCAGTCCAATTCATTTCCTGGACTACCAGTATTTTTAATTGATATTGACTGGCCTGTTGCAAATGGCCCTTAACGGCGTTAGGATAATTGAGTGATCTGACATTCCAGGATCCAATGCCATAGTCCTTTTTTCGTTTGCGAGGTCGTTGCCGTCAGTCCAATACATTCCGAGGACCGTCTGCAAGTTTCGAAACATTTTAAGATTTTCCAGGGATGGGGAGTTAGCCCGTCGCCCAACCTCCATTCCGGCGGCATGATTATAAAGTCGATTCCGTTATCAGGCGCGGAAGATTCGATTTCATCCTCTTACGATCCCACTAAGGAGGTGTAAGTAGGATTTAGTAGCAGAGCTGTAGATGTATTTACAGTTCTTAGCATTTCTCGGCATTTGATGTCACATTATTGGGGGACAAGTGAATCCAATGTGCGACCCCGAGAGCATTTACTACCCTTTAATTAAGGGGGGGGGGGGGGTTTGGGATGAGAAATCATGGAAGCTATGGGTTGGGGAAATAAGGGCTTCCCTCCTCCTTTCTCAAACGGCACGGATACATCAACTTATCCGCAAATATCGTGCCATCAAGATCGATGAACTCAACCCACAAAACACGACGTACAACACCACATCCTCACGAAAGGTCTTCCGTCGTTTAGCTCCTGATATGCTTGCACCGGCTAAAAAATGGGTTTAATTTTTTAATGACACAAAAAATATGTAGGCCCTCTAATTCAAATTGGTCCTCTTTTCTTCATATGGTTAAGAATGGAGAGTGGCGTCCATGCGGCGACTACAGACGCCTCAATGCGGTCACGATTTCCCACCACTACCCAGTACCGCTCATTCAAGACGTTGTCCACCATCTGCACGATAAATCGGTATTCTCTACGCTAGATCTAACTAAGGCCTACCATCAAATTCCAGTGGCTCCGAACGACATTCCAAAGATCGCAATTATCACACCCTTTGGACTCTTCGAGTTTACTCGCATGACATTTTGGTTATGCAATGCAGCACAGTCGTTCCAGCGTTTCATACATGCAATCCTAAACGGCTTTCCTTTCTGTTTCGCTTATAAAGACGATATCCTTATCGCTTCCTCTTCTGAAGCATAACACCTCCATCATCTTGAGCAGGTCTTCAAATGGCTTGCAGTTCACCGCCTCATTATTAACTTGGAGAAATGTACCTTCCTCAAGGACACGATAAAATTCCTTGGGCATATGATTTCACTACAAGGTATCAAGCCCTCCCCTGACAGAGTCGAGGCTATATCTACCTCCAAGTTACCACTCACGATGAAAGACCTAAGACGATTCTTAGGCATGGTTAACTTTTGACGCCGCGTCATCCCTCACGCAGCAGAACACCAACGGGTTTTATATGTTTTTCTTGGTGGATCCAAAAAAGACGGGTCAAGGAAAATAGATTGGACTCCCGAAACAATTTCGGCCTTTACTGCCGTTAAAAATAGTCTCTACTGATATTCCCTCACCCCACCGCCGAGCTAGTTCTGTTCGTAGATGCCTCGAATCTAGCAATGGAAGCTGCCTTGTAGCAAAGATTTAACAACTCTTGGCAGCCTCTTGATTTTTACTCGGTGAAGCTAAATACTGCACAACGTCCTTACAGTGCTTATGACCGTGAACTCCTCGCAGCTTATCAGGGTGTATGGCACTTTCGTTATTATTTGGAGGGTCAGCGTTTTACATTATACACAGATCACAACCGCTAATATTTGCTTTCAAGCAAAACCTCACTCCTCGTCAGCTTAGGCATCTAAGGTATATTAGCGAGTTCACCACTGACATTCGGCATGTATCTGGTCACGACAACGTTGTCGCAGACACACTTTCCCGTCTTGAAGAGATTTTACTTCCCAGTACTTTAGATTTTGCCGCAGTAGCTCAGTCACAACTCAGTGACTCGGAGTTTGAAGACCTCCAAAGTTTTCGGTTCCGATTCAGACATTTACAGTGAAGAGTCTGGCCCAACTCCCAGACGTTACATTCTTCTAGCGTTCCGAAAGAATGTATTCTCTTCTTTTCACGCCATTGCTCACCCTGGCACTCGCACCACGCTCAAGTTCATTACTTCCAAATATTTTTGGCCTAGCATGAACAACGACATCAACACTTGGGCCCATGAATGCATCAGATGACAATCATGCAAAGTATCCAGGCATGAGAGTGCTGAGTTGAACACGTTTCCAAAAGTTTCTGAACTTTTTAAGGTCATTCACATCGACATTGTCGAACCGTTATCATCATCACAGGGATACACATTATCCTCACACGTTTCACACGTTGGCCGGAAGCCATTCCTCTAATCAACATTTCTGCCGAATCTTGTGCTGATGCACTTCTGAGGAATTGGATTGCACGAATTGGAGTTCCCCAATACATTGTCACCGACCAAGGTAGGCAATTTGAGTCAGCACTCTTCGCTGAACTTGGTCGTTTAATGGGCTTCACTTGCAAACGCACTACGGCTTACCATCCGCAAGCCAACGGTTTTATTGAAAGACAGCATCGTACCCTCCAGTCCACATTTATGGCTCACGACGATCCATCCTGGACACGAGCACTTCCTTTAACACTGCTTGGTCTTCGTACTTTAGTTCGAAACGAATTCTCAGCGTCTCCAGGAGAGCTTCTCTACGGAGAAAATCCGAGCGATTTTATACAGTCAAATGCTATGACACTCGGCCAATCGGATTTCGTTGCCGATTTAACTTCCACCATGACTAAATTTCGACCTGCAAACGCTACAGATCACTTACAACACAAGGTCTTCACCTCAAATCATGCTCACACGTTTTCGTTAGAGTCGGTTCCGTTCGTCCTCCACTCCGTCCACCATACGATGGCCCTTTTCAAGTTAATTCTAAACTCTCAAAATTAAGGGTAAATATGTCAACATAACAATTAACAGGTTGAAATCTTGTAACTCGTCGTCTTTCACGGACTCACGACACATTGGTACCAACCAGTCTATATTCTTTTACTCGTCATAATACTTCAAGACATACATACACCACACAATTCCCTTCCGCCTTTCAATACTCAACGACGGGTGACAATCGTAACAAGAGCTGGTCGAGTCACGGCGAGGCCTCTGCCGTACAGATAAGCATATGCATTTCATCATTCTTATTCATATCGCGACTGGCGATCGCTGGCAGGGGAGTAATGTGGGGTTTCGCCACATCTTATTATCATACATTGTATTGAAAAACAACTCAGAGCATACACTTTCCACTATACTCACAATACTTATTATACACATTATTCTACAAATAGTTTTTTAGTATCAGTCATCTTATTTTTGATTTGTCAAAAAATTTTATAATTAATATATGATTCGAAAAATTGTTCTGATGTTGTCTTGAAGTCATTCAAAAAGGATCAATTAGAATGTTTTCTATTAATCTATTATTAAAACTATTAAACCTCTTATTGTTAAATAAACATGTTATTGTTTATTGAATCCGGAGCAAGTTTAATTTAATCAAATAAGCCAAAAACAAGAAGAGCTGCGGTTTTTTGAAGATCGTCAAAGGTATTAAAGTACCTATGTATAGGTTAACGTTAATGAGTATTTGTTCTGCCGAAGGCAGATCACACTACAACTTTTTTAAATAATTTTAAATTGTAGAACATAACAATTAAACCTACAGACCCAATAGGAGTTCCTTATTTTACAAATGTGGTGAAATGGGACATAAAAGAGAAGAGTGTACAAAGCTAGCACACGATATTCTTCGTAAGGATGCCCATATAAGACCAGTTCTTGGGCACGTTTTGGAATCAGGGAAATGTCGGGTTTTCCAGGAAGTCCTAGTCAAGGCAAAATCAGAACTTCGATAACCCTCATCCTGCAATTAAATCTACACCACAGTTCAACCGCTCAAAGCCAGCTTGAAACGTTTGCGAGGGACATGAAAGCTGACTTTTTGCTGCTGAGTGAGCAACACTATGATAAAAGTTCTGCACCATAGTATCCTGATGAAACTGGTACTACCGCCATCTGGGTTTAGAGGCCGCTGTCTCGAAAGCAGACGGCAACGTGCTTGTTGGAGAAGACTTCAACGCTAAAGCCATCGAATGGGGCATGCCTCAAATTGATCCGCAGGGATAACGAATCGTAGAAATGGCGGCCAGGAGGGCGCTCGTCGTACTTAACACCGGAAATACGCAGACTTTCCGCCGTATGGGCTGTGAAGGAACAATACTGGACGTAATATTCGCCTCGGAGTCCTTACTACGGAGGATACACAATTGGAAAGTATTAGAGGACTACTCAGCCAGTGATCATCAGTGCATTCTGCTTGAGATCAGTGACGTTGTCTCCCGACGTCCGTGCTTTCTACCTTCTACCATTGGGTAGAACATTGGAAGGATGAACGTCGAGAGGTTCGTTGAGGTGCTCACGGCAGGTGCTCCCCTGCAGGGAGATTCACAGGGGGATAGAAGAACTGGCAGCTCAAGACGTGGTGAACTCAACTATGAGCATCATCACGATTGCTTGCAACGCTTCTATGCCCCGCGGAAATCTCGACACTGCAAGACCCCAGTGTACTCGTGGTCGACTGAAAAGTGAAGGGAGTGTCAAAAGCATCTGCGTGAGGCTCAACGGGCACGGAACCGTGATGAGGCATGCAACCGGGTAGCAGCATATTTGTCGGCCAGGAAATGCCTTCGCAAATTGATTATCACCAGCAAGGATCGCTGCTGGCAAGATCTAGTGGACAACGTGAACAAGGATACATGGGGGTTTGGCTACAAGCTAGTTATGCGGAAGTTTGGTGCCCTACGGACGCCTTGTATACATTATGCGGGAAAGATGGACGAGATAGTGTGGGCACTCTCCCCCGCGCATCCCGTCCGTTTTGGTGCTGTCCATGGTGAAACAGCAGCCGAGTGTCCAGTCTTCACACAGCCACAACTGGAAGCAGCAGTCCTTCTACTGATAACGAGAAAGGCTGCAGGTCCAGATGGTGTTTCCGGCGTACCAGCATTCTCCCATTCACAACTTCAAATTGCCTACGTAACATCTTTGTATAATTTTTTCCATTTACCTTTAATTTGCAATTCCCCATCACATTAATTCATTCTCCTTACTCTAATTTTAATTACAAATAAAATAATAATCGTATCCCATTCACAACTTCAAATTGCCTACGTAACATCTTTGTATAATTTTCTCCATTTACCTTTAATTTTCAATTCCCCATCACATTAATTCATTCTCCTTACTCTAATTTTAATTACAAATAAAATAATAATCTTATCTTTCCCACTAACAACATTACTTTCCATCAACACAATTTCATCCGAGGCCTTTTCACTAACAAAACCTAATTCCTTCCTTCATTAACTAAGTTTATCCTACCACTAATAAATTTTATTTACTATACTAACTAAAATTCATTCACGCTTCCCTACTAACAAAGTTCATTTCAATGCACATTAAGAAAGGTTCACCGTTGAAATTCAGCAACTTCAACGGTGAACCTTTCTTAATGTGCATTGAAATGAAATTTGTTAGTAGGGAATGGGAAATTAACAGAAGGTGGCTCCGGTGGTAGCGTCGCAGACTCTCGACTGTGAGGCCCGCCGGGACCCTGGGTTCAAGTTCTCCCGAGCGCAGGAAAACACTCTGTTTGGGATATCGGCAAAAACAATTATTTCCGTGTTTATGACGATTTGCATACAACCAAACGCTATCATGGTTATGCAAATCGCCATATATGCAAAATGGAAGGAAAGGATTGCGGAATTGGTTTTTTGAATTCATTTATTCCGTATTTGGTTTTGGAAAAGAAGAGTGAGTTTTTGCGGTGTCGAGTTGATTTTGGGGGTTAATAATTCGGGGAAAAAGGTTTCAATTGAGATTTTGTGGAGGGAAAAAGGAAAAGGTTGTGGGTCAGTTGTGAATGAAGACAACGAATTGATTGAAGTGGGAAAAAAAGGATGGTATTCAATTAAGAAAACCATTCGCGAGTGGTTCCGCAGAAAAACAAAGAAAACTGTGCTTGGCTTTGGTGGTGTCAGAGCAGGAAAAGTGACTGGAAAGGGATTAATGACAAGAGTGATTAGCGGGCGTGAATATGAAACAAATTACGTGCAGACGGAGTGCAATTCATTGTGCCAGAAGTGAATTCGTGGAGCATAAGGTTTGCGATTCGAGCGTAAATTGTAAATAACTGATAAATTCTTAGATTACCAAAGTGTGGTTAGAAAGTGTGTGAAGACGTCAACGCGGAGATTTTTTTTGTTTTTTTGATTATCAGTAATTATTGTGGATAAATCTTGTTGTGCCCCTTCTTTGAGTGACAATAGTGCATAAAGTTCATAAATGATAAATAATAATTGTTCATCATCTTCGCCATCAGCGTCGTCATCATCATTCAGCATCCAAAGACTCTCTTATAATTGCATATTTAAATTCACAGGAGGAATTAATATCAGGTTTCTTTAAATGAAAATTTTCCCACAGCACCCAGATGCGTTGTCAACAAAATACACTAATTCTAAGTCAAGTTCATATTTACTATTACTTGCACTCGTGCACATCTCTCCTCACATTTCATTTTGGCTATGCGACACCAAGACTGCCAAGTAGTCAACGTGGATTTGTATTTTGCTGACGACGTGGGAACTTTGTTTGGTTTGTTATGCTAGTAAGTAAGTAAAATGTATATAAACAATTAAAATTGTAATAAATATGTTAGTCTGAAGTCTTTCTTTCAACGAGTTACGAACATAATCGCGAACATCACGGTTACAAGTGCAGTTGTTGTTTATTATTTACTCAAAGGGATGCCGTAGTTATCCAAGTGAATTGAATTAAAACTTATCATCGCAGTATCACTGTTCAGGCGCCGTTGATACCAATATCAAAGAAAATTCAACTATCCTGGATTGACAAAAGAGTCATTCCGTAATCAACTGGCACGTTTGTCATTGCTGTTTTCCATCCGTAACGGTTTTGTAGAAGATGCAAGTATTGCTTGGACCAACGTTGCAAAAACTCACGCTTAATGTTGTTTATTTCTCGCCAGGCTGGTTGCAGTCCGCCCTTCCTGCCTTCTGCTTCACAGTCAATTTGAGCAGTCAGCGGTTCGCCAATGAGAAAATGCCCTGGGGTTAATGCGGCTAGGTCATTGGGGTCAGAGGAAAGTGGCGTCAAGGGCCTTGAATTATTGCTTCGATTTCCACTAAAACGGTTAATAACATCTCGTGCGTTAATGAAGCTGGTCCAATCGGTTTCTTCATCAGTTCCTTCCTTGGCGGATTTCACAGCGGCTTCACAGAGCCCTCCAAAATGCGGGGCCTTGGGTGGTATGAAATGAAAGTCGATGCCCTTCTCACTGCATTGGGTGGTAATGATGTTTTGAGCTGTCTGAATAAATTTTATTTGGAATTTCTTGCAGCTGGTTACTCGCGCCAAGAAAGTTTATTGCATTGTTGCAATAAATTCTCCGACAGTGGCCACGCCTTCCAATGAACATTTTGAGAGCACCTAAAAAGGCTTCAGTGGACAAATTAGAGACCAACTTCAAATGCACAGCTTTGGTCGCGAAGCAACAAAAAACTGCAATGTACGTCTTTTGTGGCCTCTTTCCTCTGATTTGGAAGTGATAGTATATAGGGCTGCAAAAATCAACCCCGGTATTAATAAATGGCCGTCCAGGTTGTACCCTTTGTGCTGGTAGGTTACCCATTATTTGAGTAACTTGGGATTGGCTCGAGTGCATTTTACACATTTGTGTACAATTGACCTTGCTAATGTTTTGCATTTGATGGGCCAAAATTTTTGTTTCGTAATGGCTTCAAGACCTTGGGGCCCTACATGTGAGCGCTTCCGATGAATGTCCTCCATTATTAGTCTTGTTATATTGTCGAAGTATGGCAGCAACATAGGATGTTTTGCCTCAAAAGGTAAACTCGCTGCATCTAACCTTCTTCCAACTCGTAAAATGCCGTGTTCGTCTAAGAATGGGATGAGGTTGCTCAGTGGGCTCGAGATATGCATTTGATGAAGCCGTTGCAAATAGCTGATTTCTGTCTTGAAGTCCTCTGATTGGATTACCTTGACGATGATGCGTAGAGCTTGCGTTGGAGCTCCGCTTTTATACACCGGTTGACGGAACGTACTATATATCGAGTTATCCGTAACAATCTCCAAACGAGTTTTTATGCTCAATTTCAAACACGAAGTTGGTTGCAGCCGTTGCTGCTAGGGATGTTATTTTTCGTTCCACGTCTTTGGCTGAGTCCACGTGTACGTTACAGGCTACTGGCTACTCCTTTTTGCTGCCGTGTAAGAAAATCGGACCAAAGAACCATAAATTACAGGTTTTGAAGGTGCTCAGTACTATGGGTCACGTTAAAACATCAGCTGGGTTCATTCTTGTTACTACGTGCCGCCACTGCTCTGGATTTGAAAGTTCATGAATTGCGCCAATTCGGTTTTCAAAAAATGTGTGAAAATCTGAGGATTGCGATTGTATCCAGGATAAAACTATTTGAGAATCAGTCCAATAATAAGTTGGAGCATCGGTCATATTGAGAATAAGCTTCATGCGATCTGCCAGTTCTGCCACCAGCTTGGCTGCACAACCTGGGGAGTGTGATGGGTGCTATACGTGATTTAGCACATACTAGACGAACAACGATAGTGTTATCCTGTTTGATGGCGTATTTATGCGGCAGCACTAAAAGCTTCAGTTGAGGGATCGGCAAATATATAAAGCTGTTTTGATTTCAGTAGGCCGTGGGAGTACACGTGTCGTGGTATGACGATATCTTCTATAGCCTTTAGTTCGTCACGAAAGGTTGGCCATCTTGTATGCATTTCCATAGGCAAAGCAGCATCCCAGTCCAGCTTGAGCTTCGAAATCGCTTGGAGTTGTTGTATTTTTGCAGTCGTTACTATTGGGGCTACGAATCCTAAAGGGTCGAAGATGCGAAACATATCGGAAGCGACAGTGCGTTATTTAAGTTAGTCGTTGCCAACTTCATTCTGAATACGTCAGATGCTGGTGACCATGTCATACCTAGCGTTTTGATGTGGTCATCACTGCCTTCATTGAAATCGAGGTTCAGTTGAATGTCTTGTGGTATCTGCCATCTGCATTGCGGTTTATCCAGCGGGCGAAATGAGCTTCACATTTCTTCTCACTTGGAGATAAGTGTTGCGCCTTTCGAGGCAAATTGTCCAAGTTCCAAAACCGTTCGATTTGTTGTGAGATTGCCTCATCCTCAATGCCAACTCCGCAAGTAACGTTATCGCTGCTCGTTTTTCTTATGCCTCCGCCAACAATCCAACCAAGAACAGTAATTTGCAGAATGGGAAGGTTCTCTCCCAGTTTTATTTGGCCTATTGACAATAGTTGATAGTAGAATTCTACCCCAAGTAGCAGATCTACCCTGTTTGGTCTATAGAACTGGGGATCAGCCAGTTTTATGTTGTCGAGAATCTTCCAATCACTCACATTGATCTTCCACGATGGTTGTTGGGCTATTATGCGGGGAAGTACTTATACCTCCACACTTGTAGTAAATGCCGTGATCTGCGATTTTAACAGATATTGACTCTTGCTGTTGCATGCTGACGCCCATTTCCAATTTTGAGATTGCTGGAATCTTTGGACAGTTGTAGCCTTCTGCAAACCCGTTCTGATAGTAAATGTACTTGGGACCCTGAGTCCAATACGGCTCTGCAGGTTGTATTGTCGCCATTATTCCCTTGGATGATAATTACCACTGTACTCAGTCTCATGTATTTCGATTGTGGCTTGATTGCACCTGTCGCCAAAGAAGATGCTTTGCTTTCCTCGTTTACCGAAATACTTTGTTTCGTGGTGGACGATGAGGCCTCGAATTTTGGCCGTTGAGCTGCTTTCTTTCCTGTGGCGTCTTGCTTCTTTTCGAGGTGCAGCAACGTGTTGTGCTTTTGGAACAATGTTTTCTAGGTTCCCCTGGTGCAATTCTTCGACGGATGGTCTACTTGTAGGCAGTTTACACATTTTGAATGCTTTTGAATAAGTTTCAGTCGATTTTCGGGGTTGAATGTCAGAGAAGTTTTGCACGCAAAAAGTGGGTGTAAGGCGTTGCGAGCAATACAATTGTTGGCGTTCACTGCCGTTAAAGCCTTTGCGGATGTTTACCGTTTTTCGTCCTCTGTTTTGATCTTGGAGCCGAGCGCTTCCAGGGATTGGAATCTATTTTCTAAGAACTTCAAGAGCCCTTTGATGGTTTGAAGTTGTCTTGGATGAGCTGATGACTGCTCATAAAGCACATGTGTAGTTTTGTGCAACTTGCGTATAAGTATAAACAACAACAAGGGATCCCATCCTGTGGTTGCGATTCCAACGTTCTCCAACCCTTTTAAACATTCGCGTGTCGTATCGCGGAGTGCTTTAATGTTCGCAGCTGACTCAATCGTGTGAGATGCTTGCCCAAGTAGATTCGATAATAGCGCATCTGCAATTCATCTCGGATTTTCGTAGCGTTTCTTGAGAATTTGGCATGCTGTAGAGTAATTTTCATTGGATAGTGGCAAATGTTTAATTAAATTTCCGGCTTCTCCTGATAGGTTGGATCGAAGATACCACAACTTTTCGCATGGTGAAATATCCTGCTTGTGAACCACCTCCGAACACAGGTCGTAGAACTGACGCCAATTTAAATAGTTCCCGTCGAACTTCGGAATTTCTATTTTGAGATGCTTAATTTTCATGCTACCATCGGATCGTAACATTTGATCGATCACTATTATCTGCTGTGGCCCACTTGTCTGAAGATGGTCAGTTAATGAAACATTGGCGTTAAAAACTTGATCCTGTCGGTTCAAGAATCCCTTAAAGTCGTAGCCAAAGTTTCGGAACTATCAATAGCTTCACATATCTAATGATGTAGAGCTTCAACTAGTTGCCAGCATTCGGAAATAGCTTCTTTCTGAAGTTGATAGAAGGCCGTTGGTTTGCCCAGATGTCGTATCCGCCAGTCTGCGTAGAATGTGATCCAACAGGCCGCTGATGGTGTTGGCCTTCCTCAGCAACTGGCGTACGGGATTATCTATGGTTGAATCCTTCTCTTCAATATTGGATGCCTTACTTGCTTCGATATTCGACGACAAAGTTTTGATTTGTGCTTCAAATAACTCCTTGTATTTTGAATGGAGTGATGCGATGGAAGTGTAGTAGTCACCGATAAAATATTCGTCCTGCTGTTGAACGTCAGGATGGTTCCTGATATCAGTATCGGTAGACTCGAACTGATATCATGCCGCTTCCAGCCGCCGAAAACGTTCTTGGTAATATTCGAGGCTCTTTCGCGGTGAAGGATCCGTTCCCACGTTGGAGATAATCCGTTCAATCTCCTTTCCAGTGACCTCCTGGTTGGCAATGAGTTTTTCCATATTGAAAATTCGATGCTTGCAGATTCGTGTCCAGTCACGGTCGCCAATGTTTACGGAATGACTCTTTTGTCAATCAGGGATAGTTGAATTTTTTTTTGTTTTTGGTATCAACGGTGCCTGAAACGTGATACTGCGATGATAAAAGTTTTAATTCAATTCATTTGAATAACTACGGCACGTGTAACCATGTTATCCCTTTGAGTAAATAATAAACAACAACGGCACTTGTAACCGTGATGTTCGCGATGATGATCGTAACTCGTTGAAAGAAAGACTTCTGTTATCAGACTAACAAATTTATTACAATTTTAATTGTTTATATACATTTTACTTACTTACTAGCATAACAAACCAAACAAAGTTCCCACGTCGTCAGCAAAATACACATTCACCTTGACTACGTGCCAGGCTTGGTGTCGCATAGCCAAAATGCAATACGAGAAGAGATGTGCACGAGTGCAAGTAATAGTAAATATGAACTTGACTTAGAATTAGTGTATTTTGCTGACGACGCATCTGGTTGCTTATGGGAAAATTTTTATTTAAAGAAATCTAATATTCTTAATTTCTCGTGTGAATTTAAATATGCAATTAAAAGTGAGTCTTTGGATGATGAATGATGATGACGATGATGATGGTGAAGATGATGATGAACAATAATATAAAGAAAAGCAAATCAATTTATTAAGTTTTCAAGTTTTAGTAGTTGCCCCGTTCCCCTGAGTGAGTAATTTTGAATTGTGTTTTTGCTCTTTCTATATTTCTTTTTTTTCTCATTTTACGACAACCTGAATTCCTGAATTAATTTTTTATTTTTGTAAATTCTTAGAGTAATATTTGATTGAAGATAAATTTTCATTTAGTAATAACATTTTTGAATTAGATTAGAATTTGTTTAAAAAAAGGGGCTTTATTGAATTGAATTCTTGTATATCTGTTATATTTGGTAAATTGTGCGTAATTGGAATTGTAAAAATATAAACTATGAAGTGTCAAAAAAATAATTTTTCATTTCTCAAAATGACCTCGCCTTTTCCCGTCCTTTTCCCTTCGTCTTAGTTTTTATGTGTAGGGTGGCTCAGCACGAGCAGAAAGTGTCCCGGAAAAGCCGTGACACGACTGAGTGCTAGTCGACCTCAGAATGCCACCCCGGGTTACGCACCCCTCTGCTACAACTTAATCTCTGCAACTGCGGTAATTCCGTGGTTGTTACAGGACCTATCTCCTCGGCAGTACGGCTTCAGAGATGGCCGTTCCACCTTTGATGCAATTGCAGAGGTGGTGAGCGCGGTCCAAAAGGTAAAGGCATATAGCCTCACCAAGCGACGAATCGTCCTGTTGGTGACTCTCGACGTTAGGAACGCATTCAACTCCGCGAGATGGGTGGACAGTCTGGATACGCTGGAAACGCTTTTCAAGTTCCAGAATATTTCATGCGGCTTCTGAAGGACTACCTGAAGGACCGAAGCCTGCTTTACGACACGACAAAGAGCCAATGAAGGATGGAAGTTACATCGGGTGTTGCCCAGGGTTCTATCCTTGGTCCAGACCTGTAGTACGTGTCTTACGACGGGCTACTGCGACTGGAGATGCCAGATAAGTCGCGATTGATCGGCTATGCGGATGATGTTGCGGCTCTGCTCGCTGGACGCACGGTTGAACAAGCGCAACTTAGGCTAGGTATGCTAATGCGCCGAGTAAGAGGCTGGATGACTGCTCGCGGGTTCAGTTTAGCACTGGAGAAAACCGAAGTGGTCATCTTGACAAAAAAGAGAATCCCTAGAGTAAGGATGATCAGTATTGGAGACATACAAATCGAATCGAAGCCAGCGGTGAAGTACCTGGGGCTACTGATCGACTCGAAGGTGAGTTTCTCTGAGCAAATCAGGGCAACGGCTGAGAAGGCTTCTTCGGGAGTATCGGCTCTGAGTCGACTTATGGCCAACGTAGCGGGACTCAACCCATCAAGAAGGCGCCCCTTGATAAGTGCGGTAGGGTTAGTGCTACTGTACGGAGCAGAAATATGAGGCGACGCTCTCAGTAAGGAGGTATACCGAGAACGCTTGGCACAGGTACAGAGAAAAGGAACACTGACGATTGCATCTTCGCATCCGATAGTCTCTGATTCGGCGTTGACACTTATTGCAGGGGTGAAACCTGTCGTCCTCCTTGCTAGAGAGCGCCGCGCTATTTACCTGCGTCGAAAAGAGGACGCAAAAGTGACGGCTGCCCGCGAGGGGAAACAGCGTTCCCTGAACGATTGGCAGTAATTTTGGGTGAATTGCACGAAGAGAAGGTGAACTGCCAGCCTCATCCCGGATATGAGACCGTGGCTAAATCGAAAGCATGGTGAGACTGACTTCTATCTGACCCAGCTTTTGAGCGGACATAGGTGTTTTCAGTCTTACCTGCACAAGATTGGTAAATCACGGTCCCCCGATTTTCGGTTTTGTCCAGGAGAGGAAGACGATGTTTGCCACATTTTTTACGTGCAAAAAAAAAAAATGGGACAGGCTGCGACGGGACCTCTACAGGGAGACGGGAGAGCTCACCCCGGATAGTATAGTTGAGGTGATGCTTCAATCGCTTGCCAAATGGAACCAGGTTCGGGCAGTCCTAAAAGATAAAAGGGACTCACAGCTGCCGAGGACGTCGGGAATTGGGGGATGGCTTGTCCTCTTCCCCTCCCCTCCCACTAGAAGAGGGAGTCCCCAGCTTGATGGCACCTCACGGCGTAACAAAACGAAACCTGGCCCGAAGTAATGTGTCAAACGGTCCGAGGCTGGGTTCTCGGGTGACAGCGGAGATGTTGTGGGTAGTCAAAACGCTTACTAGCATGGGAGTCACACACTCTATGCGTAAATGACATTCACCTCCCCAATCACAAAAAACTAAAAAGAAGTACCTCTGTACTAGAGTTCCACGCACAAGAGCAGCATAGTTGTGCGAGACACACCCTGAGTCACTTCGCGTGAGTTGTAGCTTCCACTTTCCTTTATTTTATTTTTTAAAGAGTTCCATCCGATGTGTTGTCATAGGGTAAAACCTGCAAGGACCTTCTATTTTCTTTATGGGAACTGTCAGCCAGATGGGTTTCTCCTATCAATCTGGACTCTCAAGATAATAGAAGGCTACTTTACCTATATGTTGCGGACGGACTCTACACATGTTTTTATGCGTGATTTGTTTTAGACTTTCGGCGGCATATGCTGGAATGGCATAGCCCGTAATGCTTCCGCGCGTCGGGATTTTGGCCGCATGCAATATTGTTACGGTAACGCTATCACTCATCCCGTCGAGTCATTAATGCTGCTTAGACGCAGTTTGTAATGTACTTGGGATGGGATGGATGCAAATCGATCAGGAGCACCCTCTTCTCAGCAGACCACCATCTGTTTTCGTTTCCCGATGAGAAACTCGGCGCTGGTGGAAAGGAAAGAGTTCATCCAATTCTATTCCTTTTTTTTGATAGGTGGATTTATAACTCGCCTCTATCGGCCACTCAAACAATATTAGTTAAGTTTTGTTATTTATAGTTAGTAGAACATTTTTGATATATAGTTTTTTCTTCTCACCTAGCATGACAACCAAGCGGACCCCAGATAAACGCTGAACCCGTTCTAAGACTAGTCAATGGGCTAACTGTGAGATATGTTAAGAAGACGTCATCGAGGGCTCTACTAGCTTGAGATTGAAGTGCGGACAACTTTTCCAGCGCATATGTGTCCAGCAGCAGTGATAATGATCATATCACCTTGTGAAAGATACTCTCGATCATGATATTGAGATACTCTAACTATCTCTAAGCGAAGGCCTGAAAGGGGCTGTAGTGCTATGAAAAAAAAGTGTCCAGCAGCTCCTGCAAACCTCGATCTCTAATTCTCTCGAAACTCAAGCACCTTCGCTGGGAGCAGTGCAAAAGTCAAAAGGAGAGCACACTGCCCCTTTCTGGCGTCCTAGGAGCCACTGGCGGAAAAGTCTCAGTGTCAGGAACTCAGGTATATATCCCAACAGGATGGAATTGATGGAGAAAGAGCTCCAGGACCTGATGAACAGCTAGTTCACCAGTCGCGTAAGAACTCCACCGAGCCGGGAAGCATATCCAAACGCAGCTATTCACACATATAGACCGACGGGCGGCTGGAACTTCCTTCGGAAGAGCTCAGTTATGGACCCTAGAGCCTCAGAGCATAGACCGCGGCTCAGTACCGCAGCCAGCCCTACCAATACCGACAATGCAAGACCCAGTTTCGTACAGCGGACTGAGCAATGAAGCTAACCGTTCAGCGATCTTCGTGACGCAAGCCCAAGACTAGTACACCCATTTGAGCTTTCTGAAGTCGCGGGGTCCCGATCGGAAACAACTGCCTGCACCCGGAAACACGTGATGGAGGGCCCGGACCATCCATGCAAGTCGTCCAGGACAGACCTACTGTTTGCGCCGGGGCAGTTTTGTCCCGGCCCGTTTTCTTAAATGTCCTTCCGGTATGCTTGAAGCCACCATGGTATTCCTTGTTACTCAAAAATATTCCACCAAGTTTCTATGTACAAAAATAACTTTTTTATTCTTCAGCAAAATGAATGCGCTGTTAACTGTTTGCCAGGTGCAATTATCTCCCGAAAAAATTAAATTGTTTCAGTTACGCGGCTCTTCAAACTTTCACAGTAACTAATAGGCATCCATTGCATATATTTTCTTTAAATGGTCACTCAACTTACTTGGACCGATGGTATAGAACCTTTAAACGACTGTTGTTATGTTAATTGACAGCCACGTTCACCTTCATTCTGAGACAAGAAATTTTTGATGAGGCAAAACGCGCCATTGAAAGGAAAAACGCTGAATTTACGTCTTTTCGCTGGCATGCCTACCTTTGCCCATGAAATGTGACCGAATCTCTTCGAGTACGGATCCACTTCATGGACAAATGCACTAGCTGAAAGTGCACGGGTCAGCCATTTAGATGGAAATGAAAATAGCAAGTGGAAATTACACTGTGTGGCTAAAGTTATGGTTCATGAATGTTGAATAAAATGTTGAAATTAAATTATGATTAAATTATTGACCTTAGGTGAAATGCCGGCGAAGGTAGTTACAATTGTTCTTAAAGGGAACGGTAAATAATTGATCAATTGATCGGTGAATTGAATTAAAAATGATCGATCCATTGATAAATGAATCAAATAAATTAATTGTGAATTAATACATGGGCCAATTAACATTAAATGAATATATGTGTTGATTGAAGCGTTGGTGTTGCCGGATCAGGCCGTGATGGGCGCTCAGCATTCACGGTCCGTTCAACCTCCTCCTGGCGGTTGAACAGGCTATTGCTGTGAAACGTTTTTGGGCCATTTGTTCGGTTTTACAAGGATGTTCAGCGTTGAGTCGGTGAATTGAATTGAAAATGATCGATCCATTGATAAATGAATCAAATAAATTAATTGTGAATTAATACATGGGTCAATTAACATTAAATGAATACATGTGTTGATTGAAGCGTTGGTGTTGCCGGATCAGGCCGTGATGGGCGCTCAGCATCCACGGTCCGTTCAACCTCCTCCTGGCGGTTGAACAGGCTATTGCTGTGAAACGTTTTTGGGCCATTTGTTCGGTTTTACAAGGATGTTCAGCGTTGAGTCGATGATGGAAGTTTGGTTTTTAGCAGTGAGTGCGGCTTGTCTTGTCTTCCTTGCATGGTTTTGATGGTCCGGGCCACTTGATTGGCATAGTCGTCATCAAGAACGCCGAACAATGATCGTGCAAGGCCACCCACTACATTGATAGCACTTCTCTTGAACCTGATTCTCAAGATTTGGTTGATGTTCGAAAATTCCCTTTCAAAGTGCCGGAAAAGGTCTATAACATGTAGGCAAATGGTCCTCACGGTTCCACCTTTGCATAGCTGCTGTTTCCGCCAATACGGTCCCAAATCGTAATAAATGAGCAACTTCCACTCGCTGGAAGAAAGTAGGCTCGACCTAACCCGTGTGGGGTATGGTTGGTTGAGCTTTGTGTTGGAAAGGCGTGCGCTATGGCAGCTAGTAGGCACATCAAGAGGAGCGCCACGATTGACTTGCTAGTTCGCATCGATCGCCACCTTGTCCTCGGGATGTTGTCGCCGCTGATCTGGGACCCTTCCTTCGTCAAGTGGGGGGAACTTGCGTGAGATGGTTCTTTGTTAGACTGTGCGTCGTCGAGTACCGACACCGGGGTCAGTTTGTATATTGGCCTTTTCAAAATTCTAGAGGCGGTTTTGATTTCAGTGGCTCGTAGGAAACCATCTGCGCCTTCGTAAGCTTTGACAATTCGCCCCAGTGGCCACTTCATCGATGGGGCGTTGTCTTCGCTTATGATGACTACTGTTCTCTCGATTGCATTTTTGTGTGACTGCCTCCACTTGATGCTGCAACTGCGCCAAGTACTCGTGCGACCATTGTCTCCAGAATTCGAGTTTGAGGTGATTGATTAGCTTCTCCTAGGCATGGAGACCTCCGGTGACTGGCTCTGCGTGCCCATCAACCATAGCCGTCAGGGGTTCTCCGATGAGAAATTATGCTGGAGTTAAGGCTGCCAGATCATTGGGATCGTTTGACATCGCAGTCAGTGGTCTTAAATTGAGGATAGCCTCCACCTCAACCACCAAGGTATGCAGCTTCTCGTAGGTGAAGGCGCCGACGAAACGCCTCGACGGATCAAATTTTTGCCTGATTTGACCGCCGCCTCCCACAAGCTGCCGAAGTGTGGCGCGCGTGGAGAGATGAAATAGAAATCGATTCCCTGGCTGGAGCACACCGTTGTTATTTCTTGACGCACTTCGTTGCAATATAATGAGGACGACAATTCTGATAACTGCTTGTGTGCTCCCAAAAAATTTGTGGCGTTGTCGCAAAACAGGTTTCGGTAGTGCCCTCGTCATCCAATCAACCGTTTGAGAGCAAAAAGAAATACCTCTGTGCTTAGATCGCTGACTAGCTCCAGATGGACGGCCTTTGTAGCGAAACAGCAAAATATGGCTAGGTGACCTTTTTGAGGTCGGGTACTTATGCCTCGATAATGGATCATCATAGGCCCATAGAAATCCACGCCGGAGTTAATGAACGGAGGGCTGGTTGAATACGTGCACTCGGCAGGTTTCCCATGACTTGTGAAAACAGCTCACGCTTAACTCGGGTTCACCACACGCACCGCCGAACGATCGATCTCGCGAGTTGTTTTCCTCGAATTGGCCAGAACCACTGTCTAGTGGTAGCGAGCAGTGTTTGCGCACTAAGATGGCAGTGGTCACGTTGGATGTCCATCATCAGCAGGCTGGCGATCGGATGTTTGAACGGTAATAAAATGGGATGTTTGGTCTTGAACGTGAACCTCCCATCGACACGAATGATGGCCTCTGGATCCAGGTATGGCGCCAGTCCCACCAACGGACTGTGCTTGGAGACCTGCCTCCCCGACCTGATGTCCAAAACTTCGCAGTTAAAAGTTTGTGATTGTACATACCTCACGATGATCACCAGGACTGTGGATAATTCATCATCCGTGGGCGCTTGATGTGTTAGTTGAGATTGCTTGAAACCACAGATAAACCGCATCATGCGCAGCAGCCTCCTGAAGGAGTTGCCGTGTTGGATCTGCTGAATGAAGTGTGTTTCAGTAGCCTCTGCCGCTAGCAAAGCGGTCTTGGTCCGCTTCATCTCCAAGTCGAAAGGGCCCCCTCTCCAATACTCGGGGAACCAAACTGATTCCGCCTTGGATAAAAATGATGGTTCTTGCAACCACATTCTACAGCTGCTCAATTCAGCCGGCGCCATCCCATGTGACAGGATGTCGACTGGATTGTCTTCAGAAGCTACGTGACGCCATCGGTCCGGCCTTGAGTGGGTTTGTATGGCCGAGACCACGTTCGCTACAAAGGTATTGTACGATGATGCAGAAGAGTTGATCCAAGCTAAGACAATCTCGGCATCGGTCCTGAATACACGAAGAACCTTTTCCAGGTTGAGTGCTGTCTTAACTCGTCTTGTGTGCTCAGCGCCTAATTTCACCGCACACAACTCCTGGCACGGGACAGTAAGTGTTTTGGTCGGGGCCACTCTTGACGGCGCACAACAACCTAACGACGACTTGACCGATCCTCAGGTTTGACCGTATGTATATCGCTGCGCCATATGCTTTCTCGGAGGCATCACAAAAGTTGTGCAACTGTACTTGCACGGATTTTTCGCCTGTACTGGTGTGACGAGAAAATTGCCTGCTGCAATGATGGCAGACCATTGCGGAAATCGGACCACTGGATATGGATCCCCACTGGTAATGCTGCATCCCAGTCCAATTCCAATCGCCATAATTCCTGCAGGAACCGCTTGGCTCCTACTACCACAGGAGCCAGAATGGATCGAGCATTCTGGTTATATCAGATGACATCGACTTTTTGGAGAACTTCGCATTGGCGTGATCGAACGCCAGATGACTCCTAACGTCGTAATATAGTCCTCGTGTAAAGTCCCTAAAATCCAGCTGCACCTGTGTAATAAATACGCAGGATCACCATGTAAATAAATCAGTACTGAAACGCTTTGGCCAGGAAACAAGCAGGAAGGCTTCCAACGCTTGTGCTTGTTTCCTGCAACGAGAATTTTTGTAAATTGTAAGAGGTGTTATTTTGATATTAAAAGAAAAATGACATTTTCTAATACAAATGATCGGATGTTTATTTCATTATAAAGAGGAAGGTATGCCGTTCATAGTGGAAAATAACATCAGGCGAATGACCACCACGACCACGCTTACAGGACCTTTTCATGAAATTTTCCATAACCAAATCGCAAAGTGGCTGCCCTATGTCCTCGATAGCCTCCATCTTTGAGGTCTTGAATCGACGCTGGGCTGTTGGCGTAGACCTTCTCTAGGTGGCCAATTGTGATCACCTCTTCGAGAGATAACACGGTCCGGAAACTTTTCCCGTAAAAGATCAATGGTTTCGTTGCTTGTGTAGCACGTAGCGCCGTCTTGTTGAAAGTAAACGTTGTCCAGATCAATACCATCCAATTCCGGCCATAAAAAATCATTAATCATCTCTCGATAGCGCAATCCATTCACCGTAACTGTTGCTCCAGCCTCATTTTCGAAAAAGTAAGGTTCAATGACTCCGCCGGACCATAAACCGCACCAAACAGTTACACGTTGAGGATAGAGAGGCTTCTCAATAATAACTCTTGGGTTTTCCGAGCCCCAGATGCGACAATTTTACTTGTTGACGAAGCCACTGAGGCGGAAATGGGGTTTACCACTCAAAATGATTTTTCAATGGAATTCCGGATCATTTTTATGCGTTTCAACCCAATCAGCAAAGACACGACGTTGTTGATGATCGACCGGCTTGAGTTCTTGTGTTAACTGAGCTTTATAAGCCTTAAGACCCAAATTTTTATGCAAAATACGGTGTAATGACGTTTGTGGAATGCCTAATTTCAAAGGGAGGAACTACCTAAAGGACCGAAGCCTGCTCTACGACACGACACAGGGCGAACGAAGGATGGAAATTACATCGGGTGTTGCCCAGGGATCTTTCCTTGGTCCGGACCTGTGGAACGTGTCTTACGACGGGATACTGCGACTTGAGATGCCAGATGAGTCGCGCATGGTCTACTATGCGGGTGATGTTGCGGCTCTGGTCGGTGGACGCACCGTTGAACAAGCGCAACTTAGGCTAGGTATGCTAATGCACTGAGTGAGGGACTGGATGACTGCTCGCGGGCTGAGTTTAGCACTGGAGAAAACCGAAGTGGTCATCTTGACAAAAAGAGAATCCCTAGAGTAAGGATGATCAGTATTGGAGACATACAAATCGAATCGAAGCCAGCGGTGAAGTACCTGGGGCTACTGATCGACTCGAAGATGAGTTTCTCTGAGCAAATCAGGACAACGGCTGAGAAGGCTGCTTCGGGAATATCGGCTCTGAGTCGACTTATGGCCAACGTAGGGGGACCCATCCCATCAAGAAGACGCCTCTTGATGAGTGCTGTAGGGTCAGTGCTACTGTACGGAGCAGAGGTACGGGGCGACGCTCTCAGCAAGGAGGTATACCGAAAACGTTTGGCACAGGTACAGAGAAGAGGAGCACTGAGAATTGCATTTTCGTATTCAACAGTCTCCGACTCGGCGGTGAGAGTGATTGCAGGCGTGATACCTGTCGCCCTCCTTGCTAGAGAGCGCCGCGCTATTTACCTGCGCCGAAACGAGGATGCGAGGGAGATAGTTGTCCGCGAGGAGAGACAGAGCTCGCTCAACGATTGGCAGCAGTCTTGGGTGAATTGCACGAAGGAAAGGTGGACTGCGCGCCTCATCCCGGATGTGAGACCGTGGCTAAATCGAAGGCATGGTGAGACTGACTTCTATCTGACCCAGCTTTTGAGCGGGCGCGGGTGTTTTCAGTTTCACCTGCACAAGATCGGTAAGTAACGGTCTCCCGATTGTCGGTTTTGCCCAGGAAAGGAGACAATGCCTGTCACACATTTTTTGCGTGTACAAAATGGGTCAGGCTGCGAAGGGAACTCTACAGGGAGACGGGAGAGCTCACTCCGGATAATATTGTTGGGGTGATGCTCGAATTGGTTGACAAATGGAACCAGGTGGCACATTATGCTCGGGCAGTCCTAAAATATAAAAGGGACTCACAGCAGCCGGGGGCGCTGGGGCTGGGGGATTGCTCTTCTGGCATTTCCTCTTCCCCTCTCCTCTCCCGCTAGGAGGGGGACTCACCAGCTTGAAGGCGTCCAACGGCGTAACAAAAAGAGACCTGGCCCGAAGTAATGTGTCAAACGGTTCCAGGCTGGGTTCTCAGGTTAACAGGGGAGGTGTTTAGTGGGTAGTCCAGTCGCGATGGGAGTCCCACACTTTGTGCATAAATAGCATTCACCTCCCTACCACAAAAACGACGAGGAATGGGTTTTCTTTAACACTTTCGGCTATAGCGGCAATAATCTCGGTTGTTCTTGAGTGACGTGAACGGGTTTTATTCTTCACACCACTAAGTTGTCCCAACAGCTCGAATTTTTTCACCAATTTCTGTATTGCGGTCGGACAAGTTGCGTCAGGAGGACCCAAAAATGTTCGAGTTTTATGAACCGTCTCTGCCAAATTTTCACCATTTTTATAGTGAATTTTTGTAATTTCAATGCGTTGTTGAAGTGTGTATCGTTCCATTTTTATTAATGGCGTAGTTTCTACTTGTCAAATGTCAAGAAATGACAGCTTTAAAAGTGATATCTACCGAAATAACGGGCTATTCAAAATAACACCTCTTATTGGAAAACCCTTTATAATATAGAATTGGTAGAATGCAGACACAAGCCTGGAACGCCTTCCAGTCTGCATCTACCCTAACAAGACAATCCCATGCGTCCGTTTTCACGCCCTTAGCAAACGGATATTCCTACGCAGTAAGACGACCAGCGTATCGAGAATGTATATTTTATTAAAATCACTTCCACTTAAATACTATTTTAACCTAACTGTATATATAGAAATTAATATAATCTAATTGCTTACAAACTATACTTAATATTATATTGCTTACAAACTATACTTAATATTATATTGCTTATAAAAAGGCACTGCCAGATGTTTAATCTACTAGAATGAAAAATGTACTAGATTTGGTCATATTCAATTATTTCCTAACTTTACATAATTGTATCTACTATCTACTATGGAGATCACTACACCTGTTGGTTCTCGGGTTTAGTCTGCTTCAACAATAAAGAATGGTTGGTACACCATTTGCGCAAATACATGCCTGCGCTCGAGAGTATGGTGCATAGCTCCGCCTGTTTGCGAAGTGCCTCCTCTAGGCTATCTGCTCCGGTCATGACGTTGTCGATATGGCAATCTTTCTCCAACGCGCTACTGCCCAGTGAACCTTTCTGCTGGTTCTCTTGTACTAGAATCTGCAAACATTTTGTAGCTAGATGCGGGGCACACATTGTCCAGTAGGTTACTGTTTTCAAATGATAGTATCGCACTGGTTGCGTTGAACTATTTCTCCAAATTTACCCATGGTACCGACGGTCGTCAGGATGGAGCATTATTCGCCGATACATATTCTCGATGTCGGCGGTGAATACGAAACAGGGCATTCTGGAACGCAGATTATCGAAAAGAGGTCATCCTGGACAGTAGGCCCTGTCATTCAAAGAATTGTTTGGTGTCGTCTTACTGGATACATCAAAAACCACCCGCAGCTTGGTTGTACTGCTGTCAAGCTTCAGGACACAATGATGTGGAAGGAAGTATTGTAATTCCTCCCGCTGTTGCGGCATCACCTCTTCCATATGGCCAAGCCGAACATACTCCTCCATGAAGTCCTCGTATGGAAGTCTTAGATGAAGTTCCTCTCCAGTCGACGGTCCAAGGCAATGAATCTGCCAGTGGCCACCGCTTGGGAATCACCTAACGTCTCAGGATCCTTGCTGAATGGGAGTTCAAGCAAGAAACGGCCATCGAGACGTCTTGTCATTGTCTGATAGAAATGTGGTTTCGCAAACTCTTTCAGATAACGTAAGCTTGTGGCTGCGGATCCTGTACTTCGTCGACCTCCCGAAATCGCTTAATTAGCTGATTAAACTGGTTGTCTTCTGCCAGGAAGCCGCATATCACGGAAGATTCTTGAGATGTGATCTCTCATCCGGCTTCAATCCACCCTAGGAGCGTGTTCTGTAGCACTGGGAGCTCTGGGCCCAACTTTATTTGTCCAATGGCTAGGACCTCGTGAAAGTGTTCGGCACTTAGCAACATGTCGATGCGCTCCGTTTAGTGGAAGTCTGGATCCGCCAGTCTTATATTTTTGGGAATGTACCATCCCGATATGTTCAGGTTCTGAGACGGTTGCGGTGATATAATCTTTTCCTGATATAAGTAATCTAGATGTTAGGCCGAGGTTCCCTTTATGGTATACCTTCTCAGTACTACCACCTACCCTTTCAAAGAGGGCAAGGTAGAGTGTCGATAATAAACCCAATTGCTTAATGATTCTTGCGGTGCCTAGGTTTATTTGTGAGCCCAGATCCAGCACAGCTCGACAATTGTTCGTCTTCCCATTGCTGGTAACCAGCCTGACGACGGCTGTGCTCAGAAGTAGACATCCTTTGGGTTGGAATTCTATCAGACTCGCATTTGTTTGCGGCTTCGAGTCTTATTTCGGCGTTGTCGTGTTCGAGGATATCGTCTTAGTCTGTTTGGGCTTGTTGTCTCCAGGCAGATGTAGCAGGGCGTTGTGATTTTTGGAGCACTGCTTGCAACTTCTGGCTGCGCAACTGGAAGCTTGATGTGATGAACAGTACGAAAGATTTTTACGTGATGAAAGTGGGTTGAATCGACGAAATATTGTTGATAGTCGGATACACTGTTGTGTCTATTTCATTTCGCCATTTGGACATGAATTAAGCCAATGGTCGTAGACGTCATGAAAAAAAAAAAAAAAAATTGCATTCTGAAGTGAATATAGTAACTGTTATTGCCAAGCTGATTGTTTGACGAGAGAAGACATTCTACATCTAAAATGTCATATCCTGCAATAAATTGAGGAACATGGAGTTAAGATCTATCCACTGCCTGATTACGATAGTGATGAAGAGGAAGATTATAAGGAACAGGTCAAGCAATTGAAAGAAGCGTTCCCTTCGCTGTATATGGAGCAACCACATTATTCAAAGTCAACGGAAAGAAAGTTCGTGGAAGATTATATCCCTAGGGCGTTGTATAAGTAGAGAATCCTGATCATTTTGATTCCAGTAAATTACGTACAATGTTGATGACCCGCATTACAAGTCGGCTGAGAAGATTAGATATATCATTAACTTTTCAAAGCAATAATAATACACAAATGATCTAGAAACCCTACAACTAACCCGTTTAAGAAAACACGATATATAAGAGAATGAAATTTTATCAAATAGAAACGAAGAATCTATTTAGCTAATTAATTTAGTCATAAAGTATACGAGTACAATACAATACATGCAACTTAAATTTAATTACACTGGATAAAAACAAATAAAACAGTATTGGGTGTGTTGCAAACCAGTATACCCTATGTATACTGGTAAGAAATGGGAGCTCAACTTGATGCGTATCCTATATACAACATCAAGGCTCCCGGGGAAAAAACTCACTGTAACACCACTTACCTGCTACTCTGTCCATTTAAACTAAATCACCAAAGGCAAGAGTTCACTTTAAAGCATGACTTTTATTGTATTATTGTTATTTTCTAAAAACATTTACATTACATTAGAACTTCCAAATTATTTTAAAACTCAAAATATCAGCCAGCCTGAAGAGGGAACCAACTTGTCGTATTAATGGTTCGGGGTGGCCACACGGCGTGAAGCGCCAAAGGGCCGGTTGAGGATCGCGGCGCAAGCCAACACCTCACCCCTCACCATTTTGTCGGAGACTGGACAGCACTTTCACCTTAATCTTAAACGCGAATACTTGCAACGATGTAGATAAAGAATGGGTAGCAGCACGCTCCCTTTTGGATTTGAACAAGACTCGCTGGTATAAGACTGCCCAAGAACATTAAATACCATTCTTTCGTGAGCTTTCAACCTAAATTCTCTTTAAAGGTGCTGAGTAGCCGAACACGTGCGCTCTCGTTCCACGAAAGTTTTTCCTCCCCGCTTTGTCTCGCTTGCTCGGCTGGTGAATATGCGAAACTGGGGAAATTGAGCGAAAGAGTGTTTTTCGCTTAAGCTTTCGACTTCGAAAGAGTGCTTTCAGTTTTAGCTTTCGGCTTTCCCAAGATCTCTTGTCGTAAAATAGCGAAACTGGGGACATTGAGCGAAAGAGTGTTTATTCCGGAACTTTCGGTTTTCCTTTCCGCTTACCTCTCTTCGAAGCACCCCGTTCGTTCACGATGTGAATATCGTTGCGGGTTGAACTTTCTCGTTCACTTAACTGCTCGCTTATTTACTTGCGCATGTGTTTCCATGGCTAATTTTCATTGGCGAAGTGCGAGTACATAGGTGTTGTTTGCTCGCTACTATTGCAGTTATGAAGCGGGAATATATCCGAGCTTGTTTATGTGTTCACTCGCAACATTCCTCCGGCAGTTGAAAAAAGGATTTAGTGTACTTGGAGAGTACAATAAATCGTCGCTCTACTCCGGTGATCTGGATTACTTTATGTACCCCAATAGATTACGCTCACTCTTGGTTTTTCGCAATTTTTGTTGTTGGTTGAGTCTCGCTACATTCCCTTTTGTGTAAATCATTCGTACTTATATCTCGCGCTGTTATCGCCATTGGTATTGTCCACTGTACTTCTCGCAACTTATTATTAACCGTTGTTTTGCTGCTGATTTATGCGTAATTTACTAGATGCTAACGCGCCAATGTTATAATTCTATCCAATTGACGTTACTTAATATGTTGTTACAAGTCAACGTTAGAATTGTAAATTTCCACATTTATGAATTAATGAGTTAATATTTGGTTTGATACTATACAATGTTTTGTTTGATTCAATCATAAATTAATATAATAATATTTCGTTCGGTACCATAAGTTGATGTTAATTAATATGTATTAAATGTCAGTGTTGTATTTGCAAATTACTACAATCAAAAATTACTAAGTTAAGATTTGATTTTATACAATTATGTATCATATTTTCCTATTTTGTTTGGTACCTTGAGTTAATGTTAATTAATAAGTATTACATATCCATGTTGCTTTCATAAACTACTACAATTATAAATTAATAATTTGAAGTTTGATTTCATACAATGTTTTGTTTGATTTAATCATAAGTTACTGTAATGATGCTTAAGTATTTCTTTGGATACAATGAGCTAAGATCCTGTTTGGTTTAATAATTTGTTTGCTTCAAACATTAAGATGTTACTATTTCATTTGATTCTATGCAATAATGGAATAGTGCTAAATTTGCTTCTGTCGTAAATTACAGGATTATAAATTATTTCGTTTTACTATAATATTGAAAACCATACTGAACATATTGTTACATGTACAAATAATTACATGTACAAATAATTCTGCGAGCTACTGTCGCAATTGTTTTCACAATCATTAAGAACGTCGACAACTGAATTTACTCGAACCCACGAGAACCCAACAAGCATTATCAACATCTGAAAGTGAGTCACTGCCCATTCATGCTGGAACGTTCCCGCATATTCACTAATGTACGAGAACTGAATTGAATAGGTAGAGACCCTATATAAAGGCGAGCTGAATGAATGGGGGGATCATTCATTCGATCGCGATAAAAACTTGCGATAGTGTGTGGAAAGCGAATTGAAAAGCGAACAAGTAATAGTGAGGTGATTTTGAGAAGACAATTGCGATATCAATTTATGGACAAGTGTAAAGTAGAATTTTAATAGTGACAATTAAAATTAGTGAAAGTGTTAACTGATTATTGTGCATTTTATTTAATTAAATAAACTCTTTTAACTTAAATTAAAAGACATTGCGTTTTCACTTTCCCGGAACGTTAAATTATTGGCCGCGAACTGAATAACACGCGACAATGGTGTCAAGAAGTGCGAAAGAAAAATTTTGAAAGCGAAAATTTGAACATTTTTATAGTGCACAATAGTAAAATTTAAAGAAACATTGAAAATGCCACGCAGCCTAAACTTAAAAATTAATGAATTGACCATGTCGGAGCTTAAGGAAGAGTTGGAACAGCGAAACCTGGCTACGCAAGGTACAAAGGCCACACTGATTGCACGCTTGCGTGACGCAATTGAATCAGAAGGCGCGTATCTGGATTCGGGTGAGCCCTCAGATGCAGAAAAAGGCGCAGAAGGTGGTGAAGCAGAAATATCAAAACCAAAGGAACCAGAAAATGCGCTGATGCTGATGCAGCAAGAGCTGCGACAACAGTCATCTAATTTAACTGCGAAGCTCAATGAACAATCGTCCAATTTAACTACGAAGCTAGACCAACAAGCAATCGAAATCAAAGCAGACATCAAGGCAGACATCACACAGAAGCTGGAGAAACAGTCAACCAAAATAAAAGCGGAGCTCGGTAGTCTCAACAAACAAATTAAAGACGTCGAGGAAAAGGTTGACCAGGTCGAGGAAAAGGTTAACCAGGTCGAGGAAAAGGTCAGCCAGGTCGAGGAGAGAATCAACAATGAGATGGAAAACATGAAAAAGGAATTGGAAGCAGCAAAGGCAGTAGTAACCACTTCACCAGCCCCGCTTATAACCGCAGCGCAAAGCTCATCTAGAAGTGTGCAAGCACCAATATTCGACGGGCAAACGGTCTGGAGTATTTACAAAATCCAGTTTGAAGCCGCCGCTAGGATAAATCACTGGAATGAGCAGGAACGAGCAACTGCATTAATTCTTGCTCTAAGAGGCCCAGCTGCCGAGCTTTTGCAGACTATCCCCGTTGAGTTGCATTCAAACCCGGCTGCTATAATGAATGCGCTGGACATGCGCTATGGAGACGATCATCTGAAGCAGATTTACCGGGCGCAGCTACGGCATCGGATGCAGAAGTCTGGCGAAACCTTGCAGCAGCTAGCACAAGACATTGAGCGTCTGGCACTTTTGGCTTACCCAGCGTACGACTCAGAACATCGAGATGACGTACCAACAGAAGCATTCATCAGCGCCTTACAGGACAAGGAATTGCAACAAGCCGTGCGGTTAGCTCAAAAGCAGACGGTTAAAGACGCATTGATTTACAGTCTTAACTTCGAGGCAACACAAAATGTGACTCGTACCACTGCCCGGGTCCGTGAGGTAGTGGCAGACGAGTGCAGGTGTGAGCGCGTGGAAAATGAGCGAGAGCCGCCGGCGAATGGAGCGCCTAGATGCTGGGATTGCGGTGAGAAGGGGCACCTGCAAAGAGACTGCAAGAAGCGAAGAAAACGGAGCTATTGCCCAGGATGGTGGAGATCCAGACCGTGTCAGGAGCCTAGAATGGAGGCCCATCAAACTGCAAGGGCTAACTTCGTGGGGCGAACGTTAGCTAGGAGGATCGACATCCCCAGCACCACCATCACCGTGCCAAAGCAACATCGTGGAGAAGCAGGCAGATGCCTTCCTGGTCAAGTTGATGAAGAACATTGCACCATAACAAACGACACTGGTGCAACCCGATCGACTATTCGACCAGACCATGAGAGGCCCCAACTACTTCACAAGGGCAGAGTTCATGGAAATGCTGACGCCCCAACTCGTCATCCATGTTCAGCTAACTGCAAGCATTGCCGGCGGATTGAGGAAAAGGAGCCGACCGTTGATCTGCGACTGATAACGGCCAAATTCGATGAAGGTTGGTCATCGGAGGAGATTCGAAATGCCCAGCTAGCCGATGAAGACATCGGACCATTGCTCGTATGGAAGGAGACGACTGGGCGACCTGAGTGGAAAGACGTTTCAACGCATGGCGCAACCCTGAAAAGCTAGAGGGTGGCATACTCAAGCGGAAATGGGAAACGGCGGATGGCAGCTCCTATAGGATGCAAACTATACTACCTAAAAGCCGAATCCACGATGTGATTAAGGAAATGCATGAAGGATCCTCGGGAGGCCACCTTGGTGTTAACAAGACCTTAGCGAAATTGCGGGAAAGGTTCTACTGGCTCCACGCTCGAGAAGACGTAGAAGACTGGTGTCGCAGATGCACAATTTGCGCTTCCGTCAAAGGCCCAAAGCGACGACTGAGAGGACAAATGCAAACCTTTAACGTGGGGGTACCGTTTGAAAGGATTGCTGTTGACATCGCAGGACCCTTTCCTGAATCTGAATGGGGAAATCGATACACGCTGGTTGTAGCCGATTATTTCAGCAAGTGGCCCGAGGTCTACCCCATTCCCAACCAGGAAGCAACTACTGTAGCTGAACAGCTAGTGTTAAATTGGGTCAGTAGGTACGGCGTACCTGGCAAACTACATTCGGATCAAGGCCGAAACTTTGAGTCACTAGTTTTTGGCGAAATGTGCGAGCTGCTCGGAATACGGAAAACGAGGACAACACCGCTGCATCCCCAATCCGATGGAATGGTCGAACGTTTCAACGGCACGCTCAATAAACACCTGGCCAAAATGGTTGACGAGAACCAAAGGGACTGGAACCGACATATCCCACTATTTTTAATGGCGTATAGAGCCGCTGAACATGCATCGACGGGCCAAGCCCCAGCCAAAGTCATTTTTGGAAAGACTATTCGTTTGCCAGCCGATATAAAGTTCGGAGCACCCCCTGAGAAACCCCAAACGGTCTCGGAGTACGCAAGTGATCTAAGACAACGGTTGAACGAGATACATCGGACAGTGCGAAAACACCTCGAATCGGCTACTGACCGCATGAAGACCAGGTATGATCTAAACGCGAATTCTACTGGCTTCCAACAAGATGACTTGGTGTGGCTTTATAACCCGCAACGGCGAAAGGGTAGGTCTCCAAAGTTGCAACATAATTGGGAGGGACCATACCGAGTTACAAAGCGAATCAACGACGTCGTATACCGGATACAGGAACATCGTAAGCCGAGAGCTAAAATGAAAATCGTGCATCTGGACCGTCTTGCCCCATATTACACCCACGGAGAATTGACTACAAATAGCGACACATCTTTTCGGGGCGAAAAGAACTGAGGTGGGGGCAGTGTTACATGTACAAATAATTACATGTACAAATAATTCTGCGAGCTACTGTCGCAATTGTTTTCACAATCATTAAGAACGTCGACAACTGAATTTACTCGAACCCACGAGAACCCAACAAGCATTATCAACATCTGAAAGTGAGTCACTGCCCATTCATGCTGGAACGTTCCCGCATATTCACTAATGTACGAGAACTGAATTGAATAGGTAGAGACCCTATATAAAGGCGAGCTGAATGAATGGGGGGATCATTCATTCGATCGCGATAAAAACTTGCGATAGTGTGTGGAAAGCGAATTGAAAAGCGAACAAGTAATAGTGAGGTGATTTTGAGAAGACAATTGCGATATAAATTTATGGACAAGTGTAAAGTAGAATTTTAATAGTGACAATTAAAATTAGTGAAAGTGTTAACTGATTATTGTGCATTTTATTTAATTAAATAAACTCTTTTAACTTAAATTAAAAGACATTGCGTTTTCACTTTCCCGGAACGTTAAATTATTGGCCGCGAACTGAATAACACGCGACAATGGTGTCAAGAAGTGCGAAAGAAAAATTTTGAAAGCGAAAATTTGAACATTTTTATAGTGCACAATAGTAAAATTTAAAGAAACATTGAAAATGCCACGCAGCCTAAACTTAAAAATTAATGAATTGACCATGTCGGAGCTTAAGGAAGAGTTGGAACAGCGAAACCTGGCTACGCAAGGTACAAAGGCCACACTGATTGCACGCTTGCGTGACGCAATTGAATCAGAAGGCGCGTATCTGGATTCGGGTGAGCCCTCAGATGCAGAAAAAGGCGCAGAAGGTGGTGAAGCAGAAATATCAAAACCAAAGGAACCAGAAAATGCGCTGATGCTGATGCAGCAAGAGCTGCGACAACAGTCATCTAATTTAACTGCGAAGCTCAATGAACAATCGTCCAATTTAACTACGAAGCTAGACCAACAAGCAATCGAAATCAAAGCAGACATCAAGGCAGACATCACACAGAAGCTGGAGAAACAGTCAACCAAAATAAAAGCGGAGCTCGGTAGTCTCAACAAACAAATTAAAGACGTCGAGGAAAAGGTTGACCAGGTCGAGGAAAAGGTTAACCAGGTCGAGGAAAAGGTCAGCCAGGTCGAGGAGAGAATCAACAATGAGATGGAAAACATGAAAAAGGAATTGGAAGCAGCAAAGGCAGTAGTAACCACTTCACCAGCCCCGCTTATAACCGCAGCGCAAAGCTCATCTAGAAGTGTGCAAGCACCAATATTCGACGGGCAAACGGTCTGGAGTATTTACAAAATCCAGTTTGAAGCCGCCGCTAGGATAAATCACTGGAATGAGCAGGAACGAGCAACTGCATTAATTCTTGCTCTAAGAGGCCCAGCTGCCGAGCTTTTGCAGACTATCCCCGTTGAGTTGCATTCAAACCCGGCTGCTATAATGAATGCGCTGGACATGCGCTATGGAGACGATCATCTGAAGCAGATTTACCGGGCGCAGCTACGGCATCGGATGCAGAAGTCTGGCGAAACCTTGCAGCAGCTAGCACAAGACATTGAGCGTCTGGCACTTTTGGCTTACCCAGCGTACGACTCAGAACATCGAGATGACGTACCAACAGAAGCATTCATCAGCGCCTTACAGGACAAGGAATTGCAACAAGCCGTGCGGTTAGCTCAAAAGCAGACGGTTAAAGACGCATTGATTTACAGTCTTAACTTCGAGGCAACACAAAATGTGACTCGTACCACTGCCCGGGTCCGTGAGGTAGTGGCAGACGAGTGCAGGTGTGAGCGCGTGGAAAATGAGCGAGAGCCGCCGGCGAATGGAGCGCCTAGATGCTGGGATTGCGGTGAGAAGGGGCACCTGCAAAGAGACTGCAAGAAGCGAAGAAAACGGAGCTATTGCCCAGGATGGTGGAGATCCAGACCGTGTCAGGAGCCTAGAATGGAGGCCCATCAAACTGCAAGGGCTAACTTCGTGGGGCGAACGTTAGCTAGGAGGATCGACATCCCCAGCACCACCATCACCGTGCCAAAGCAACATCGTGGAGAAGCAGGCAGATGCCTTCCTGGTCAAGTTGATGAAGAACATTGCACCATAACAAACGACACTGGTGCAACCCGATCGACTATTCGACCAGACCATGAGAGGCCCCAACTACTTCACAAGGGCAGAGTTCATGGAAATGCTGACGCCCCAACTCGTCATCCATGTTCAGCTAACTGCAAGCATTGCCGGCGGATTGAGGAAAAGGAGCCGACCGTTGATCTGCGACTGATAACGGCCAAATTCGATGAAGGTTGGTCATCGGAGGAGATTCGAAATGCCCAGCTAGCCGATGAAGACATCGGACCATTGCTCGTATGGAAGGAGACGACTGGGCGACCTGAGTGGAAAGACGTTTCAACGCATGGCGCAACCCTGAAAAGCTAGAGGGTGGCATACTCAAGCGGAAATGGGAAACGGCGGATGGCAGCTCCTATAGGATGCAAACTATACTACCTAAAAGTCGAATCCACGATGTGATTAAGGAAATGCATGAAGGATCCTCGGGAGGCCACCTTGGTGTTAACAAGACCTTAGCGAAATTGCGGGAAAGGTTCTACTGGCTCCACGCTCGAGAAGACGTAGAAGACTGGTGTCGCAGATGGACAATTTGCGCTTCCGTCAAAGGCCCAAAGCGACGACTGAGAGGACAAATGCAAACCTTTAACGTGGGGGTACCGTTTGAAAGGATTGCTGTTGACATCGCAGGACCCTTTCCTGAATCTGAATGGGGAAATCGATACACGCTGGTTGTAGCCGATTATTTCAGCAAGTGGCCCGAGGTCTACCCCATTCCCAACCAGGAAGCAACTACTGTAGCTGAACAGCTAGTGTTAAATTGGGTCAGTAGGTACGGCGTACCTGGCAAACTACATTCGGATCAAGGCCGAAACTTTGAGTCACTAGTTTTTGGCGAAATGTGCGAGCTGCTCGGAATACGGAAAACGAGGACAACACCGCTGCATCCCCAATCCGATGGAATGGTCGAACGTTTCAACGGCACGCTCAATAAACACCTGGCCAAAATGGTTGACGAGAACCAAAGGGACTGGAACCGACATATCCCACTATTTTTAATGGCGTATAGAGCCGCTGAACATGCATCGACGGGCCAAGCCCCAGCCAAAGTCATTTTTGGAAAGACTATTCGTTTGCCAGCCGATATAAAGTTCGGAGCACCCCCTGAGAAACCCCAAACGGTCTCGGAGTACGCAAGTGATCTAAGACAACGGTTGAACGAGATACATCGGACAGTGCGAAAACACCTCGAATCGGCTACTGACCGCATGAAGACCAGGTATGATCTAAACGCGAATTCTACTGGCTTCCAACAAGATGACTTGGTGTGGCTTTATAACCCGCAACGGCGAAAGGGTAGGTCTCCAAAGTTGCAACATAATTGGGAGGGATCATACCGAGTTACAAAGCGAATCAACGACGTCGTATACCGGATACAGGAACATCGTAAGCCGAGAGCTAAAATGAAAATCGTGCATCTGGACCGTCTTGCCCCATATTACACCCACGGAGAATTGACTACAAATAGCGACACATCTTTTCGGGGCGAAAAGAACTGAGGTGGGGGCAGTGTTACATGTACAAATAATTACATGTACAAATAATTCTGCGAGCTACTGTCGCAATTGTTTTCACAATCATTAAGAACGTCGACAACTGAATTTACTCGAACCCACGAGAACCCAACAAGCATTATCAACATCTGAAAGTGAGTCACTGCCCATTCATGCTGGAACGTTCCCGCATATTCACTAATGTACGAGAACTGAATTGAATAGGTAGAGACCCTATATAAAGGCGAGCTGAATGAATGGGGGGATCATTCATTCGATCGCGATAAAAACTTGCAATAGTGTGTGGAAAGCGAATTGAAAAGCGAACAAGTAATAGTGAGGTGATTTTGAGAAGACAATTGCGATATAAATTTATGGACAAGTGTAAAGTAGAATTTTAATAGTGACAATTAAAATTAGTGAAAGTGTTAACTGATTATTGTGCATTTTATTTAATTAAATAAACTCTTTTAACTTAAATTAAAAGACATTGCGTTTTCACTTTCCCGGAACGTTAAATTATTGGCCGCGAACTGAATAACACGCGACAATATTTTCCGACCTTAAATTGTTTTTTCTTGATAATAAAATATTATTTTACAGTTGAAAATTAGCGGACTACAATTTCTTCTTTTAATTGGTTTTACTTAATAATATGGTTACAACTTCTTTTAAGATTCATATTCAATGCCGATCTTTATATTTGGAAGTAAATGGTCTTCTCTTATTTTTAACATTACTTATCATCTTGGAATTTTTATTCTACTCGTATATTTTTTGGCTTTTAATTTCCTCATTTCTTTCAAATAGTATTAAAGTTCTCTTGCGTATATTCAAATATTTTAATTACTAATTAATTCGATGTTGCTTTTGGTTAGTGGTTATTACTGGTATTAGGGTGCTACTATTTGTTTAGTACAGGTTTTAGTAAATTATAACAGTTATCGTTAGTGAGGATTTAATGTGGACGGCTTTCAAAATAGTTTAAATTTTATTCTATTTATTCTATTCATGGTTTATTAATATTCTATTAAATTACTTTCTTTAATGCTATAACAAAACTTCTTTATGTAAGCTTCTGCTAGCATTTTGTTAAATTATGTATTGTGCGAATAGGTTAGTAGGGAAGTTTCAATAGGAAATATTTTTAAAGCTTTAGCGGTTATTTATTGCGAATGAGTTAATATGTAAGCGGGGAATGAATATTTCACACGATCGTTACGTTCGGGAATTGATTCGCTTCGGAAGAAGTTTTGCCGAGAGAATAGCTTTCCATTGATGTAGCTTGGGAGTCGTTGTTGTTGTATTCCCACGACTTTAGTATAAGCTATCTTGGCTTTATAGGGTGCGAGTGAGTGTGATAAATAAACTTTCCCCTTAATATGCATGGTTAATGTTGTTAATGGGAATGGGAGTCATGGATTGAAGGTTTATGTGATTGTTTTTGCTCGCCGCTAACGAGCTTTGAAGATATGATTAGCATTGCTTCTGCAATGATGCATGAGAAAATTGAATGAAGCGACGTATTGTAGCTTTTACATGCGCTGATTGCTAGGAAGTATGTGAAATATATGATATGTATGTACTAATTCGTGGTTGGCTGCTAATGCCTTCAAGAGCATTTGTTTTTAATTAAGTCGGCTTAATGCATTTCGTAGTGGGCAGGGCTTTTAATTCATCTATGCTATACGATTGTGTAGGAGGAAGAGCTTTTGAGGTATATGCATTTAATTGTCGTTTAATTGGCTTAAGTTGTAAATTACATACTTTTTTATTCATTTGTAGTTGTAAAAAGGGAGGGTTATTAGAAATGTATTCAGCAGTATCTGTAAATAGTTGTGGATTATTTATAAATCGGAATTATTATGTAGGTTTTTTATTAAGTATAGAAAATTTTAATGAGTTAATATAAATTAAGTCGACCTTTTTCTCAAACTGAAACTAGAAGGAGCGATTCTGAGCTCTGTTGTATACTTTTATTGATTTTAGTGAATTGTTAAATAGATATACTGCATTGAAAATATCTTGTGAGAAATTATTGTTAAAGATGATCGAAGCGACACAATCACTATATGGGCTTGGGAACATATAGTTTCGGTCTTCATTCATGACCCTATATGTGTTCCGTCTAATTTTTCCCTAGTGTATGTCTACTTAGTTTGGCATAATGCTATCCCGGACCTTACTGGAAGACAGTACAGTGCCGTGCGAGGTCACTTCATAAGCCGTTAATAAATTTTTGATCTCGATCTTGAGAAAACGATTGTTTAAAGCATCTTAAAGTATATATTATAGCATCCTAAGACGCTATTTGATATTGTCGCCATATATAAAGTAAAAGGGTGGGAAATGGGTGGGTTTTGAATTGTCTTGCGCTTTCTACAGGGGTTTTATTTGTGACTCTTTTCTAATAGTTAGCAGTTATATAATGAATTTATTGTGCAAGGAAACGTAGTGGCTTGTTTAAAGGGTACATGGTTGATAGCGTGTTGTAAACCCTTTTGGATCAACAGCTCAGAGGCTACGACTGGATGGTAAATTGATGTCTCTTTTGCATATGACTTAATTCTATATGTAGCGTGTCTGCCGAAAGTTGAAAATCGGGCAGCTCAGAGGCTATTATGTGTTTCTTTAGGGACTTATAACTAAAAATAGCGTGTCCGTCGACAGCTAATGTCAACGGCTCAGAGGTTGTTGTTGTATCTACTGGTTTTCATTCCAGTGATTGTGCAATTAGACATAGAAAAAGCGTGTCTGCTGATAGTTATGGTTTGGAGTTTTGCCGGGGTTTTACCGACTTAACTGCCACTTTTTTCGTTTCCTTAACATGATAGAATTGCAGTGGATTTTGAAAGAGATAATTTGTTTTGGGGTAAAATCGTTTGCATTGTTGCATTGTTCTTATAACGAAAATTCTGTTGTTTCAAATTTCCCATACTTAAATTGTTTCAGTGTAACTGGAAATTAAATAAGTTTCATGTTTCTTTGCGTTGGAAAATCGCCGTTCTCATGTAAATTATTCTTTGTATTTATGTAGCGCAGTTAATTTATTTAGTTTGCTCTTCAATGTTATTGCATTTAGAAATATTGCCCAGATGTCTATCTATTCAATTTGCAGTTAAATGTTTGTTTTTTTGCTCTTTTAATTATGCTTCAGTTAATTCGAATGCTCATTCAATTCAAGAGATAAGACTTTAGTATGCATGTGGGTACGCGTATTGTCCAAGCAGTTGGAGTGATAAGTGGTATCATATTTCGATAACAATGGGCAAGCGTTTGTTTGCTCGCTATTAAGTTTTCGTTTTGCTTATTTGTGTTTAATATTTACTTGTAATGTTTTTTGTTTTGAATGTAAGTTGATTGAAACTTTATATCTTTATAAATTCTACGTTGGGTTTGAACGAGTTAGTAGTTAGTTTGAATGACCTTCAGATAAGAAAGATGAGATTTAAGATATATGAATGAAGGAGTAAATGAATGTAGAATTAGATGTTCAATATGACTATTTGATTTTAGGACTGATCTTATTTGATGGACAGTATGAGTAGGATTAATATTACATTTGAATATTGTTATCATATGTTGGTTATTAGAATGATCAATATAATTATTTGAGTTTATTTTAAAGGAAGACTGATTCAGTTTGATCAATAATATTATGTTTGGATATTCATACTTTCTTTTTGTTATTTAATTGAAATATTTATTTGATGATTTATTTAAGAAGATTAATCTAGTTTGTTGGAAAGTATGAGTAACCTTAATTTCGTATTTGAATATTGATATTATATTTTTGTTATTTGAACAATCAATATTATTTTTATTTTCTTTTTTGAGAAGTTTAATCTAGTTTTATGTACTGTATGAGTAGTAACAATATTGTTTTTAGATACCGATATTATATTTTTGGTTTTTAAATGATTACAATTATTATTTGATTTTCTTTTAAGCAAGCTGATCTAGTTTGATGGACAGTATGAGTAGCAATGGTGTCTTACAGAACTTGAATGGTTTGAGATATCGGCTGGGTGGATAGATTTTTCAGCCCATTTAAATTTGCTACATAGTGCACTACACTGTGGTCTCTGCAAAACCGATATCCTACCGGCTGCGCCAATTTTGTTACAAACCAGTATACCCTATGTATACTGGTAAGAACTGGGAGCTCAACTTGATGCGTATCCTATATACAACATCAAGGCTCCCGGGGAAAGAACTCACTGTAACACCACTTACCTGCTACTCTGTCCATTTTCACTAAATCAACCAAGGCAAAAGTTCACTTTAAAGCATTACTTTTATTGTATTATTGTTATTTTCTAAAAACATTTACATTACATTAGAACTTCCAAATTATTTTAAAACTCGAAATATCAGCCAGCCTGAAGAGGGAACCAACTTGTCGTATTAATGATTCGGGGTGGCCACACGGCGTGAAGCGCCAAAGGGCCGGTTGAGGATCGCGGCGCAAGCCAACACCTCACCCCTCACCATTTTGTCGGAGACTGGACAGCACTTTCAACTTAATCTTAAACGCGAATACTTGCAACGATGTAGATAAAGAATGGGTAGCAGCACGCTCCCTTTTGGATTTGAACAAGACTCGCTGGTATAAGACTGCCCAAGAACATTAAATACCATTCTTTCGTGAGCTTTCAACCTAAATTCTCTTTAAAGGTGCTGAGTAGCCGAACACGTGCGCTCTCGTTCCACGAAAGTTTTTCCTCCCCGCTTCGTCTCGCTTGCTCGGCTGGTGAATATGCGAAACTGGGGAAATTGAGCGAAAGAGTGTTTTTCGCTTAAGCTTTCGACTTCGAAAGAGTGCTTTCAGTTTTAGCTTTTGGCTTTCCCAAGATCTCTTGTCGTAAAATAGCGAAACTGGGGACATTGAGCGAAAGAGTGTTTATTCCGGAACTTTCGGTTTTCCTTTCCGCTTACCTCTCTTCGAAGCACCCCGTTCGTTCACGATGTGAATATCGTTGCGGGTTGAACTTTCTCGTTCACTTAACTGCTCGCTTATTTACTTGCGCATGTGTTTCCATGGCTAATTTTCATTGGCGAAGCGAGTACATAGGTGTTGTTTGCTCGCTACTATTGCAGTTATGAAGCGGGAATATATCCGAGTTTGTTTATGTGTTCACTCGCAACAGGTGTACAATTTAATAACCGGAATTTGACGCTAGATGTCCTTACTAACAAATATCGTGAAAGCTCGAACTTTATATATATATATATATATATATATATATATATATATATATATATATATATGTCATTTTGAAGGTACATTTGACAGCTATCAAAATCAGTCAACAAAACAATTTTATCTTGTGTGCACTATTATTATTTTTCACGATGTATTCATCGTGAAAAAAATTGGAGAAAAAGACAGCAGTTGCGGGAGGTTCTGTTGATTCATTTTTTTGCAAAGAAAACTGCTGCGGAAAGTCATCATTTGCTTGTAGAAGTTTATGGCGACGATGCTTTAGCGAAAACACAGTGTTTTGAATGGTTTCAACGCTTCAAAAGTGGCGAATTTGACATAAAGAAAAGAACGCCCAGGACAGCCAAAAAAGTTTGAAGACGAAGAATTGGAGACGCTACTCGATGAGGATTCGTGTTAAACGCAAGACGAACTTGCCAAATCATTGGGAGTGACTTAGCAAGCCATTTCGAAACGTTTGAAAGCCGCTGGATACATTCAGAAGCAAGGTAATTGGGTCCCCTGTGAGTTGAGGCCGAGAGACGGTGAACGGCGCTTCTGTATTCTGAAATGCTGCTTGAGCGCCATAAAAAGAAATCATTTTTGCATCGGATCGTGACTGGGGATGAAAAATGGATTCATTATGACAATCCCAAGCACAAATCCAACTATCCATGACGCCAAGGTTATGCTGTGTATTTGGTGGGATCAGAAGGGGCTGTTATATTATGAGTTGTTGAAATCGGGCCAGATAATTACAGATGACCTGTACCGAACACAATTAATACGTTTGAAGCGTGCCATCATCGAAAAACGCCCGGAATATGCGACCAGACACGAGGCTATAATTTTTCATCATGACAACGCTCGGCTGCATGTTGCAAGACCCGTGAAAATCCATTTGGAAAATAGTGGATAGGAAGTTTTGGCCCACCCGCCTTATAGTCCGGACCTTGCTCCCTCTGACTTTCATTTATTTCGCTCGATGCAAAACGCCCTCACCGGAATACGCTTCACTTCAGAGCTAGGCATCCGAAATTGGATAGATTCGTTTTTGGCCGCAAAGCCGGCGCAATTTTTTTGGGATGGAATTCATAAATTGCTTGGAAGATGGGGAAATGTTGTAGCTTGCAATGGACAATACTTCGAATAAAATATATTGTAAAATTTGTCCACAATAAAGCATCAAATTTCGCTAAAAAATTCCGTTTATTAAGTTGTGCACCCAATAGAATTTCGACTTAAGTTAATAACAATTTAAATGTATTGCAGGATTTAGGAGCATGTTAAGATTTAACTTTAGTTTATGTTTCGAGTATTACATTAATACAACAGACTTAACAATCTGAACGAGAAGTATACAGCACACCGACAGAGGGAACACTTAATTTAAATACAGAACAAGGCGGATTTATTTGAGCAACGAACGATTGAGCCCCGATTTGTATGTAAATGAAGAAAAAAATCCTTTACTAAAATATTAGCACATGACAACCAACCACCACACGATAATTTGCCTTTTCTTAGTTTACTTTGCTTTAGCTTAGTTATACTACATTAGTTTTATATGCTCCTAACATTTAAATAATTAAGGAGAAAATCAATTTCAGCAAATCTGAACTAGGATTATTAAGATGGCCATTAACCGTATTTCAATAATCATCAAATAGTAAACACGAATGATTAATTGTATAAGATTCTCATATAGACTACGATCAAATAGGATATTAAAAGATTAAAAGTAGTTGCAATATACATATTTAAATTAAACTTAAGTGTATAGAAAACAGGCAAATTGTGTACAATGTTTCCTTAAGAACAATCACTTCAAACTACATATAATATTGAAAATAATAAAATTTAATAAGCAATACCTTGCATCTACATGAAACTAAGTCAAAAATTTGTTCAACGGATGTATTGACAAAATTTGCTTAGAGAAACGAATGTAAATTTCGTTGAAGCTTAAAGAAACGAAAACGTGTGAATACGCAATATTTGCTTTCAATTTTTGTAATTTCTCCATCTTTTGTCGGTTTTTGGAAAACTAGTTTTTATCTTTTACGATTAAATGATTGACTGCAGTTTTGTCTCTAGGACGAATTACAAAATATAAATTAATAAATTAATAGTATGTTGAAATTGTTGTAGTACAAAAGGTTTGTCTTAGACTCTATGTTATACATTTCTTTTGTGACGAATGTCCATTGATTACATTTGACTGAAATTAAACAATAATATGAATTGCTAAACCAAAAACAAGACTTTCCTTTCCAGCTAACCCTACTTCTCTTCCACCGGAAATGGGAGCGAGCGGTAAGTATGCCGTTACGAGGGTAGGGTTCTAGAAATCCGTGGATGGCCGGTTTCGCGTCGCGTTCGGTACGCGGTACCATAATTTGCTTTGCGGTTTTTATTAGAGTAGGTTGTTCAAAGTTCGAGTTAGAGTAGGATAGTTTTCGGTACTGCGTCGTTGATATTCGGGAACGCGAAATTCGATACAGTTGTTGTTGTTCGTTGGATGTATGAAAGAAATACGGAATAAAGTAAGGATAGGTTTCGTTTCAGTATTTCAAGCTTAATAGGAACATTTTACCGTAGGTTACATTTGAAGGCTTGGAGGTTCAGGCGTTCTTGACGTCCGTAGATAACAATCGGGCTACAGTGAAATGCTGCATGGACGAGACACCGGCAAACTCAGCAACACCTGAAAGCCAAGTCCGACATATCTCTTCTGATCTTAGGTGTTTTGTGAATTTCATCAGAAGTTGTGTTTGCATTATCCGTCAGTCAAGTTGAACAGCTTATCAAGTGGCATTCAAATATAAAAACAGTCATGCCATTATTCCTGTCGGCCGATGAAGTTGCTCATTCCGATCTAGTTTGTATATTTTTCCATTTAATCCTACATGATGAACAAGAAGCTGATATAAATGTAACAAAAGTTAAAGTTGTACCATCACTGAATCCAACTGAACAACCGATATGTGTAGAAATAAAACAATCATTGCAATAACGTCGTGGTACGCTAACAGTTAGGATACATCATGCACGCAGATTAGTCAAATTTGGGGGGTGAGCAAGAGCCTAACACCTATGTAGAATGCTATCTTAGGCCTGATACTAACAAAGTTCCTAAACAAAAAACTAAATTTGTGCATAAAGCGCGGAATCGTTGGAGTACCGTATGCCAATTGAATATATTCGTAATCCTCTCCCTTCTGTTTTTACGATACCCTACAAGAGAACGTCCTACTATGTGGCTGTCAACTACCCTTAGCTGAATTCGATTTAAGGGAAGAGGTAATGCAATGGTGTCGTTTAGCCTATTTGCCCCGATCAAAACTAGTGTTACTACAATAGAATTAAAACTAATTGAAGAATATAAACAACAAAAAAAAAAAATTAGGTGAAAAGTAAAATTAGAGATAGAGAGAAATAATTACACATGTGTTTTCTACGTTTATTCACACATAGAGCCAGAAATAAATGTGTTATTACTTGGATTTTTTTGTAACACTACAGCCTCTTTCGGGCGTTCGCTTAGAGATAGTTAGAGTATCTCATTATCATGATCGAATGTGTCGGCACTCCACAAGCTGATATAGTCAGTATCACACGTAGCTAAGATTTATATATTTTTTCAAGCAATAATGTTCAAGAAATTTATGCGTCGTTCCGATGATGTTGTATCCACATATTTAAGATCAATGTAATGTTCTTTAAATTTTCATTAGTTGAGGAATTTCGTGTATCTTGTTCATCTCGTTATTTGACTATTGGTTTTATTTCTATTCCATTTCTTCTTCGTAGCACTACAGCCCCTCTCGGGCCTTCGCTTCCTGCAAATATCGCCTCCAACTGTCTCGGTCCAGTGACCGCGTCCTCCAATTTCGAAATCCGAGCAGCGATGAACTGTCTTCGTCGACCAAGTCAGGCCAGTGTTTCCTCGGCTTCCTCACTGGTCTTCGGCCTTCAGTTCTCTTAACGAATACCGTTTTGGGTATCCTTTGTTCGTCCATACGATTCATGTGTCCAGCCCATTGCAGCTTCTGCAGTCTTACAATTGTTGCGACCTCAGACTCATCAAAAATTTCATACAGCTCATGGCTGTATCGAATTCGCCATTGGTCCCCGTCTAGCTTCGCTCCGATTATTCGCCACAGGACCCTTCACTCAAAGACGTTCAATATATTTGCGGATGCTTGGGTTAGGGTCCGTGTTTCATACCCATAGCATAACACAGGTTTTATCACAGATATGCAAACTTCGAGCTTTGTTTTCCTGTGTATGCAGCTGGTCTTCAAGATCGTCAAAACTCAAAAAAAAAAAATAATTTATTTAAGAGGAGTATTCTACGGCGTATTTCGTCTCTTTCATTACCGTTTCTGATTATTTTGGCCCTTAATACAATTGTCCAGCCCATTGCAGCTTCCGCAGTCTTACAATCGTTAAGACCTCCGGTTCGTCAAAAATTTCATACAGCTCATGGTTGTATCGAATTGGCCAACGTCTAGCTTCCGCTCCGATTATTCGCCTCAGGACCCGTCTTTCAAAGGCGTTCAATATGTTTGCGGATGCCTGCGTTAGGGTCTATGTTTCACACCCATAGCATAACACAGGTCTTATCACAGATTTGTATACTTGGAGCTTTGTTTTCCTGTGTATGCAGCTGGTCTTCAAGATCGTCAGTACTGAATAGAATACTTTATTTGCGACCTTTTACCCATGTCTAATTCTTGCTTTATGCACATTTATTACTATTTTGCTCTATAGAACTTTTCCATATAGAAAAACGCTATTCGTCTCCAACTTTAAAGCTTACAAAAAATATATTAACTAAAGATATTATTAGAGAGAATCAAATAATTTAGTTTTGTCTAAATTTGGAATGTACGAAAAAGAAGGAAATAAATATGAATAGTTAAATATAAATAAAAATATGAAGTGTTAAGTAACCATTCTCTTTCCTTTCAGTAGTGTAGCTTTTCATCGGGAAATGGAAGCGGGAGGTAAGTATGCCGCGTAGGGTGTAGGGGTTTTTACAATCCGTGACTGACCGGTTCGGTTGTTCAGTTCGGGTACGCGATGCCATAACGTGTGTTTCATATTTTCAATTAGCGTCGAATATTTCGGTTAGAACCAGAGTAGCTCATGTCTGACACCGCGTCGGTATTTAGATCGGGAACGCGTGAATTCGATTTTGTTATTGCTGGTTCGTTGGAAGCCTCGCAAGGCAGCGTTAAAGTAATGGCGAAATTTATCCTCGGGAAATTTGGGAACGCGTTTTAAACGGGCATTTGGATTGGTAGCTGAAGGATTGTAAAAGCGCTTAGTCTACTCGTGTAAGATCTGCGACCGAAATTCCTCTCCGAGCTAACTAGCCTGCAAGCAGTTACCTCGGAGTAGGCTAAGATTGCCCGGACTAGTTGACTTGTAGGGTACATTCCGTGGGCACGTAGCGAACCTTCATGTCTTCAACCGATGAGAGGTCGGTTTCGATTTTCATTCGGAAATCACGACGACGACGAAAGAAGTAAGATCATTATAAATTTTACAAGAATATGGAGCACTCTAGAAAAACAACATTTGGGTCCTAGTAGATTTATTGGTGTTACTTTTGATTCTCTGCTCAGTTTTGATGCTCACATTCTTAATGTTACATCTAGGGCATCAAAATTATCGGGGCTCATTTTCAGACATGCTCATAAATTCAATACTCCTCCGTTGTTTGGTCTCCTTGGAACTCATATCTCGTCAACTCATTAGAGAATGTTCAGCATAAATACACTCGTGTCTTGTTCTAAAGGTTCAAATTCCCATATCAACCCTATGACACACCTTTGCCTCTCATCCCTGTTGTCCCGTCCTAGCTATCTGGATCAGTGTTTCTTGTATCGAGTTTGCAACCATCAAATAGTTTCTACACTGCCTTCTGAGTTAGCTTTCCGTCTAGCTAAACGCCCTTCTCGGGTAAATAAATTCTTTGTAGTTCCGTTTGCTCGTACAAATATATATTTTCATACACCTATTTTGCGAATGATTGGGAAGCATGATAAACTAGAGGTTGGTTCTTTTTCTGACTCATATATTGTTTCCAAACTAAAATTGAGACTCCTAGTTCTTACTTATACATTTAATTCATTTTTATGTATCTTTGCTTATTCTACTTTCGTATTTTTGCTTTATCTGTTAATAGTATTATACATAATCCTGAATTTATCATGAATTATTTTCTTTGTGTTTTTATTGTTTAACTTGATTTGTTCCGTTTTCTAATTGGATGTTATTTTAATCTGTTCAATAGAATTTAATATATAAATAAATAAATTGCATAATACGGAAATCATCAAGGCAAAGTGGGTTCAACGCATATACGAAATGCAAATGGATCAACCGAAAGGCGAAAGGCAACTCATTGCAAAAGGTTTTGCTCAGACGATTAAGTTACAACGAAACACCGATGCAGTGAAAGAAGCAATTCACCTGAGGCTTTTCACCAAGAAAGTCTTAAACAAGCAGAGCACGGTCGTAATCTTCAACGATAGCCAAGGTACCGTAGTGTTACACCCCGAAATTTTGGGTACTCCAGCAGGACCTGTGGACTTGGGTAAACTCGTCCGGAGGCGGGCGTGGGAGCGCCGCTCGCTTATCCAATAGACTTAACAAGTCGCCAAGCGAGAATTCGGCTTGCCGGTATGAGTTTACTCGCCTCCCGAAAATAACAATCTCCACAACTTCGAGACAAGAAACACCCTGTATGTGGGAGTACTCATCACCAGTCCTTGCGCGCGTTTTAATGGCGGTTAAAACCACCGTTAGAACTCCTCTTAAACCTCCCTCAGTACTCAGATTGGACGCTACTTACGCTACCTTCTTGCTCACTGTTGATTTTCTTACACTTTTCTGGATTTTACCACGAAGCCACTGCCTATTTTGTAACTATTTAGTTAACTTCATTGTTTAGTCGCTAGTTTAAGATTCCGAACACCACCTTACCTTTTACACGGGGATTTACCATCTGAACCGACCTGCACAGAGCTTGTTTTAAGAAAATGAGCTCTTGATTTTTTTAACGTGTGAGTTAAAAATTTGTTTAATATTTATTAATGTTATAATTCAAGCAATCAAATTATAGTATTAAATAATGATTATCAAATACAATAATATCAAATTAACGCAAAACTGCTTACAATCGGAAAGAAGCTATACTACTGCTGATATGCTCGTAAGGGGTCGCTTGGGTGTTATTCCTTTTAATTTTCGTTATCTCCGAATTTTGATTACCCCTCGTAGAGGAAGTCCACCACCGCAAATATACTTCTTGGATATCCTATACAACGTCTCCACGAATTTATCGCCCTCCTTTATCTTACTCTCTCATCGGCATCTCGTTGATTCCCCGCAGTTCACCTTCGCTTTTTTCCACTTGCGCACTCGAACACACATCCCCCCTTCGACGTCTTCACTAAGTAATTCCAAGTGCGCTTCATCCGCCTTACTCCTACCACTCTTTTTCATACAAGAAAGACAAAAAGCTCTGTTCACTTTGTTCACCGAGGTCTATAAACCCTTGGTCCAAGTAATCGCCGCTATTTCCCCGGTCAATGTCCAGGGATGAACTTTTCACGGTTTGAACTCCATGGCCGCTTATTTCATTGTTTCGGGATAATTCATTCAGCATCGAATGTAACCGGCCTGACGTTTCGGAGCCTGCATCACCTTTTGAAATTTTCACTTTCACCTGACGTTTACTGGCAGTTGTCAGATTATTGTAATTCTGATGCGCCGGTTTATTTTCACGCCGGGTCAATTTTGTACGCTGCGGACAAATTGTCCGCGCTTCCTTCCCAATATTATCTTGAGTTTACACGAAAGTCCGTGAAATATTACTTTGCTGTATCAATGTGTCAAAATATCTGTGGATTTGTACGCGATGTGACGAAATTGTGCGTGAAATTGTAGTGTCTCCGTATGTAAAGTTTATGCAGCTAAATTTTCTCCTGATGGTATGATTATTATTATTATATCCTCGGTAATTTGCATGCGCAGTTTACGTTTTAAGTTAAGTAACCCACATATAAACGCTTCGTTGGAATTAAAGGCGGCTTTGAGGATGCAATTGGTCGAACGCCAATGTTCTTTCAGAAGCTATTTTGTATTTTCAAGTGCTTAATGTATCGTATAACTTCAGCTCGTTGTTTCGTCCGTCATTGAAATTCGTATGTGATTCGTCATTGAAGTTCATACGTATGGTTGGGAAAGTGGTATTTGTTCCAATTGCTCGGGCAACATTCAAAATTTACCTTGGTTGTTGAACCTTGTTAGCCGGTAATCATCTGCGACTGTTGCTCGGTGGTAAAGGGTCGCAACCCGGGTCGCGCTTCGGCACGGTTGCGATCTCTCGGCGTATTGTTTGTTAGATCGTAGCTCGGAGCATCACGCAGGTACTTGCGAAGCCGATTTGATACGGTGTTGAGGACTCGATCCAACGTTGTCGCCCTTCGTCTTAATAAGCGCCATGTTTAAGTTCCGCTCAATGAATTGTGGAGTAGTCGTAGATTTCCTAAGTTTGCCTACACTTCTTCATGTCATGTTTACAGTATTTAGTTTAATAAGTATCAACTTTGAATCAAATAGAATGATTATTTAATTGCAATTATTAAAGTTCGGCTCGTGATGTTTGACGAGAGGAACGCTTGATTACGCGGGTGATAGTGTTCGGTTAAGTTAATCTTCACTTACTGTTTCCACTCTACGTAACAGTAGAACTGACTCGACAACCTTTCTACCACAATAGAACAAAGCACATCGACATTTGCCATCATTTCTTCCGTGAACTAGTAGAAAACAAGGAATTCATGATCAAACACATTTCGACCGAAAGAATGTGCGCAGACTTATTAACAAAGGGCTTTTCAACACCAAAACACAACGAATGTATTATAGGCTTAAGAAAGAATTATTGCAAATAACATACATTTTGTGTTTGGAAATGATTAACATAAAATATTAAATTACTTTTTATGGAATTGCTTGCAGCTACATAGATGAGTTGCATATTCTGAATAATAATTTTTCTGAAAAATTATTAGAGAAGAAAAATGTTAGAAGAAGGTGGTTTCGACGTGTGCACTAATTCTCCTTAGGCCATCACTCTTAGATACACACCGGTGATGGCGACCACCATGCTCAGAGCTGAGGGAGTTAATTTTAATTTTTCTACTTATGCAAACTCAATATGTTTTTTGTATCTGCAAGTTATATTCAAGGTAAATTTCTCTTGTAAGTACTTGTATTAGCTAAACTTTTTAATTGGATCATTTCACCCTTTTCACATCAACTTAATGTAAATCTATACGACAAAAAAGTAATTTAAAAAGCTTTCGGAGCCATCCGAAAGAGTGATCGATATCCGCGCGACGCTAGAAAAGCTTCAATGTAGAGCAAATTTGTCGTATAGATTTACATTAAGTTGATGTGAAAAGGGTGAAATGATACAATTAAAAAGTTTAGCTAATACAAGTACTTACAAGAGAAATTTACCTTGAATATAACTTGCAGATACAAAAAACATATTGAGTTTGCGTAAGTAGAAAAATTAAAATTAACTCCCTCACCTCTGAGCATGGTGGTCGCCATCACCGGTGTGTATCTAAGAGTGATGGCCTGAGGAGAATTAGTGCACACGTCGAAACCACCTTCTTCTAACATTTTTCTTATCTAATAATTTTTCAGAAAAATTATTATTCAGAATATGCAACTCATTTATGTAGCTGCAATCAATTCCATAAAAAGTAATTTAAAAAGCTATCGGAGCCATCCGAAAGAGTTATTGATATCCGCGCGACGCTAGAAAAGCTTCAATGTAGAGCAAATTTGTCGTATAGATTTACATTAAGTTGATGTGAAAAGGGTGAAATGATCCAATTAAAAAGTTTAGCTAGTAAAATATTAAACTTTTGAATTCTGTACTCTTGAATTGAAATGAAGTAAAATTACGTAGTGTTTGGAATGTAAAGTTCGTCAACATAAAATTTGAAAGAGACCTGTTGAAATGCATCAAACTTCATGTGACTATCACTGTAATTCCTTGTAACACAATTTGTCTAGTCACTCCGTGTTGTACTCTCGAAAAGAACGCTTGTTCTTCTAATAAAAGTTATACACAATTCAACAATAGTTTGAGACATAGATCTAGACCTCGGACTAACTCATCCGACTGGCCAAACCATGCAACTGCACTGGAAATGAGCTTACACACATCAAAATTGTCAACGCAATAATATTAAATAGAAGCGAACCAGATAATCCCCCGAATAACATCTTTATGCGATCAATTAAGATGTTGAGGGAAATAGTTTATCTGACTACTTGAAGATCGTATTCAACAATACAAAAGTGGAATATTTCAAATTCAGGCCAAGACAGTGTAGGAACTGTGACAGGCTTGGGCATTCAACCATCTTTTGTAAGGAAAAACCCCGCAAGTGATTAGCAGAGTGATCTCTGCTTTTGCAGAGTATGGCCACGATCAAAACTGCCCAAAGTGGTTAAAATATAAGCAAGAGCATAAGAACAATTATAAATAGAAAAAGATAGCAGGGCCTAGATCTAGAAGCGGGGGGGGGGGGGGGGGGGGGGGGGGGGGTGGGGGCTGGCATCCTATTACGTAAGGATATCAAATACCGACAAATTACTTTAAACACCAATCTTGAAGAGGTTGCCGCGCAAACATTGAATTTTAAAATCAATCTTGTCCTTGTTTCCGTATATGCTTCACCGAGGGTTACAGCATCAACCTTTAAAATCGGAATGGATAAAATCAAGCACCAGGTGGAAGATGCCAGACGCATTATCGCCTGATATGATCTGATGATCTAAACGCGACACATACATTTTTTTGTGGTTGGGAGGTGAATGTCATTTAAGCACATAGTGTGTGACTGGACTACTCACTACGCACTTCCCCTGTCAACCCGAGAAAGCAGCCTGGAACCGTTTGACACATTACTTCGGCCCAGATTTCCTTTTGTTACGCCGTGAGGCGCCTTCAAATCTGGGGAATCCCTCTTCTAGCAGGAGGAGAGAGGGGAGAGGAGAAGAGGAATTGCCAGACAAGCGATCCCTCAGACTCAACACCCCGACTGCTGTGAGTGCCTTTTATCTTTTAGGACTGCCCAAACATAATGTGCCACCTGGTTCCATTTGTCAACCGATTCGAGCATCAGAGCGACTATATTATCCGGGAGAGCTCTCCCGTCTCTCTGTAGAGGTCCCTTGGCAAAAAATGTGTGGCAGGCATTGTCTTCCTCTCCTGGGCAAAGCTGACAATCGGGGGACCGTGACTTACCAATCTTGTGCAGGTAGGACTGAAAACACCCATGCCCACTTGGAAATTCAAAATACTTAACATTGGAATCTATACTTTCAGAAGAATCACGGTTTATGGTAAATAGATTTTGTCTTCTCCGGATGGTACGTGTCGAACGTACTGTTTGAGCTGACCAGCTGGTGCGAGGTGAAGGACGATCTATGTAATAGTGGTCATTGTCCTATTATTCTACATAATAAAAACGGACTCGAATACTTGGCGACTGTGACTTGGACTTTAACGGAAATTTTCAGGAGATCATAAATGAAGTATGCCAAATACAATAACACCACACGCAAGAGAATTAAATGCAGCAACAAGTATTGGTGGTCGAAAGAATTAATTAAGATCTGAGAAAGGAAAAATGTGGCGTTAAACAATTTTAAGGGTTGAAGAACTTAGAGAGGCAATAAAGGGACGAAAGAAACGATACTTAATGCCTGTGAGGAAGGTAACATCAAAAATTTTCGGATCTTTATCAATAATATAAACCACAAGAATAGAAATCCGAGTGATCAAATGGATGAAGAGGAAAGTACTTCAGGATATCAGGAACAAGCAACATGTAGTAATCGAGCAGTCACACAAGCAAACTGCTCGAAAACCCTCCTATCTCCTTTCCAAAATTTTAATGGCAGATTTAGAAAAATATTTAATTACTTCCATTCATAATCGTAATTTGTAAAATAGTTTCCTTTCTTCTTCTTATTATTATTATTATTAAATGCAATTTTATATCAATTTTCCTTTATGTTAAATTTAAAAGTTTCCCTTTAATTATATTCTTCATGAGATTTAACTTTTATTACTATTTAGAATCTTTTTCATTTTTCTTTACTTCAGTTAATTTTTCTTGAAAAATTTTAAATCTACCAATTAAAATTTTGAACATGGGAACACTGATTCAGTGCATCCCAACGGGGTATTACATTAGCGAAGGCAATCTTACTAGGCGGAGCGAGCAGCTGATGGAATCGAAAGAAAGACAAGTTTGCATTTAGGATTATCAGTGTTTTCATTAATTGAAAAATTTGATTCTCAACAGTGACCCAATGTGAGCAGTGAATTTGAGCAGTTTCGAATCTCCGCAATCGTGGATTACTTTTATAGTATTACTACCAGTTCAGTCATAGTGTTCTATTGCAAGGCTCAATTTTTCCCCAAAATACCTACCCACTAACAAAACTTCAACAAAATGTGTTCCCCTTCTCTTCCCCTTAAAATTTCAAGAAAAATAATCATAAAATGCATTCATATAAATTCAGTGTAGAATGCATTCGTTAGCTTAAAATTGTTTTCTTCATTCGATCCGTATTCTAAATACGATAGATTGTCATAGTGAGAATGCCGTCAACGGTTGTTCCAGTTACACGGTGACAACGAATTCGCTGCGAAGAAGCAACGTAGACTGACCTTCTTGTTGGTTTAAATAACTTTTATAATTATAATTCTCACCGAACGAACCATTCTAATAAACAAATATAAAACTAATTATGTGTGTAAAACCAAGAAAGTGAAAGTGGTCAAAAAGCAATCGAATTTTTTTTTAATACCTCCATTCCCTTCCACTCTCTCCATCACACTTTCTTCGTCGCACAACGCTCGTGCGACCTGCACTTCACATTTCGTCGTTTCTTCAGGTGTGCCACCCAGACAATGATAAGACCATCGGTATAAGGGGGCACAAAAATTATGTGAATTTATCCTATTAATCTCATCTTGTCCATTTCGGATCAGCTCTCAGAGATAAAAAAAACTTTGTAATACGCCGTGGGAAAAAAAACTTTGAGTTATAAAGTTAGCTGTCTTTCCAAGCATCTCGACGGTAGGGTTTAAAGTGCCCTTAGATGCTATGTTGAAATTTATTGGACTGAGATTCTCCATAATAATATCTTTCTGCTACACAATCTCGACGATAGGGTCAAGAAAGACCCTAAGATGCGATGTAGAAATTTATTGCACTGAGATTCAATCGTTGTTAAATAAATATTCTTTAAGCCTTTTTTTAAAAACTATAAGTGAGTTTGCATCCTTAACTGAATCTGGGAGATTGTTGTATATACGCAAGGCATCATTCGTAGCATCATTCTTTAGACGATTCGTTCTTGCAAAAGGTATTATGAATTGATTTGCGTTCCTAGCATTGTAGTGATTTTTCTGCGATACTTTCATAAATTGAATATGTGACGACGAATTTGAATTCAAGCATTTAAAAATAAACTTGGCTTTCTCTGCTTCAACGATTTGAGTAAATGTTAATGCTTTCGCTGATTGGTACACAAATCTGGTTGGTGTACGTATTGGTAGATTTAGCAAATTTTTATAAGCAATTGCAATTGGAAATGTTTACAAATGTTGAATTGATGATAATTAGGTTGAGTGGTGTCAGTGCACTGTAAAGTGTATGCGCCGTGGTCATTACACTTTTATTCGTACATTTTTTTGTACGCGTTTGAGTTTGAATTTGCTTCGAGCTGGTATTGCGCGGTTCTAATTCTCAACTCCGCGCATTTGGTCATACACGCGACGTGCTGTGCTGTTTTATATCAGTTGCTTAGTCGGACGTGGTTTAGCTGGGGTTTCATTTGGAATGCGCTATGAAGGCATAAGAATTTGAAACGACACTCAAGTGTCGTGACAACAATGGGATTTTATCTGGAAAGTGACCGTGCTAGCGGGAAAGAAATGAAATTTGCAATTCCAAGTGACCCGAAAATTTCCATCGTTGAAGGAATATGTCTTCCGTGTGCTGTGCTAGCGGGAAAAGTTCGACACTAGTGGAGAGGGTTGTAATGCTAGGGTTGTGCCTGGAAATGAGGGTATGTAAAAGTTGAGGTTCCATAAAGACAATGGAGGAGGAAATCGTACGGTTTCAAGACACGGAAGCGACAAACGTTTCTCGAGCGCCTTCCATAAGAGTGTGTTTAGAGGGTGACTATCGTACCGTCATTATTTATTGGAATTGTTGAATTTGTTCTGTGAACACGGGCAGTGAATTAGCAAAACAAATCGAAGTTAGTTTCTTAGTGAACTTGAAAAGTAAATTTTCCCCTTGCATGAACGGATTGCTGTACGGTGGTTGCTGCAATTAAGACGGGAATATCGGAACTGAAGTGTCCGAGTATACAGCATTGCGTGGCAAATTCATTAGAAACTTTTGACGGAACCATATAAAGTTTCTTTACAAATGGCTCTTCAAATTGGAACTGGTGAGTGATCGCTTTTAATTCGATTTTGCTTGTGGCATCCGGGACAAGGGAAAGGAAAAAAAAGAACAAGGCGACTAAGATACAAAGTTGAGTTCGGGTTTTGAACTGAAAAGAAGGGCGAAAAGTTTCAAAACAAAAAAAAATTTCAAACATCGTTGAGAGAGGTGTCTGCGGCAGTTGATCAGTAATGAAACATGCAATTTACTGCTATTAGATAATTATTCTTTTTCACCGAGAGGAAATTTACTTGACGAACGATTAAAAATCTTAAATAGAAATCATATGACAGACTAAGAAAAATCTATAAAGCTCTAACTATTTAAAGACATTTGTTTATATTTAAAATTATTTTTTTTATTTCGGGTTTTTCTCATAGTAGCCTAGATAAGCCTCAATTTTTTCACATTGTGATAAGTTTACTGAGGAAAAAAAAAAAAAAATGAACGTAAAAAAAACTGAGAAGCAACAACAGACAAGAAATTGTACGAAGATTTGTTTGCATGATATAATTACATAGAAATCGTGATCATAATAGCTTAGCGACACTTGTTTTTAGTATTACTATTATTATTATTATGTTGCATAAATATTAATATAATGGAGAAACGTTTTTCGTACAAAAAAATAAAGCAAATTATATTAGCACACTCAGCTATTTTATAATTATTATTATTAAATCTAATGTCTTTCTTTTACCACACATACAATTTCTTCGTTCGATTCTAAGACAAAGTTTATTTCATGCGTAAATTACATATAAACATTTCTTGTCCGTGAAAATTGAACCTTTAATAAATGAATTGTTAAACTTACACCGTCGGTCTTTCCATTTCAATCGACCTGACCGTGTATAGGACCCGCATCGATGGCAGGCTCCTCCACTAGAATGGGCTAGCCATCGGGCGCGGTCCTCCGTTTCCCTTGTTAACAGGGGCTCTTGCCGGGTAGAGTGGCCTTCCGCTCGCGTGCCCTTTTATGACATAGGGTTATGTGATTTCATTGCATAACGCTATGGCATAAATCGGTTACGTTTGAATTCCTCATTTGAGGGAAAAAGTCATACAAAGTTCTTTTGTATGAATTTTTCACTCAAATGGGAAATACATGGCCACGTTTACGTTTAGATCTTGATCCGGTTGGGAGGGTGCGAGGGGCACCGCTACCATCTGGATGCGCCACTCTTATTTGTGGGCCATAAGAATCGTCGTAATCCGTCTGTCTTCCCCAGGGCCAGTTTGTCCTTTGCGTCAGCAACTTCCGACCCTTAGTTGATTCTTCGACTTCAGTCGACATTTCTTTGACCCCGGAATTCGTGGATGCGAAATTCTTTAGTAGTGGGTCCTTGTGCTGGGGAAAAGAACCCGCCGCACGACACCGCAACGCTAGCCTGCCAGCGCATTCACGCGTCCCCAGACAAGGCCAATCTCAGCGGATCCCAACATTCTCTTCCGCTGAGGCAGCAGACCATCGCTACAGTCCTGAACGGATATTTAATCTATAGCCATTTCACTGTAAACATCCTAGCATCAACATCATCAAGCAAGCCGTAACCGCCGTTAACCCTGATCATCTCTTTAAAGCCGAGGAAGTACAACATACCTTCAACGAGCAAAGGAAGCCCACTTCACTCTGCGTTGACACAATTGATTGATCAATGCCTTCTAGAGGCTTCTAATAAAGCTGCTATTAAGTGAAAAGTCCCAGATCAATGCAGGTTTATTAGAATCGCCCCCATAATGAAACCCAACAAGGATCCAGCATATCTCAATAGTTACAAACCGATTTCTTTACTTAGTGTACCAATCGACTGTTGCATTGAGCAAAACAGTATCTTATCCGCAAATTTCTACACATATAGAAAAAACAGATCGACTTCAGCCTGACTCAATACACTGATGCTCAAACGGTAGGAATGTGGTTTGGATGTTGTGACATTTAATAAAGTTTCGTGAAGATGACACTTTTCTTGCAGACATTAGTGCAGAATGGCTTAATTCTTGAAAGAAAAGAAAAAAAATTAGTTTTTATGGCAGAATTTTCCGAATCACAAGTTGCGGCGATGACATTCCACATGCATCGTATGTTAACCTGTCATTGATTCGAGAGAAAACTAAAAGGGAAATTTAGGCGCCGGGCGGGAGCAACCCTCAAATCAAGTGATGAAATCAAGAACTACTTGCGTAAGGAAGTTTCCTTGAGAAAAATTATAATCTTTAAGCTTTAGTTTCTCGAAAAAAAGGACATTCCGCACAAGTGTCTAGAGCGAATATGATTCCTTACACCAACCTGGATTGCACGCTATCAAAATTGCGCTCTGCTTCCCTTATCATATTGTTACCTGAAAATGAATCCAGCGAAAGTACAAACTATATTCTTTTCAAGACATAATAAACTCCAAGAATATGCCCTAAGAATATACGGAAGACAGATTCCATAGCAAAACAACGCCCTTTACCTTAATGGAAATATAAATAGGACTGGATCCTTTAAAGAGCAGTGACACAATCTTTAGTCAGCAGAACCAACATAACCATGATTAACATGTTGTGTAGACCCATGAACAAGTTCAAACCATCCTCAGCTTTGAATCTATATAAAGCCTTAATAAGGCCAAAACTAGAATAAAGAATTACCGCCTTTGAAGGTCTATATCCATAGACAGAAACTAATCTTGACGTCGGTCCTCTGAAAAAATTGTTAAAGACCGTTCATACGCCCCGCGGTATCAATGGCTCTATCAATTTGTTCCACGGGGCGAACAGGACATTTGATGTGTGGAGAATGTTTGAAACTGAGGATCATTTGGCACAATTTAGCTGAGAATCCTTGTTTTTACATTTTAACTTTATGGTATTGAAGGTAGTCCTAAGCAGTTGTTTAAGAGTTACTTGGAGGGAAGATGGCAGAGAACTTTAATCAACAATGTCCTGAGCGATCGAGCACCTACGAAAACAGGAGTTCCCCAAGGCTCAATACTTGGCCCAACGTTGTTCCTGCTATACACAAATAATCTAAATACATGTGAGCTGACGGGATATCACACATTATATGCTGATGACACAGTTCTACTTTATTCAGGACGAGACAAAACTGCCATTGAGATCATTATCAACGAGGATCTAGGAAAATTCCATCAGTGGTTAATTGAAAACAAACTAGTATTGAACACATCAAAGACAAAATATATTGCTTTTAAGCAAAAGAACAAAGGAGACATAGATGTCGAACTAAACATTAACGGCGAAAAATTGCAAAGAGTGCTACAAATGAAATATCTTGGTCTTATACACCATCGTATGACCTGGTTGCCACACATAAATAGCTTAAAGAGGCAATTAGCCCCAATAATAGGATTGTTAAGAAGATACGAGTCTTTTCCAATGCACATCAAGAAACTTGTTCTAAATGCGTTCGTCCTGACGAAATTATATTATGGAGTACTGATTTGTATATCCAGGTTTCTGACCAAAGCGTATAAAAACATTCTGAAACTGCCAATGCTTACCCAAACTAGTTTGGTTTACCAATTAGCAAAATCATTAGCCTTTAGTCAAATCATTATTATGGAGAAAGCTAAGTTTATCTAAAAAAATTTAAAAACTAATGGATCGGAACGAACACCATTAATTAAGGTATCACAGATCAACCCATATAATGCGAGGAATGCAGATCAATTCGTAATACCTTTTGCCAGAACGGATCGTCTAAAGAACGATGCAACGAATGATGCTCTGCGTATATATAACAATCTACCAGAAATTGTTAAGGAAGCAAACTCACTTTTGGTATTGAAGAAAAGACTAAGGGAGCATCTAATGAGCACTGATTGAAGCGTGGACCTGTAATTCTGCTTTAATGAGCCCAGTATCTTAGGGCGTTTTTGGCCCTATCGGCGAGATACTGAAGTGACAGTTACCCAGAGTTTTTCTTTGAATGCGTCGTATTATATTGAAATTTTTTTTACCTCTGAGAGCTGATCATGTTTTTTGGACTAGGTGTTCATGAGAAGGATTAGTTCACATTATATTGTGTGCCCCCTTATATCGATGTATTAAACATTGTCTGGGTGGCACAAAGGACGAAGCGACGTAATGTGAATGCAGTCGTACGAGCGTTGTGCGACGAAGAAGAGTGATGGAGAGAATGAAGGTACTTAAAAAAAACTGACTATTTTCTTATACTGTGTCTGATTCCGCAGCTTTACGTGGTTGGAGGAAATAAATAAAGATTTCGTTTGCCTTTTTACCTAACACATAACAAAAAGAAGTCTGTTAGGCATAAATAATAAAAAACTTTGTTTTTTATTTTTTAATACAAAAAAGGTTTCAATTTTTTTCTAAGGAAATAACCGCGCGCAGCTGCAGACATTTGATTAATATGTATTTTGTGAATGCTAGAGTCAGTCACTTGCCCCCAGATATCTTATCCGCAGTTTACTCGTGTAGATAAGCCTTAAAAGATCATTAGCTAAGTATTCGTGGCAATACACGAAATTGCATCTGCCAACCTGCGACGCTCAATTCAATTAATGATATATGTATGCCAATTCTTTTTCAATAGTTGAGCCCGATCTTGGCTCATAATAATTTTTCAAGTGTACAATTTCACAATTCTCCAAACTTCATGATCCGCGCAGAAAGTAACAGGCCCCAAGCCTTTAAACAACAAAAGACCATCCATATTTTCGGAATATACAAGCTTTGAAGCTTACAGACCGCACTTCCCCAATTCCTACCATTCCAAATTTTGAAACGAACTACTCCAATTATATTCAGTGAAATTAAATCTGACAAGACTTACATGTTACAATAGGAAATAACCTTTCAGTTTTCTTCTCTAATCTGCATCGAGCTTTTTTATAAATCAGGATAAGCTCTTAGCGCAGGACAGCACTGTGGTAGCAAAATGACATAGAATGCAATCAGCTTAACGAGATGGGAGCTTTCAGCATTTTCCCTGTTCTGCGAACAAGTTGGCAACTGCCGTTTGCACAGTATAAGAGCAATGGCAGTAGTTCGACTTAAAATGTAAACTAAAACGATTCACATAGCTAATTATGCCGGTGAATCTTAAATTCAACCACAATTGTTATAACGGTAAAAAAAGTTTTTTGAGCTACTGTTACCGCGGGCAGAACATATTTACTAAATGACAGCTGCCATTGGGTAATTGAATAATTCTTACCGCTGTGATTGGAACAGGTAACTAACAGGAACGGCCCGATGCTAATGGAACACTGAATTTTCTTGTCATCAATTCTCGCTGTCGATAAGGAGAAATCTTCATATTATCATATGATTTTTTTGCATTCGCTGTCAAATTCGGTTGTGAAAACGCGTAAACAAACTCGATTGCTGTGTAATTTGGATGTTAAAATCAGTGAAAATTCGTGATTTATCTGTTGTACATCAACAAGACAATAAGAGACAATCTATCGGTTAGATTGCAAGTGAGAAAACGTTATATTTCGACGAAAAATTAAGAAAATGCAAAGAAGTTTCAAAAATATGGAGCGTTGTGAATATATGTAATAAAAGAACGACCCGCCAGCCCATAGGAGTAGCATTTCCTAGGTTAGTAGCAACATAAAACGTAGAAAAGAAAATACAAAATTTGGAAGTGTTTTTTCATGCAAAATCACTGCTTTCAATTCATGCATGATTATGTTTACATTACGATGGCGACCATTTTATTCGATTAGTTTTCGCGTAGTAGCGCCTGCATTTTGGGGGCAAGTCTTGCTAGCATATTGCTTGAATAATTTAATTAATGAAATCAATTTTATTTCTTTTTCCAGATGTCTGTTAAATGATACTGGACATGCGAATATATGGGGATGAAAAAATAATTAATGGACAACAATCGGTAAACTGTTCACTTTTATAAGTCTCATCTGAATCTCAGACATATTTTTATTTTTGCAGGCAAATGCAACGAGTTTAGCGACAGGTTTGATTTCAAGTGCCTCTTTGGATGTGGAAGCTATTCCATCCTCGAAAGCGGAAAGCAGATTCCTTTAACTGTAGGCATATATCGAATGAATTCCATTTATTATATTATTGAATTTTCAAATGAATAAAAGTAATTTCGAAATAATTAGTCTTTATATTAACAAGCAGTAGGATATATGAACTCCTCAAAAATATGCTTTGTACAAATACGAATTTTGTATTTAAGCTTTTGATCAATTTTATAGCCTATATCAAAGAGATAAATTTATTATTGGAGCGCAGGTTAATTCATTTAAAGAAAAGCGTTGGATTTTTAGGACTAATCACTGGTTTGAGAAATTCAATAGTAGTAAATAACATATTTATAAACAATAGTACTCTCAAATTTGTTCCCTCGTACAAATTAGTTCAACATCTTATAAAGTTATTTTTTATCCATTCAATCAAGTCTCGGCCATAGCAATATAATATACAAACTGTAAGGCATTTTACTACCACGTACGAGAAACTTTAATTTACTCCAAATAGTATACCTAAAAATGTTCAAGTGACATGCATCGGAAAGCTACTCTTTATTGTATATGGTGAGCACATGAACAACAAACGACACTTCAGTTTGTTAGTTAAGCTTATAGCAGTAAAATACATTAACACAAAATACTTTTTGATTGCGAAATTAAAGTCAGAATATATTTCTGTTAGCCGATATCTCAACAAATTATTACACCTTAAAGATATGTAGTTCTCTCACATAAAGCGAAGGTCAAGCTCAACGATTATACATTTCACCTTGATTCCACTGAAGACGATCCAAAGCCTGGTTATGAAAGGAAAAGGAAGGTGAAAAAGTATAAAAGAATGAACGATTATAATTTTAGTAGTAGTTGAATTTGTAATTACCTAAGGAAAAGATTTAGTTTTTGCTTATTAAATGTCGCTGTGAGTTTCTTTTTATCTAAATAAAGTTTTACAAACTATTCAAGTCTGAAATAGGAACATTATCAATCAATTATGCGATGGCAGTTAACTTTTACATTTTCAAATATTTCTAAACTGTGGCTCCCTTTTTAGACTACACCCTTCCAAAATTAAATCAGAAGAGCAACGTGCGTGGCGCATCGGGAATTGATGACAAAATTTGAGTTGATGTTCCACTCCAGTGTTCCATTCTCAAAGCCGCTGTGCTACAATCAACATACAAAATAAGGAACGTCAAGTTACATAGCGCGCACGTAGTTCGCCTACATACGATTCGCGCTTATGTGATGTTGACAGATACGAAGAAGTGTCATTGTGGCAAAACTTATTGAAGACAATGGATGATTTCGAATTGATTTTGATGTTTATGTTTTTGATAATATTTTATAATTTTGTTGATAAAAGTCTTCAAGAAGAAATATTAAATTAAATATTGCAATAGCAGAGTGGAAGTGTGCTTAACAGATAAGAACACCTGTTTTCAGCATAATTCCTCACAGCTGGATAAAATTTTGCTCACCCTTTCATATGGCAAACATCAATCTATCATTGCCACTTAAAGTAAACAATGTATTTTACATACTGACATCAAAAAGTTCGATTTCTACTTTTCATATTGCGTATGTCATCCTTATGTCATATGTACTCAATGCCTTATAATCAGATGCATAAGAACTGGATGGGCTAAGCTCAAAACTGACGATAGATACAAGCCATATGGCAGCAGCGCTTACTGCCGCACACATGACCATTAGTAGGCCGACTTTGCTGGCTAACTTACATGGCGTTATATGAAGAATTGTGGAGGTGCCAACGAGAATTCGAGGTTTTGTACGGTTTAGAGACGGATTTCTACAGTGAAATCCAGATGGTCCGCGGAGAACACAATAGCGCTCCTAGTGAAGTGAAAATTATTTCAGTTCTTACACCCGTTTAGTTTTTATCGCCTTCCAAACTGAATTTATAGGAGTTTGTTTCCATCTCAACGCTGAGCTATCAGTCGAAGGTGCAAAACGCGTGCTTCATTTGCTCGTCTTGAAAAGTTTAGGAGCACAATGGGCTATACAAGGTGAATTTATAGCATGCACGGAATGCGTTCGGCACGTTTTTTATTCGGAAAATAGTATATATGACGAAATATAAGCATTTGCTAATGCCGCAGTTGAGTGACAGCTACCGGAAGCTTGTCCATAGTAGGCCGACTAATACATATGCAAATTGCTACTGTACAAAATTCAACGTTGTGTTAAATTATGTATAAAAATGAAATTAAACACCTCTCTAACTATCGGAATTCAATCTTATTTATTGATACAATTCACACCTAATTTATAACAAAATTAAGCTGACATGATACAATTTCATTAACCAATGTTCAATAAAAAACTACAAATAAAAATGCTGATCTTAAAATGCCAATGTACGCTATGAACAAAATTGCTGATGTACTTTATGAATAATTTAAGGTAAAAAGTGCTGATTGGAAATGCTAATGCACTTTATGGTATGAATAATTAAAGGTAAAAAAGTGCTGATTGGAAATGCTAATGTACTTTATGGTATGAATAAAAAAAGTGCTAATTGGAAACTTGCGGGAAAGAATGGGTGAATGTACTGTGTGATCATTATTAATTTGTTCCGGCTGGAACATGCTGGGGGGCGGCAGTTGATAATGCTTGGTCAAATCGTCTTCGTATCGATGATGGTGTGAGCTGAATAGACTCCGCTTGAGTGGGTCCATTTTTAGTGCAGCATACTTTTTTGCTGATGAAATCCTTGAACACCTTCCAGTTTCCGGATAAGAATATTACCAAAATAACTGAGACGAAAATGCTCGTTGTAGCTGTTATGGAATGCTCCTTTAGAGCAATTCGTGAAGGGTTCTCCAATGATAGCTCAGGTAAGGAGGCGTAGTCGATGACCTGCTCAGTAGGTTGAATTATTACTCCGTGGTGCAGGATACGAGTCATCTTTGAGGCATGTATTGTTGGTATGGAGCGAGTTTGCCTAATGTAACTCGAGATGACCTTGTATTGCTCGTCGATTGTTGACTTTAGTGTGATTTCCCTTGTTTTTATCAAGCAGCTGTCATGGAGGTGTATGATCCCAGTGGTGTTCAACGAAATCTCTTTCCGGGTACCCTTACAGATGAAGGCTACGGCAGTTGGGTGGGTAGAAATGTACATCCACGTATTTTTCATTATCAGCGTCTTCCAAACAGTGCCAGTTAGCTGAAGATAATTGGAATCACACCCCTTAGCTGAATGTCGTCCGTAAATTTCATCCACAACACAGGATGGACTGCTGTCTATATTATGCACAATGGTCGGAGTGCATAGGTAAATGTACCTTTTATTGATGATACAAGCATCTAGCTCTTCCTTCTTTAAGGTAAAATAGACCTGGCCATTGAAGTCTATTGCCAAGGTTGAAGCGTCTAAGACTGCTATTGAAAACGTATTGTTTCGTATCAGATGTGGAACCGCCGTTACATGTACAAGCTCGAAAAGTGATTTTTCTAGGATGTGTAGGTAACCGTATAGCTGAATTTCGTTAGGGTTTGCTTCTATTTGTAGACGATGTTGAGGAACATTCGATATATACAGATTAGAATGAAGTTTGGCCGTTGCATTCGCAATTATCTCTTCGATGTTGTGTGGTGTGACGAATTCCAAAATGTGCCCGTTGTCCTGCATGGCATTCAGCCATCGGGTGTATTTATTCTCAAGCTCGCGAAAGTAGTCCTCAGCAATTATATAGGAGGATATGACTTCTATACTGATCCTGTTATGATCTGTGGACGCATACCAATTTGCCATCTCATTTACTGAAGTTGTGATACGGGCTAATCGAAGATTCAACTGTCTTAGTTTGGATTCCAGGATGGCAGTTGACTGATTAATTTTGGAGTTCAGGAACAGCGCTTGATGATTTGTCGTATGAGAAAGAGCTTCCCCAGCAGTCCTCTCTTTCTCCTGTTCCTGTGATGACTTAGTTGAATCACTTGATTCAAAACCTTTGACAAATTCAACCTTCGTGCTAAGGCTTGATGAAGAAGAGAGTCACAGTGGGTTGTATCGGTCACTTCCTTAGTTTTTTCACACATCATTCTGATTTGATTCGTGATTGAGTCAGCCATTTTTTGATCAGTGAAAATCTCAGTTATAGGTAACATTATTTGTAGCCTTAGAGTTCCTCGTTTGATCTGAGCATGTCCTAAATTTTCAATATAAAGCCCAGATTTTGTGTCTAGTGTTTCAAAGTCTTGGGCGAAAATGATGGTAAGCCAGTAAAAAATTGACAGGATCGAATATAGTAATTTCGATGACCATGTACAAGGGTTGACTCTAACCTTTCTTCTTTTTAAAGGTGGATTTGCGGTATGACTTATCGTTGCCTGAAACTTTTGTTGCTGGTAAACTCGTTTAGCCCCTTGAGCTGGTGAGGTTGTTAAGACTGCCACCGTTTTCTTCTGAACATTTTCTTCAGAGTTATGCATACTCAGCGGTAATTGGCATAATTTGTTAAGAGGACGTTTTTTTACTATGTTCTTGTATTGTACAGAAACGAGACGGACAACACCATCTTCACCCGGATGCAACTCCTTTATTCGGTCTAATGACCATTTTTGCGGCGGTAAATTGTCGTCTCTTACGAGGACCAGCTCTCCGACTTCTGGATTTTTGTTATCTACCCGCCATTTGCTCCTTTCTTGGAGTGATGACAAGTATTCTTGCGACCATCTTTTCCTTATGTCTCTTTGCAATTCGGTAACCAGCTTCCATCTTTGATGTACGTTCGTATCACTTATGTCGGGCTCAGGTGGCGCAATCAGCGGTCGGCCTATAAGAAAATGTCCGGGAGTTAAAGGTTCCAAATCTCTAGGATCGCTGGAATTTTGGCCTAATGGCCTTGAATTTACACAAGCTTCTACTTGGTAAAGTACGGTGGTGAACTCCTCGTATGTTTTTAATGAACCGTAAGCAATAAGCCGTTACCCTAACTTGTCGGGTAAAGGTATTACTGCTGCTGATCTCTGAATAGGAAACCGTTGAGATGAAGACTTTACTGGTGATCCGTGCTTCTTCTTTTAAGCTTACTTTGAGTTTTTGCAATGGCCATGCATTGGATTTTTGTGACAGCCACAGAGGTCCTCTCCACCATGCTTTATGTGACACAAGCTTCTTTGGTCTAATTCCTCTGGATGCTACGTCAGGTGGATTTTCCTGCGATGACACATATCTCCAGATGCTTGTGGGAAATAAATCCTGAATCTCTGAGATTCTGTTTGCAATGAACGCATCCAAAGTATGAGGGCTCTTTGTTATCTATGCTAGAACTATTTCTGAGTCACACCATGCAAACACATTGGGTGTGTCTATTTCTAGGGTAGCTCCACATAGTTCCAAACGGGGAATGGTAATCTGTTGCTTTAGAGGCGCAGCTTCAGAACCTTCTGGTCGACTTGAAGAAACGATTTTATCTTGTGATTCCCTCCGATTCTTTTGTTTAACGGGTGCCACCTTGGCCTTCGCTGTCAGGATCGTACAATAAACTTTTCATAGTGAGTCAGTGGTTTGCACGTATATAACCGCTGCGTAACCCTTTTCAGATGCGTCACAGAAACCGTGCAGCTGGAATTCCTGGTTTTTGTGGTTGCTAATCCATCTAGGAATTCTGATTGCATGTAGCTCCGGTAATTCCTTTTCGATCTCAGTCCAGGCCTTTATTATATCCAGAGGGACCTGCTGATCCCATTCAATACTATTCTTCCAAAGAGCCTGCATAAGTAATTTCGCTGAAATTGTGATGGGTGATAGCAAACCTAATAGGTCGAAGATGCTGGAAATTTTTGACAACAGCGCTCTTTTAGTCAGTTTTGTACTAGACGGTTCAACATTTAGCCTGAATTGAAATTCATCCCGTTTAGGGTTCCAGTGGATTCCGAGTGTTTTAATGGAGCCTTGCAATGATTTTTATGTTTATTTGCGAACGCGGAACCGACCTCTCATCGGTTCTAGACGTTAAGTCTGAGTAGTGCCAACGGATGGTACCAACCGGTCAACCAATCCGTGCACCGTAACCCATTCACGCGGTGGCTGCTTGTCGGCCAGCTAGATCGGAGAGGATTTCGGTCGCGGGTCTCCGAATGGGTTACGCTCATTTACAATATTCAGCCACCTGTACACGCCCGTTTTCAAACGCGTTACAAAAACAAAACCATACGGAGAGGAAACCTATTCTACGTTACTCCGTATTTCTTCATTAACCAGTCAAAAGTACAAAATCTAATTTTTATTTCGCGTTCCCGAATTTCCGACGCGGTACCGAAAAGTACACTACGTTAACTCAACCCGACGAAAGCTACGTTAAAGAAAAATCAAAAACAACTAAGGTACCGCGTACCGCGCGCAATGCGAAACCGACTTCAGCGGATTTTCTCAAACCCTACCCTCGCGACGGCATACTTACCCTGCACCTCACTTCCCGCTGAAAAGCAGAACTACTGGAAAGGAAAGTCGTGTTTTAATTAGCAATTCATATTATATAAATGTTTATTCATTTTCGACATTTTGAACTTTCAATATTTTAAATTTGATAAAATCGTTGTTCGAATCTTTGAAATTGATTTTCTTCTTAGTAATTCAAAGCATGGAGCATATGGAACTAATGTAAAATAACTAAGCTATAGTGAAGTAAACTTCGATAGTGCACGATCGTGTTGTGGTGGACTAATTTCAATTATATATAACGAAGAGAAAAAATCAATTTAAAAAAAAAAGCTTAAACATGAGAACAGTAAAAGGCGACTAAGTATTAATTTCAAAAAAAATCCAGTAAACACCAAAATATCATTTAATTAAAAAAAAGTTTGCTATCATTTACTTTATGGTACATCTAATTTCCTCATGTTTTTCCGATTTCACTCTATTATTCGATTCAAATATTTCATCTTCAAATTCACTTGATTTCATAAAAAAAGTTAATAAATCGGTACATTTCCCTCCAGCATTATCTCTAATTATTTAAAGCACACAGTTAAGGTGAAAGAGACTTGTAGAAACAAATAAAGCTTCTTATTCTTAGCTGAAATTGTTGCGGCATCTATGATACCCAGAGATGATTTGAATCTTAAGTTAAGGGCGTAACGAGCACATGGAATGTTTAAAGGCATTTATTTATAAAAGCTTGGTTAATAACTGAAAAGCCGGCGTAATAGTCGACATACTGGACAGTTTATGTGTAACCTGTACAATATTTATATATATAAAAAAACGGATTATGGACCCTCTATATTCCAGTGGAATTATTTAGGAAATTTACATGGAAAGAAATTTTAGTTAGATTACTCTAATTTTAACTGTATTTTAAAATATGTCTGAATATATCTGCGAACGAACTGTAGCATTTTTGCTATTCATTCGTCGGTAAGAAAACTAAATTAAATGCTTTTCTATTGATCACAACATGAGATAACGTTTATGATATAGATTCCAACACAAATCTTGTGCCAATTTACATTGGTCTTGGATAAGAAACGAGTAATCTTAAACCTAGTCTGTAGTGTTATTAGGATGTTCAATAAGTCCGTAAAGGACTGCAGCGATGGTCTGCTGCCTCGGCAGAAGAAGGTGTCGGTATCTGCCGAGAATTCCCTCGTCTGGAGACGCGTGAATGCGCTGGCAGGCTAGCATTGCGGTGTCGTGGGGCGGGTTCATTTCCCCAGCACGAGGACCCACTACAAAAAAATTTTGCACTCACGATTTTGACTGCTGGAGATCCAGGGGCAACCGAAGTCACATAAATTGTAGATAACTAAGTCGAGGGAGATAGTACTTGTTCCGAGAACAAGAGGAAGCTGAGAAGAAAGGCGGACTTGGGGTAACCTCGTCATTACCCGACGAAGTTCATTGCCCACAAATGAAAGAGGGGCAAACGGGTGATGGTGGAGCCCCTTCGCACCCACCCAACCGGAATAAATCCATATATACTTTGTTGCAGTGGCCAGGTATTCCTCTTCTGAGTGGAAAACTCATACAACTTGAATTGCATGAACTTTCCCATCAGAAGGGGAGTACCCCGGTGACCAATTTATGCCATAGAATTATACAATTTGATTGCATAACTCTATGCCATAAAGAGGCTCTCTGCTTGGGCCACTCAACCCGCGACGTCACCTGAAACAAAAGAAGGATTAATGAGTACCCGGCGGCTGGCTCATGTTTTGAGGTGGAAGCCTGCCACCGTACCGGGTCCTATACCCGGTTAGAATTTGAAGAAAGGAAAGACCGACGTTTTACATTTAACATTTCATGCTCTGGCGTTTATTCTCTAATGTTTTACAGGTATTATATATGCTCAAAGTAGTATAAGCTTGATAAGAGATATTTAATGGTTGGACAATTGTCGCATTCGCGTTCCGTTATGAATAGGCAAAAAATATTTATGCGATTTAACACGTAACTGCGATTCATTATAAATCCGACATGCATGAGCTCTATTCTTTATCAAATGGATAAAAAAAAGAAAAAAACTTGGGTTCGATACGTGGTACCACTCATCAAAGCCTAGTTTTTCCCCAGATGCAAATTCACGAAAAATTCATTTTTTGTTTAGCTATCACAACGTGAAAAAATTGAGACTTATCTAGGCTATTAAGAGAAAAACCCGAAATTATAAACTAAAAATTAGTTTAAATATAAAAAAAATGTCTTTAAATAGTTCGTGTTTTATAGATTTTGCTTAGTCTGTCATATGGTTTCTGTTAAGAACAAATCAAAAATACACGTTACCACGGAATGTGAAGGACAACAAACCAACTCATTCCCATGAAGAACAATATGCACCAGACACCGCGAAGTAACGCAAGCCGCTCCACAAACAGACATGCCAGCGAGCATCTTCATCGCTGGAATCTGACGCTCCACAAACAGATATGCCAGCGAGCATCTTCATCACTGGAATCTGACGCCACCAACCTCGAGTCGGACATACTGTGGGAATTACGTAGATTTAGGAATTTAGAAGTAAGCAAATTTAATGTATATATATTTTGTAGCATGTAAATAAATTTATCATTGTTGATCAGAACGTCAAGTCAGTCATTTCGAAAGGGACAGTCGGAAATTTAGTTGTACTAGTTGAAGTGCTAGTTACGACATTTTCAGGATTATTTTTGGTTGTGCTGGTTAAAGTGCCAGTTGCGACTTCTCAATCTGTGTTAGGTTGTACTAGTTCAAGTGCTAGATACAACAAACAAACTAACACGCAACATAGTTTTCGAAGGTTTCATTGAACAGTTTCTATTTAAGATTTTTGATCGTTCATCAAGTAAATTTCCTCTCGGTGAAAAAAAGGATAATTATCTAATAGCAATAAATTGCATGTTTCATTACTAATCAACTGCCGCATACACCTCTCTCAACGATGTTTGAATTTTTTTGAAATTGACGATTCTTCGGCGGTCTCTGAATCTCCACGAAACTGCACGCACCACGATTTTCACTTTTCGCTGGGATTTCGCGCGAAATATTGCTCACTCAGTTAATAAGTTAAAACTTTACCTTTTCGCCTTTCCTTTTAGCCTCTATTTCCGCATTCTATTGTCCATTTTTTTTATCCCAGCGTAATATTCGTCATGTCCTTGACTTGAGCGCACGCACCAAATCCCAACTGGCGTTCCTCGTTTAGCACCGGCCGTTGTTACGCGATGAAGTCCAAACCAAAAAATTGCCAAGCAGACTATCAAATACACCAAAGTCCTTCCTGAATGAGAACAAAACCGAAATTTTGGTGTAGTATTCCCAAGATTAAGTGTCCCAAGGCTGCGAAAGCAAGCATAGGGTGCGTGGTAGCCAATGAGAAAGGAAAAGTGGTTGCAACATCCATGTGAACTTCACGAAATGTGTATGGCAATTAAAGCACAAGGCGCGTGGAGGTAATTTGTCTACATGAATTGGCAACAAAACAGCCACAAGCGGAGCGTACACTTGGAAATCTCGCAATTTCCGCACACAAAACAGGCGAGCACCACAAAATACAGAATTACATCCTTCACTTCGCACGCAAGCTACACACTCTTATCTCGTCGGACTTTGCAGGCGTTTCGGGCAAACAATGATGCAAACGCTATTCACACAACCGTTTTTCTCAAACATCACCGAAATAGAGCACTGTAATGAACCCGTTGTTCTTGGTGATCACTGTACTTTCACTAATCCCATATTAATCGCTGCATGCGCGGGCGTTTGCTTTTCTTCAGTTCAAAATGTCAAATCACAAAACACTTCACAATTCGATATCACGCAAAAATGAAATTCGAAAAAGTTTATTTCTTTTCAAGGTGCTGTGGCGGTTATAATGCTTTTTATTACAGTCCTTCAACACACTGTGAAAACACTCCACTCTCCGAATAATTTGTTTCTTTTTTCCACTTTCTTCCGTCTCTGTTAGTAAACAAATTGCTGTTTACAGTTAGCTTAGCGCTAGCTGTTTTTCACAGGGCACTGCTTGCTGCTGGCTCCAAATAGTTCGCTTTTGTGTGTGTGTTTTGATTCCCACACTCGGTTGTTGGGGTACGCTTGCACTCACACTCTTTTCTGCCTTTATTAGAAATCAACGAAAACCAGAAAAAAAACCAAAACTATTTTCTCCGGGAATGGCTATAAGTGTTCAGATAAACCAAAGAATCACTCCTATTTGCTGATTTCACTATTTCCTTTGCACTACGGGAAAACTTCGGTGATTCCACATCGAATGTACCTCGCAACGGCAACTACAAGCGCTTCTTGCGATGACGACCGCCGTAAAAAAAAACGAGCAGAAAATTCTTACACAACTTTGACGATTGATATTTCGGATGCCGAAAACGATATATTCGCGGTTGGGAATTCACATTAATTAGTGTGCCACGGCTAGGTTGTAACTAGAATTTCGATTTGTATATAGCTACAAATTTGCGCGACGCGAAAAACCAGGGAAATTTCTATTTTTCTGACTTGCACTTCAACAAACGATCACCAAGAGCGCTCACCCAACTTCAATCTGCCCCCAATTCCCGTTCGTTGATCGTCAAACTGGCCTTTTTCTTGTGTTCCTTCATTTATACAATCAAACGCGTGTTATGTCAGAAACTAAGCCCAGAACTGATGACTCAGGAATAAAGAAAGATAAGAAACAGATTGGATTTCGTTTGCAATAGAAGAATTCATAGTTGTGTTTATATTGAGAACAATTTTAAAGAATATTGAATTTCAAATATTATAGTTGTGTTTATATTGAATAATCAAATAGTTCATAGTTGTGTTTATATTGAGAACAATTTTAAAGGATATTGAATTTCCAAATGTGCCAAGAAATATTTTTTGATCCATCTAATCAGCAAGATGAATTTACTTTCATATCAATTACAGAAAACAATAAGTCAGCATAAATATGTTATAAAAGAATCTGAACGAGAGAAAACAGAGTTAGTCAGAGTTTGATCGGTTGCGAGCGAGAATAAAAATTAATAACATTAGTGCTGGAAAATAAAAACAGTTAGAAAAAGAATAAAACCCTGTGTTTGAATTAAACAGAGCGCGGAAGCTCTAATAATTTATTTTTTTGTAAACTGTGAATATTAAAAACATAAGTGGCGCAGTCGGTGTCTCGCGGAGGGAGAAAGTATTCATAGATCTCCGAGTGACTTATAATTATTTAAAACAAAAGAATCTAACCGCGAATCGGTTGACGTTCGAACGAAAATCGAACAATAAATAAAATTAATAAAACACAGTGACAATTAATGAACAAACATAAAATATCAAGGGTTTGCATTGCCCCGTAGGCTGAATTATAAGAGAATTCGCCTCCTTGCTGTAACAAACAGACAAGGCTAATAACAGTTGACAGGAAGAGTTGCCCCTGTTCAACTAATCACAGAAGGCGGTGAGCAGTCATAACAGTTCAGGGGGTGGCTGAGTTAGGTAGCTACCTTCAACAACGGCCGCCAGAGGCTGGAGACCCAGAACTGTTAATCAGGTAATTGTTGATAACCAGAAGCACTAAAAAGCGAGCAAAAAAAAATGATCCCGTTCCACGAGTTACTAAGGGAAGCAAGGTCTATGCCTCCATTCGTGGGTGACAACACATTTCAATTACAAAATTATATAATGGAAGTCGAAACACTTTTACGATTGGTCCCGGAGGACGAAGGAATGGAATATATCACCGAAATTCTCTTCTCAAAGCTACAAGGTCGTGCAGCCGTCACAGCCAGGAGAGTGGCAAACAGAACTTGGGGAAACGTGAAAGCAGCACTCATCTCAGCATTTGGAGTACAGGAATCGTACCAACGGCTGAAGGAGCTAGCAGATCGTTATTACGAAAGAAATTATACAAAATTATACAATTACTTAACAGACATTTTAGATAAGTTAAATTTAAAATATACATTAGATGAAGAGAACCCAGATGAGTACAAACCAGAAAATAATGAAGCAAGTATTTTAGAGAAATTTTTATATAAAATACACAGATCAGATGCTATGTACCTGCGAACGAAAGGAGTCTCAACTTTGGACGAAGCATACAACGCACTTATACAGACAGGATATGATGAGAACTATTCCTCAAACAATACTAAAAAACAAAACAGAAATAGAAATCAAAGGAATAATCAAAATAGGACAGAAAATAGAGAAGAAATTCCACATCAAGGATATAACCAACAGCAAGGAAATAACCAACAGCAAGGAAATAGGGATAGTCATAGATATAGGCAGAATAATAATTCCTTTAGATATCAACGTCGTGAAGACAACCAAAATCAATATTACAACCATAATAACTATAACCAATATCAACCAAATCGATTCGGAAATAATAGGAATAATTATTATCAAAACAGAAACGAGCCAGAACCTATGGATACTAATCCTATAAGTGCAGAATCAAATTTTCAGGAATCAAATTTTCAAGAATCAAACATTCAAGAACAAAATTTTCAGGAACCAGCCTCGGATACAATCTTCCAATAATTTATATTCATATTAATAAAATTAAAATTAAGGCCCTCGTAGATTCAGGATCAACAATATCAGTTTTGAATTTAAACAAATTAGGTAACCATCCGGTGACAAAAGTAAATAATCAACAGTACAGAACAATTATGGGAACTCAAGCTATTCAGTATGAAACAATTACGAAAACACCGCCAGAAATAGGAATAAGGAAGTTTATCATATGGAAATTAGCAAACTTAAACAACAATAGATTTGACGCAATAATTGGAACAAATATTTTAATTAATACAAGTGCGAAGATAGATTTTAAGAATCAAGTGGTTCAATTTGGAAATAATACTATCCCATTTATAACAAAAGGTGAAATCCCCTATAGCTACAATTATAATGAAATTCATACGATGCAACCAACTAATAATATAAATATCGACATGACTGATTTAAATACTGAAGAAAAAAGAGAACTAGAAAAACTCGTTAAACAAAATAGGAGTGTGTTCTACATGGAAGGTGATTGCTTATCAGCCACTACTTTAGTAGAACATGAAATAAAAACGACTACTGACGAGCCTATTTACTCAAAAATGTACAGGACTCCACAAATACACGACGATGAAATTAAACGACAGATCGGCGAAATGCTATCACAGGGGATAATTAGGGAGAGTACATCACCGTACAACTCACCAATTGTGGTAGTAGCAAAAAAGCCTGATAATTCAGGAAAAGCTAAATGGAGATTAGCAGTAGACTACCGAAAATTGAATTCAGTAACGGTTGATGATAGGTTCCCAATACCAAATATTGACGGTATTTTGGAAAAATTGGGAAGAGCTCAATATTTTTCTACTTTGGATTTGGCAAAGGGTTTTCACCAGATTCCAATGCGGAGATCTGACATAAAAAAGACAGCCTTTTCAACGTCAAGTGGTCATTATGAGTATACAAGAATGCCATTCGGGTTAAAAAATGCCCCTGCGACCTTCCAAAGACTTATAAATCAAGTATTGAAGGATTTAATTAATAAAATATGTGTCGTCTACTTGGATGATATTTTGGTTTTTGGCACATCCCTGGTGGAACACTTACAAAATTTACAAAGAGTATTTAATCGATTGAAAAATGCCAATCTCAAGGTACAAGTGGATAAATGCAATTTTCTAAAAAAGGAAACCCAATTTCTAGGTCACACAATCGGAACGGAAGGTATAAAACCAAATTCCGATAAAATCGAAAAAGTTCTTAAGGTTCAAATTCCTAAAACTGCAAAAGAAATTAAATCTTTTCTTGGGTTAACGGGCTACTATCGAAAGTTTATTAAAGACTATGCCAAGGTTGCCCAGCCGATGACAAAGTATCTAAAAAAGGATAAAAAGATCAACCTTAACGACAACGAATATGTCGGAGCTTTCGAAAAATTAAAAATCCTGTTAACCTCAGCACCCGTTCTCAAACATCCGAATTTTTCCCAGAAATTCAAAGTGACAACGGATGCAAGCAACTATGCCCTGGGAGCTGTATTGAGCCAAAATGGCCACCCAATATGTTACATAAGTAGAACATTAAATGAACATGAGCGAAGGTATGCAGTTATAGAAAAAGAAATGCTAGCAATAGTCTGGGCAGTAAATTATTTGAGGCCCTACTTGTATGGAAGGGAATTCGATTTACACACAGACCATCAACCAATTAAATGGCTGTACCAGAAATTTAAGGGTAAAGATATAACACCTAGACTTCAAAGGTGGATATTAAAGTTGGGAGAATACGACATAAAACTGGACTATATAAAGGGTAAAGACAATATTCCTGCAGACTTCTTATCTAGACTTAAAGAATCAGGAGAAATCAATGTTATCCTTGACAAACATAAAAAGAAAAGGAACATTGAAATAATATCCATTCAAAAATTACCTAATAGAGTCCAAGGAATACCACTACCCAGTAATTCTTCAGATGAGGAACAAGAAATACAATTAGTACCTGAAGTTAAAAGTATAAAAAGAAAAAAAGAAAATAAAAACCCTCTCAATCCTTCTATAACAATCCATTCTCAAAACGAAAATTTTGGTGATCACATCCCGATAAAAGAGGACATCATTAATAAATACAAGCAGCAAATACTTTTAGTGGAAAAAATAGAAGAAAGACATAAAATCAAAACATTTAATCGAAAACAAATTATCATTCCATGGGGCTCTCTTAATGATCAAATAGAACAATTAAAAGGAAGGCTAAGAGCTGGAAAAGTTGGAATATACAGCGAAGTTACGGACTCACAATATAATGACTTACAGCAATTGTTGATTGAATTGTTTGATAAAAGTAAAATAAGATTCATTAAAGTCGATAAAATGGTTAAAGAAATCGGAAACGAAACAGAGCTATTTGAAATAATTAAAAATTACCATGAAAAAGAAACAGGACATTCGGGAATCAATGAAAACTATGAAGGTCTCAAGAGAAAAATATATTACCCAAATCTGAAACAATACATAAACAGATTTATTAATGTATGCAACCAATGCAATCGTATGAAGGTGGATCGGAAACCAATAAGACCACTGTTAGAACTTTCTCAAACTCCAAAAGATGTGACCGAGATCGTACATATGGATTTATTCTTTGTTAATGGCCTCACCATTCTTACAGCAATAGATAAATTTTCAAAATTTGCAACAGGAGTCATCCTTAGTTCCAAAAACATGACAGACATGAGAGAAGGACTATTGAGTATACTTGCATTGATAGGAAGACCAAAACTAATCATAGGAGATGGAGACTTTGACTCGGTCTTGTTGAAGGAAATTTATGCCGCTAGGAACATAGAAGTTCATATAACAAAACCCCACTCACATACAGGAAACGGAGATATTGAAAGGTTTCATGAGACAATTCAAGAAAAAATGAGAGTCGGCTGTAACCAAATAGTAAACCAAACTACAAAAGAAAAATTTTTTGAGGCAATAGAATTCTATAACAGGCAAATTCATTCAACAACAAAGCAAAGGCCAATAGATATCCAAACCGGTAAAATAGATAAAGAAACTGTCTTTAAATGCATAATACAAGCCAAAGAAAAAATGCTGGAGAAAGAAAATAATAAAAGAGAACCATATACAGAAGAAAGAAAAGAAATTTTTGTAAAAAACCCCAAAGCCAATAGACATAAGCTAGAACCCAAATTTAAGAAACAACTATATAATAACAATATAGCCAAGGTCAACATTAAGAGACCTAAAAAGAACGTTATTATTACAGGTAAAGGACAACAAGCTAGTTCAAGTTTAATTGCTGAAAAAGAATCGTCGCAGACAACACTTAATCATGATCATCACGACGATAATGTATCTGATATTTCAACCCGTGTTAATATCGGCGACCTTGACCATTGAGGAAGTAAATACAAACATAGGATACACGGAGATAAAAATGGATCCAGTACAACTAGTTAACACAAGGAAATTTATAATACATAAAATTGACTTGACATACATAGAAACTGCTATAAATGAAATTAAAAAGACAAACTCTTTAGGTATACATGACCATAGACAATGGACCTTAGCTCAAGAAATTGACGATTTGGAACATCAACTGTATACACTACTTCCACATGAACACCAGCATCGACAAAACGAAAATTTATTGAATAACGAGCAATTTACCATGACCAAACTAAAAAATAAGTTAAATAATGATATTATAGAAACAACTACAATAAGAAACCCAACAACAACAGATAAATTAAAGGACCTTTGTAGCTCCGTTTTGGCAGCAAAATCAGGATTTAGGGAAGTCTGTGAAGAAAGAACTAAGAAAAGATTGATTAATAAAAGAGGATTAATAGATCCTATAGGTAGTATATATAAATGGTTATTTGGAGTTATGGACGCAAATGACAGGCAAGATATTGAAGATCACCTTAAAACTATAGATAAAAATAATCACGAAACTATAGAGAAGATAAACCAGCAGATAGTTATTAATGATAGGTTAGAGAAAGAAATTAAAAAAGTTATAGAAACCATAAGAATAGATAGAGCAATCCTCGAAAAATCAGTAAATGACAGCAATAATAGGTGGAAAACAGAATTTTCATACTTGGCATCCATCATAAACATACACATAATTAAGGATGAATTAGAAATTGTTCAGGACAATCTCGTATCAGCTAGAACAGGAATAATGAGTAGAAATATGTTAACAAAACAGGAAATAATTGATTATAAAATCGGTATAGAAAAGTTGAGGTTCCTCGAGTTAGCAGTAGCAATAAATAATAAAAACACAAAAGAATTACTATTCGTTATAAAAATCCCCCATGAAATTATAACACTTTTTAAATATATTGTAATGCCAATTCCAGACAGCAATCATTATCAAATTAATTTTAAACAAGAAACAATTGTAAAAAATAATAATCAAATATTTACATACAATAATGAAATTAACGTTAAAGATCTTAAACAAAGTCAATTATGCTTTTACACAAATGAAACATGTACTAAAATACAAAACACAAAGAACTCAATCCTTGAAGTAGAAACAGGAACCATATTAACTATTCAATCTAAATTAAAATGGAGTAATACTTGCGATGAAAGAAATCATGACATGGAAGGAAATTACATATTTGTTTTCAATGATTGCTCAGTAACCATAAATAATATAACTTTTAATAACAAATTTCCAGAATACCGTACAAGAGTAATTATTCCAAATTCTATTCCTACGAATTTGACAAATTTTGATAAACAAATTACATGGCAAGAATTAAACGACTTTTACATTAACAACTTAAAAGAAATTAATGAAATAAAATATACAAAGCAGAAACATATTGTATCAAATATAATAACCACACTAATTATTGTGATCGTACTCATCTTTTTGTTTATATATCTATATTGCAAAAGAAATAATAATAACATTAAATTCAATAGAAAAAATAAATTCGAGGACGAATTTGAACTTAAGGGGAGAGATGTTATGTCAGAAACTAAACCCAGAACTGATGACTCAGGAATAAAGAAAGATAAGAAACAGATTGGATTTCGTTTGCAATAGAAGAATTCATAGTTGTGTTTATATTGAGAACAATTTTAAAGAATATTGAATTTCAAATATTATAGTTGTGTTTATATTGAATAATCAAATAGTTCATAGTTGTGTTTATATTGAGAACAATTTTAAAGGATATTGAATTTCCAAATGTGCCAAGAAATATTTTTTGATCCATCTAATCAGCAAGATGAATTTACTTTCATATCAATTACAGAAAACAATAAGTCAGCATAAATATGTTATAAAAGAATCTGAACGAGAGAAAACAGAGTTAGTCAGAGTTTGATCGGTTGCGAGCGAGAATAAAAATTAATAACATTAGTGCTGGAAAATAAAAACAGTTAGAAAAAGAATAAAACCCTGTGTTTGAATTAAACAGAGCGCGGAAGCTCTAATAATTTATTTTTTTGTAAACTGTGAATATTAAAAACATAAGTCGCGCGAAATTCAATTTGGTTATCTTCTTTTTTTCTTTTTGTTTTTTTTTATCTTGGTATAAATTTACTGATAAATCATTTAATTCAATGGAATTCCGTTTCACCCTAAATTATTTAAATTTGTCGCTAAAATATGAAGGTTAGCTCAATCAATTTTTGCAGGTTTAATTAAAGTGAAACAGGTCAAGATAAATTGGAGAATGTAGATTTGCAATTTGTGTCACACGTTTGTATTAATTATTGAATTTGAGTTTGAACACATTTATTTTGTATGAAAATTTAAGGTGCTTTAAAAGGAGATTTTAATTACACTTGATTGGATAACAATTCGAACATATTCAAAAATTATGATTTTATATATATTGAAAAGAATTTATAATGATGTCATGTCCCTTGTTTGATATTGAAAAGGAAAAGATATATTTTGTGCACGTATTTCAACATGTGCAATGTGCCGTGCTCAATTACTACAAGTCTTAACACTGGTCTAACTACTTTCGTGCTATATCGCGGCGTTTTAGAACATCGAATATAACTTCCGATGCATCCTGGTTATCATTGTTATGCGAAGCTTCTGAATCGGAGTTATTTAAGTCATTTGAATCCACAAGTGGAATACTTGGAGCAGTATTGTTGCGAAATTGTACACTTGTTGATACACTGTTCGAAGCTGATTCGTTGTTTATGGTAAATACTTCTTCATTCTTCAATCGTGAATAAACTGCATATTTATGAGCAATATGGAAGCAAATACCGCCTAGGCAAAGTGTTAAGCCTAAAATATTGACTGTGCTTAACTGATCACCAACTACTTCTACGGCAAGTATTCCACTTATAGAAAGTGTTAAACTTGATGTGTGCGACAGAACCATGAATTCGCTTATTTCCATAAGAAATGCTATTATTGCTCCGACCGTTATTTTCATGAATATTAGGGAGAAGTCTTTAAATGGTACTGCATTTAAATTTTCGTACGAAATTACTCGCGAGATTGTATGCAAACCATATCTCGCTCCAGGACTTATTCCGTTACCTCAATGATGTGGGCACTGTCGATATTTCCTCATAACACTTACTTGGTACCTTCCAACAGTTGTCGCTGCCTTTGGGGGCTCAACCGGGATATCCTCCTGGGTGGCGGCCGCTACTTCCCATCCATGCAGCTTGCGACGATGGCGACTGTGGTGGATGCATTTGTTTAGATTATATAGTTGAATCGAACTGAACATCATACCTTTGTGTTTCAGTTGGGAAGCGAAGAATTTAACATTTTGCAAATTCGTGAACTTCGTTCCTTGCGTTAATGAATGCGCAAGGAAATATTTTGAAAAAGATAGATTTATCAATCCGCTCTAACACAACACTAGTGGACTATATTCAACTTGTCGGAAACACGACCACGTTAGTCAAGAGAAACGATAAGGGTGGCTTATAACTAAAACAATTTATTTTAAATAAAAGCGACTGTTACAGAGATGCGGTACAATACAATGCACGAACGCTTAGGTAGAACTCATTCACAACCACACTCTGCCGCCATGTGGCTGTCAATTTCCTTTTGACATCCCAAGACAAAATTGACGTGGGATGTGCAACTGTCACAACCGACATGAGATGCCAAGCCACTCGGTGGCAAGGTGTGTTAGTGAGTCGCCAGCGGCGTCACAAGATTCATTACAGGGCAGTGTCCACGATGCTTACGAGGCATGGGGACACTGAAGGAAACGCTGCTTGGCCCTAAGATGTTTTTTTTTCTCTTCTCTCTCAGCGTCGTAGGTCTTTGGCATGGTAGACTCCCAGCTCCCTTCCGGACATGTCCGCAATGAGGTACCGCGTGGGACTTAAAACTTGTAAGACTCGACACTTCACGAACTTCTTGTCTAGCTTGGCAGTGTAGTGCCGACCTGCTTCACTTTGTCTAAAATTCCGTCGGTAGATTTCGTCGCCTGCCTTGAAGCCAGAAGGATGGGATCGCAGATTATACCGCTCCTCCCCCACCCGTCTACTGTCTTCAATCCTCTCCCGGATTTGTTCTCGTAGAATTTGGAGTTTCTCATGAGGCTCCAGCACGACTATTGGGTCTTCCAACCCTTTCAACTGTCGCAATAGCCGGTACGAGGTTCCGTGGCAAATCATATGCTGGCCGAACACGGCAAAGTATGGGAAGATGCCTGTGGTGGAGTGGTAAGATGAACGCAGGGCACAGGTAATGGCGGAAATCCTGCGGTCCCAACCCTTCTGATCCGGTTGGACGTAGGCCCGAATGGCGGCTATAAGGGTGCGGTTCAATCGCTCGGACGCATTGGCTTGCGGAGAATAAACGGCAGTCCGCTGATGCGTAATGCCATACTTCTCCATTAATTCTCGGAATCTAGACGAGGTGAACTGAACTCCGTTGTCGGAGACCAGCTTCTCCGGTACTCCAAATATATGGAAAACGCAATTTTCCAGAAAACTGACTATGGGGCCGGTGTGCAGGTTTCGAAGAGGTCCCACCATCGGAAATTTGGACAAGTGGTCCAGGACCACGACAGCTCCCGTGTATCCCGAAGTCGAGCGAGGGTACGGACCGATGAGATCTATATACAGGCGCTGGAACACCCGCTCCGGTAGTTCGAATTTTCCCATCGGGGGCCGATGAACAGAATTGGGCGCTTTCGTGCATTTGCACAGCTCACAAGCGTTTACGTACTTTTTCACTTGCTGCGCCATCTACGGCCAAAAGAAGTAAGTCTTCAGCCGCCGAAGCGTACGACCATAACCGCCGTGTGCACTCAATGGGTGGTCATGAGCCCGCTTAATCAATTCGCATGTCAGTTCTTCGGGCACCCATAACTTCCACTGTTCCTCTTGTTGAATGGGGTCTCCGGAAGCGTGTTTCGTCCGCTTGTATATAAATCCCTCCGTCACCCGTAGTTCTGGCAGCTGTAGCAACTGGTTCTGAATCGTATTCAGCAGCTGGGTATAACATGCTGACTTGAAGGCGGAAGGGTCCAAGTCGATCCATAGGGGGCTGTCGTCCTCCTGGGCCAACTCGGCTCCTTCAGGGGCGAACATCCTTGATAGTGTGTCCGGTACCACGTGCTGACTTCCTTTGCGGCGTCTTATCGTGAAGTCAAATGCCTGTAATTTCAAGGCCCATCTGGCCAAGCGGCCGTGGAGATCAGTTTGGCTCATCAGCCATTTCAGTGACGCATGATCAGTGACGATTTCAAAAGGATGTCCTTCTACATATGCTCGAAAACGTTTCACTGCCAGCACAGCCGCCAGGCATTCCTCCTCCGAGACCGTGTAGTTCCGCTGGGCCTGGTTCAGCTTGAGGGACATGAAGGCTATAGGTCTTTCCTCGCCGCCTTGCGCAACCTGGACTAAGACTGCTCCCACCCCATGTTGACTCGCATCACAATGGATTGAGAACGGTTTGTCAAAGTCCGGGCTGTGCAGTACGGGGGCTGTAGTCAGACTCTTCTTTAGCTCTTCAAAGGCTCGCAAGCTGGGCTCTTCCCAGACGAATTTACGTCCCTTACGCAGCATGTCGGTCAAAGGAGTGGTAATGGTGGCATAGTCACGTACGAAACGCTGGTACCATCCGCATAAGCCTAGGAATCGGCGTAACTGCTTGGTGGTCTTGGGTAATGGAAAAACGTCAATCGCTTGAGTCTTGTCCGGGTCGGTTTTGATATTGCCATGCCCAATGATGTGACCTAGATACTTCACCTCCGTCATCACGAACTGACTCTTCTGTATGTTGATGGTTAACCCTGCCCTCCGGATGTGCAGAGCCACCCCCTGAAGCAGGTCGATGTGTTCGTTAAAGGTCTCGGTTATAAGCAGCAGATCGTCCAAGTAAACGAAAACTTGGTGCCGTAAATGAGGTGGTATCACCTTATCCATAAGGCGCGTCATTGTTTGAGGGGCATTGCACAATCCGAATGGCATGGTCACGAATTGATACAGGGGCCGACCTGGGACTGTGAAGGCTGTTTTCTTCTTTGAGCCAGGGTCTAAAGGAATTTGCCAGAAGGCGTCCTTGAGGTCTAAGCTCGTGATGAAGTGGGCTTTAGGCAACCGACTCAAAATGCCTTCAATCAACGGTAGAGGGTATGCGTCCTTGACAGTGACGGCGTTCAAGCGTCTGGCATCTAAGCATAGCCGGACCTTGTTCGGCTTGACAACTAAGGTGACCGGGGAAGCCCACGCGCTCTGTGATTCTTCGATCACGCCTAATGCTAGCATTCGATCCACTTCGGCATATAACAACTTTTCCTTCGCCGGAGATATGGCAAAATGTCTCTGTTTTATGGGTTTAGCATCCCCCACATCTATAGTGTGTAACACCAGCGCAGTCCATCCGAGACCTTCCTTCTCATGCGATGGAAAAGCCGATATAGCCGAGTCAAGTCTCAACTGCTGATTCACATCCAGTGTATGTCGTAATAAGTGATTGGTTTGAGTTTGGTCCGGAACTGTGGTGACAGACTCCAGGGTCGTGCCGGAAAATAGTGCCGGGGCCAAGTTAAATTTTCGAACGAAATCCACTCCTAGATAAAGATTCTGGGTTAATTGAGGTATGATGTAAAATTCCAGAGGTTTAGTTACTCCCTTAAAGGTAACATCCGTCGTAATTTTTCCCACTACAGAGTGACGAGTTCCGTCCGCCGTGCTTAACCAGGTGGTAAAATGGTGAATTTGGTCCGAGTGCATTGCCAGTAACCCCCCTGCAAAATCGGCTGATATGCAATTCACACTGGCTCCCGTATCGACTAAACCTGACACTCGTTTTTGCAGGAGGTGTACTGACGCATATGGTCCAACGTCATCCCTCAATAATTCGTCTAAGTGTATGTCCTTCAGCACCTTCCTCGACTGCCTGACTCTTCTCCAGAAGCTCCGCATCCGACGCGTGGCTCGCTTTCTTCGCGGTGGGACAGTTGTAGCCAACTCCTCATGGAAGATGCGCTGTCGAGTAGCCAAATAATTCCGCAGCCTGACGTGGAAAGGTTTGACATGCCAAGGAACTTTCGCCTCGCTATCATTTCCCTGCGCGTTGGCCTCGACAAAGGATGGCGTCGGTTGTGGAACTTCGGGAGAACTGTGTTTGGCGGTGCGAGTCAGCAGAATTGGAGACATGTCGGGGGCTTGGTCATAGCTAGTGATGGGGTCAGGATTGGTTCGTCCGGGGTTTAGGAGTGCCAACGGGTGGTCGCGGCACTCGGTGGCAAGTTTTTTCGCAGTTTGCAATTTGCGCAATCAGATGCGTATGTGTCGGCCTTCCCGCATCGGTAACAGAAAAGCGTCGGCTCCGCTGGACATGCATAGAACCGATGCCTCGTTTGTCGGCAGTTCCAACAGACCGTCGGGCTGGTAATTGCTTCAAGGGAGGGTCTATCAATCATTGCTGGGTCCTCAAGCTCCTGTGGTGCTCTGCTCCTCGGTACTGGTACTGGATCAGCAAGTAGGTGGTCCGCTGCCATCAAGTCCGCGGTGTGATGATTTCGGAGATTTTGTCCCGTTATGCGAGGTTGTGGACGGAAGGTACCTCACCGCTCATCCAATTGTTCTTGCCTACGGGCATGGAGGCGCAATCCCTGTATGGTGTTGATGGGAAAATGCAGAAGGCTGTTCTGAAGATCCCAACGCATATTCTCTCTGATAATTTCTACCAGTTCGTCCTCGGGCATGGTTGTTCGCAAGCGAGTGCTCAATCTCACTATACTTGTGTAGTACTGGTCGAACGGTTCATGAGCGCCTTGTTTCCGTTTCTTTATCTGTTCCCTTAGTTCTCTCTCAGTGAAGCCATCATCAAATCGATTGCGGAAGGCTGCACTGAAAGAGTTCCAAGTGGGACGTGGCGTCGATTCCTTAAAACTCCAGTACCAGTCGGCAGCGTCACCGCAGAACAAAAGATGTGCATGCCGGAGGAAGGCCGAGAAATCACCTCCCAAGGTGCTGGATACTAACGCCTGAATCCGGAAAAGGAACCGGTCCGCTGATAACATATCGTTGAAACCCGTGAAGTTCAGGCACCAACTCTCCATGATACGAGGCGTTGGGTCTCGGAAAGGTGTCCATGCGTTCCCGGGGGGAATCACATCCTCGATTGACCTGTTGAAAGGGACTGCCTCGGAGACTGGAGGTACCAACGGAGGTACCAACGGAGGTGCGGTGCTGTGCCGTGGTCTATACTCGGGCGCTCTGGGATCCATTCCCGAGTTTCTTGGAGGTAGGGCCCATTGATCAGATGGTCGAGAGTGGGGCATAGCCACACTGGGATTGGGCTCCCAGCCAAGCGGAGTTCTCACGCGGCTGGGTGGTTGACTCATGGGGAGGTTCTGGAGCCTTCCCTCCAGGTTGCCAATCCTCTCAGACATATCCCGCATTAACACCACGAGGGTGTCAATGGAGTGGGTGGAAGGCGCGGGTGTAACCTCGGACGCGACAACTGCAGCCGGAACTTCACCGCCTACGGCTCCTTGAAAGTCCATCAGTGATTGGGGCGGTTCGGCATCTGGAACCCCTTTCAATACTGCTCCACGCGTTGGGACGGGCGTTCCGAGGGGGACGTCTACGGCGGTCCGATCTATGGGTCGCCGGCATAGTGGGCAAATTCGGACGTGAGGAGGAGCTGTTGGACACAGGCACGGTGGAAAAGGCGTCCACACTCCAATCGCACGCTGTGTACGCCCTCCACTACATCTTCGAAGCAGATCCCGCAGTTAGCTGGTTGGACCGTTTTGGATCTGGTCCAACGCTTATCTGGGGTCCGCTTCGTTTCTGTCGTGAAAAAAAATCAAACAAAGGAGAGCGGAAGTTACAACTCACGTGAAGCGACTGCTAGTGTGTATCACACAACTCCACTGCTCCTGTTTGTGAGGCTCGAGTACCAGAGTACCTTACATCCTCCGTAAAGGACCAACTCGTCAGAAGACGCGAATCGTTTATCCCCTTAGGATATTTTGGGCCCCACGTTGGGGGCCATTTGTAATGATTTTTATGTTTATTTGCGAACGCGGAACCGACCTCTCATCGGTTCTAGACGTTAAGTCTGAGTAGTGCCAACGGATGGTACTAACCGGTCAACCAATCCGTGCACCGTAACCCATTCACGCGGTGGCTGCTTGTCGGCCAGCTAGATCGGAGAGGATTTTGGTCGCGGGTCTCCGAATGGGTTACGCTCATTTACAATATTCAGCCACCTGTACACGCCCGTTTTCAAACACGTTACAAAAACAAAACCATACGGAGAGGAAACCTATTCTATGTTACTCCGTATTTCTTCATTAACCAGTCAAAAGTACAAAATCTAATTTTTATTTCGCGTTCCTGAATTTCCGACGCGGTACCGAAAAGTACACTACGTTAACTCAACCCGACGAAAGCTACGTTAAAGAAAAATCAAAAACAACTAAGGTACCAACGATATCAAGCAATTCCATCAATACTGAAAAATTTAAAACTGAACCGGGAGCATATTTTGACCATTTGGGAACAGCAGCATTCATCTCGAATCACTGGAACTTGGTTGTATACCTCGATCTCAATCCATTTTGGTTTGAGTTTGGAACTCTGAAAAATGGAACAGCATCATTGGAGAAATTGTGCCAGCTGCTTAAACAACCGAATCAATGTCATCATATCGTGAATCAATTTAAATCTGTAAGATCGGAATTACAACCGTTCAGAGATTTGACTATTGCAAACCGAAGGAAACGTGGCGCTCTCAACATCATTGGCAATTTGGCGAATTCACTTTTCGGCGTACTTGATTCTGATTACGCAGAAGAAATGTCGAAAACCATTAACAATGTGAAGGGCAACGAAGCTCACATCATTAAGCTTCTACGAAATCAAACATCGATTATAGACTCGACTTTGAATATCATGAAGCATGATCAGAAGGCCGTTGAAATTAAATTCAAAACACTTGAAGACGAGGCTATACGGATTACGAACGAAATCAACAAGATAAATTCCGAGCAATTTGAACTGAAGGTAGTTCAAAACATATTAGCTGTATCAATCCAGATGGTTTTAGTAGCAGCAAATCTCCATCGTATTCAAACGGCTATTTTTGATGCTCTAACTGACACACACCACGGTAGGATAAGTCCAACAATTTTATCACCAAATCAACTTCACACAGAAATCGCTACGCTTCGTTCTCACCTACCAAATACTGTTCATTTACCTGTTGATAAAGAAAATATCGTTGAACTTTACAAATTGATGGACATTCAAGGAGGCATCGCAGGCAACAATGTGATCTTTAAGATAACGATCCCATTAAGCGATGACACGCATTTCAATTTATTTAAGATCATCCCGACTCCTGCAGTCATCAATACTTCGTTTCTCAGCATAGAACCATGCGCGCAATACCTCGCAATAAACCTTCACAAGGACGAATATATACCAATGGACTCGCTAGATTTGGCCGATTGTAAAACTCTGAATGAAGGTAAATATTTGTGTAAGCTGAAGGGACCCATATACCGCAAAGAAGCAGCCTTTTGCAGCTGTGAAATAAACCTGCTAAATAATATAACACATCATGAGTGCCAATTAGACCAGAAAAATTCTAATACTATCTGGATACAGCTACATGACTCCAACAAATGGATTTACAGCGCATTTGCAAAAATACATCTTACTGCAGTTTGCGGTAAACAAATTCTTCAACTAGCTGTGGAAGGCTCTGGGCTATTAACGGTCAATCCTAGCTGCATGGTAAAATTTAAATCAGGTACCATCCAAGGACACCATTCCTTGAAGACGAATCGAACGACGTCTTATTCAACACTGGGTGTTCTAGAAATGCCCATTAAACATGAACCAAGGAAATTGCAGAGTCCCAGCCTCATTCCGTACAACACATCACTACGGCAATTGGACAAAATCAGGAGTTGCTCTATAACCACTCGATTTTGGATTTACCAAATAACTATCAACAACATAGCATTCACCAATTCAGTATAAGCTATGTGGCATTTTTAATTGGAATCTGCATACTGGTGTACCTCATATTTCAGCATTTCCATGGGAAATGCATGCGAAAACCAACACCCGCTCCTCGTCAAGTACGTCCTTCGGAATTTACCGTGGAAATATAGGGCAAGTTGAATAGACATTCAACGGGGGGAGAATGTTAAGAACAAATCAAAAATACACGTTCCCACGGAATGTGAAGGACAACAAACCAACTCATTCCCATGAAGAACAATATGCAACGTCTGCACCAGACACCGCGAAGTAACGCGAGCCGCTCCACAAACAGACATGCCAGCGAGCATCTTCATCACTGGAATCTGACGCCACCAACCTCGAGTCGGACATACTGTGGGAATTACGTAGATTTAGGAATTTAGAAGTAAGCAAATTTAATGTATATATATTTTGTAGCATGTAAATAAATTTATCATTGTTGATCAGAACGTCAAGTCAGTCATTTCGAAAGGGACAGTCGGAAATTTAGTTGTACTAGTTGAAGTGCTAGTTACGACATTTTCAGGATTATTTTTGGTTGTGCTGGTTAAAGTGCCAGTTGCGACTTCTCAATCTGTGTTAGGTTGTACTAGTTCAAGTGCTAGATACAACAAACAAACTAACACGCAACATAGTTTTCGAAGGTTTCATTGAACAGTTTCTATTTAAGATTTTTGATCGTTCATCAAGTAAATTTCCTCTCGGTGAAAAAAAAGGATAATTATCTAATAGCAATAAATTGCATGTTTCATTACTAATCAACTGCCGCATACACCTCTCTCAACGATGTTTGAATTTTTTTGAAATTGACGATTCTTCGGCGGTCTCTGAATCTCCACGAAACTGCACGCACCACGATTTTCACTTTTCGCTGGGATTTCGCGCGAAATATTGCTCACTCAGTTAATAAGTTAAAACTTTACCTTTTCGCCTTTCCTTTTAGCCTCTATTTCCGCATTCTATTGTCCATTTTTTTTATCCCAGCGTAATATTCGTCATGTCCTTGACTTGAGTGCACGCACCAAATCCCAACTGGCGTTCCTCGTTTAGCACCGGCCGTTGTTACGCGATGAAGTCCAAACCAAAAAATTGCCAAGCAGACTATCAAATACACCAAAGTCCTTCCTGAATGAGAACAAAACCGAAATTTTGGTGTAGTATTCCCAAGATTAAGTGTCCCAAGGCTGCGAAAGCAAGCATAGGGTGCGTGGTAGCCAATGAGAAAGAAAAAGTGGTTGCAACATCCATGCGAACTTCACGAAATGTGTATGGCAATTAAAGCACAAAGCGCGTGGAGGTAATTTGTCTACATGAATTGGCAACAAAACAGCCACAAGCGGAGCGTACACTTGGAAATCTCGCAATTTCCGCACACAAAACAGGCGAGCACCACAAAATACAGAATTACATCCTTCACTTCGCACGCAAGCTACACACTCTTATCTCGTCGGACTTTGCAGGCGTTTCGGGCAAACAATGATGCAAACGCTATTCACACAACCGTTTTTCTCAAACATCACCGAAATAGAGCACTGTAATGAACCCGTTGTTCTTGGTGATCACTGTACTTTCACTAATCCCATATTAATCGCTGCATGCGCGGGCGTTTGCTTTTCTTCAGTTCAAAATGTCAAATCACAAAACACTTCACAATTCGATATCACGCAAAAATGAAATTCGAAAAAGTTTATTTCTTTTCAAGGTGCTGTGGCGGTTATAATGCTTTTTATTACAGTCCTTCAACACACTGTGAAAACACTCCACTCTCCGAATAATTTGTTTCTTTTTTCCACTTTCTTCCGTCTCTGTTAGTAAACAAATTGCTGTTTACAGTTAGCTTAGCGCTAGCTGTTTTTCACAGGGCACTGCTTGCTGCTGGCTCCAAATAGTTCGCTTTTGTGTGTGTGTTTTGATTCCCACACTCGGTTGTTGGGGTACGCTTGCACTCACACTCTTTTCCGCCTTTATTAGAAATCAACGAAAACCAGAAAAAAACCAAAACTATTTTCTCCGGGAATGGCTATAAGTGTTCAGATAAACCAAAGAATCACTCCTATTTGCTGATTTCACTATTTCCTTTGCACTACAGGAAAACTTCGGTGATTCCACATCGAATGTACCTCGCAACGGCAACTACAAGCGCTTCTTGCGATGACGACCGCCGTAAAAAAAAACGAGCAGAAAATTCTTACACAACTTTGACGATTGATATTTCGGATGCCGAAAACGATATATTCGCGGTTGGGAATTCACATTAATTAGTGTGCCACGGCTAGGTTGTAACTAGAATTTCGATTTGTATATAGCTACAAATTTGCGCGACGCGAAAAACCAGGGAAATTTCTATTTTTCTGACTTGCACTTCAACAAACGATCACCAAGAGCGCTCACCCAACTTCAATCTGCCCCCAATTCCCGTTCGTTGATCGTCAAACTGGCCTTTTTCTTGTGTTCCTTCATTTATACAATCAAACGCGCGAAATTCAATTTGGTTATCTTCTTTTTTTCTTTTTGTTTTTTTTATCTTGGTATAAATTTACTGATAAATCATTTAATTCAATGGAATTCCGTTTCACCCTAAATTATTTAAATTTGTCGCTAAAATATGAAGGTTAGCTCAATCAATTTTTGCAGGTTTAATTAAAGTGAAACAGGTCAAGATAAATTGGAGAATGTAGATTTGCAATTTGTGTCACACGTTTGTATTAATTATTGAATTTGAGTTTGAACACATTTATTTTGTATGAAAATTTAAGGTGCTTTAAAAGGAGATTTTAATTACACTTGATTGGATAACAATTCGAACATATTCAAAAATTATGATTTTATATATATTGAAAAGAATTTATAATGATGTCATGTCCCTTGTTTGATATTGAAAGGAAAAAGATATATTTTGTGCACGTATTTCAACATGTGCAATGTGCCGTGCTCAATTACTACAAGTCTTAACACTGGTGTAACTACCTTCGTGCTATATCGCGGCGTTTTAGAACATCGAATATAACTTCCGATGCATCCTGGTTATCACTGTTATGCGAAGCTTCTGAATCGGAGTTATTTAAGTCATTTGAATCCACAAGTGGAATACTTGGAGCAGTATTGTTGCGAAATTGTACACTTGTTGATACACTGTTCGAAGCTGATTCGTTGTTTATGGTAAATACTTCTTCATTCTTCAATCGTGAATAAACTGCATATTTATGAGCAATATGGAAGCAAATACCGCCTAGGCAAAGTGTTAAGCCTAAAATATTGACTGTGCTTAACTGATCACCAACTACTTCTACGGCAAGTACGAGTTGGCATATATCCTTAAATATTCCACTTATCGAAAGTGTTAAACTTGATGTGTGCGACAGAACCATGAATTCGCTTATTTCCATAAGAAATGCTATTATTGCTCCGACCGTTATTTTCATGAATATTAGGGAGAAGTCTTTAAATGGTACTGCATTTAAATTTTCGTACGAAATTACTCGCGAGATTGTATGCAAACCATATCTCGCTCCAGGACTTATTCCGTTACCTCAATGATGTGGGCACTGTCGATATTTCCTCATAACACTTACTTGGTACCTTCCAACAGTTGTCGCTGCCTTTGGGGGCTCAACCGGGATATCCTCCTGGGTGGCGGCCGCTACTTCCCATCCATGCAGCTTGCGACGATGGCGACTGTGGTGGATGCATTTGTTTAGATTATATAGTTGAATCGAACTGAACATCATACCTTTGTGTTTCAGTTGGGAAGCGAAGAATTTAACATTTTGCAAATTCGTGAACTTCGTTCCTTGCGTAAATGAATGCGCAATGAAATATTTTGAAAAAGATAGATTTATCAATCCGCTCTAACACAACACTAGTGGACTATATTCAACTTGTCGGAAACACGACCACGTTAGTCAAGAGAAACGATAAGGGTGGCTTATAACTAAAACAATTTATTTTAAATAAAAGCGACTGTTACAGAGATGCGGTACAATACAATGCACGAACGCTTAGGTAGAACTCACTCACAACCACACTCTGCCGCCATGTGGCTGTCAATTTCCTTTTGACATCCCAAGACAAAATTGACGTGGGATGTGCAACTGTCACAACCGACATGAGATGCCAAGCCACTCGGTGGCAAGGTGTGTTAGTGAGTCGCCAGCGGCGTCACAAGATTCATTACAGGGCAGTGTCCACGATGCCTACGAGGCATGGGGAGACTGAAGGAAACGCTGCTTGGCCCTAAGATGTTTTTTTTTCTCTTCTCTCTCAGCGTCGTAGGTCTTTGGCATGGTAGACTCCCAGCTCCCTTCCGGACATGTCCGCAATGAGGTACCGCGTGGGACTTAAAACTTGTAAGACTCGACACTTCACGAACTTCTTGTCTAGCTTGGCAGTGTAGTGCTGACCTGCTTCACTTTGTCTAAAATTCCGTCGGTAGGTTTCGTCGCCTGCCTTGAAGCCAGAAGGATGGGATCGCAGATTGTACCGCTCCTCCCCCACCCGTCTACTGTCTTCAATCCTCTCCCGGATTTGTTCTCGTAGAATTTGGAGTTTCTCATGAGGCTCCAGCACGACTATTGGGTCTTCCAACCCTTTCAACTGTCGCAATAGCCGGTACGAGGTTCCGTGGCAAATCATATGCTGGCCGAACACGGCAAAGTATGGGAAGATGCCTGTGGTGGAGTGATAAGATGAACGCAGGGCACAGGTAATGGCGGAAATCCTGCGGTCCCAACCCTTCTGATCCGGTTGGACGTAGGCCCGAATGGCGGCTATAAGGGTGCGGTTCAATCGCTCGGACGCATTGGCTTGCGGAGAATAAACGGCAGTCCGCTGATGCGTAATGCCATACTTCTCCATTAATTCTCGGAATCTAGACGAGGTGAACTGAACTCCGTTGTCGGGGACCAGCTTCTCCGGTACTCCAAATATATGGAAAACGCAATTTTCCAGAAAACTGACTATGGGGCCGGTGTGCAGGTTTCGAAGAGGTCCCACCATCGGAAATTTGGACAAGTGGTCCAGGACCACGACAGCTCCCGTGTATCCCGAAGTCGAGCGAGGGTACGGACCGATGAGATCTATATACAGGCGCTGGAACACCCGCTCCGGTAGTTCGAATTTTCCCATCGGGGGCCGATGAACAGAATTGGGCGCTTTCGTGCATTTGCACAGCTCACAAGCGTTTACGTACTTTTTCACTTGCTGCGCCATCTACGGCCAAAAGAAGTAAGTCTTCAGCCGCCGAAGCGTACGACCATAACCGCCGTGTGCACTCAATGGGTGGTCATGAGCCCGCTTAATCAATTCGCATGTCAGTTCTTCGGGCACCCATAACTTCCACTGTTCCTCTTCTTGAATGGGGTCTCCGGAAGCGTGTTTCGTCCGCTTGTATATAAATCCCTCCGTCACCCGTAGTTCTGGCAGCTGTAGCAACTGGTTCTGAATCGTATTCAGCAGCTGGGTATAACATGCTGACTTGAAGGCGGAAGGGTCCAAGTCGATCCATAGGGGGCTGTCGTCCTCCTGGGCCAACTCGGCTCCTTCAGGGGCGAACATCCTTGATAGTGTGTCCGGTACCACGTGCTGACTTCCTTTGCGGTGTCTTATCGTGAAGTCAAACGCCTGTAATTTCAAGGCCCATCTGGCCAAGCGGCCGTGGAGATCAGTTTGGCTCATCAGCCATTTCAGTGACGCATGATCAGTGACGATTTCAAAAGGATGTCCTTCTACATATGCTCGAAAACGTTTCACTGCCAGCACAGCCGCCAGGCATTCCTGCTCCGAGACCGTGTAGTTCCGCTGGGCCTGGTTCAGCTTGTGGGACATGAAGGCTATAGGTCTTTCCTCGCCGTCTTGCGCAACCTGGACTAAGACTGCTCCCACCCCATGTTGACTCGCATCACAATGGATTGAGAACGGTTTGTCAAAGTCCGGGCTGTGCAGTACGGGGGCTGTAGTCAGACTCTTCTTTAGCTCTTCAAAGGCTCGCAAGCTGGGCTCTTCCCAGACGAATTTACGTCCCTTACGCAGCATGTCGGTCAAAGGAGTGGTAATGGTGGCATAGTCACGTACGAAACGCTGGTACCATCCGCATAAGCCTAGGAATCGGCGTAACTGCTTGGTGGTCTTGGGTAATGGAAAAACGTCAATCGCTTGAGTCTTGTCCGGGTCGGTTTTGATATTGCCATGCCCAATGATGTGACCTAGATACTTCACCTCCGTCATCACGAACTGACTCTTCTGTATGTTGATGGTTAACCCTGCCCTCCGGATGTGCAGAGCCACCCCCTGAAGCAGGTCGATGTGTTCGTTAAAGGTCTCGGTTATAAGCAGCAGATCGTCCAAGTAAACGAAAACTTGGTGCCGTAAATGAGGTGGTATCACCTTATCCATAAGGCGCGTCATTGTTTGAGGGGCATTGCACAATCCGAATGGCATGGTCACGAATTGATACAGGGGCCGACCTGGGACTGTGAAGGCTGTTTTCTTCTTTGAGCCAGGGTCTAAAGGAATTTGCCAGAAGGCGTCCTTGAGGTCTAAGCTCGTGATGAAGTGGGCTTTAGGCAACCGACTCAAAATGCCTTCAATCAACGGTAGAGGGTATGCGTCCTTGACAGTGACGGCGTTCAAGCGTCTGGCATCTAAGCATAGCCGGACCTTGTTCGGCTTGACAACTAAGGTGACTGGGGAAGCCCACGCGCTCTGTGATTCTTCGATCACGCCTAATGCTAGCATTCGATCCACTTCGGCATATAACAACTTTTCCTTCGCCGGAGATATGGCAAAATGTCTCTATTTTATGGGTTTAGCATCCCCCACATCTATAGTGTGTAACACCAGCGCAGTCCGCCCGAGACCTTCCTTCTCATGCGATGGAAAAGCCGATATAGCCGAGTCAAGTCTCAACTGCTGATTCACATCCAGTGTATGTCGTAATAAGTGATTGGTTTGAGTTTGGTCCGGAACTGTGGTGACGGACTCCAGGGTCGTGCCGGAAAACAGTGCCGGGGCCAAGTTAAATTTTCGAACGAAATCCACTCCTAGATAAAGATTCTGGGTTAATTGAGGTATGATGTAAAATTCCAGAGGTTTAGTTACTCCCTTAAAGGTAACATCCGTCGTAATTTTTCCCACTACAGAGTGACGAGTTCCGTCCGCCGTGCTTAACCAGGTGGTAAAATGGTGAATTTGGTCCGAGTGCATTGCCAGTAACCCCCCTGCAAAATCAGCTGATATGCAATTCACACTGGCTCCCGTATCGACTAAACCTGACACTCGTTTTTGCAGGAGGTGTACTGACGCATATGGTCGAACGTCATCCCTCAATAATTCGTCTAAGTGTATGTCCTTCAGCACCTTCCTCGACTGCCTGACTCTTCTCCAGAAGCTCCGCATCCGACGCGTGGCTCGCTTTCTTCGCGGTGGGACAGTTGTAGCCAACTCCTCATGGAAGATGCGCTGTCGAGTAGCCAAATAATTCCGCAGCCTGACGTGGAAAGGTTTGACATGCCAAGGAACTTTCGCCTCGCTATCATTTCCCTGCGCGTTGGCCTCGACAAAGGATGGCGTCGGTTGTGGAACTTCGGGAGAACTGTGTTTGGCGGTGCGAGTCAGCAGAATTGGAGACATGTCGGGGGCTTGGTCATAGCTAGTGATGGGGTCAGGATTGGTTCGTCCGGGGTTTAGGAGTGCCAACGGGTGGTCGCGGCACTCGGTGGCAAGTTTTTTCGCAGTTTGCAATTTGCGCAATCAGATGCGTATGTGTCGGCCTTCCCGCATCGGTAACAGAAAAGCGTCGGCTCCGCTGGACATGCATAGAACCGATGCCCCGTTTGTCGGCAGTTCCAACAGACCGTCGGGCTGGTAATTGCTTCAAGGGAGGGTCTATCAATCATTGCTGGGTCCTCAAGCTCCTGTGGTGCTCCGCTCCTCGGTACTGGTACTGGATCAGCAAGTAGGTGGTCCGCTGCCATCAAGTCCGCGGTGTGATGATTTCGGGGCTTTGGTCCCGTTATGCGAGGTTGTGGACGGAAGGTACCTCGCCGCTCATCCAATTGTTCTTGCCTACGGGCATGGAGGTGCAATCCCTGTATGGTGTTGATGGGAAAATGCAGAAGGCTGTTCTGAAGATCCCAACGCATATTTTCTCTGATAATTTCTACCAGTTCGTCCTCGGTCATGGTTGTTCGCAAGCGAGTGCTCAATCTCACTATACTTGTGTAGTACTGGTCGAACGGTTCATGAGCGCCTTGTTTCCGTTTCTTTATCTGTTCCCTTAGTTCTCTCTCAGTGAAGCCATCATCAAATCGATTGCGGAAGGCTGCACTGAAAGAGTTCCAAGTGGGACGTGGCGTCGATTCCTTAAAACTCCAGTACCAGTCGGCAGCGTCACCGCAGAACAAAAGATGTGCATGCCGGAGGAAGGCCGAGAAATCACCTCCCAAGGTGCTGGATACTAACGCCTGAATCCGGAAAAGGAACCGGTCCGCTGATAACATATCGTTGAAACCCGTGAAGTTCAGGCACCAACTCTCCATGATACGAGGCGTTGGGTCTCGGAAAGGTGTCAATGCGTTCCCGGGGGGAATCACATCCTCGATTGACCTGTTGAAAGGGACTGCCTCGGGGACTGGAGGTACCAACGGAGGTGCGGTGCTGTGTCGTGGTCTATACTCGGGCGCTCTGGGATCCATTCCCGAGTTTCTTGGAGGTAGGGCCCATTGATCAGATGGTCGAGACTGGGGCATAGCCACACTGGCATTGGGCTCCCAGCCAAGCGGAGTTCTCACGCGGCTGGGTGGTTGACTCATGGGGAGGTTCTGGAGCCTTCCCTCCAGGTTGCCAATCCTCTCAGACATATCCCGCATTGACGCCACGAGGGTGTCAATGGAGTGGGTGGAAGGCGCGGGTGTAACCTCGGACGCGACAACTGCAGCCGGAACTTCACCGCCTACGGCTCCTTGAAAGTCCATCAGTGATTGGGGCGGTTCGGCATCTGGAACCCCTTTCACCACTGCTCCACGCGTTGGGACGGGCGTTCCGAGGGGGACGTCTACGGCGGTCCGATCTATGGGTCGCCGGCATAGTGGGCAAATTCGGACGTGAGGAGGAGCTGTTGGACACAGGCACGGTGGAAAAGGCGTCCACACTCCAATCGCACGCTGTGTACGCCCTCCACTACATCTTCGAAGCAGATCCCGCAGTTAGCTGGTTGGACCGTTTTGGATCTGGTCCAACGCTTATCTGGGGTCCGCTTCGTTTCTGTCGTGAAAAAAAATCAAACAAAGGAGAGCGGAAGTTACAACTCACGTGAAGCGACTGCTAGTGTGTATCACACAACTCCACTGCTCCTGTTTGTGAGGCTCGAGTACCAGAATACCTTACATCCTCCGTAAAGGACCAACTCGTCAGAAGACGCGAATCGTTTATCCCCTTAGGATATTTTGGGCCCCACGTTGGGCGCCATTTGTAATGATTTTTATGTTTATTTGCGAACGCGGAACCGACCTCTCATCGGTTCTAGACGTTAAGTCTGAGTAGTGCCAACGGATGGTACTAACCGGTCAACCAATCCGTGCACCGTAACCCATTCACGCAGTGGCTGCTTGTCGGCCAGCTAGATCGGAGAGGATTTCGGTCGCGGGTCTCCGAATGGGTTACGCTCATTTACAATATTCAGCCACCTGTACACGCCCGTTTTCAAACACGTTACAAAAACAAAACCATACGGAGAGGAAACCTATTCTACGTTACTCCGTATTTCTTCATTAACCAGTCAAAAGTACAAAATCTAATTTTTATTTCGCGTTCCTGAATTTCCGACGCGGTACCGAAAAGTACACTACGTTAACTCAACCCGACGAAAGCTACGTTAAAGAAAAATTAAAAACAACTAAGGTACCAACGATATCAAGCAATTCCATCAATACTGAAAAATTTAAAACTGAACCGGGAGCATATTTTGACCATTTGGGAACAGCAGCATTCATCTCGAATCACTGGAACTTGGTTGTATACCTCGATCTCAATCCATTTTGGTTTGAGTTTGGAACTCTGAAAAATGGAACAGCATCATTGGAGAAATTGTGCCAGCTGCTTAAACAACCGAATCAATGTCATCATATCGTGAATCAATTTAAATCTGCAAGATCGGAATTACAACCGTTCAGAGATTTGACTATTGCAAACCGAAGGAAACGTGGCGCTCTCAACATCATTGGCAATTTGGCGAATTCACTTTTCGGCGTACTTGATTCTGATTACGCAGAAAAAATGTCGAAAACCATTAACAATGTGAAGGGCAACGAAGCTCACATCATTAAGCTTCTACGAAATCAAACATCGATTATAGACTCGACTTTGAATATCATGAAGCATGATCAGAAGGCCGTTGAAATTAAATTCAAAGCACTTGAAGACGAAGCTATACGGATTACGAACGAAATCAACAAGACGAATTCCGAGCAATTTGAACTGAAGGTAGTTCAAAACATATTAGCTGTATCAATCCAGATGGTTTTAGTAGCAGCAAATCTCCATCGTATTCAAACGGCTATTTTTGATGCTCTAACTGACACACACCACGGTAGGATAAGTCCAACAATTTTATCACCAAATCAACTTCACACAGAAATCGCTACGCTTCGTTCTCACCTACCAAATTCTGTTCATTTACCTGTTGATAAAGAAAATATCGTTGAACTTTACAAATTGATGGACATTCAAGGAGGCATCGCAGGCAACAATGTGATCTTTAAGATAACGATCCCATTAAGCGATGACACGCATTTCAATTTATTTAAGATCATCCCGATTCCTGCAGTCATCAATACTTCGTTTCTCAGCATAGAACCATGCGCGCAATACCTCGCAATAAACCTTCACAAGGACGAATATATACCAATGGACTCGCTAGATTTGGCCGATTGTAAAACTCTGAATGAAGGTAAATATTTGTGTAAGCTGAAGGGACCCATATACCGCAAAGAAGCAGCCTTTTGCAGCTGTGAAATAAACCTGCTAAATAATATAACACATCATGAGTGCCAATTAGACCAGAAAAATTCTAATACTATCTGGATACAGCTACATGACTCCAACAAATGGATTTACAGCGCATTTGCAAAAATACATCTTACTGCAGTTTGCGGTAAACAAATTCTTCAACTAGCTGTGGAAGGCTCTGGGCTATTAACAGTCAATCCTAGCTGCATGGTAAAATTTAAATCAGGTACCATCCAAGGACACCATTCCTTGAAGACGAATCGAACGACGTCTTATTCAACACTGGGTGTTCTGGAAATGCCCATTAAACAAGAACCAAGGAAATTGCAGAGTCCCAGCCTCATTCCGTACAACACATCACTACGGCAATTGGACAAAATCAGGAGTTGCTCTATAACCACTCGATTTTGGATTTACCAAATAACTATCAACAACATAGCATTCACCAATTCAGTATAAGCTATGTGGCATTTTTAATTGGAATCTGCATACTGGTGTACCTCATATTTCAGCATTTCCATGGGAAATGCATGCCAGCGAGCATCCTCATCACTGGAATCTGACGCCACCAACCTCGAGTCGGACATACTGTGGGAATTACGTAGATTTAGGAATTTAGAAGTAAGCAAATTTAATGTACATATATTTTGTAGCATGTAAATAAATTTATCATTGTTGATCAGAACGTCAAGTCAGTCATTTCGAAAGGGTGTCACGGAACGATTTGCACCTTGTTCTTTATTTCTTTCTCAGCGGTTGTTAAAATACCACCCGAGCCAAGGTTAATGTTAAAATAATAGAGTAAAAATATTAAAAGTTTAGAATATAAATGTAAAGTAAAAGAAAAATAGGCAAAAGAAACGAAATGTGAAAAGATTAAAGTAAAAATGTAACGTGAAAATAGGGAAAAACAAAATGTTAAAAGGATAGAATAAAAATATTAAAAGTTTAGAATATAAAAGTAAAGTAAAAGAAAAATAGGCAAAAGAAATGAAATGTGAAAAGATTAAAGTAAAAATGTAACGTAAAAATAGGGAAAAACGAAATGTTAAAATGATAGAATAAAAATATTAAAAGCTTAGAATATAAATGTAAAGTAAAAGAAAAATAGGCAAAAAAAAAAAACGAAATAGTCGAAAAAGTCCAGGTAATCAGATATATTGAACACGATATTCATTCAGTTTAGTATCGTCAATTGCGAATGACAAAAGATAATGATGTATACTCCAGCTCCTGGGCAATTTAGTGATGCTGAAGAGGATGACAGTGATCAACTCCAAATCGATGAATCCCTCAAACATCTCACAATTCAACATGAAATATTTAAAGATCTTCAAAACCACCCAGACGCCGACGATTCAAATGAATCGGCTGACGACGATGAGGACGACTATGACGAAGAAGAGTATAAATACCACAATTCAAATTTATACGATGACTACGATGATAATTACACTGGCTATCAGAAACAAAATACTGCCCAAGTTGTGCCTCATTCAGGAAATTTGCATCCCAATGCACAAAAGTCTAGCAACAAAGTTACATCCTATCAGCCAAGTGATAAACTCTTCAAAAAATACACAAATCGGATAAATGTGGAGAAGTATGATCCTCGTACGAATATGTCCGATCAAGCTGCAAATCGGTTAGTGAATTTCGATCGTCGACAAGAAGCGGAAAGATTTCGAATGCGTGACAAACATGATCGTGCGACGGCAGAGCAAGTAATGGATCCAAGAACAAGAATGATTCTCTTCAAGCTCCTGAACAGGGGATTCATCAATGAGGTCAATGGTTGTATTTCGACTGGAAAGGAAGCGAATGTGTATCATGCAACGGGCAAAAATGATGAGGAGTATGCTGTTAAAGTTTATAAAACTTCTATTCTGGTTTTCAAAGATCGCGACAAGTATGTCTCCGGAGAGTTTAGATTTCGTCATGGATACTGTCGTCATAATCCACGGAAAATGGTTCGAACATGGGCGGAAAAGGAAATGCGAAATTTAGTTAGAATGAAAAACGCAGATGTGCCAGTTCCTGATCCAATCCTCCTTCGTGGTCATGTTCTCCTTATGAAATTTTGCGGTAAAAATGGATGGCCCGCGTCAAAACTCAAAGATTGTGAATTAAGTAGTTCAAAGGCTCGTGAATTGTATCGCTTATTAATCCCCAACCTGGCACCTTCCAGAGAAACCGATCCCCAACGCTGTAAATTAGACGTTTACGTGGTAAGCAGACACGTGCAATGAAGTAGTACATGTCAATTGGAATAGCTCCGTGGTAGAAGACAATTAATGTTGGACCATCTACTGGGAGGTTCTCCATACCAATTACTTCGTAACCATGATAAATTCTCCCGTGAGCGTCCCATACTGCCGCTACGAGTATACGACCAAAATCCCAAAAGTTTGGCTCGCTGATGAGTGAATGAAGGATGACTTGCCTGTGCAACTTGTAAACGTACAAAATGATGAACGAAATATAAATGAGAACGACAAACACACATGGTAGCAAGAATGTGACAATTAGTGGCGTTAAAAATCTCCACAGCCACAGCGAGTAATCCAAATCGATGTATTGCTCGATGAAATTGATCGCCGCATTCCAGTATTCATTGAAGAAATCCATTGCGTTCTAGGACTGGAACCGCAAATCAGAATACTTCAAAAATTAGTGCCAGAGTAGCTCCAATCAATTATATGTTGCAAGAATCAGGTCTAAATTTATAAACCAATCTGCCTGCGGCTAAGCCAGTTCAGACACCGATAACGATAGAACACGTCGCTGCAATGTTTAGGCGCTTCAAATTATTCCACCATTCAGTCAGCAAACAAAAGATTAATATTCTTGTTATCTTGACACCAGCAAAGCTACTTTTTGTTGTGAATCACATTTCAGTTCTTTATTGTATTTTTTTTTTTGTGTACACAAAAATCTTCTTCTTCACGAGACTTGAGCCCTTGGGATGAAGAAAATTTCTGAACAGAAAAAGCATTCCTCAGACAGAATCGACAAACACGGTTACTATATGAGACATTCCCGATGTATGAATTCATGTGATGATGATTATGAATATGACGAGGAAATCTTAAAAAGGCGGCAAAGACGAATAAAAACAAATGTAACTCGGAATAAAGAGAAATTAGATTTAGGCACCTCCAGAATCAGTGGCAGATTTAGTTGATTTAGAGCAAGAGCTAAGTTCAAGCCAACGAGGAATGACTCAAATGGAGCGAATCACACCGAATGAACCTTCTACCACCACAAAAATAGTAACTAGTGAAGACCCGTTCGGCGACTCTTTCACGATCTATCAACTTTTGCCCCCGCCTGAATCATCACGATCCCGGTATCTAAGGGCAAATAAATCCTCGGAAATTATTTTATCTGGAACATCTATTGTATCCTCAAACTCACAACCTACACCAAATTCAGTTAATACGTACGAAGTTGCATCGCCTTCCACTGCAGAAAGATTCGGAAGTAAGTTCGATAAAATCGAAGTAACGCCGGCTTCGCAGAATCACATTTGTCAACAATCTCAATGACTACAGCGTCCTCGACTAAAACACATACAAGTGAAGAAAATTCACCTCCTAAAGCCAACGATGAATTGAGTCCATCATTTGTAAATGCATCCACATTATCGGAGAATTTCTGCAAAATGTCGTTCATAGATGCATTTTCTGATTTAGATCCAATGTAAATAAACATGAAAATTGACAGAATGTCAGTCACTTTGACATTCTACACCTGTCGAATGAGTGTACTAAAAAAGGGAAATTTAGATTTCAATTGCCCGATGCACCCCAGTTGGGGGATCGGAATTGAACATCGAATCGCCCAAGGATGAAGTTAACGGCTCGCCGGTTGAAACCGAGCCGATGAAAAACCCAAGAAAGAAGAACGGGTCTTTTCTCTTTTCTTGCGGGTTCGAGGCGACAACGTGGCTAAGCGAGGATAGCGTGAAAAATCAATCGAAAAAGGAAATTGCGACGAGGGAAAATTTCAAAATTCCACAGTGGAGAGGAATAATATTATCAGCGAGACAACCAAGGAAGATTGGCGACTTCAGGCGATAAGTGGAGAGGAATATTATTATCAGCGAGACAACCAAGGAAGATTGGCGACTTCAGGCGATAATAAGCGCGCCGGCGGAATATTGCAGGCAGAGTACGGGGGGCCCCCGCTAGGTAGAGTAAGTGGAATTTGTACTTTTAACTACATTGTATTTTTTTTGCACTTTATTTGCATTTAGCAGTGAAATATATGACAGTGGAAGAGTGTAAGATATATTTTGTTTGAGCTTCATTCGCATTTCGTATTCACGTAGTGTAATAGTGGAAGTTTTGTGTGCGTGTTACAGAAAGAGCGAGTTTGCCGCGCATTTTAATTATACACCTGGCTCGGGTGTGTCCAAAGGTAAATCTCCTTGCTGGTTTTTTTTTCCAGGGATCTCTGTAGCGGAAGTGTTCCTTTTTCTTTTGAGTTTCTTTTGCTCGGGGTGGATTACGTCGGAAAATCCGTGCCCGGCAAGGTCGCAACTGATCGCCGGGGAGAATAATCGCCCCGTTAGGGAAGCGCTTAAAGAGCGTTAGTCTGGGTTGTGTGAGGGGTGTTCGGCGGCCGCGTTCTCGCTTGGCGGCTTTTCTAGGACCAGGGGATAAGCGAGTGGCGCCACCTACGACCGTCTTCGACGGCAAGCCGGGTCCGAGGTCCTTAGCCGAAGGAACTCCCACGCGGGGGGTAACTGGAGGTAACAATTTGGCGCCCAACGTTCTTCGGGGTGAAGTAATCGCGAGTCGAGTAAGTAAAGTTTACCGTAAAAGTGCTTAATCAGTGACAAAAAAAGAAGTGCAGTGATAGTGTCTTATTGCGGGAGTGGGATATTTTTACCAGCGACTTAGTGAAAGAAGTGAAGTGATAGTGTGTCATTGCGGGAGTGTGATATTTGCGGACTTGGTAAATAAGAGCAAGTGATGAAACTATAAGGAAGTGGAAATCTCTCAAAAAGTGGTGTAATTCCTTAGCTACTAGTGATTCATTTCAGAAATGGCTCCGTCTTACATCGAACGTCAGACAATTTTGGTTATTCAGACCAATCAATTGCCTCAGGCCTAGGAGAGAGGAAAGAAAACGAGAAAATAACCGAGAAGGGTGTGAAAAATAGTTATTTGAAGTGCATGCCGAGGAAGGACCAGTGAATACAAGTTGTATTATAAAGAAAAGAATTAATTTTACAGCGAATTTTGTAGTTTTATTTGTTAGAGTTAAGGTAATTATTATTAAGGAGAATAGTACCCACTAAGATGTCCCGTACTACCAAAATTTTAGTTGACAGGTTATCAAAGGATGAATTGACGTATGAGCTCTGCATACGAGATCAATCACCGGGAACAGACGAGGAAATGAGGAGGAATTTACGGGCGGCATTACGAGCAGAGCTAGCGATGGATACGAGTATGGTGGAAACCAAAAACTATCCGTACACGCCTAGCGAAGATCTTGAGGCCGTTCGCAGCAAGATACTGGAGATTCGATCATTGATGGAGAAGTTTGAGGGCGACACCGATAGCGGCGACTTCTTGAAAATCAAAACTAAAATTGAATTTGGACTTAGACGCATAACTAACATTCAGGCGGAAGAAGTCGATCAGGAGAAGGAGTCAAGCAAGCTTAGGGGTGAGCTGATGATGGTCATGGGAGAACTGCTACTGAAAGCAGAGGGCGATGACGGAGAAGGAAAGGAGGTGGAAAGCGCTGCCGACATTATCCCTGCTGGGGGTAGTAGAATGGCTAAGCCTGGTATACCAATAGCTTCGGATGGGGAAACAAAAACTGGAGAGGTAAGGGAAGAAGGAAGGATGAAAAGGAGTCACGAAGAAGAGGAACGGTCTCCAGAAACTCCAGGAACGCCAGCAAGATTTTCGTTACCAGAGTTTTCCACGCCCATAGTAGAACAGGTGGTGCGGAAATTGCCGGATGTCTCCAAGTGGGGAGTGAGGTTCTCCTGCGACCACTCTGGGTCTGTCAATGCATTCTTAGAACGAGTTGAGGAGCTGAGAGTGGCTAAAGGAGTCAGCAAATCTCAGCTGTTTAGAATGGCAGCTGAGCTATTTGAAGGGACAGCCTTGGTTTGGTTCCGCTCAGCTCGAGAACGCGTGGCCAGTTGGGATGAATTGTGCCGCGAATTACGGGAGGAGTTTTTGCCTCCAAACTATGATGATCTTTTGTGGGAGGAGATCCGCCACCGGACGCATGGCAAACACGAGTCGATCGGGGTTTACGTTGCGGTAATGGATAGGCTATTTCGGCGGCTGACGGAACCGTGCTCGGAAAGACGGAAATTAAAGGTGCTCCGGAGCAACATCTCTCCTTTCTACCAGCAGCAACTTTCTATGAGAACCATAGCGTCAATGGCGGAGCTAATTAATATGGGTCGCACGCTGGAGGAAACACGAGCATCGGTGGAAGCTTTTGTGCCTCCACCTAGTCGTAGAACAACCCGGTTATTAGAACCGGACCTGGCATATGCTGAAACGCCAATATTAAGCGAGATCAACACCCCTGGTGGGGCAACACGGGGATCCTGTTGGACTTGCGGTAGTCGGGAACATTTCGCCCGAGAATGCAAAAAAGGTCGACGCTGTTATGGGTGTGGAAAGCAAGGTGTCATACGAACTAGCTGCCCAACTTGTTCTCCTACTCGAACAACACCAAAGGGGGAACAATCTGCGCCGGATCCGTCGGGAAATGGAAACCGTGCTCACTAGGCGGCGGAGAGAGCACGGGAATAAAGGTTGAATCCGCCGTCCGAGAGGGAATAGTGAGTTATGTACTAGGAAGGGTACCGGATGACAACCGGCCTCACTTAAGAGTGCAAATTCTCGAACTACCATTGATGGGCCTAGTCGACTCGGGGGCGACACACTCAATCCTGGGCGGGGAAACCTGGGAGAGGCTAAAGGCTCGTGGCGTGGAAGTGAACCCAGCGGAACAAGTCTCAATAAAGATGGCCAATAACGCTAGGGCAAAGATAGAAGGGGAAGCTTGGGTGCCCCTCACTGTCAAAGGCCACACGAAGTGGATGCCGATGCTGGTAGTGCCAGCCGTGAACCAGTCCCTTATACTGGGGGTAGACTTCTTACGGTTATATGGGATTGTGTTGAATCTTAAGAGTGAGTCGTGGAAGTTTGCCGCCACAGCTACCCTGGAGGCGCTGCAAGCGAGATCTCGGCTGACGAAACCAGAGGAAGGGGAACTTTAGAGGCTGATAGAGGAGGAGTTCGTATTGATGGGGGAAGGCCTTGGTTGCACTAGCGTGGTAGAACACGAGATTAAAACCAATTCTCCACCTATAAAGCAACGATACTATCCCGTTTCACCTGCCGTCCAGCAGCATATCAATGCTGAACTGGACGAAATGCTCGAGTTAGGGGTCGTTGAACCTTCCTCAAGTGCCTGGTCATCCCCGATCCTACTAGTCAAAAAGAAAGATGGGAAATACCGTTTCTGCGTTGATTTTCGAAAACTGAACAAAGTATCGGAACGAGACGCTTATCCGATCCCGTATGTATCGGCTACGCTAGATAAGCTCCGGAACGCCAAATATCTGTCGACCCTAGACATCAAGTCTGCGTATTGGCAGGTTCCGATGGCCGAGAAATCAAAACCTTACACGGCATTCACTATTCCAGGGAGGGGTCTGTTTCACTTCAAACGCATGCCGTTTGGTCTTCATAATGCCCCTGCTACATGGCAACGATTGGTAGACCAAATACTGGGACCGGAGTTGGAGCCTTATGTATTCGTCTACCTAGATGATGTGATTTTGGTCACCCCAGAGTTTAGGACACATCTCGAGGTTTTGCGAGAAGTGCTACGCCGGTTGCGTGAAGCAGGACTTCGAGTATCTCGGGAAAAATGCGAGTTTTGTCGCCCGCAACTTAAATATCTTGGGTACGTGGTGGATGACAGAGGGCTACATGTAGATCCAGACAAAGTGGATTGTTTGCTGAACATCCCACAACCTACAAACGTGAAGAAAGTGCGGCAATTCTTGGGCATGGTATCGTGGTACCGTCGGTTTATACCGGATCACGCCACACTAACTGCTCCACTGACTGATTTGCTGCGGAAAAATCGGAAATTCGTGTGGACTGCCGAATGCGAGGAGGCCTTTCTGCGCTGCAAAACCAAGCTATCCACAGCACCAATCCTCACATGCCCTGATTTCACCAAGCCCTTCAAAGTTCAAACCGATGCTTCTGACACAGGGCTGGGGGCAGTGTTGAGTCAGGAGGATGCAGAGGGGGAGAAGGTAGTCTGCTACCTCAGCCGTAGCTTGACAAAAGCAGAGAAGAAGTACTCGACCACGGAAAAAGAATGCTTAGCGGTGTTGTGGGCAGTAGAAAAACTGCGCCCATATCTAGAAGGAACGCAGTTCAGTGTGATCACGGATCACCATTCGTTGGTCTGGTTAAACAACCTGAAAGATCCGAACGGACGGTTGGCGAGATGGGCTGTTCGACTCCAGCAGTTTGACTTTGACGTCCTGCATAGGAAGGGCAAAGAGCATCTCGTACCAGATGCCTTATCGCGGTCAGTCCCCGAGGTCGACGTAGTTCTGGCAGAGACGAACAGTGAAGATAAGTGGCTGGAAAGGATGATTTCGGATGTGGAGAGAGAGCCACAAAACTTTCCGGACTGGAGGGTGGAAAACGGACAACTGTGGAAACACCTAACGGGCAGGTACCCAGAATTAAGTGGCAATAGCTGGAAACGAGTTATACCCAAGGGTGAGCGGGGGAAAGTACTCCGACAGTGTCACGACGATCCAAAGGCGGGTCATATGGGAGCTGGCAGGACATACGATCGTGTGCTGCAAAGGTACTTTTGGCCCAAAATGAGAGCCGATATTAAACGGTATGTCGCAAAATGCCAGATCTGTCAGTCGACTAAAGTGGAACGAAGACGTCCGTATGGCCCAATGGTCTCTAGGGAAGGTCAGGCGAAGGAGCCGTGGACGATAATATCCGTTGATCTGATAGGTCCTTTACCTCGTTCAACCCTAGGGAATTGCTACGTATTAACCGTCGTGGATTACTTCAGCAAGTTCCCGCTTATCTTCCCACTCCGTCAAGCACACGGAAAAGCAATCGCGCGGATATTGGAGGAACAAGTATTTTTATTATTTGGAGTACCAGCGGTAGTGATCTGCGACAACGGAGTACAGTTCCGCTCTAAAGAGTTGCAAAGATTGGTCACCACGTACGGTACCAAGATTCAGTATACGGCTTATTATCACCCCCAGGCTAATCCCGCAGAACGAGTGAACCAAACTATCAAAAGGATGCTGAGATCGTACGTAGGGGATAACCATAAGTTATGGGATAAGGAAATATCAAAGATCGGCTGTGCACTGCGAACGTATACCCACGAAACAATGGAGGTGACCCCGTATTTTGTAAGCTTTGGACGCGAAATGGTGACTTCGAGGGAAGACCTTCACCCAATAGAGGGAGAGGAGGTTCAAACTGATCCAAGGTTACGAGAGAGCTTGATGGTCAAAATGCGGGAGGAAGTTAAGGAACGCATGAGAAAGGCGGCGAAGCAAAGCTCACAAAGATACAATCTTCGGAAGCGAACTCCACCATTCCAGGTGAACGATATGGTTTGGAGACGAAACTTCGCTCAGTCGGATGCCGCGAACTATTTTTCCGCGAAGCTAGCACCGGAATATTTAGGACCTTTCAGAATCCAAAGGAAGGAGTCAGCGTCTACCTATCGGCTCGTTACTCAAGAAGGAGATGAAGCGGGTCTATGGCACGCTAAGGATCTGAAACCTTACGTAGCATAGCGCGTCTAAGTCGGGCTCGTATCTGATAGCGACGGAAAAGTGGAAGTTCGGGGTGGTAGTAAGGTACCCAGATAAGATTAAATTAAGAATTAAATGGACATCACAATAAAAGACATGGAAAAGTAAATGAAAGAGTTACCTTTGAAGAGGGATCGACGGTAAACTACGTAAGTCCTCGTGAAGTTGCGTTTTTTTTTGTATCGTGGCGGTACGGGTCGCAGTTGTTTTGGGTGTACGCCTCCAGTTGGTTGGTTGGTTGCTAAAAGAGAGTAGAATCGGATTATTGAACCGGTGTTTCTCTTGATTGGGAGGTCGAACAAGGTAATCGGGGCGACTTGGATGGGAATTTTCCTTCAATTGACTTAGGGTTTAGAGGTAGGCTGGATTAATGGAGTAAAAGTCAGAGGTTATTAGAGTAAATTTTCATAGTAAGAGTTAATACCCTAACAAAGGAAAAAAAAAAGGTACGTACCAGAGTTTCGAGGATGTTTCTCTTTTCATATTTTTCCTCTTTCTTTATTGTACTTCTGACGAGCCACTTCCATCACGACTTCTGAATTCGCGTGTCGTAGATGATGGGGCTAAAATCAAGAGGGTGAGAATAGATTAGCTTTGGATTTAAGTCAGTTACATGCATTGAAATATGAAATAGTAGAATAAGGGTCTAGGGAAGTTGTTAGGGGTAGGAATAATAGCTTAGAATAGCTGAGTCGCGTAGAATGGTGGTGGATATTAGCAGGGAAGCAAACGCGGGTTTCAGAGAGTTAGAAAATAAGCAAAAAACTAGTTGAATAGGATCTATAACACAATTAGGTCAAGTGGAACAATTTCCTTTTTCCCCTCCTAGAATAGTGTGGTGAGTTTAGTAGCAGTTAGGTTTTTAGTGGTATTTCCAATAGCCGGTCGCTATTTTCAATAGCCTCAATCATTTTCTTTGCGTAGAATTGCGAGGCATACATCTACTCTACGCATATTGTCGGTAGGGTGACTGATCCGACTCGCAACACCACGCTGTGCGGTCGACGCGTGTAGTAATCGGACATTAGGGTTGTTAGATAATACTGGTAGTGATGCGCGAAAACACCCCAAAACTCGGGAATTCATTGGTTGCTTGCTAAGGTATACGGTTAGAATGGTGGGAAGAATAACGTAGTTCATAGTTCTCTAGCAGCTAGGTATTTTAACTTTGAGTAGATTAAGAAGAATCGGGGCAAGTAAGGTTGAACGTGTCTCTTCTCAAACGGCTAACTAAACCCCAAGCAGAGAAGATAAGGTATTAGAAAAGTGGACTTCGGCGAAACCTACTTCATTTGCATTTGCATATTTCTCCTCCCCGTCTTATTCTTTCTCGTTTTTCTCCTCACTGTTTTTCCCTTCCGAGATTGGCGTGAGGGTAGGATAGCTAAAAGGGGAAGAAAAAAAAAACACATCAGAGTCAGGGAACTATTGTGAACACTGAAATAAGGGGTGTAGACTACGAACCCAGAAGAAGGTAGTGAGTAAATAGGACGATGCGGAATGAAATAGGGACTAAGGCAGGACTTTGAGTGAATTTCAGGGAAATTCACTTAAAGGAGGGGGGGAATTGTCACGGGAACGATTTGCACCTTGTTCTTTATTTCTTTCTCAGCGGTTGTTAAAATACCACCCGAGCCAAGGTTAATGTTAAAATAATAGAGTAAAAATATTAAAAGTTTAGAATATAAATGTAAAGTAAAAGAAAAATAGGCAAAAGAAACGAAATGTGAAAAGATTAAAGTAAAAATGTAACGTAAAAATAGGGAAAAACAAAATGTTAAAAGGATAGAATAAAAATATTAAAAGTTTAGAATATAAAAGTAAAGTAAAAGAAAAATAGGCAAAAGAAACGAAATGTGAAAAGATTAAAGTAAAAATGTAACGTAAAAATAGGGAAAAACGAAATGTTAAAATGATAGAATAAAAATATTAAAAGCTTAGAATATAAATGTAAAGTAAAAGAAAAATAGGCAAAAAAAAAAAACGAAATAGTCGAAAAAGTCCAGGTAATCAGATATATTGAACACGATATTCATTCAGTTTAGTATCGTCAATTGCGAATGACAAAAGATAATGATGTATACTCCAGCTCCTGGGCAATTTAGTGATGCTGAAGAGGATGACAGTGATCAACTCCAAATCGATGAATCCCTCAAACATCTCACAATTCAACATGAAATATTTAAAGATCTTCAAAACCACCCAGACGCCGACGATTCAAATGAATCGGCTGACGACGATGAGGACGACTATGACGAAGAAGAGTATAAATACCACAATTCAAATTTATACGATGACTACGATGATAATTACACTGGCTATCAGAAACAAAATACTGCCCAAGTTGTGCCTCATTCAGGAAATTTGCATCCCAATGCACAAAAGTCTAGCAACAAAGTTACATCCTATCAGCCAAGTGATAAACTCTTCAAAAAATACACAAATCGGATAAATGTGGAGAAGTATGATCCTCGTACGAATATGTCCGATCAAGCTGCAAATCGGTTAGTGAATTTCGATCGTCGACAAGAAGCGGAAAGATTTCGAATGCGTGACAAACATAATCGACTGGAAAGGAAGCGAATGTGTATCATGCAATGGACAAAAATGATGAGGAGTATGCTGTTAAAGTTTATAAAACTTCTATTCTGGTTTTCAAAGATCGCGACAAGTATGTCTCCGGAGAGTTTAGATTTCGTCATGGATACTGTCGTCATAATCCACGGAAAATGGTTCGAACATGGGCGGAAAAGGAAATGCGAAATTTAGTTAGAATGAAAAACGCAGATGTGCCAGTTCCTGATCCAATCCTCCTTCGTGGTCATGTTCTCCTTATGAAATTTTGCGGTAAAAATGGATGGCCCGCGTCAAAACTCAAAGATTGTGAATTAAGTAGTTCAAAGGCTCGTGAATTGTATCGCTTATTAATCCCCAACCTGGCACCTTCCAGAGAAACCGATCCCCAACGCTGTAAATTAGACGTTTACGTGGTAAGCAGACACGTGCAATGAAGTAGTACATGTCAATTGGAATAGCTCCGTGGTAGAAGACAATTAATGTTGGACCATCTACTGGGAGGTTCTCCATACCAATTACTTCGTAACCATGATAAATTCTCCCGTGAGCGTCCCATACTGCCGCTACGAGTATACGACCAAAATCCCAAAAGTTTGGCTCGCTGATGAGTGAATGAAGGATGACTTGCCTGTGCAACTTGTAAACGTACAAAATGATGAACGAAATATAAATGAGAACGACAAACACACATGGTAGCAAGAATGTGACAATTAGTGGCGTTAAAAATCTCCACAGCCACAGCGAGTAATCCAAATCGATGTATTGCTCGATGAAATTGATCGCCGCATTCCAGTATTCATTGAAGAAATCCATTGCGTTCTAGGACTGGAACCGCAAATCAGAATACTTCAAAAATTAGTGCCAGAGTAGCTCCAATCAATTATATGTTGCAAGAATCAGGTCTAAATTTATAAACCAATCTGCCTGCGGCTAAGCCAGTTCAGACACCGATAACGATAGAACACGTCGCTGCAATGTTTAGGCGCTTCAAATTATTCCACCATTCAGTCAGCAAACAAAAGATTAATATTCTTGTTATCTTGACACCAGCAAAGCTACTTTTTGTTGTGAATCACATTTCAGTTCTTTATTGTATTTTTTTTTTGTGTACACAAAAATCTTCTTCTTCACGAGACTTGAGCCCTTGGGATGAAGAAAATTTCTGAACAGAAAAAGCATTCCTCAGACAGAATCGACAAACACGGTTACTATATGAGACATTCCCGATGTATGAATTCATGTGATGATGATTATGAATATGACGAGGAAATCTTAAAAAGGCGGCAAAGACGAATAAAAACAAATGTAACTCGGAATAAAGAGAAATTAGATTTAGGCACCTCCAGAATCAGTGGCAGATTTAGTTGATTTAGAGCAAGAGCTAAGTTCAAGCCAACGAGGAATGACTCAAATGGAGCGAATCACACCGAATGAACCTTCTACCACCACAAAAATAGTAACTAGTGAAGACCCGTTCGGCGACTCTTTCACGATCTATCAACTTTTGCCCCCGCCTGAATCATCACGATCCCGGTATCTAAGGGCAAATAAATCCTCGGAAATTATTTTATCTGGAACATCTATTGTATCCTCAAACTCACAACCTACACCAAATTCAGTTAATACGTACGAAGTTGCATCGCCTTCCACTGCAGAAAGATTCGGAAGTAAGTTCGATAAAATCGAAGTAACGCCGGCTTCGCAGAATCACATTTGTCAACAATCTCAATGACTACAGCGTCCTCGACTAAAACACATACAAGTGAAGAAAATTCACCTCCTAAAGCCAACGATGAATTGAGTCCATCATTTGTAAATGCATCCACATTATCGGAGAATTTCTGCAAAATGTCGTTCATAGATGCATTTTCTGATTTAGATCCAATGTAAATAAACATGAAAATTGACAGAATGTCAGTCACTTTGACATTCTACACCTGTCGAATGAGTGTACTAAAAAAGGGAAATTTAGATTTCAATTGCCCGATGCACCCCAGTTGGGGGATCGGAATTGAACATCGAATCGCCCAAGGATGAAGTTAACGGCTCGCCGGTTGAAACCGAGCCGATGAAAAACCCAAGAAAGAAGAACGGGTCTTTTCTCTTTTCTTGCGGGTTCGAGGCGACAACGTGGCTAAGCGAGGATAGCGTGAAAAATCAATCGAAAAAGGAAATTGCGACGAGGGAAAATTTCAAAATTCCACAGTGGAGAGGAATAATATTATCAGCGAGACAACCAAGGAAGATTGGCGACTTCAGGCGATAAGTGGAGAGGAATATTATTATCAGCGAGACAACCAAGGAAGATTGGCGACTTCAGGCGATAATAAGCGCGCCGGCGGAATATTGCAGGCAGAGTACGGGGGGCCCCCGCTAGGTAGAGTAAGTGGAATTTGTACTTTTAACTACATTGTATTTTTTTTGCACTTTATTTGCATTTAGCAGTGAAATATATGACAGTGGAAGAGTGTAAGATATATTTTGTTTGAGCTTCATTCGCATTTCGTATTCACGTAGTGTAATAGTGGAAGTTTTGTGTGCGTGTTACAGAAAGAGCGAGTTTGCCGCGCATTTTAATTATACACCTGGCTCGGGTGTGTCCAAAGGTAAATCTCCTTGCTGGTTTTTTTTTCCAGGGATCTCTGTAGCGGAAGTGTTCCTTTTTCTTTTGAGTTTCTTTTGCTCGGGGTGGATTACGTCGGAAAATCTGTGCCCGGCAAGGTCGCAACTGATCGCCGGGGAGAATAATCGCCCCGTTAGGGAAGCGCTTAAAGAGCGTTAGTCTGGGTTGTGTGAGGGGTGTTCGGCGGCCGCGTTCTCGCTTGGCGGCTTTTCTAGGACCAGGGGATAAGCGAGTGGCGCCACCTACGACCGTCTTCGACGGCAAGCCGGGTCCGAGGTCCTTAGCCGAAGGAACTCCCACGCGGGGGGTAACTGGAGGTAACAAGGGACAGTCGGAAATTTAGTTGTACTAGTTGAAGTGCTAGTTACGACATTTTCAGGATTATTTTTGGTTGTGCTGGTTAAAGTGCCAGTTGCGACTTCTCAATCTGTGTTAGGTTGTACTAGTTCAAGTGCTAGATACAACAAACAAACTAACACGCAACATAGTTTTCGAAGGTTTCATTGAACAGTTTCTATTTAAGATTTTTGATCGTTCATCAAGTAAATTTCCTCTCGGTGAAAAAAAGGATAATTATCTAATAGCAATAAATTGCATGTTTCATTACTAATCAACTGCCGCATACACCTCTCTCAACGATGTTTGAATTTTTTTGAAATTGACGATTCTTCGGCGGTCTCTGAATCTCCACGAAACTGCACGCACCACGATTTTCACTTTTCGCTGGGATTTCGCGCGAAATATTGCTCACTCAGTTAATAAGTTAAAACTTTACCTTTTCGCCTTTCCTTTTAGCCTCTATTTCCGCATTCTATTGTCCATTTTTTTTATCCCAGCGTAATATTCGTCATGTCCTTGACTTGAGTGCACGCACCAAATCCCAACTGGCGTTCCTCGTTTAGCACCGGCCGTTGTTACGCGATGAAGTCCAAACCAAAAAATTGCCAAGCAGACTATCAAATACACCAAAGTCCTTCCTGAATGAGAACAAAACCGAAATTTTGGTGTAGTATTCCCAAGATTAAGTGTCCCAAGGCTGCGAAAGCAAGCATAGGGTGCGTGGTAGCCAATGAGAAAGGAAAAGTGGTTGCAACATCCATGCGAACTTCACGAAATGTGTATGGCAATTAAAACAGAAAGCGCGTGGAGGTAATTTGTCTACATGAATTGGCAACAAAACAGCCACAAGCGGAGCGTACACTTGGAAATCTCGCAATTTCCGCACACAAAACAGGCGAGCACCACAAAATACAGAATTACATCCTTCACTTCGCACGCAAGCTACACACTCTTATCTCGTCGGACTTTGCAGGCGTTTCGGGTAAACAATTATGCAAACGCTATTCACACAACCGTTTTTCTCAAACATCACCGAAATAGAGCACTGTAATGAACCCGTTGTTCTTCGTGATCACTGTACTTTCACTAACCCCATATTAATCGCTGCATGCGCGGGCGTTTGCTTTTCTTCAGTACAAATTTCAAATCACAAAACACTTCACAATTCGATATCACGCAAAAATGAAATTCGAAAAAGTTTATTTCTTTTCAAGGTGCTGTGGCGGTTATAATGCTTTTTATTCCAGTCCTTCAACACACTGTGAAAACACTCCACTCTCCGAATAATTTGTTTCTTTTTTCCACTTTCTTCCGTCTCTGTTAGTAAACAAATTGCTGTTTACAGTTAGCTTAGCGCTAGCTGTTTTTCACAGGGCACTGCTTGCTGCTGGCTCCAAATAGTTCGCTTTTGTGTGTGTGTTTTGATTCCCACACTCGGTTGTTGGGGTACGCTTGCACTCACACTCTTTTCCGCCTTTATTAGAAATCAACGAAAACCAGAAAAAAAACCAAAACTATTTTCTCCGGGAATGGCTATAAGTGTTCAGATAAACCAAAGAATCACTCCTATTTGCTGATTTCACTATTTCCTTTGCACTACGGGAAAACTTCGGTGATTCCACATCGAATGTACCTCGCAACGGCAACTACAAGCGCTTCTTGCGATGACGACCGCCGTAAAAAAAAAACGAGCAGAAAATTCTTACACAACTTTGACGATTGATATTTCGGATGCCGAAAACGATATATTCGCGGTTGGGAATTCACATTTATTAGTGTGCCACGGCTAGGTTGTAACTAGAATTTCGATTTGTATATAGCTACAAATTTGCGCGACGCGAAAAACCAGGGAGATTTCTATTTTTCTGACTTGCACTTCAACAAACGATCACCAAGAGCGCTCACCCAACTTCAATCTGCCCCCAATTCCCGTTCGTTGATCGTCAAACTGGCCTTTTTCTTGTGTTCCTTCATTTATACAATCAAACGCGCGAAATTCAATTTGGTTATCTTCTTTTTTTCTTTTTGTTTTTTTATCTTGGTATAAATTTACTGATAAATCATTTAATTGAATGGAATTCCGTTTCACCCTAAATTATTTAAATTTGTCGCTAAAATATGAAGGTTAGCTCAATCAATTTTTGCAGGTTTAATTAAAGTGAAACAGGTCAAGATAAATTGGAGAATGTAGATTTGCAATTTGTGTCACACGTTTGTATTAATTATTGAATTTGAGTTTGAACACATTTATTTTGTATGAAAATTTAAGGTGCTTTAAAAGGAGATTTAAATTACACTTGATTGGATAACAATTCGAACATATTCAAAAATTATGATTTTATATATATTGAAAAGAATTTATAATGATGTCATGTCCCTTGTTTGATATTGAAAAGAAAAAGATATATTTTGTGCACGTATTTCAACATGTGCAATGTGCCGTGCTCAATTACTACAAGTCTTAACACTGGTGTAACTACCTTCGTGCTATATCGCGGCGTTTTAGAACATCGAATATAACTTCCGATGCATCCTGGTTATCACTGTTATGCGAAGCTTCTGAATCGGAGTTATTTAAGTCATTTGAATCCACAAGTGGAATACTTGGAGCAGTATTGTTGCGAAATTGTACACTTGCTGATACACTGTTCGAAGCTGATTCGTTGTTTATGGTAAATACTTCTTCATTCTTCAATCGTGAATAAACTGCATATTTATGAGCAATATGGCAGCAAATACCGCCTAGGCAAAGTGTTAAGCCTAAAATATTGACTGTGCTTAACTGATCACCAACAACTTCTACGGCAAGTACGAGTTGGCATATATCCTTAAATATTCCACTTATCGAAAGTGTTAAACTTGATGTGTGCGACAGAACCATGAATTCGCTTATTTCCATAAGAAATGCTATTATTGCTCCGACCGTTATTTTCATGAATATTAGGGAGAAGTCTTTAAATGGTACTGCATTTAAATTTTCGTACGAAATTACTCGCGAGATTGTATGCAAACCATATCTCGCTCTAGGACTTATTCCGTTACCTCAATGATGTGGGCACTGTCGATATTTCCTCATAACACTTACTTGGTACCTTCCAACAGTTGTCGCTGCCTTTGGGGGCTCAACCGGGATATCCTCTTGGGTGGCGGCCGCTACTTCCCATCCATGCAGCTTGCGACGATGGCGACTGTGGTGGATGCATTTGTTTAGATTATATAGTTGAATCGAACTGAACATCATACCTTTGTGTTTCAGTTGGGAAGCGAAGAATTTAACATTTTGCAAATTCGTGAACTTCGTTCCTTGCGTAAATGAATGCGCAATGAAATATTTTGAAAAAGATAGATTTATCAATCCGCTCTAACACAACACTAGTGGACTATATTCAACTTGTCGGAAACACGACCACGTTAGTCAAGAGAAACGATAAGGGTGGCTTATAACTAAAACAATTTATTTTAAATAAAAGCGACTGTTACAGAGATGCGGTACAATACAATGCACGAACGCTTAGGTAGAACTCATTCGCAACCACACTCTGCCGCCATGTGGCTGTCAATTTCCTTTTGACATCCCAAGACAAAATTGACGTGGGATGTGCAACTGTCACAACCGACATGAGATGCCAAGCCACTCGGTGGCAAGGTGTGTTAGTGAGTCGCCAGCGGCGTCACAAGATTCATTACAGGGCAGTGTCCACGATGCTTACGAGGCATGGGGACACTGAAGGAAACGCTGCTTGGCCCTAAGATGTTTTTTTTTTCTCTTCTCTCTCAGCGTCGTAGGTCTTTGGCATGGTAGACTCCCAGCTCCCTTCCGGACATGTCCGCAATGAGGTACCGCGTGGGACTTAAAACTTGTAAGACTCGACACTTCACGAACTTCTTGTCTAGCTTGGCAGTGTAGTGCCGACCTGCTTCACTTTGTCTAAAATTCCGTCGGTAGATTTCGTCGCCTGCCTTGAAGCCAGAAGGATGGGATCGCAGATTATACCGCTCCTCCCCCACCCGTCTACTGTCTTCAATCCTCTCCCGGATTTGTTCTCGTAGAATTTGGAGTTTCTCATGAGGCTCCAGAACGACTATTGGGTCTTCCAACCCTTTCAACTGTCGCAATAGCCAGTACGAGGTTCCGTGGCAAATCATATGCTGGCCGAACACGGCAAAGTATGGGAAGATGCCTGTGGTGGAGTGGTAAGATGAACGCAGGGCACAGGTAATGGCGGAAATCCTGCGGTCCCAACCCTTCTGATCCGGTTGGACGTAGGCCCGAATGGCGGCTATAAGGGTGCGGTTCAATCGCTCGGACGCATTGGCTTGCGGAGAATAAACGGCAGTCCGCTGATGCGTAATGCCATACTTCTCCATTAATTCTCGGAATCTAGACGAGGTGAACTGAACTCCGTTGTCGGAGACCAGCTTCTCCGGTACTCCAAATATATGGAAAACGCAATTTTCCAGAAAACTGACTATGGGGCCGGTGTGCAGGTTTCGAAGAGGTCCCACCATCGGAAATTTGGACAAGTGGTCCAGGACCACGACAGCTCCCGTGTATCCCGAAGTCGAGCGAGGGTACGGACCGATGAGATCTATATACAGGCGCTGGAACACCCGCTCCGGTAGTTCGAATTTTCCCATCGGGGGCCGAAGAACAGAATTGGGCGCTTTCGTGCATTTGCACAGCTCACAAGCGTTTACGTACTTTTTCACTTGCTGCGCCATCTACGGCCAAAAGAAGTAAGTCTTCAGCCGCCGAAGCGTACGACCATAACCGCCGTGTGCACTCAATGGGTGGTCATGAGCCCGCTTAATCAATTCGCATGTCAGTTCTTCGGGCACCCATAACTTCCACTGTTCCTCTTCTTGAATGGGGTCTCCGGAGGCGTGTTTCGTCCGCTTGCATATAAATCCCTCCGTCACCCGTAGTTCTGGCAGCTGTAGCAACTGGTTCTGAATCGTATTCAGCAGCGGGGTATAACATGCTGACTTGAAGGCGGAAGGGTCCAAGTCGATCCATAGGGGGCTGTCGTCCTCCTGGGCCAACTCGGCTCCTTCAGGGGCGAACATCCTTGATAGTGTGTCCGGTACCACGTGCTGACTTCCTTTGCGGTGTCTTATCGTGAAGTCAAACGCCTGTAATTTCAAGGCCCATCTGGCCAAGCGGCCGTGGAGATCAGTTTGGCTCATCAGCCATTTCAGTGACGCATGATCAGTGACGATTTCAAAAGGATGTCCTTCTACATATGCTCGAAAACGTTTCACTGCCAGCACAGCCGCCAGGCATTCCTGCTCCGAGACCGTGTAGTTCCGCTGGGCCTGGTTCAGCTTGTGGGACATGAAGGCTATAGGTCTTTCCTCGCCGTCTTGCGCAACCTGGACTAAGACTGCTCCCACCCCATGTTGACTCGCATCACAATGGATTGAGAACGGTTTGTCAAAGTCCGGGCTGTGCAGTACGGGGGCTGTAGTCAGACTCTTCTTTAGCTCTTCAAAGGCTCGCAAGCTGGGCTCTTCCCAGACGAATTTACGTCCCTTACGCAGCATGTCGGTCAAAGGAGTGGTAATGGTGGCATAGTCACGTACGAAACGCTGGTACCATCCGCATAAGCCTAGGAATCGGCGTAACTGCTTGGTGGTCTTGGGTAATGGAAAAACGTCAATCGCTTGAGTCTTGTCCGGGTCGGTTTTGATATTGCCATGCCCAATGATGTGACCTAGATACTTCACCTCCGTCATCACGAACTGACTCTTCTGTATGTTGATTGTTAACCCTGCCCTCCGGATGTGTAGCGCCACCTCCTGAAGCAGGTCGATGTGTTCGTTAAAAGTCTCGGTTATAAGCAACAGATCGTCCAAGTACACGAAAACTTGGTGCCGTAAATGAGGTGGTATCACCTTATCCATAAGGCGCATCATTGTTTGAGGGGCATTGCACAATCCGAATGGCATGGTCACGAATTGATACAGGGGCCGACCTGGGACTGTGAAGGCTGTTTTCTTCTTTGAGCCAGGGTCTAAAGGAATTTGCCAGAAAGCGTCCTTGAGGTCTAAGCTCGTGATGAAGTGGGCTTTAGGCAACCGACTCAAAATGCCTTCAATCAACGGTAGAGGGTATGCGTCCTTGACAGTGACGGCGTTAAAGCGTCTGGCATCTAAGCATAGCCGGACCTTGTTCGGCTTGACAACTAAGGTGACCGGGGAAGCCCACGCGCTCTGTGATTCTTCGATCACGCCTAATGCTAGCATTCGATCCACTTCGGCATATAACAACTTTTCCTTCGCCGGAGATATGGCAAAATGTCTCTATTTTATGGGTTTTGCATCCCCCACATCTATAGTGTGTAACACCAGCGCAGTCCGCCCGAGACCTTCCTTCTCATGCGATGGAAAAGCCGATATAGCCGAGTCAAGTCTCAACTGCTGATTCACATCCAGTGTATGTCGTAATAAGTGATTGGTTTGAGTTTGGTCCGGAACTGTGGTGACGGACTCCAGGGTCGTGCCGGAAAATAGTGCCGGGGCCAAGTTAAATTTTCGAACGAAATCCACTCCTAGATAAAGATTCTGGGTTAATTGAGGTATGATGTAAAATTCCAGAGGTTTAGTTACTCCCTTAAAGGTAACATCCGTCGTAATTTTTCCCACTACAGAGTGACGAGTTCCGTCCGCCGTGCTTAACCAGGTGGTAAAATGGTGAATTTGGTCCGAGTGCATTGCCAGTAACCCCCCTGCAAAATCGGCTGATATGCAATTCACACTGGCTCCCGTATCGACTAAACCTGACACTCGTTTTTGCAGGAGGTGTACTGACGCATATGGTCCAACGTCATCCCTCAATAATTCGTCTAAGTGTATGTCCTTCAGCACCTTCCTCGACTGCCTGACTCTTCTCCAGAAGCTCCGCATCCGACGCGTGGCTCGCTTTCTTCGCGGTGGGACAGTTGTAGCCAACTCCTCATGGAAGATGCGCTGTCGAGTAGCCAAATAATTCCGCAGCCTGACGTGGAAAGGTTTGACATGCCAAGGAACTTTCGCCTCGCTATCATTTCCCTGCGCGTTGGCCTCGACAAAGGATGGCGTCGGTTGTGGAACTTCGGGAGAACTGTGTTTGGCGGTGCGGTTCAGCAGAATTGGAGACATGTCGGGGGCTTGGTCATAGCTAGTGATGGGGTCAGGATTGGTTCGTCCGGGGTTTAGGAGTGCCAACGGGTGGTCGCGGCACTCGGTGGCAAGTTTTTTCGCAGTTTGCAATTTGCGCAATCAGATGCGTATGTGTCGGCCTTCCCGCATCGGTAACAGAAAAGCGTCGGCTCCGCTGGACATGCATAGAACCGATGCCCCGTTTGTCGGCAGTTCCAACAGACCGTCGGGCTGGTAATTGCTTCAAGGGAGGGTCTATCAATCATTGCTGGGTCCTCAAGCTCCTGTGGTGCTCCGCTCCTCGGTACTGGTACTGGATCAGCAAGTAGGTGGTCCGCTGCCATCAAGTCCGCGGTGTGATGATTTCGGGGATTTGGTCCCGTTATGCGAGGTTGTGGACGGAAGGTACCTCGCCGCTCATCCAATTGTTCTTGCTTACGGGCATGGAGGCGCAATCCCTGTATGGTGTTGATGGGAAAATGCAGAAGGCTGTTCTGAAGATCCCAACGCATATTCTCTCTGATAATTTCTACCAGTTCGTCCTCGGGCATGGTTGTTCGCAAGCGAGTGCTCAATCTCACTATACTTGTGTAGTACTGGTCGAACGGTTTATGAGCGCCTTGTTTCCGTTTCTTTATCTGTTCCCTTAGTTCTCTCTCAGTGAAGCCATCATCAAATCGATTGCGGAAGGCTGCACTGAAAGAGTTCCAAGTGGGACGTGGCGTCGATTCCTTAAAACTCCAGTACCAGTCGGCAGCGTCACCGCAGAACAAAAGATGTGCATGCCGGAGGAAGGCCGAGAAATCACCTCCCAAGGTGCTGGATACTAACGCCTGAATCCGGAAAAGGAACCGGTCCGCTGATAACATATCGTTGAAACCCGTGAAGTTCAGGCACCAACTCTCCATGATACGAGGCGTTGGGTCTCGGAAAGGTGTCCATGCGTTCCCGGGGGGAATCGCATCCTCGATTGACCTGTTGAAAGGGACTGCCTCGGGGACTGGAGGTACCAACGGAGGTGCGGTGCTGTGTCGTGGTCTATACTCGGGCGCTCTGGGATCCATTCCCGAGTTTCTTGGAGGTAGGGCGCATTGATCAGATGGTCGAGAGTGGGGCATAGCCACACTGGGATTGGGCTCCCAGCCAAGCGGAGTTCTCACGCGGCTGGGTGGTTGACTCATGGGGAGGTTCTGGAGCCTTCCCTCCAGGTTGCCAATCCTCTCAGACATATCCCGCATTAACGCCACGAGGGTGTCAATGGAGTGGGTGGAAGGCGCGGGTGTAACCTCGGACGCGACAACTGCAGCCGGAACTTCACCGCCTACGGCTCCTTGAAAGTCCATCAGTGATTGGGGCGGTTCGGCATCTGGAACCCCTTTCACCACTGCTCCACGCGTTGGGACGGGCGTTCCGAGGGGGACGTCTACGGCGGTCCGATCTATGGGTCGCCGGCATAGTGGACAAATTCGGACGTGAGGAGGAGCTGTTGGACACAGGCACGGTGGAAAAGGCGTCCACACTCCAATCGCACGCTGTGTACGCACTCCACTACGTCTTCGAAGCAGATCGCGCAGTTAGCTGGTTGGACCGTTTTGGATCTGGTCCAACGCTTATCTGGGGTCCGCTTCGTTTCTGTCGTGAAAAAAAATCAAACAAAGGAGAGCGGAAGTTACAACTCACGTGAAGCGACTGCTAGTGTGTATCACACAACTCCACTGCTCCTGTTTGTGAGGCTCGAGTACCAGAGTACCTTACATCCTCCGTAAAGGACCAACTCGTCAGAAGACGCGAATCGTTTATCCCCTTAGGATATTTTGGGCCCCACGTTGGGCGCCATTTGTAATGATTTTTATGTTTATTTGCGAACGCGGAACCGACCTCTTATCGGTTCTAGACGTTAAGTCTGAGTAGTGCCAACGGATGGTACTAACCGGTCAACCAATCCGTGCACCGTAACCCATTCACGCAGTGGCTGCTTGTCGGCCAGCTAGATCGGAGAGGATTTCGGTCGCGGGTCTCCGAATGGGTTACGCTCATTTACAATATTCAGCCACCTGTACACGCCCGTTTTCAAACACGTTACAAAAACAAAACCATACGGAGAGGAAACCTATTCTACGTTACTCCGTATTTCTTCATTAACCAGTCAAAAGTACAAAATCTAATTTTTATTTCGCGTTCCTGAATTTCCGACGCGGTACCGAAAAGTACACTACGTTAACTCAACCCGACGAAAGCTACGTTAAAGAAAAATCAAAAACAACTAAGGTACCAACGATATCAAGCAATTCCATCAATACTGAAAAATTTAAAACTGAACCGGGAGCATATTTTGACCATTTGGGAACAGCAGCATTCATCTCGAATCACTGGAACTTGGTTGTATACCTCGATCTCAATCCATTTTGGTTTGAGTTTGGAACTCTGAAAAATGGAACAGCATCATTGGAGAAATTGTGCCAGCTGCTTAAACAACCGAATCAATGTCATCATATCGTGAATCAATTTAAATCTGTAAGATCGGAATTACAACCGTTCAGAGATTTGACTATTGCAAACCGAAGGAAACGTGGCGCTTTCAACATCATTGGCAATTTGGCGAATTCACTTTTCGGCGTACTTGATTCTGATTACGCAGAAAAAATGTCGAAAACCATTAACAATGTGAAGGGCAACGAAGCTCACATCATTAAGCTTCTACGAAATCAAACATCGATTATAGACTCGACTTTGAATATCATGAAGCATGATCAGAAGGCCGTTGAAATTAAATTCAAAACACTTGAAGACGAAGCTATACGGATTACGAACGAAATCAACAAGACGAATTCCGAGCAATTTGAACTGAAGGTAGTTCAAAACATATTAGCTGTATCAATCCAGATGGTTTTAGTAGCAGCAAATCTCCATCGTATTCAAACGGCTATTTTTGATGCTCTAACTGACACACACCACGGTAGGATAAGTCCAACAATTTTATCACCAAATCAACTTCACACAGAAATCGCTACGCTTCGTTCTCACCTACCAAATTCTGTTCATTTACCTGTTGGTAAAGAAAATATCGTTGAACTTTACAAATTGATGGACATTCAAGGAGGCATCGCAGGCAACAATGTGATCTTTAAGATAACGATCCCATTAAGCGATGACACGCATTTCAATTTATTTAAGATCATCCCGACTCCTGCAGTCATCAATACTTCGTTTCTCAGCATAGAACCATGCGCGCAATACCTCGCAATAAACCTTCACAAGGACGAATATATACCAATGGACTCGCTAGATTTGGCCGATTGTAAAACTCTGAATGAAGGTAAATATTTGTGTAAGCTGAAGGGACCCATATACCGCAAAGAAGCAGCCTTTTGCAGCTGTGAAATAAACCTGCTAAATAATATAACACATCATGAGTGCCAATTAGACCAGAAAAATTCTAATACTATCTGGATACAGCTACATGACTCCAACAAATGGATTTACAGCGCATTTGCAAAAATACATCTTACTGCAGTTTGCGGTAAACAAATTCTTCAACTAGCTGTGGAAGGCTCTGGGCTATTAACAGTCAATCCTAGCTGCATGGTAAAATTTAAATCAGGTACCATCCAAGGACACCATTCCTTGAAGACGAATCGAACGACGTCTTATTCAACACTGGGTGTTCTAGAAATGCCCATTAAACAAGAACCAAGGAAATTGCAGAGTCCCAGCCTCATTCCGTACAACACATCACTACGGCAATTGGACAAAATCACTAACTATCAACAACATAGCATTCACCAATTCAGTATAAGCTATGTGGCATTTTTAATTGGAATCTGCATACTGGTGTACCTCATATTTCAGCATTTCCATGGGAAATGCATGCGAAAACCAACACCCGCTCCTCGTCAAGTACGTCCTTCGGAATTTACCGTGGAAATATAGGGCAAGTTGAATAGACATTCAACGGGGGGAGAATGTTAAGAACAAATCAAAAATACACGTTCCCACGGAATGTGAAGGACAACAAACCAACTCATTCCCATGAAGAACAATATGCAACGTCTGCACCAGACACCGCGAAGTAACGCGAGCCGCTCCACAAACAGACATGCCAGCGAGCATCTTCATCGCTGGAATCTGACGCTCCACAAACAGACATGCCAGCGAGCATCTTCATCACTGGAATCTGACGCCACCAACCTCGAGTCGGACATACTGTGGGAATTACGTAGATTTAGGAATTTAGAAGTAAGCAAATTTAATGTATATATATTTTGTAGCATGTAAATAAATTTATCATTGTTGATCAGAACGTCAAGTCAGTCATTTCGAAAGGGACAGTCGGAAATTTAGTTGTACTAGTTGAAGTGCTAGTTACGACATTTTCAGGATTATTTTTGGTTGTGCTGGTTAAAGTGCCAGTTGCGACTTCTCAATCTGTGTTAGGTTGTACTAGTTCAAGTGCTAGATACAACAAACAAACTAACACGCAACATAGTTTTCGAAGGTTTCATTGAACAGTTTCTATTTAAGATTTTTGATCGTTCATCAAGTAAATTTCCTCTCGGTGAAAAAAAAGGATAATTATCTAATAGCAATAAATTGCATGTTACATTACTAATCAACTGCCGCATACACCTCTCTCAACGATGTTTGAATTTTTTTGAAATTGACGATTCTTCGGCGGTCTCTGAATCTCCACGAAACTGCACGCACCACGATTTTCACTTTTCGCTGGGATTTCGCGCGAAATATTGCTCACTCAGTTAATAAGTTAAAACTTTACCTTTTCGCCTTTCCTTTTAGCCTCTATTTCCGCATTCTATTGTCCATTTTTTTATCCCAGCGTAATATTCGTCATGTCCTTGACTTGAGTGCACGCACCAAATCCCAACTGGCGTTCCTCGTTTAGCACCGGCCGTTGTTACGCGATGAAGTCCAAACCAAAAAATTGCCAAGCAGACTATCAAATACACCAAAGTCCTTCCTGAATGAGAACAAAACCGAAATTTTGGTGTAGTATTCCCAAGATTAAGTGTCCCAAGGCTGCGAAAGCAAGCATAGGGTGCGTGGTAGCCAATGAGAAAGGAAAAGTGGTTGCAACATCCATGCGAACTTCACGAAATGTGTATGGCAATTAAAGTAGAAAGCGCGTGGAGGTAATTTGTCTACATGAATTGGCAACAAAACAGCCACAAGCGGAGCGTACACTTGGAAATCTCGCAATTTCCGCACACAAAACAGGCGAGCACCACAAAATACAGAATTACATCCTTCACTTCGCACGCAAGCTACACACTCTTATCTCGTCGGACTTTGCAGGCGTTTCGGGCAAACAATGATGCAAACGCTATTCACACAACCGTTTTTCTCAAACATCACCGAAATAGAGCACTGTAATGAACCCGTTGTTCTTGGTGATCACTGTACTTTCACTAATCCCATATTAATCGCTGCATGCGCGGGCGTTTGCTTTTCTTCAGTTCAAAATGTCAAATCACAAAACACTTCACAATTCGATATCACGCAAAAATGAAATTCGAAAAAGTTTATTTCTTTTCAAGGTGCTGTGGCGGTTATAATGCTTTTTATTGCAGTCCTTCAACACACTGTGAAAACACTCCACTCTCCAAATAATTTGTTTTTTTTTCCACTTTCCTCCGTCTCTGTTAGTAAACAAATTGCTGTTTACAGTTAGCTTAGCGCTAGCTGTTTTTCACAGGGCACTGCTTGCTGCTGGCTCCAAATAGTTCGCTTTTGTGTGTGTGTTTTGATTCCCACACTCGGTTGTTGGGGTACGCTTGCACTCACACTCTTTTCCGCCTTTATTAGAAATCAACGAAAACCAGAAAAAAAACCAAAACTATTTTCTCCGGGAACGGCTGTAAGTGTTCAGATAAACCAAAGAATCACTCCTATTTGCTAATTTCACTATTTCCTTTGCACTACGGGAAAACTTCGGTGATTCCACATCGAATGTACCTCGCAACGGCAACTACAAGCGCTTCTTGCGATGACGACCGCCGTAAAAAAAAACGAGCAGAAAATTCTTACACAACTTTGACGATTGATATTTCGGATGCCGAAAACGATATATTCGCGGTTGGGAATTCACATTTATTAGTGTGCCACGGCTAGGTTGTAACTAGAATTTCGATTTGTATATAGCTACAAATTTGCGCGACGCGAAAAACCAGGGAGATTTCTATTTTTCTGACTTGCACTTCCACAACCGATCACCAAGAGCGCTCACCCAACTTCAATCTGCCCCCAATTCCCGTTCGTTGATCGTCAAACTGGCCTTTTTCTTGTGTTCCTTCATTTATACAATCAAACGCGCGAAATTCAATTTGGTTATCTTCTTTTTTTCTTTTTGTTTTTTTATCTTGGTATAAATTTACTGATAAATCATTTAATTGAATGGAATTCCGTTTCACCCTAAATTATTTAAATTTGTCGCTAAAATATGAAGGTTAGCTCAATCAATTTTTGCAGGTTTAATTAAAGTGAAACAGGTCAAGATAAATTGGAGAATGTAGATTTGCAATTTGTGTCACACGTTTGTATTAATTATTGAATTTGAGTTTGAACACATTTATTTTGTATGAAAATTTAAGGTGCTTTAAAAGGAGATTTTAATTACACTTGATTGGATAACAATTTGAACATATTCAAAAATTATGATTTTATATATATTGAAAAGAATTTATAATGATGTCATGTCCCTTGTTTGATATTGAAAGGAAAAAGATATATTTTGTGCACGTATTTCAACATGTGCAATGTGCCGTGCTCAATTACTACAAGTCTTAACACTGGTCTAACTACTTTCGTGCTATATCGCGGCGTTTCAGAACATCGAATATAACTTCCGATGCATCCTGGTTATCACTGTTATGCGAAGCTTCTGAATCGGAGTTATTTAAGTCATTTGAATCCACAAGTGGAATACTTGGAGCAGTATTGTTGCGAAATTGTACACTTGTTGATACACTGTTCGAAGCTGATTCGTTGTTTATGGTAAATACTTCTTCATTCTTCAATCGTGAATAAACTGCATATTTATGAGCAACATGGCAGCAAATACCGCCTAGGCAAAGTGTTAAGCCTAAAATATTGACTGTGCTTAACTGATCACCAACTACTTCTACGGCAAGTATTCCACTTATCGAAAGTGTTAAACTTGATGTGTGCGACAGAACCATGAATTCGCTTATTTCCATAAGAAATGCTATTATTGCTCCGACCGTTATTTTCATGAATATTAGGGAGAAGTCTTTAAATGGTACTGCATTTAAATTTTCGTACGAAATTACTCGCGAGATTGTATGCAAACCATATCTCGCTCCAGGACTTATTCCGTTACCTCAATGATGTGGGCACTGTCGATATTTCCTCATAACACTTACTTGGTACCTTCCAACAGTTGTCGCTGCCTTTGGGGGCTCAACCGGGATATCCTCCTGGGTGGCGGCCACTACTTCCCATCCATACAGCTTGCGACGATGGCGACTGTGGTAGATGCATTTGTTTAGATTATATAGTTGAATCGAACTGAACATCAGACCTTTGTGTTTCAGTTGGGAAGCGAAGAATTTAACATTTTGCAAATTCGTGAACTTCGTTCCTTGCGTAAATGAATGCGCAATGAAATATTTTGAAAAAGATAGATTTATCAATCCGCTCTAACACAACACTAGTGGACTATATTCAACTTGTCGGAAACACGACCACGTTAGTCAAGAGAAACAATAAGGGTGGCTTATAACTAAAACAATTTATTTCAAATAAAAGCGACTGTTACAGAGATGCGGTACAATACAATGCACGAACGCTTAGGTAGAACTCACTCACAACCACACTCTGCCGCCATGTGGCTGTCAATTTCCTTTTGACATCCCAAGACAAAATTGACGTGGGATGTGCAACTGTCACAACCGACACGAGATGCCAAGCCACTCGGTGGCAAGGTGTGTTAGTGAGTCGCCAGCGGCGTCACAAGATTCATTACAGGGCAGTGTCCACGATGCCTACTAGGCATGGGGAGACTGAAGGAAACGCTGCTTGGCCCTAAGATGTCTTTTTCTCTTCTCTCTCAGCGTCGTAGGTCTTTGGCATGGTAGACTCCCAGCTCCCTTCCGGACATGTCCGCAATGAGGTACCACGTGGGACTTAAAAGTTGTAAGACTCGACACTTCACGAACTTCTTGTCTAGCTTGGCAGTGTAGTGCCGATCTGCTTCACTCTGTCTAAAATTCCGTCGGTAGATTTCGTCACCTGCCTTGAAGCCAGAAGGATGGGATCGCAGATTGTACCACTCCTCCCCCACCCGTCTACTGTCTTCAATCCTCTCCCGGATTTGTTCTCGTAGAATTTGGAGTTTCTCATGAGGCTCCAGCACCACTATTGGGTCTTCCAACCCTTTCAACTGTCGCAATAGCCGGTACGAGGTTCCGTGGCAAATCATATGCTGGCCGAACACGGCAAAGTATGGGGAGATGCCTGTGGTGGAGTGGTAAGATGAACGCAGGGCACAGGTAATGGCGGAAATCCTGCGGTCCCAATCCTTCTGATCCGGTTGGACGTAGGCCCGAATGGCGGCTATAAGGGTGCGGTTCAATCGCTCGGACGCATTGGCTTGCGAAGAATAAACGGCAGTCCGCTGATGCGTAATGCCATACTTCTCCATTAATTCTCGGAATCTAGACGAGGTGAACTGAACTCCGTTGTCGGAGACCAGCTTCTCCGGTACTCCAAATATATGGAAAACGCAATTTTCCAGAAAACTGACTATGGGGCCGGTGTGCAGGTTTCGAAGAGGTCCCACCATCGGAAATTTGGACAAGTGGTCCAGGACCACGACAGCTCCCGTGTATCCCGAAGTCGAGCGAGGGTACGGACCGATGAGATCTATATACAGGCGCTGGAACACCCGCTCCGGTAGTTCGAATTTTCCCATCGGGGGCCGAAGAACAGAATTGGGCGCTTTCGTGCATTTGCACAGCTCACAAGCGTTTACGTACTTTTTCATTTGCTGCGCCATCTACGGCCAAAAGAAGTAAGTCTTCAGCCGCCGAAGCGTACGACCATAACCACCGTGTGCACTCAATGGGTGGTCATGAGCCCGCTTAATCAATTCGCATGTCAGTTCTTCGGGCACCCATAACTTCGACTGTTCCTCTTCTTGAATGGGGTCTCCGGAGGCGTGTTTCGTCCGCTTGTATATAAATCCCTCCGTCACCCGTAGTTCTGGCAGCTGTAGCAACTGGTTCTGAATCGTATTCAGCAGCTGGGTATAACATGCTGACTTGAAGGCGGAAGGGTCCAAGTCGATCCATAGGGGGCTGTCGTCCTCCTGGGCCAACTCGGCTCCTTCAGGGGCGAACATCCTTGATAGTGTGTCCGGTACCACGTGCTGACTTCCTTTGCGGTGTCTTATCGTGAAGTCAAACGCCTGTAATTTCAAGGCCCATCTGGCCAAGCGGCCGTGGAGATCAGTTTGGCTCATCAGCCATTTCAGTGACGCATGATCAGTGACGATTTCAAAAGGATGTCCTTCTACATATGCTCGAAAACGTTTCACTGCCAGCACAGCCACCAGGCATTCCTGCTCCGAGACCGTGTAGTTCCGCTGGGCCTGGTTCAGCTTGTGGGACATGAAGGCTATAGGTCTTTCCTCGCCGTCTTGCGCAACCTGGACTAAGACTGCTCCCACCCCATGTTGACTCGCGTCACAATGGATTGAGAACGGTTTGTCAAAGTCCGGGCTGTGCAGTACGGGGGCTGTAGTCAGACTCTTCTTTAGCTCTTCAAAGGCTCGCAAGCTGGGCTCTTCCCAGAAGAACTTACGTCCCTTACGCAGCATGTCGGTCAAAGGAGTGGTAATAGTGGCATAGTCACGTACGAAACGCTGGTACCATCCGCATAAGCCTAGGAATCGGCGTAACTGCTTGGTGGTCTTGGGTAATGGAAAAACGTCAATCGCTTGAGTCTTGTCCGGGTCGGTTTTGATATTGCCATGCCCAATGATGTGACCTAGATACTTCACCTCCGTCATCACGAACTGACTCTTCTGTATGTTGATTGTTAACCCTGCCCTCCGGATGTGTAGCGCCACCTCCTGAAGCAGGTCGATGTGTTCGTTAAAGGTCTCGGTTATAAGCAACAGATCGTCCAAGTACACGCAAACTTGGTGCCGTAAATGAGGTGGTATCACCTTATCCATAAGGCGCGTCATTGTTTGAGGGGCATTGCACAATCCGAATGGCATGGTCACGAATTGATACAGGGGCTGACCTGGGACTGTGAAGGCTGTTTTGTCCTTTGAGCCAGGGTCTAAAGGAATTTGCCAGAAGGCGTCCTTGAGGTCTAAGCTCGTGATGAAGTGGGCTTTAGGCAACCGACTCAAAATGCCTTCAATCAACGGTAGAGGGTATGCGTCCTTGACAGTGACGGCGTTCAAGCGTCTGGCATCTAAGCATAGCCGGACCTTGTTCGGCTTGACAACTAAGGTGACCGGGGAAGCCCACGCGCTCTGTGATTCTTCGATCACGCCTAATGCTAGCATTCGATCCACTTCGGCATATAACAACTTTTCCTTCGCCGGAGATATGGCAAAATGTCTCTGTTTTATGGGTTTAGCATCCCCCACATCTATAGTGTGTAACACCAGCGCAGTCCGCCCGAGACCTTCCTTCTCATGCGATGGAAAAGCCGATATAGCCGAGTCAAGTCTCAACTGCTGATTCACATCCAGTGTATGTCGTAATAAGTGATTGGTTTGAGTTTGGTCCGGAACTGTGGTGACGGACTCCAGGGTCGTGCCGGAAAATAGTGCCGGGGCCAAGTTAAATTTTCGAATGAAATCCACTCCTAGATAATGATTCTGGGTTAATTGAGGTATGATGTAAAATTCCAGAGGTTTAGTTACTCCCTTAAAGGTAACATCCGTCGTAATTTTTCCCACTACAGAGTGATGAGTTCCGTCCGCCGTGCTTAACCAGGTGGTAAAATGGTGAATTTGGTCCGCGTGCATTGCCAGTACCTCCCCTGCAAAATCGGCTGATATGCAATTCACACTGGCTCCCGTATCGACTAAACCTGACACTCGTTTTTGCAGGAGGTGTACTGACGCATATGGTCGAACGTCATCCCTCAATAATTCGTCTAAGTGTATGTCCTTCAGCACCTTCCTCGACTGCCTGACTCTTCTCCAGAAGCTCCGCATCCGACGCGTGGCTCGCTTTCTTCGCGGTGGGACAGTTGTAGCCAACTCCTCATGGAAGATGCGCTGTCGAGTAGCCAAATAATTCCGCAGCCTGACGTGGAAAGGTTTGACATGCCAAGGAACTTTCGCCTCGCTATCATTTCCCTGCGCGTTGGCCTCGACAAAGGATGGCGTCGGTTGTGGAACTTCGGGAGAACTGTGTTTGGCGGTGCGGTTCAGCAGAATTGGAGTCATGTCGGGAGCTTGGTCATAGCTAGTGATGGGGTCAGGATTGGTTCGTCCGGGGTTTAGGAATGCCAACGGGTGGTCGCAGCACTCGCTGGCAAGTTTTTTCGCAGTTTGCAATTTGCGCAATCAGATGCGTATGTGTCGGCCTTCCCGCATCGGTAACAGAAAAGCGTCGGCTCCGCTGGACATGCATAGAACCGATGCCCCGTTTGTCGGCAGTTCCAACAGACCGTCGGGCTGGTAATTGCTTCAAGGGAGGGTCTATCAATCATTGCTGGGTCCTTAAGCTCCTGTGGTGCTCCGCTCCTCGGTACTGGTACTGGATCAGCAAGTAGGTGGTCCGCTGCCATCAACTCCGCGGTGTGATGATTTCGGGGATTTGGTCCCGTTATGCGAGGTTGTGGACGGAAGGTACCTCGCCGCTCATCCAATTGTTCTTGCTTACGGGCATGGAGGCGCAATCCCTGTATGGTGTTGATGGGAAAATGCAGAAGGCTGTTCTGAAGATCCCAACGCATATTCTCTCTGATAATTTCTACCAGTTCGTCCTCGGGCATGGTTGTTCGCAAGCGAGTGCTCAATCTCACTATACTTGTGTAGTACTGGTCGAACGGTTCATGAGCGCCTTGTTTCCGTTTCTTTATCTGTTCCCTTAGTTCTCTCTCAGTGAAGCCATCATCAAATCGATTGCGGAAGGCTGCACTGAAAGAGTTCCAAGTGGGACGTGGCGTCGATTCCTTAAAACTCCAGTACCAGTCGGCAGCGTCACCGCAGAACAAAAGATGTGCATGCCGGAGGAAGGCCGAGAAATCACCTCCCAAGGTGCTGGATACTAACGCCTGAATCCGGAAAAGGAACCGGTCCGCTGATAACATATCGTTGAAACCCGTGAAGTTCAGGCACCAACTCTCCATGATACGAGGCGTTGGGTCTCGGAAAGGTGTCCATGCGTTCCCGGGGGGAATCGCATCCTCGATTGACCTGTTGAAAGGGACTGCCTCGGGGACTGGAGGTACCAACGGAGGTGCGGTGCTGTGTCGTGGTCTATACTCGGGCGCTCTGGGATCCATTCCCGAGTTTCTTGGAGGTAGGGCGCATTGATCAGATGGTCGAGAGTGGGGCATAGCCACACTGGGATTGGGCTCCCAGCCAAGCGGAGTTCTCACGCGGCTGGGTGGTTGACTCATGGGGAGGTTCTGGAGCCTTCCCTCCAGGTTGCCAATCCTCTCAGACATATCCCGCATTAACGCCACGAGGGTGTCAATGGAGTGGGTGGAAGGCGCGGGTGTAACCTCGGACGCGACAACTGCAGCCGGAACTTCACTGCCTACGGCTCCTTGAAAGTCCATCAGTGATTGGGGTGGTTCGGCATCTGGAACCCCTTTCACCACTGCTCCACGCGTTGGGACGGGCGTTCCGAGGGGGACGTCTACGGCGGTCCGATCTATGGGTCGCCGGCATAGTGGGCAAAGTTCGGACGTGAGGAGGAGCTGTTGGACACAGGCACGGTGGAAAAGGCGTCCACACTCCAATCGCACGCTGTGTACGCCCTCCACTACGTCTTCGAAGCAGATCCCGCAGTTAGCTGGTTGGACCGTTTTGGATCTGGTCCAACGCTTATCTGGGGTCCGCTTCGTTTCTGTCGTGAAAAAAAAATCAAACAAAGGAGAGCGGAAGTTACAACTCACGTGAAGCGACTGCTAGTGTGTATGACACAACTCCACTGCTCCTGTTTGTGAGGCTCGAGTACCAGAGTACCTTACATCCTCCGTAAAGGACCAACTCGTCAGAAGACGCGAATCGTTTATCCCCTTAGGATGTTTTGGGCCCCACGTTGGGCGTCATTTGTAATGATTTTTATGTTTATTTGCGAACGCGGAACCGACCTCTCATCGGTTCTAGACGTTAAGTCTGAGCAGTGCCAACGGATGGTACCAACCGGTCAACCAATCCGTGCACCGTAACCCATTCACGCGGTGGCTGCTTGTCGGCCAGCTAGATCGGAGAGGATTTCGGTCGCGGGTCTCCGAATGGGTTACGCTCATTTACAATATTCAGCCACCTGTACACGCCCGTTTTCAAACACGTTACAAAAACAAAACCATACGGAGAGGAAACCTATTCTACGTTACTCCGTATTTCTTCATTAACCAGTCAAAAGTACAAAATCTAATTTTTATTTCGCGTTCCTGAATTTCCGACGCGGTACCGCAAAGTACACTACGTTAACTCAACCCGACGAAAGCTACGTTAAAGAAAAATGAAAAACAACTAAGGTACCGCGTACCACGCGCAACGCGAAACCGACTTCAGCGGATTTTCTCAAACCCTACCCTCGCGACGGCATACTTACCCTGCACCTCACTTCCCGCTGAAAAGCAGAACTACTGGAAAGGAAAGTCGTGTTTTAATTAGCAATTCATATTATATAAATGTTTATTCATTTTCGACATTTTGAACTTTCAATATTTTAAATTTGATAAAATCAGGATTTCATTTTAAATATTATTAGCTTCCAATTAAAAACAAAACTTCTTTAATTTAAAAAAATATGCAACGCAAAAGAAAATCATGGAAATATATACATTGGATACTGATCCTTATCGGACTTGATTTTAGCTGTCTCATTATTAATTTTAAACTATTTTGTATGAGTTCTTCTCTAAATGTTACACTTATGTCGTTTAATACAAGCGTGAATTCTTATCAAGAGGGTTATATAGGTTATACTCTATGAATTTTTAGCTTGTTCATCTATCCCTAAGTTTTTGTTTTACTCTAGGTGCTTATTTTAAATGGGTTTACAATTTTTGTGACAAAACGATCACGTCCGGCGATTTTGAACTTATTTCATAAAAATATTTCCACTTTTATATCTATGCATATCCTGTAAACTACTCTAATTAGATATCCTATTTAGTCAGAATCTGTAGGAGAATGTCCTGCAATTTATCATTCGGGTTTACAATCAGGTTTAATGGTTGTGGAAATACGGGTAATATCCATTTACTAATCGTTGTTCGAATTCTTTGAAATTGATTTTCTTCTTAGTAATTCAAAGCATGGAGCATATGGAACTAATGTAAAATAACTAAGCTATAGTGAAGTAAACTTCGATAGTGCACGATCGTGTTGTGGTGGACTAATTTCAATTATATATAACGAGAGAAAAAATCAATTTAAAAAAAAGCTTAAACATGAGAACAGTAAAAGGCGACTAAGTATTAATTTCAAAAAAAAATCCAGTAAACACCAAAATATCATTTAATTAAAAAAAAGTTTGCTATCATTTACTTTATGGTACATCTAATTTCCTCATGTTTTTTCGATTTCACTCTATTATTCGATTCAAATATTTCATCTTCAAATTCACTTGATTTCATAAAAAAAGTTAATAAATCGGTACATTTCTTTTCAGCATTATCTCTAATTATTTAAAGCACACAGTTAAGGTGAAAGAGACTTGTAGAAACAAATAAAGCTTCTTATTCTTAGCTGAAATTGTTGCGGCATCTATGATACCCAGAGATGATTTGAATCTTAAGTTAAGGGCGTAACGAGCACATGGAATGTTTAAAGGCATTTATTTATAAAAGCTTGGTTAATAACTGAAAAGCCGGCGTAATAGTCGACATACTGGACAGTTTATGTGTAACCTGTACAATATTTATATATATAAAAAAACGGATTATGGACCCTCTTTATTCCAGTGGAATTATTTAGGAAATTTACATGGAAAGAAATTTTAGCTAGATTACTCTAATTTTAACTGTATTTTAAAATACGTCTGAATATATCTGCGAATGAACTGTAGCATTTTTGCTATTCATTCGTTGGTAAGAGAACTAAATTAAATGCTTTTCTATTGATCACAGCATGAGATAACGTTTATGATATAGATTCCAACACAAATCTTGTGCCAATTTACATTGGTCTTGGATAAGAAACGAGTAATCTTAAACCTAGTCTTAACACTGGTGTAACTACCTTCGTGCTATATCGCGGCGTTTTAGAACATCGAATATAACTTCCGATGCATCCTGGTTATCACTGTTATGCGAAGCTTCTGAAGCGGAGTTATTTAAGTCATTTGAATCCACAATATACTTGGAGCAGTATTGTTGCGAAATTTTACACTTGTTGATACACTGTTCGAAGCTGATTCGTTGTTTATGGTAAATACTTCTTCATTCTTCAATCGTGAATAAACTGCATATTTATGAGCAACATGGCAGCAAATACCGCCTAGGCAAAGTGTTAAGCCTAAAATATTGACTGTGCTTAACTGATCACCAACTACTTCTACGGCAAGTACGAGTTGGCATATATCCTTAAATATTCCACTTATCGAAAGTGTTAAACTTGATGTGTGCGACAGAACCATGAATTCGCTTATTTCCATAAGAAATGCTATTATTGCTCCGACCGTTATTTTCATGAATATTAGGGAGAAGTCTTTAAATGGTACTGCATTTAAATTTTCGTACGAAATTACTCGCGAGATTGTATGCAAACCATATCTCGCTCCAGGACTTATTCCGTTACCTCAATGATGTGGGCACTGTCGATATTTCCTCATAACACTTACTTGGTACCTTCCAACAGTTGTCGCTGCCTTTGGGGGCTCAACCGGGATATCCTCCTGAGTGGCGGCCGCTACTTCCCATCCATGCAGCTTGCGACGATGGCGACTGTGGTGGATGCATTTGTTTAGATTATATAGTTGAATCGAACTGAACATCATACCTTTGTGTTTCAGTTGGGAAGCGAAGAATTTAACATTTTGCAAATTCGTGAACTTCGTTCCTTGCGTAAATGAATGCGCAATGAAATATTTTGAAAAAGATAGATTTATCAATCCGCTCTAACACAACACTAGTGGACTATATTCAACTTGTCGGAAACACGACCACGTTAGTCAAGAGAAACGATAAGGGTGGCTTATAACTAAAACAATTTATTTTAAATAAAAGCGACTGTTACAGAGATGCGGTACAATACAATGCACGAACGCTTAGGTAGAACTCACTCACAACCACACTCTGCCGCCATGTGGCTGTCAATTTCCTTTTGACATCCAACGACAAAATTGACGTGGGATGTGCAACTGTCACAACCGACACGAGATGCCAAGCCACTCGGTGGCAAGGTGTGTTAGTGAGTCGCCAGCGGCGTCACAAGATTCATTACAGGGCAGTGTCCACGATGCCTACTAGGCATGGGGAGACTGAAGGAAACGCTGCTTGGCCCTAAAATGTCTTTTTCTCTTCTCTCTCAGCGTCGTAGGTCTTTGGCATGGTAGACTCCCAGCTCCCTTCCGGACATGTACGCAATGAGATACCGCGTGGGACTTAAAACTTGTAAGACTCGACACTTCACGAACTTCTTGTCTAGCTTGGCAGTGTAGTGCCGACCTGCTTCACTTTGTCTAAAATTCCGTCGGTAGATTTCGTCACCTGCCTTGAAGCCAGAAGGACGGGATCGCAGATTGTACCACTCCTCCCCCACCCGTCTACTGTCTTCAATCCTCTCCCGGATTTGTTCTCGTAGAATTTGGAGTTTCTCATGAGACTCCAGCACCACTATTGGGTCTTCCAACCCTTTCAACTGTCGCAATAGCCGGTACGAGGTTCCGTGGCAAATCATATGCTGGCCGAACACGGCAAAGTATGGGGAGATGCCTGTGGTGGAGTGGTAAGATGAACGCAGGGCACAGGTAATGGCGGAAATCCTGCGGTCCCAATCCTTCTGATCCGGTTGGACGTAGGCCCGAATGGCGGCTATAAGGGTGCGGTTCAATCGCTCGGACGCATTGGCTTGCGGAGAATAAACGGCAGTCCGCTGATGCGTAATGCCATACTTCTCCATTAATTCTCGGAATCTAGACGAGGTGAACTGAACTCCGTTGTCGGAGACCAGCTTCTCCGGTACTCCAAATATATGGAAACGCGATTTTCCAGAAAACTGACTATGGGGCCGGTGTGCAGGTTTCGAAGAGGTTCCACCATCGGAAATTTGGACAAGTTGTCTAGGACCACGACAGCTCCCGTGTATCCCGAAGTCGAGCAAGGGTACGGACCGATGAGATCTATATACAGGCGCTGGAACACCCGCTCCGGTAGTTCGAATTTTCCCATCGGGGGCCGATGAACAGAATTGGGCGCTTTCGTGCATTTGCACAGCTCACAAGCGTTTACGTACTTTTTCACTTGCTGCGCCATCTACGGCCAAAAGAAGTAAGTCTTCAGCCGCCGAAGCGTACGACCATAACCGCCGTGTGCACTCAATGGGTGGTCATGAGCCCGCTTAATCAATTCGCATGTCAGTTCTTCGGGCACCCATAACTTCCACTGTTCCTCTTCTTGAATGGGGTCTCCGGAGGCGTGTTTCGTCCGCTTGCATATAAATCCCTCCGTCACCCGTAGTTCTGGCAGCTGTAGCAACTGGTTCTGAATCGTATTCAGCAGCGGGGTATAACATGCTGACTTGAAGGCGGAAGGGTCCAAGTCGATCCATAGGGGGCTGTCGTCCTCCTGGGCCAACTCGGCTCCTTCAGGGGCGAACATCCTTGATAGTGTGTCCGGTACCACGTGCTGACTTCCTTTGCGGTGTCTTATCGTGAAGTCAAACGCCTGTAATTTCAAGGCCCATCTGGCCAAGCGGCCGTGGAGATCAGTTTGGCTCATCAGCCATTTCAGTGACGCATGATCAGTGACGATTTCAAAAGGATGTCCTTCTACATATGCTCGAAAACGTTTCACTGCCAGCACAGCCGCCAGGCATTCCTGCTCCGAGACCGTGTAGTTCCGCTGGGCCTGGTTCAGCTTGTGGGACATGAAGGCTATAGGTCTTTCCTCGCCGTCTTGCGCAACCTGGACTAAGACTGCTCCCACCCCATGTTGACTCGCATCACAATGGATTGAGAACGGTTTGTCAAAGTCCGGGCTGTGCAGTACGGGGGCTGTAGTCAGACTCTTCTTTAGCTCTTCAAAGGCTCGCAAGCTGGGCTCTTCCCAGACGAATTTACGTCCCTTACGCAGCATGTCGGTCAAAGGAGTGGTAATGGTGGCATAGTCACGTACAAAACGCTGGTACCATCCGCATAAGCCTAGGAATCGGCGTAACTGCTTGGTGGTCTTGGGTAAGGGAAAAACGTCAATCGCTTGAGTCTTGTCCGGGTCGGTTTTGATATTGCCATGCCCAATGATGTGACCTAGATACTTCACCTCCGTCATCACGAACTGACTCTTCTGTATGTTGATTGTTAACCCTGCCCTCCGGATGTGTAGCGCCACCTCCTGAAGCAGGTCGATGTGTTCGTTAAAGGTCTCGGTTATAAGCAACAGATCGTCCAAGTACACGAAAACTTGGTGCCGTAAATGAGGTGGTATCACCTTATCCATAAGGCGCGTCATTGTTTGAGGGGCATTGCACAATCCGAATGGCATGGTCACGAATTGATACAGGGGCCGACCTGGGACTGTGAAGGCTGTTTTCTTCTTTGAGCCAGGGTCTAAAGGAATTTGCCAGAAGGCGTCCTTGAGGTCTAAGCTCGTGATGAAGTGGGCTTTAGGCAACCGACTCAAAATGCCTTCAATCAACGGTAGAGGGTATGCGTCCTTGACAGTGACGGCGTTCAAGCGTCTGGCATCTAAGCATAGCCGGACCTTGTTCGGCTTGACAACTAAGGTGACCGGGGAAGCCCACGCGCTCTGTGATTCTTCGATCACGCCTAATGCTAGCATTCGATCCACTTCGGCATATAACAACTTTTCCTTCGCCGGAGATATGGCAAAATGTCTCTATTTTATGGGTTTTGCATCCCCCACATCTATAGTGTGTAACACCAGCGCAGTCCGCCCGAGACCTTCCTTCTCATGCGATGGAAAAGCCGATATAGCCGAGTCAAGTCTCAACTGCTGATTCACATCCAGTGTATGTCGTAATAAGTGATTGGTTTGAGTTTGGTCCGGAACTGTGGTGACGGACTCCAGGGTCGTGCCGGAAAATAGTGCCGGGGCCAAGTTAAATTTTCGAACGAAATCCACTCCTAGATAAAGATTCTGGGTTAATTGAGGTATGATGTAAAATTCCAGAGGTTTAGTTACTCCCTTAAAGGTAACATCCGTCGTAATTTTTCCCACTACAGAGTGACGAGTTCCGTCCGCCGTGCTTAACCAGGTGGTAAAATGGTGAATTTGGTCCGAGTGCATTGCCAGTAACCCCCCTGCAAAATCGGCTGATATGCAATTCACACTGGCTCCCGTATCGACTAAACCTGACACTCGTTTTTGCAGGAGGTGTACTGACGCATATGGTCCAACGTCATCCCTCAATAATTCGTCTAAGTGTATGTCCTTCAGCACCTTCCTCGACTGCCTGACTCTTCTCCAGAAGCTCCGCATCCGACGCGTGGCTCGCTTTCTTCGCGGTGGGACAGTTGTAGCCAACTCCTCATGGAAGATGTGCTGTCGAGTAGCCAAATAATTCCGCAGCCTGACGTGGAAAGGTTTGACATGCCAAGGAACTTTCGCCTCGCTATCATTTCCCTACGCGTTGGCCTCGACAAAGGATGGCGTCGGTTGTGGAACTTCGGGAGAACTGTGTTTGGCGGTGCGAGTCAGCAGAATTGGAGACATGTCGGGGGCTTGGTCATAGCTAGTGATGGGGTCAGGATTGGTTCGTCCGGGGTTTAGGAGTGCCAACGGGTGGTCGCGGCACTCGGTGGCAAGTTTTTTCGCAGTTTGCAATTTGCGCAATCAGATGCGTATGTGTCGGCCTTCCCGCATCGGTAACAGAAAAGCGTCGGCTCCGCTGGACATGCATAGAACCAATGCCCCGTTTGTCGGCAGTTCCAACAGACCGTCGGGCTGGTAATTGCTTCAAGGGAGGGTCTATCAATCATTGCTGGGTCCTCAAGCTCCTGTGGTGCTCCGCTCCTCGGTACTGGTACTGGATCAGCAAGTAGGTGGTCCGCTGCCATCAACTCCGCGGTGTGATGATTTCGGGGATTTGGTCCCGTTATGCGAGGTTGTGGACGGAAGGTACCTCGCCGCTCATCCAATTGTTCTTGCCTACGGGCATGGAGACGCAATTCCTGTATGGTGTTGATGGGAAAATGCAGAAGGCTGTTCTGAAGATCCCAACGCATATTCTCTCTGATAATTTCTACCAGTTCGTCCTCGGGCATGGTTGTTCGCAAGCGAGTGCTCAATCTCACTATACTTGTGTAGTACTGGTCGAACGGTTCATGAGCGCCTTGTTTCCGTTTCTTTATCTGTTCCCTTAGTTCTCTCTCAGTGAAGCCATCATCAAATCGATTGCGGAAGGCTGCACTGAAAGAGTTCCAAGTGGGACGTGGCGTCGATTCCTTAAAACTCCAGTACCAGTCGGCAGCGTCACCGCAGAACAAAAGATGTGCATGCCGGAGGAAGGCCGAGAAATCACCTCCCAAGGTGCTGGATACTAACGCCTGAATCCGGAAAAGGAACCGGTCCGCTGATAACATATCGTTGAAACCCGTGAAGTTCAGGCACCAACTCTCCATGATACGAGGCGTTGGGTCTCGGAAAGGTGTCCATGCGTTCCCGGGGGGAATCGCATCCTCGATTGACCTGTTGAAAGGGACTGCCTCGGGGACTGGAGGTACCAACGGAGGTGCGGTGCTGTGTCGTGGTCTATACTCGGGCGCTCTGGGATCCATTCCCGAGTTTCTTGGAGGTAGGGCGCATTGATCAGATGGTCGAGAGTGGGGCATAGCCACACTGGGATTGGGCTCCCAGCCAAGCGGAGTTCTCACGCGGCTGGGTGGTTGACTCATGGGGAGGTTCTGGAGCCTTCCCTCCAGGTTGCCAATCCTCTCAGACATATCCCGCATTAACGCCACGAGGGTGTCAATGGAGTGGGTGGAAGGCGCGGGTGTAACCTCGGACGCGACAACTGCAGCCGGAACTTCACTGCCTACGGCTCCTTGAAAGTCCATCAGTGATTGGGGTGGTTCGGCATCTGGAACCCCTTTCACCACTGCTCCACGCGTTGGGACGGGCGTTCCGAGGGGGACGTCTACGGCGGTCCGATCTATGGGTCGCCGGCATAGTGGGCAAAGTTCGGACGTGAGGAGGAGCTGTTGGACACAGGCACGGTGGAAAAGGCGTCCACACTCCAATCGCACGCTGTGTACGCCCTCCACTACGTCTTCGAAGCAGATCCCGCAGTTAGCTGGTTGGACCGTTTTGGATCTGGTCCAACGCTTATCTGGGGTCCGCTTCGTTTCTGTCGTGAAAAAAAATCAAACAAAGGAGAGCGGAAGTTACAACTCACGTAAAGCGACTGCTAGTGTGTATCACACAACTCCACTGCTCCTGTTTGTGAGGCTCGAGTACCAGAGTACCTTACATCCTCCGTAAAGGACCAACTCGTCAGAAGACGCGAATCGTTTATCCCCTTAGGATATTTTGGGCCCCACGTTGGGCGCCATTTGTAATGATTTTTATGTTTATTTGCGAACGCGGAACCGACCTCTTATCGGTTCTAGACGTTAAGTCTGAGTAGTGCCAACGGATGGTACTAACCGGTCAACCAATCCGTGCACCGTAACCCATTCACGCAGTGGCTGCTTGTCGGCCAGCTAGATCGGAGAGGATTTCGGTCGCGGGTCTCCGAATGGGTTACGCTCATTTACAATATTCAGCCACCTGTACACGCCCGTTTTCAAACACGTTACAAAAACAAAACCATACGGAGAGGAAACCTATTCTACGTTACTCCGTATTTCTTCATTAACCAGTCAAAAGTACAAAATCTAATTTTTATTTCGCGTTCCTGAATTTCCGACGCGGTACCGAAAAGTACACTACGTTAACTCAACCCGACGAAAGCTACGTTAAAGAAAAATCAAAAACAACTAAGGTACCAACGATATCAAGCAATTCCATCAATACTGAAAAATTTAAAACTGAACCGGGAGCATATTTTGACCATTTGGGAACAGCAGCATTCATCTCGAATCACTGGAACTTGGTTGTATACCTCGATCTCAATCCATTTTGGTTTGAGTTTGGAACTCTGAAAAATGGAACAGCATCATTGGAGAAATTGCGCCAGCTGCTTAAACAACCGAATCAATGTCATCATATCGTGAATCAATTTAAATCTGTAAGATCGGAATTACAACCGTTCAGAGATTTGACTATTGCAAACCGAAGGAAACGTGGCGCTTTCAACATCATTGGCAATTTGGCGAATTCACTTTTCGGCGTACTTGATTCTGATTACGCAGAAAAAATGTCGAAAACCATTAACAATGTGAAGGGCAACGAAGCTCACATCATTAAGCTTCTACGAAATCAAACATCGATTATAGACTCGACTTTGAATATCATGAAGCATGATCAGAAGGCCGTTGAAATTAAATTCAAAACACTTGAAGACGAAGCTATACGGATTACGAACGAAATCAGCAAGACGAATTCCGAGCAATTTGAACTGAAGGTAGTTCAAAACATATTAGCTGTATCAATCCAGATGGTTTTAGTAGCAGCAAATCTCCATCGTATTCAAACGGCTATTTTTGATGCTCTAACTGACACACACCACGGTAGGATAAGTCCAACAATTTTATCACCAAATCAACTTCACACAGAAATCGCTACGCTTCGTTCTCACCTACCAAATTCTGTTCATTTACCTGTTGATAAAGAAAATATCGTTGAACTTTACAAATTGATGGACATTCAAGGAGGCATCGCAGGCAACAATGTGATCTTTAAGATAACGATCCCATTAAGCGATGACACGCATTTCAATTTATTTAAGATCATCCCGATTCCTGCAGTCATCAATACTTCGTTTCTCAGCATAGAACCATGCGCGCAATACCTCGCAATAAACCTTCACAAGGACGAATATATACCAATGGACTCGCTAGATTTGGCCGATTGTAAGACTCTGAATGAAGGTAAATATTTGTGTAAGCTGAAGGGACCCATATACCGCAAAGAAGCAGCCTTTTGCAGCTGTGAAATAAACCTGCTAAATAATATAACACATCATGAGTGCCAATTAGACCAGAAAAATTCTAATACTATCTGGATACAGCTACATGACTCCAACAAATGGATTTACAGCGCATTTGCAAAAATACATCTTACTGCAGTTTGCGGTAAACAAATTCTTCAACTAGCTGTGGAAGGCTCTGGGCTATTAACAGTCAATCCTAGCTGCATGGTAAAATTTAAATCAGGTACCATCCAAGGACACCATTCCTTGAAGACGAATCGAACGACGTCTTATTCAACACTGGGTGTTCTAGAAATGCCCATTAAACAAGAACCAAGGAAATTGCAGAGTCCCAGCCTCATTCCGTACAACACATCACTACGGCAATTGGACAAAATCAGGAGTTGCTCTATAACCGCTCGATTTTGGATTTACCAAATAACTATCAACAACATAGCATTCACCAATTCAGTATAAGCTATGTGGCATTTTTAATTGGAATCTGCATACTGGTGTACCTCATATTTCAGCATTTCCATGGGAAATGCATGCGAAAACCAACACCCGCTCCTCGTCAAGTACGTCCTTCGGAATTTACCGTGGAAATATAGGGCAAGTTGAATAGACATTCAACGGGGGGAGAATGTTAAGAACAAATCAAAAATACACGTTCCCACGGAATGTGAAGGACAACAAACCAACTCATTCCCATGAAGAACAATATGCAACGTCTGCACCAGACACCGCGAAGTAACGCGAGCCGCTCCACAAACAGACATGCCAGCGAGCATCTTCATCGCTGGAATCTGACGCTCCACAAACAGACATGCCAGCGAGCATCTTCATCACTGGAATCTGACGCCACCAACCTCGAGTCGGACATACTGTGGGAATTACGTAGATTTAGGAATTTAGAAGTAAGCAAATTTAATGTACATATATTTTGTAGCATGTAAATAAATTTATCATTGTTGATCAGAACGTCAAGTCAGTCATTTCGAAAGGGACAGTCGGAAATTTAGTTGTACTAGTTGAAGTGCTAGTTACGACATTTTCAGGATTATTTTTGGTTGTGCTGGTTAAAGTGCCAGTTGCGACTTCTCAATCTGTGTTAGGTTGTACTAGTTCAAGTGCTAGATACAACAAACAAACTAACACGCAACATAGTTTTCGAAGGTTTCATTGAACAGTTTCTATTTAAGATTTTTGATCGTTCATCAAGTAAATTTCCTCTCGGTGAAAAAAAGGATAATTATCTAATAGCAATAAATTGCATGTTTCATTACTAATCAACTGCCGCATACACCTCTCTCAACGATGTTTGAATTTTTTTGAAATTGACGATTCTTCGGCGGTCTCTGAATCTCCACAAAACTGCACGCATCACGATTTTCACTTTTCGCTGGGATTTCGCGCGAAATATTGCTCACTCAGTTAATAAGTTAAAACTTTACCTTTTCGCCTTTCCTTTTAGCCTCTATTTCCGCATTCTATTGTCCATTTTTTTTATCCCAGCGTAATATTCGTCATGTCCTTGACTTGAGCGCACGCACCAAATCCCAACTGGCGTTCCTCGTTTAGCACCGGCCGTTGTTACGCGATGAAGTCCAAACCAAAAAATTGCCAAGCAGACTATCAAATACACCAAAGTCCTTCCTGAATGAGAACAAAACCGAAATTTTGGTGTAGTATTCCCAAGATTAAGTGTCCAAAGGCTGCGAAAGCAAGCATAGGGTGCGTGGTAGCCAATGAGAAAGGAAAAGTGGTTGCAACATCCATGCGAACTTCACGAAATGTGTATGGCAATTAAAGCACAAAGCGCGTGGAGGTAATTTGTCTACATGAATTGGCAACAAAACAGCCACAAGCGGAGCGTACACTTGGAAATCTCGCAATTTCCGCACACAAAACAGGCGAGCACCACAAAATACAGAATTACATCCTTCACTTCGCACGCAAGCTACACACTCTTATCTCGTCGGACTTTGCAGGCGTTTCGGGCAAAAAATGATTCAAACGTTATTCACACAGCCGTTTTTCTCAAACATCACCGAAATAGAGCACTGTAATGAACCCGTTGTTCTTGGTGATCACTGTACTTTCACTAATCCCATATTAATCGCTGCATGCGCGGGCGTTTGCTTTTCTTCAGTTCAAAATGTCAAATCACAAAACACTTCACAATTCGATATCACGCAAAAATGAAATTCGAAAAAGTTTATTTCTTTTCAAGGTGCTGTGGCGGTTATAATGCTTTTTATTACAGTCCTTCAACACACTGTGAAAACACTCCACTCTCCGAATAATTTGTTTCTTTTTTCCACTTTCTTCCGTCTCTGTTAGTAAACAAATTGCTGTTTACAGTTAGCTTAGCGCTAGCTGTTTTTCACAGGGCACTGCTTGCTGCTGGCTCCAAATAGTTCGCTTTTGTGTGTGTGTTTTGATTCCCACACTCGGTTGTTGGGGTACGCTTGCACTCACACTCTTTTCCGCCTTTATTAGAAATCAACGAAAACCAGAAAAAAACCAAAACTATTTTCTCCGGGAACGGCTGTAAGTGTTCAGATAAACCAAAGAATCACTCCTATTTGCTGATTTCACTATTTCCTTTGCACTACGGGAAAACTTCGGTGATTCCACATCGAATGTACCTCGCAACGGCAACTACAAGCGCTTCTTGCGATGACGACCGCCGTAAAAAAAAACGAGCAGAAAATTCTTACACAACTTTGACGATTGATATTTCGGATGCCGAAAACGATATATTCGCGGTTGGGAATTCACATTTATTAGTGTGCCACGGCTAGGTTGTAACTAGAATTTCGATTTGTATATAGCTACAAATTTGCGCGACGCGAAAAACCAGGGAGATTTCTATTTTTCTGACTTGCACTTCTACAACCGATCACCAAGAGCGCTCACCCAACTTCAATCTGCCCCCAATTCCCGTTCGTTGATCGTCAAACTGGCCTTTTTCTTGTGTTCCTTCATTTATACAATCAAACGCGCGAAATTCAATTTGGTTATCTTCTTTTTTTCTTTTTTTTTTTTATCTTGGTATAAATTTACTGATAAATCATTTAATTGAATGGAATTCCGTTTCACCCTAAATTATTTAAATTTGTCGCTAAAATATGAAGGTTAGCCTAATCAATTTTTGCAGGTTTAATTAAAGTGAAACAGGTCAAGGTAAATTGGAGAATGTAGATTTGCAATTTGTGTCACACGTTTGTATTAATTATTGAATTTGAGTTTGAACACATTTATTTTGTATGAAAATTTAAGGTGCTTTAAAAGGAGATTTTAATTACACTTGATTGGATAACAATTCGAACATATTCAAAAATTATGATTTTATATATATTGAAAAGAATTTATAATGATGTCATGTTCCTTGTTTGATATTGAAAAGAAAAAGATATATTTTGTGCACGTATTTCAACATGTGCAATGTGCCGTGCTCAATTACTACAAGTCTTAACACTGGTGTAACTACCTTCGTGCTATATCGCGGTGTTTTAGAACATCGAATATAACTTCCGATGCATCCTGGTTATCACTGTTATGCGAAGCTTCTGAATCGGAGTTATTTAAGTCATTTGAATCCACAAGTGGAATACTTGGAGCAGTATTGTTGCGAAATTGTACACTTGTTGATACACTGTTCGAAGCTGATTCGTTGTTTATGGTAAATACTTCTTCATTCTTCAATCGTGAATAAACTGCATATTTATGAGCAATATGGCAGCAAATACCGCCTAGGCAAAGTGTTAAGCCTAAAATATTGACTGTGCTTAACTGATCACCAACTACTTCTACGGCAAGTATTCCACTTATCGAAAGTGTTAAACTTGATGTGTGCGACAGAACCATGAATTCGCTTATTTCCATAAGAAATGCTATTATTGCTCCGACCGTTATTTTCATGAATATTAGGGAGAAGTCTTTAAATGGTACTGCATTTAAATTTTCGTACGAAATTACTCGCGAGATTGTATGCAAACCATATCTCGCTCCAGGACTTATTCCGTTACCTCAATGATGTGGGCACTGTCGATATTTCCTCATAACACTAACTTGGTACCTTCCAACAGTTGTCGCTGCCTTTGGGGGCTCAACCGGGATATCCTCCTGAGTGGCGGCCACTACTTCCCATCCATGCAGCTTGCGACGATGGCGACTGTGGTGGATGCATTTGTTTAGATTATATAGTTGAATCGAACTGAACATCATACCTTTGTGTTTCAGTTGGGAAGCGAAGAATTTAACATTTTGCAAATTCGTGAACTTCGTTCCTTGCGTAAATGAATGCGCAATGAAATATTTTGAAAAAGAAAGATTTATCAATCCGCTCTAACACAACACTAGTGGACTATATTCAACTTGTCGGAAACACGACCACGTTAGTCAAGAGAAACAATAAGGGTGGCTTATAAGTAAAATAATTTATTTCAAATAAAAGCGACTGTTACAGACATGCGGTACAATACAATGCACGAACGCTTAGGTAGAACTCACTCACAACCACACTCTGCCGCCATGTGGCTGTCAATTTCCTTTTGACATCCCAAGACAAAATTGACGTGGGATGTGCAACTGTCACAACCGACATGAGATGCCAAGCCACTCGGTGGCAAGGTGTGTTAGTGAGTCGCCAGCGGCGTCACAAGATTCATTACAGGGCAGTGTCCACGATGCCTACGAGGCATGGGGAGACTGAAGGAAACGCTGCTTGGCCCTAAGATGTCTTTTTCTCTTCTCTCTCAGCGTCGTAGGTCTTTGGCATGGTAGACTCCCAGCTCCCTTCCGGACATGTCCGCAATGAGGTACCGCGTGGGACTTAAAACTTGTAAGACTCGACACTTCACGAACTTCTTGTCTAGCTTGGCAGTGTAGTGCCGATCTGCTTCACTCTGTCTAAAATTCCGTCGGTAGATTTCGTCGCCTGCCTTGAAGCCAGAAGGATGGGATCGCAGATTGTACCACTCCTCCCCCACCCGTCTACTGTCTTCAATCCTCTCCCGGATTTGTTCTCGTAGAATTTGGAGTTTCTCATGAGGCTCCAGCACCACTATTGGGTCTTCCAACCCTTTCAACTGTCGCAATAGCCGGTACGAGGTTCCGTGGCAAATCATATGCTGGCCGAACACGGCAAAGTATGGGGAGATGCCTGTGGTGGAGTGGTAAGATGAACGCAGGGCACAGGTAATGGCGGAAATCCTGCGGTCCCAATCCTTCTGATCCGGTTGGACGTAGGCCCGAATGGCGGCTATAAGGGTGCGGTTCAATCGCTCGGACGCATTGGCTTGCGGAGAATAAACGGCAGTCCGCTGATGCGTAATGCCATACTTCTCCATTAATTCTCGGAATCTAGACGAGGTGAACTGAACTCCGTTGTCGGAGACCAGCTTCTCCGGTACTCCAAATATATGGAAAACGCAATTTTCCAGAAAACTGACTATGGGGCCGGTGTGCAGGTTTCGAAGAGGTTCCACCATCGGAAATTTGGACAAGTGGTCCAGGACCACGACAGCTCCCGTGTATCCCGAAGTCGAGCGAGGGTACGGACCGATGAGATCTATATACAGGCGCTGGAACACCCGCTCCGGTAGTTCGAATTTTCCCATCGGGGGCCGAAGAACAGAATTGGGCGCTTTCGTGCATTTGCACAGCTCACAAGCGTTTACGTACTTTTTCACTTGCTGCGCCATCTACGGCCAAAAGAAGTAAGTCTTCAGCCGCCGAAGCGTACGACCATAACCGCCGTGTGCACTCAATGGGTGGTCATGAGCCCGCTTAATCAATTCGCATGTCAGTTCTTCGGGCACCCATAACTTCCACTGTTCCTCTTCTTGAATGGGGTCTCCGGAGGCGTGTTTCGTCCGCTTGCATATAAATCCCTCCGTCACCCGTAGTTCTGGCAGCTGTAGCAACTGGTTCTGAATCGTATTCAGCAGCTGGGTATAACATGCTGACTTGAAGGCGGAAGGGTCCAAGTCGATCCATAGGGGGCTGTCGTCCTCCTGGGCCAACTCGGCTCCTTCAGGGGCGAACATCCTTGATAGTGTGTCCGGTACCACGTGCTGACTTCCTTTGCGGTGTCTTATCGTGAAGTCAAACGCCTGTAATTTCAAGGCCCATCTGGCCAAGCGGCCGTGGAGATCAGTTTGGCTCATCAGCCATTTCAGTGACGCATGATCAGTGACGATTTCAAAAGGATGTCCTTCTACATATACTCGAAAACGTTTCACTGCCAGCACAGCCGCCAGGCATTCCTGCTCCGAGACTAAGACTGCTCCCACCCCATGTTGACTCGCGTCACAATGGATTGAGAACGGTTTGTCAAAGTCCGGGCTGTGCAATACGGGGGCTGTAGTCAGACTCTTCTTTAGCTCTTCAAAGGCTCGCAAGCTGAGCTCTTCCCAGACGAACTTACGTCCCTTACGCAGCATGTCGGTCAAAGGAGTGGTAATAGTGGCATAGTCACGTACGAAACGCTGGTACCATCCGCATAAGCCTAGGAATCGGCGTAACTGCTTGGTGGTCTTGGGTAATGGAAAAACGTCAATCGCTTGAGTCTTGTCCGGGTCAGTTTTGATATTGCCATGCCCAATGATGTGACCTAGATACTTCACCTCCGTCATCACGAACTGACTCTTCTGTATGTTGATTGTTAACCCTGCCCTTCGGATGTGTAGCGCCACCTCCTGAAGCAGGTCGATGTGTTCGTTAAAGGTCTCGGTTATAAGCAACAGATCGTCCAAGTACACGAAAACTTGGTGCCGTAAATGAGGTGGTATCACCTTATCCATAAGGCGCGTCATTGTTTGAGGGGCATTGCACAATCCGAATGGCATGGTCACGAATTGATACAGGGGCCGACCTGGGACTGTGAAGGCTGTTTTCTTCTTTGAGCCAGGGTCTAAAGGAATTTGCCAGAAGGCGTCCTTGAGGTCTAAGCTCGTGATGAAGTGGGCTTTAGGCAACCGACTCAAAATGCCTTCAATCAACGGTAGAGGGTATGCGTCCTTGACAGTGACGGCGTTCAAGCGTCTGGCATCTAAGCATAGCCGGACCTTGTTCGGCTTGACAACCAAGGTGACCGGGGAAGCCCACGCGCTCTGTGATTCTTCGATCACGCCTAATGCTAGCATTCGATCCACTTCGGCATATAACAACTTTTCCTTCGCCGGAGATATGGCAAAATGTCTCTGTTTTATGGGTTTTGCATCCCCCACATCTATAGTGTGTAACACCAGCGCAGTCCGCCCGAGACCTTCCTTCTCATGCGATGGAAAAGCCGATATAGCCGAGTCAAGTCTCAACTGCTGATTCACATCCAGTGTATGTCGTAATAAGTGATTGGTTTGAGTTTGGTCCGGAACTGTGGTGACGGACTCCAGGGTCGTGCCGGAAAATAGTGCCGGGGCCAAGTTAAATTTTCGAATGAAATCCACTCCTAGATAATGATTCTGGGTTAATTGAGGTATGATGTAAAATTCCAGAGGTTTAGTTACTCCCTTAAAGGTAACATCCGTCGTAATTTTTCCCACTACAGAGTGACGAGTTCCGTCCGCCGTGCTTAACCAGGTGGTAAAATGGTGAATTTGGTCCGCGTGCATTGCCAGTACCTCCCCTGCAAAATCGGCTGATATGCAATTCACACTGGCTCCCGTATCGACTAAACCTGACACTCGTTTTTGCAGGAGGTGTACTGACGCATATGGTCGAACGTCATCCCTCAATAATTCGTCTAAGTGTATGTCCTTCAGCACCTTCCTCGACTGCCTGACTCTTCTCCAGAAGCTCCGCATCCGACGCGTGGCTCGCTTTCTTCGCGGTGGGACAGTTGTAGCCAACTCCTCATGGAAGATGCGCTGTCGAGTAGCCAAATAATTCCGCAGCCTGACGTGGAAAGGTTTGACATGCCAAGGAACTTTCGCCTCGCTATCATTTCCCTGCGCGTTGGCCTCGACAAAGGATGGCGTCGGTTGTGGAACTTCGGGAGAACTGTGTTTGGCGGTGCGGTTCAGCAGAATTGGAGTCATGTCGGGGGCTTGGTCATAGCTAGTGATGGGGTCAGGATTGGTTCGTCCGGGGTTTAGGAGTGCCAACGGGTGGTCGCGGCACTCGGTGGCAAGTTTTTTCGCAGTTTGCAATTTGCGCAATCAGATGCGTATGTGTCGGCCTTCCCGCATCGGTAACAGAAAAGTGTCGGCTCCGCTGGACATGCATAGAACCGATGCCCCGTTTGTCGGCAGTTCCAACAGACCGTCGGGCTGGTAATTGCTTCAAGGGAGGGTCTATCAATCATTGCTGGGTCCTCAAGCTCCTGTGGTGCTCCGCTCCTCGGTACTGGTACTGGATCAGCAAGTAGGTGGTCCGCTGCCATCAAGTCCGCGGTGTGATGATTTCGGGGCTTTGGTCCCGTTATGCGAGGTTGTGGACGGAAGGTTCTGAAGATCCCAACGCATATTCTCTCTGATAATTTCTACCAGTTCGTCCTCGGGCATGGTTGTTCGCAAGCGAGTGCTCAATCTCACTATACTTGTGTAGTACTGGTCGAACGGTTCATGAGCGCCTTGTTTCCGTTTCTTTATCTGTTCCCTTAGTTCTCTCTCAGTGAAGCCATCATCAAATCGATTGCGGAAGGCTGCACTGAAAGAGTTCCAAGTGGGACGTGGCGTCGATTCCTTAAAACTCCAGTACCAGTCGGCAGCGTCACCGCAGAACAAAAGATGTGCATGCCGGAGGAAGGCCGAGAAATCACCTCCCAAGGTGCTGGATACTAACGCCTGAATCCGGAAAAGGAACCGGTCCACTGATAACATATCGTTGAAACCCGTGAAGTTCAGGCACCAACTCTCCATGATACGAGGCGTTGGGTCTCGGAAAGGTGTCCATGCGTTCCCGGGGGGAATCGCATCCTCGATTGACCTGTTGAAAGGGACTGCCTCGGGGACTGGAGGTACCAACGGAGGTGCGGTGCTGTGTCGTGGTCTATACTCGGGCGCTCTGGGATCCATTCCCGAGTTTCTTGGAGGTAGGGCCCATTGATCAGATGGTCGAGAGTGGGGCATGGCCACACTGGGATTGGGCTCCCAGCCAAGCGGAGTTCTCACGCGGCTGGGTGGTTGACTCATGGGGAGGTTCTGGAGCCTTCCCTCCAGGTTGCCAATCCTCTCAGACATATCCCGCATTAACGCCACGAGGGTGTCAATGGAGTGGGTGGAAGGCGCGGGTGTAACCTCGGACGCGACAACTGCAGCCGGAACTTCACCGCCTACGGCTCCTTGAAAGTCCATCAGTGATTGGGGCGGTTCGGCATCTGGAACCCCTTTCACCACTGCTCCACGCGTTGGGACGGGCGTTCCGAGGGGGACGTCTACGGCGGTCCGATCTATGGGTCGCCGGCATAGTGGGCAAATTCGGACGTGAGGAGGAGCTGTTGGACACAGGCACGGTGGAAAAGGCGTCCACACTCCAATCGCACGCTGTGTACGCCCTCCACTACGTCTTCGAAGCAGATCCCGCAGTTAGCTGGTTGGACCGTTTTGAATCTGGTCCAACGCTTATCTGGGGTCCGCTTCGTTTCTGTCGTGAAAAAAAAATCAAACAAAGGAGAGCGGAAGTTACAACTCACGTGAAGCGACTGCTAGTGTGTATCACACAACTCCACTGCTCCTGTTTGTGAGGCTCGAGTACCAGAGTACCTTACATCCTCCGTAAAGGACCAACTCGTCAGAAGACGCGAATCGTTTATCCCCTTAGGATGTTTTGGGCCCCACGTTGGGCGACATTTGTAATGATTTTTATGTTTATTTGCGAACGCGGAACCGACCTCTCATCGGTTCTAGACGTTAAGTCTGAGTAGTGCCAACGGATGGTACCAACTGGTCAACCAATCCGTGCACCGTAACCCATTCACGCGGTGGCTGCTTGTCGGCCAGCTAGATCGGAGAGGATTTCGGTCGCGGGTCTCCGAATGGGTTACGCTCATTTACAATATTCAGCCACCTGTACATGCCCGTTTTCAAACACGTTACAAAAACAAAACCATACGGAGAGGAAACCTATTCTACGTTACTCCGTATTTCTTCATTAACCAGTCAAAAGTACAAAATCTAATTTTTATTTCGCGTTCCCGAATTTCCGACGCGGTACTGAAAAGTACACTACGTTAACTCAACCCGACGAAAGCTACGTTAAAGAAAAATCAAAAACAACTAAGGTACCGCGTACCGCGCGCAACGCGAAACCGACTTCAGTGGATTTTCTCAAACCCTACCCTCGCGACGGCATACTTACCCTGCACCTCACTTCCCGCTGAAAAGCAGAACTACTGGAAAGGAAAGTCGTGTTTTAATTAGCAATTCATATTATATAAATGTTTATTCATTTTCGACATTTTGAACTTTCAATATTTTAAATTTGATAAAATCAGGATTTCATTTTAAATATTATTAGCTTCCAATTAAAAACAAAACTTCTTTAATTTAAAAAAATATGCAACGCAAAAGAAAATCATGGAAATATATACATTGGATACTGATCCTTATCGGACTTGATTTTAGCTGTCTCATTATTAATTTTAAACTATTTTGTATGAGTTCTTCTCTAAATGTTACACTTATGTCGTTTAATACAAGCGTGAATTCTTATCAAGAGGGTTATATAGGTTATACTCTATGAATTTTTAGCTTGTTCATCTATCCCTAAGTGTTTGTTTTACTCTAGGTGCTTATTTTAAATGGGTTTACAATTGTTGTGACAAAACGATCACGTCCGGCGATTTTGAACTTATTTCATAAAAATATTTCCACTTTTATATCTATGCATATCCTGTAAACTACTCTAATTAGATATCCTATTTAGTCAGAATCTGTAGGAGAATGTCCTGCAATTTATCATTCGGGTTTACAATCAGGTTTAATGGTTGTGGACTTTGAGGAACGGAACAAATGGAGAGGCGATGCTCATATAAGCTCCATAGAAAATGATGCGACCACCTTCTGAGCATGATTGTCATTTCATTTCCAATAATTTCCACAATTTCTCCTCTCGAGAGCCAGATTGTCAGTTTGACGACTAAACATGGACGCGAAATTTACCTGGCGCGTGAGATACGATTCGGAATTCAGTCGTTTTTTCGGTTCGAGAACGTGTCCGGAGGTACATATTGACTGTAGTGAGAGAAATATTACACCTGGTTTAGGGATAACAACATTTTAAGGAGTGACATTGTAAATCGGAGCGAGGAACTCAATTAAAAGTGTAATGTGCGTTATTGCTAGAAAACGATGGGTTATCGATACGACAGTGTTTTCTATCCTAAGTGGCCGTAATGCTTTATTTGTATTCAATGCTATTTTCTTGTTCTGTGAAGTGTTATTTGCAATAAAACCATATTTACGAGTGCATAAGCGTTTGTTTACTTTCTTGTGACAACCCATTGGGTTCCCCTTAACTAGCTTTAGAATCACGGTCGCAGGGGTAGGTGCAAAAAGACACGTAGTTAGGCAGGCGGTCGCAGGGGTAGTTGCGACAACGTGTACACATGGATGTCCACTCCGGTTTTATCTTGTTCCTCAAAGGTTGTGGAAATACGGGTAATATCCATTTACTAATCGTTGTTCGAATTCTTTGAAATTGATTTTCTTCTTAGTAATTCAAAGCATGGAGCATATGGAACTAATGTAAAATAACTAAGCTATAGTGAAGTAAACTTCGATAGTGCACGATCGTGTTGTGGTGGACTAATTTCAATTATATATAACGAGAGAAAAAATCAATTTAAAAAAAAGCTTAAACATGAGAACAGTAAAAGGCGACTAAGTATTAATTTCAAAAAAAAATCCAGTAAACACCAAAATATCATTTAATTAAAAAAAAGTTTGCTATCATTTATTTTATGGTACATCTAATTTCCTCATGTTTTTTCGATTTCACTCTATTATTCGATTCAAATATTTCATCTTCAAATTCACTTGATTTCATAAAAAAGGTTAATAAATCGGTACATTTCCCTCCAGCATTATCTCTAATTATTTAAAGCACACAGTTAAGGTGAAAGAGACTTGTAGAAACAAATAAAGCTTCCTATTCTTAACTGAAATTGTTGCGGCATCTATGATACCCAGAGATGATTTGAATCTTAAGTTAAGGGCGTAACGAGCACATGGAATGTTTAAAGGCATTTATTTATAAAAGCTTGGTTAATAACTGAAAAGCCGGCGTAATAGTCGACATACTGGAAAGTTTATGTGTAACCTGTACAATATTTATATATATAAAAAAACGGATTATGGACCCTCTTTATTCCAGTGGAATTATTTAGGAAATTTACATGGAAAGAAATTTTAGCTAGATTACTCTAATTTTAACTGTATTTTAAAATACGTCTGAATATATCTGCGAACGAACTGTAGCATTTTTGCTATTCATTCGTTGGTAAGAGAACTAAATTAAATGCTTTTCTATTGATCACAGCATGAGATAACGTTTATGATATAGATTCCAACACAAATCTTGTGCCAATTTACATTGGTCTTGGATAAGAAACGAGTAATCTTAAACCTAGTCTTAACACTGGTGTAACTACCTTCGTGCTATATCGCGGTGTTTTAGAACATCGAATATAACTTCCGATGCATCCTGGTTATCACTGTTATGCGAAGCTTCTGAATCGGAGTTATTTAAGTCATTTGAATCCACAAGTGGAATACTTGGAGCAGTATTGTTGCGAAATTGTACACTTGTTGATACACTGTTCGAAGCTGATTCGTTGTTTATGGTAAATACTTCTTCATTCTTCAATCGTGAATAAACTGCATATTTATGAGCAATATGGCAGCAAATACCGCCTAGGCAAAGTGTTAAGCCTAAAATATTGACTGTGCTTAACTGATCACCAACTACTTCTACGGCAAGTATTCCACTTATCGAAAGTGTTAAACTTGATGTGTGCGACAGAACCATGAATTCGCTTATTTCCATAAGAAATGCTATTATTGCTCCGACCGTTATTTTCATGAATATTAGGGAGAAGTCTTTAAATGGTACTGCATTTAAATTTTCGTACGAAATTACTCGCGAGATTGTATGCAAACCATATCTCGCTCCAGGACTTATTCCGTTACCTCAATGATGTGGGCACTGTCGATATTTCCTCATAACACTAACTTGGTACCTTCCAACAGTTGTCGCTGCCTTTGGGGGCTCAACCGGGATATCCTCCTGAGTGGCGGCCACTACTTCCCATCCATGCAGCTTGCGACGATGGCGACTGTGGTGGATGCATTTGTTTAGATTATATAGTTGAATCGAACTGAACATCATACCTTTGTGTTTCAGTTGGGAAGCGAAGAATTTAACATTTTGCAAATTCGTGAACTTCGTTCCTTGCGTAAATGAATGCGCAATGAAATATTTTGAAAAAGAAAGATTTATCAATCCGCTCTAACACAACACGAGTGGACTATATTCAACTTGTCGGAAACACGACCACGTTAGTCAAGAGAAATGATAAGGGTGGCTTATAAGTAAAACAATTTATTTTAAATAAAAGCGACTGTTACAGAGATGCGGTACAATACAATGCACGAACGCTTAGGTAGAACTCACTGACAACCACACTCTGCCGCCATGTGGCTGTCAATTCCCTTTTGACATCCCACGACAAAATTGGCATGGGATGTGCAACTGTCACAACCGACATGAGATGCCAAGCCACTCGGTGGCAAGGTGTGTTAGTGAGTCGCCAGTGGCATCACAAGATTCATTACAGCCTTAGTCAGTAATTTCGAAGATCTTTTGCTCAACCATATCTCTAGGCACGTTCTTGAGAAGATCCTCACTATTGGAAGTCCACTTTCAAAGGTTGAACTTTCCTTTTTGAAGTAGCTGGATCATCTGGGGCTGTAGTTCCGTTGCTTCTTCCTTTGTGTCAGCTCCGGTCAACATATCGTCCATATAAAAGTCCGACGTGAGAACTCTCTTGGCAATCGGGTATTGATCACCTTCGTCTTCTGCTAGCTGCATTAGAACCTTTACTGCCAGATACGAAGCGGGCCCAGTACCATATGTAATCGTGTTCAGAACATATTCTTGGATAGGGTCATGAGGATGTTGGCGCCAAAGAATTCTTTGAAATTCCCTGTTTGGTTCAGCTATGTTGACTTGTCTAAACATCTTTTCGATATCGGCAGTAAATACGTAGCGATGCTTCCTCCATCTTAGCAGTATCTGGATGAGATCCTGCTGTAACTTTGGTCCAGTATGCAGAACGTCGTTAAGACTCAGGCCCGAGGTTGTTTTACAAGAAGCATCGAAGACAACACGAAGTTTCGTAGTAGTGCTATCCTGCTTGTAGACTGCATGATGTGGTAAATAAAAGACTTTACAGTCATATCCCTTGAGTGACTTCACGGGGCTCATGTGTCCTAAGGCCAAATACTCAGAAAGAAACTTGTTGTACTCCTGTTGGTCCGATGGATTTTTCTGTAACCTCGTCTCCATTTGTAACAATCGCGCAACAGCAGTCTTTCTGGATTCACCAAGCTGCTCTTTGTTGTCCTTAAAAGGTAAGCTGACGATGTATCTTCCTTCCTTGTCCCTTCTTTGTGTGGACCGGAAGAAATTATCACAACACCCAAGCTCTTCGTGTGGATTCAACCGATCGTCTGGTTCCCAAAAGCTTTCTAGGCTTTGCTGAATTTCCGCGAGTGATACATAACTCGATAGTCTGATTGGGAGCCTTTTGGGACACTACCAAAAAGAATCCACCCTAGCTTAGTTTTTTGCGCCGCTGGCTGCTCCTTAATCACTCCATCCATTACTATCTGGGCATAGACATCTGCCCCCAGGAGAAGGTCAATAGCACCTAGTTTGTCAAAATCTAGGTCCGCTAAGGCAAGGCCATCATATTTACTCCGGTCCATATTTTTAATGCGGCTTTCAGGCAGGCAAGAATTCAATTTTTAGAGGACAAGAGCATCCACAAAGAGCTGAGATGATGCTGAGTCCCGAAGCTGGATTTTAATAGTTACTTGATATGATGCTTTCGCGGATTCCGTTTCGCCTACTCCTGTGACTATTGCCTGGATTCTTCGTTTTGGCAGTTTCAAAATCTGCACTGCTTCTTCGGTGATGAGCGAAACCTGTGAACAGGGGTCGATTAAGGCCCTCATTGATTCAAGATGCCCATGCGTGCTTCTTATCCTGACCATCGCGGTTGGGAGCAACACCTGTGGTAAGTTAGGACTACCCATTTGCAGTGTGACGGCGTCGGCTTTTGTGGAGGCAGTATTGGTGGTGAGATGGGTCGAAACGCCTTTGGCGTCAGGTTCCGATGGAAATTTGCTATTTTCGTAGCTTCGGTGAAGCAAACTGTGGTGTTTTTTGCCGCAAACAGCGCACAATTTTGTAGGTCTACATTTTTCTGTCTTGCTGTGCATAAGGCGATTGGGGCATAACTTCTTTTGCCTAATAAAAACATTCCTGTCTTCTATGCTCATTTTTTTGAAATCGTCACATTGATATATTTTGAGAGACTTGGAGCAAATGCTGCAGCCGTTCTTTATCTGGGTGCTAAAGCTTTTCTTCTGCCCTTTGGTGTGGATATCTTGCTTTTGATGTTTTGTAGTCTTGAGGCAATCGAGGACTTGGTATCTTTTTTCTAAGAAGTTCAAGAATTCGCCAATGGAAGGCATTTCTCGAGGATTGGATAGGCTTTCTTCAAATAGCCGCAGGCTTTCAGCATCTAGCTTCCGCATTGTAATGCATACGATTATTGGTCCCCACTCATCGGTATTGCATTTTAAAGTTTTAAGTGCGTCCATGCATTCTCTTATAAGGTCGTATAACATTATTACGTCTTGCTGCGACCTATGTTCTGACCTTTTTGCATCAATAATTGCGTCGATATAGGTAGTTATTATTTTACGGTTATTGTTGAACCTGGCGCGGAGAAGGCTTAGTGCAGTTTCATAATTGCAGCTGGCAAGTTGTAGATGGTTACCAGTCGTCTCGCATCTCCTTCTAGTGCATTCAGTAGATACTGCATTTTCTCGACGTTACTCAAATGGTAGTTATTGTCGATGACATTTAAGAAGATATCGATGAAGGGCTTCCATTTCTTATAGTCACCATCGAATGCTGGAATCTTGATGGGTGGTAATTTAGGAAAGTTACCGGGCCTGTTAAATTCCTGATATGGATGGTTGGCAATAGACTGAGTCTTTATCGGCCAATTTACTGAGTGATTGATGTAGCCAGGATTTGCATTGGAACTCGAGTAGCTTAAGGTGCTAGTTGCTATCGGTAGGCCGGCTGGTGACGCAACTGTTATCGTATTAGCACTGGTTGCTGCTGGGAAGCTTGTTGGAGCCGTTAATACGAGAGGATCTGTTGTGTTTGCTGCATTATCCTCTGTGGTGATTAATTTTGATGTGGCTCCTAATCCAACTTCATTTTTTCCAGGATAACGATGTTTTAAAATGCAGTCGCTGGCGTTTATGTAAATAGCATGAGTTTGCTCGTAAAGCTTTTCATGCGAGATAAGGATGTTCGGCTGGTATGAGCTGTAATAACTGCTTGTGCTTTTCTGAGAACTCCCTCCAATGGTTCTCCAGATCCTCTAGTCTTTTCTTCACATACTCCTCCATTTTTCTATCAGCAGAATCTTTTTTAAAATTCCTTAAGATTCGTGAAATTTCGTCTGCAGAATTTTTCTGGCATCTGAGAAATTCTTCTGCCTGTGTAGCCATAATCAAGATTAATTATTCGAGATTAATCGAGTATGGTTCGGTGTAGTATTGATGTACCAACAGCGTATCGTCTTGGAACCGATAAATCGCTCTAGTTTAGCTGGCGTGTGTTGAATCTGGTTAATTCTGTAGACTGGGCTGAGCCAAAATTCAACAGCGTGTTGAGTTTGACCCTTGATGTTGGCGTTTGTGTTCAGCTCTTGAAATCAGGATAGAACAGTGTGTTGGTTCCTGTTTCGGATGAAATGTTGTTTTTCGTTGAATGGGTTGAACGTTAATTCAACAGTGTGTTGAATTTAGCTTTGAATCTTGACCTGGAAACGGCTTGATAACAGGACCCAACTATGCGGCAACTACCCAACTATGCGGCAAGTCCAGTGTGGTACCACTGGTGGCTGAATCGGCTGTTAATTCAACAGTATGTTGAATTTAGCTCCTGATTGACTCCTTACCATGAGCGATGGATAACGGCTTTCGTTTTTTTTTTTTTTTTTTTAGCAGGATATTCAACAGTGTGTTGAATATGAGGCTCGATACAACAGTGTGTTGTATCCTGGTTAAACCTTATTGGAGGTCCTTAAAACGGCAACAGGATATCGATATTCAACAGTGTGTTGAATATGAGATTGATACAACAGTGGGTTGTATCCTGGTTAAACCTTATTGGAGGTCCTTAAAACGGCAACAGGATATCGATATTCAACAGTGTGTTGAATATGAGATTGATACAACAGTGTGTTGTATCCTGGCTCGAACTAATTGGAAGTCCTTGGAATGGCAACTGGATGTTGATATTCAACAGTGTGTCGAATATGAGATTCGATACAACAGTGTGTTGTATCCTGGTTCGAACTAATTGGAAGTTCCTAAATCCGGCTCGACGGACCATGTACAAAATTCAACGTTGTGTTAAATTATGTATAAAAATGAAATTAAACACCTCTCTAACTATCGGAATTCAATCTCATTTATAGATACAATTCACACCTAATTTATAACAAAATTAAGCTGACATGATACAATTTCATTAACCAATGTTCAATAAAAAACTACAAATAAAAATGCTGATCTTAAAATGCCAATGTACGCTATGAACAAAATTGCTGATGTACATTATGAATAATTAAAGGTAAAAAGTGCTGATTGGAAATGCTAATGCACTTTATGGTATGAATAATTAAAGGTAAAAAAGTGCTGATTGGAAATGCTAATGTACTTTATGGTATGAATAAAAAAAGTGCTGATTGGAAACTTGCGGGAAAGAATGGGTGAATGTACTGTGTGATCATTATTAATTTGTTCCGGCTGGAACAGCTACCATATGGCTTCCTATCTAACGTCAGTTTTGGCTAAGCTCATAAAATGCATGAGCGAGCATGCGACCGGTTTCTGCTCTCTTCCAAACGATCTGTCTGTCATTTCCTCCCCGCCTGCCTCTTGCTGGTCACTTTCTTGTTCCAGAAGCTGACTAGATGGGCTCTGTCTGTCAAATTGACCGATGCAAATTGGACGCCAAATTGGCCAATTTGCAAGTTTCGTCGCGAATTTTAACCAATATTAAAATTGTGGAAAGTGTTCGCGATCTAAATTCGTTCCAAGTGTTTAAACATTCGATTGCGGTTTGTGATTCAAGTAACTTTAACGTGTGACATTGTAAAATTAATTTAGAATTTTAAAATGAAATGTGTAGTGCCTTCGTGTTAAAATCATAGTGGAAAAGGATCTGTAGGTGTTTTCTTTCACAAGTGTGTAGTTAATATGTTAATCTTTTGCATGTTTTTCATACATGCTGAAGGTTCTTCAAATAGAAAGCAAATTTTTGGTATTGTATGAAAATTTGTGTACATTGAGCAGCAGCCATGTTTGCTTGTGCAATTTGGCTCTCTCTAAGGTTGTAAACAAGAGCGTAGCAGTAGGAAAAGTGGTCGCAGGGGTTGTTGCGACCATATTGTCACGTGGTTGTCCACTCCAATATTATTTATGCAATATTCGTGTCTTTGAGGAACGGAACAAATTAAGAGGCTATGCTAATATAAACTCTAGAGGAAATGATATGATAACGTTCTGAGCCTGGTTGCCATTTCATTTCCAATTTCTCCTCTCGGGAGTCCGATTGTCTATTCGACGACTAAACATGGACGCGAAATTTACCTGGCGCGTGTGATACGATTCGGAATTTAGTCGTTTTTTCAGTTCGAGAACGTGTCCGAAAGTACATATTGACTGAAGTGAAAGTAATATTACACCTGGTTTAGGGATAAACACATTTTAAGGAATCGGGTTCATCTTTTTTGACATTTGCTTTATGTCTGCTCCATTGAGTAATTAAAAATACTGGAGTGGACAACCACGTGACAATATGGTCGCAACAACCCCTGCGACCACTTTTCCTACTGCTACGCTCTTGTTTAGAACGTTAGAGAGAGCCAAACTGTACAAGCAAACATGGCTGCTGCCTAATGTACACAAATTTTCATACAATACCAAAAATTTGCTTTCTATTTGAAAAACCTTCAGCATTGTATGAAAAACATGCAAAACATTAACATATTAACTACTCACTTGTGAAAGGAAACACATAAAGATCCTATTCCACTATAATTTTTACACAAAGGCACTACACATTTCATTTTAAAATTCTAAATTAATTTCACAATGTCACACGTTAAAGTTGCTTGAATCACAAACCGCAATCGAATGTTTAAACACTTGGAAAGAATTTATCGGATATATATCGGATAAAATTCGTGACGAAACTTGCAGATTGGCAATTTTGCGTACAATTCGCATCGGTCAACATGACAGACAGTTTCCATCTAGTCAGCTTCTGCAACGCCATCTTAATATAATGGCCGGATTCGTGAAATCGATGACGTATTTCATAAGGGTTAAGATGGCGGCGGTACATCAGCTGTGCAGTTTTGTCAGTGAAGTGACATTTCTTCGCATCTCGAACGCATAAAATCGACAATTGGTGTTAAAAATAAATTTGTAAGGCAAACCCGTGCGATTTGAACGGCCAAATTTCGGTGCGCGTAGCTCGAATAACTGCTCCAATGAAAGCAATAGTTTGCACTTCCGTAAATTGCTTAAAATATGAGAAATTACGTGATAAAGTTGGTGCCGTAAGTTCAAAAGTTTTCAAGTGAAGTGTCGCAGTCTCACGAAAAGTGAATTATTAATATTGTTTAAGTGAAAATTGGTGGCGGATATTTTAATGAGACTCGCTCAACAATCATGTAAATCGGATGCGTAAAGTTATATTTTACTTGGTTTGTTTTACTGGCCCAGAGTGAGTGTTTGATATATGTAAGCAAACTTAGTGCGGATGTCATTTTAGTTTATCTTTTCAATTAGTTATCGTTGATGTAAGAAATAAAGATGCTCTCAGCATACATAGCTAAATTACTGCTGTGCGTCAGGTTCTGTCGAAATTTTCTAAGTGCGTATAGTATAACTTTCACCGTAGGAGCTTTCATAGCTTTCTTTTTTTTAAGGTTTAGTATATTTCTGCGAAGACTTCAGTAACTGTAAAATCTAATAAACCCTTCTCAGGGCTGCATAATTCCTTTGTTTGTTTTAGTTGTTTCAGGTCCCATCTCCTCCAGCTGGAAAAACGCCGGACCGGTTTTATGCGATGGAATTCGACTCAACAGGTGGACTCCCGACACGAACTCTATATTTGTATGGCTGCATATCCGGGATGGCGAACAATAAATGGCCCTTTTCAGGGCCTTAAAAAAATGAACGAAGAGTAAAAGCGACTATCAAGTCCAAAAGCCCTTCTCAGGGCTAAAAAATATCTTGCTTTCTTTTAAATCGTTTCAGGTCCCACCGCCTCCAGCTGGATAGACTCCGGACCTGCTTAGATTCGTGGAACGGATTCGATTCAATAGTGTGACCCGAGAGACGTTAAATCTATGTCACTGCATACACGGGATGGCGAACAATAAATGGCCCTTTTCAGGGCCCTAAAAAATTAAACAAAGAGTAAAAAGCGACTATCAAGTCCAAAAGCCCTTCTCAGGGCTAAAAAATATCTTGCTTTCTTTTTAATCGTTTCAGATCCCATCGCCTCTAGCTGAATAGACTCCGGACCTGCTTAGAATCGTGGAACGGATTCAATTCGATAGTGTGACCCGAGGGACTTTAAATCTATGTCGCTGCATACCCGGGATAGCGAACAATAAATGGCCCTTTTCAGGGCCTTAAAAAAAATTAAACAAAGAGTAAAAAGCGACTATCAAGTCCAAAAGCCCTTCTCAGGGCTAAAAAATATCTTGCTTTCTTTTTAATCGTTTCAGATCAAATAATTCAATTGCATATAAAGCCTCACTTTATAAACTATTGTGTTTATTATTATTAATTGAAAATAGAAGTGTGATAATTTTTTTTTGGAAGTGGATTGAAAGAAAGCTGTAAATACAATCTTTTTCATTTGATCGATTAAAAGTTGTCATACAAATGTATTTTTATTGCAGTCTTCAATACAAGTGAAAACAAGATAAATATAAAGCAAAAACAAGATCCCTGGCTGTTGTCAGGGTTAAATATTAGCAGTTAAAAGTAACGAAGGAAATGTTTACATATTATGTATTTGGATGAGACATAGAATTAGATGCTTAACATATGAAAAAGCCTAAATCTAACAGTAGCCACGATCTTGAACACGTTTCCGTGGTGCAGCCTTGATAATATTATCAACACGCAAAATCATTTCGGCTGCCTCAGAAGCCGATAACAAAACTTGTCGTTTCACAGCAAACGATTCAGTGATGCCTAGTTCCTTCATGCACGCAACTTTACCATTGTCCATATCCAAGCCTTGGGAATGTTTACCCTGTGAATGTGCAGCGCGTAGTTCGGAGACAAGTTGTGCTGAATCATATCCAGCGTTATCTGCAATTGCTATTGGGAGTTGGAGAAGAGCACCTGTGAAATGAATTGTAATTTATAAATTTCGTTCGTCTTGCTCAAATTAAATTATATTTACGAGCAAAGGCCTCCATAGCAATCGCTTCCTTTCCAGAAGTTTCTGCAGCCTTCTTGAAGATGGCGCAGGCCATCAAAGCTTCACTGCAGCCACCTCCATACAAAACTCGTGATTCCTTAACAGTAGCAGCCAAAACACAAAGCGCGTCATGGAGTGATCATTCTGCTTCATCGACGATTTGCTGAGTAGCTCCGCGGATCACAATTGTGCAAGCTTCACCCAAGGCAACGCCGCTGAAGCGCATGAGTGTATCTTCACCAATCATTACCTATAAAATAATTTCAGAATTTAGACACTTGGACGTACATTTCCAATTCATTCTACAAACCTGCTCGATGAGCTGGCACTGACCCAGCTTGACCATCGACGGGTTGTCGAAGGTGGATGTTTTTTCTCCTCCAGTCACCAAGGCAAGACGCTGAATACCATCGAAATCTGTATGTTCAATGGCCATAACGCCAGCATCAGCGAACAATTGTTCTGGGTAGTTATAGATCAACTGCCGATTGATGAAAACATTGCAATTGTGAGCCAGAATCTTGTTAACCTTGTCCCTCATCTTCTCCTTCTCAGCCAGTTCCAAATCTGCTATTTTCGCCATTGAATCAACTTTCACTTGACTGCCGAACACCTTGCTCTTGTCTGTGTCCATAGGCGTGTTCGCGATTAGGATCTTTGCATTCTCAACACGCTTCGGCTGAGGCATGCCTGGTTTCTTGTCCAGCAAGAAGCCTTCATCCAAGAAGGAATCTTCCAAAGTTCCGCCAGTTGTCTTGATAATTTGAATGGCATCTAGTTCGCCGGAACCTTTCAGCCTCAAGATAGCATCAACTGCTAACTTTGTAAAGAGCTCCTTGTGCTGGTACAAGATCTTTGAGCTCAATGTCGTCCGTGCGATGTTCATCAAATCCTCTTTGAACTTCTCGTTATCTGCAGAATTGTCGCACGGTGTTGGTTAGAGCATCACGTGCAATTTGTGTTGCCATTCTTTATTCTATATCAGCATTTGAACAGGATTAGAAGTTCACTTTTTAAAGTTGCACGAGTCGCCGGCACTTCGTTTACGTATTATGGCACGACATTATTTTGCATTTTTAGGGAAATGTACTACTGAGACACTTAGAGTTTGCTCCCCAACATTTTGGTTTATAAAACGCGCGAATTCCACAGCGAAATTACTTTAAATCGGCGAGATTCAAATTACACATTTCGCGGTAGAATGAAATGTCACTGCACTCAGCTGATCATGAAAAGAAAAGCAAAAAATTGATGACGTCGTTATTATAGGTATCAGCTGAGATTTTTATCAGCTGTGAATACGGCCATTATGTTAAGATGGCGCTGGCTTCTGGAACAAGAAAAATTAAAAATTAACTCCCTCACCTCTGAGCATGGTGGTCGCCATCACCGGTGTGTATCTAAGTGTGATGGCCTGAGGAGAATTAGTGCACACGTCGAAACCACCTTCTTCTAACATTTTTCTTCTCTAATAATTTTTCAGAAAAATTATTATTCAAAATATGCAACTCATTTATATGTAGCTGCAAACAATTCCATAAAAAGTAATTTAAAAAGCTATCGGAGCCATCCGAAAGAGTGATCGATATCCGCGCGACGTTAGATAAAGCTTCAAATGTAGAGCAAATTTGTCGTATAGATTTACATTAAGTTGATGTGAAAAGGGTGAAATGATCCAATTAAAAAGTTTAGCTAATACAAATACTTACAAGAGAAATTTACCTTGAATATAACTTGCAGATACAAAAACATATTGAGTTTGCATAAGTAGAAAAATTAAAAATTAACTCCCTCACCTCTGAGCATGGTGGTCGCCATCACCGGTGTGTATCTAAGTGTGATGGCCTGAGGAGAATTAGTGCACACGTCGAAACCACCTTCTTCTAACATTTTTCTTCTCTAATAATTTTTCAGAAAAATTATTATTCAAAATATGCAACTCATTTATATGTAGCTGCAAACAATTCCATAAAAAGTAATTTAAAAAGCTATCGGAGCCATCCGAAAGAGTGATCGATATCCGCGCGACGTTAGATAAAGCTTCAAATGTAGAGCAAATTTGTCGTATAGATTTACATTAAGTTGATGTGAAAAGGGTGAAATGATCCAATTAAAAAGTTTAGCTAATACAAATACTTACAAGAGAAATTTACCTTGAATATAACTTGCAGATACAAAAACATATTGAGTTTGCATAAGTAGAAAAATTAAAAATTAACTCCCTCACCTCTGAGCATGGTGGTCGCCATCACCGGTGTGTATCTAAGTGTGATGGCCTGAGGAGAATTAGTGCACACGTCGAAACCACCTTCTTCTAACATTTTTCTTCTCTAATAATTTTTCAGAAAAATTATTATTCAAAATATGCAACTCATTTATATGTAGCTGCAAACAATTCCATAAAAAATAATTTAAAAAGCTATCGGAGCCATCCGAAAGAGTGATCGATATCCGCGCGACGTTAGATAAAGCTTCAAATGTAGAGCAAATTTGTCGTATAGATTTACATTAAATTTATGTGAAAAGGGTGAAATGATCCAATTAAAAAGTTTAGCTAATACAAATACTTACAAGAGAAATTTACCTTGAATATAACTTGCAGATACAAAAACATATTGACTTTGCATAAGTAGAAAAATTAAAAATTAACTCCCTCACCTCTGAGCATGGTGGTCGCCATCACCGGTGTGTATCTAAGTGTGATGGCCTGAGGAGAATTAGCGCACACGTCGAAACCACCTTCTTCTAACATTTTTCTTCTCTAATAATTTTTCAGAAAAATTATTATTCAAAATATGCAACTCATTTATATGTAGCTGCAAACAATTCCATAAAAAGTAATTTAAAAAGCTATCGGAGCCATCCGAAAGAGTGATCGATATCCGCGCGACGTTAGATAAAGCTTCAAATGTAGAGCAAATTTGTCGTATAGATTTACATTAAGTTGATGTGAAAAGGGTGAAATGATCCAATTAAAAAGTTTAGCTAATACAAATACTTACAAGAGAAATTTACCTTGAATATAACTTGCAGATACAAAAACATATTGAGTTTGCATAAGTAGAAAAATTAAAAATTAACTCCCTCACCTCTGAGCATGGTGGTCGCCATCACCGGTGTGTATCTAAGTGTGATGGCCTGAGGAGAATTAGTGCACACGTCGAAACCACCTTCTTCTAACATTTTTCTTCTCTAATAATTTTTCAGAAAAATTATTATTCAAAATATGCAACTCATTTATATGTAGCTGCAAACAATTCCATAAAAAGTAATTTAAAAAGCTATCGGAGCCATCCGAAAGAGTGATCGATATCCGCGCGACGTTAGATAAAGCTTCAAATGTAGAGCAAATTTGTCGTATAGATTTACATTAAGTTGATGTGAAAAGGGTGAAATGATCCAATTAAAAAGTTTAGCTAATACAAATACTTACAAGAGAAATTTACCTTGAATATAACTTGCAGATACAAAAACATATTGAGTTTGCATAAGTAGAAAAATTAAAAATTAACTCCCTCACCTCTGAGCATGGTGGTCGCCATCACCGGTGTGTATCTAAGTGTGATGGCCTGAGGAGAATTAGTGCACACGTCGAAACCACCTTCTTCTAACATTTTTCTTCTCTAATAATTTTTCAGAAAAATTATTATTCAAAATATGCAACTCATTTATATGTAGCTGCAAACAATTCCATAAAAAGTAATTTAAAAAGCTATCGGAGCCATCCGAAAGAGTGATCGATATCCGCGCGACGTTAGATAAAGCTTCAAATGTAGAGCAAATTTGTCGTATAGATTTACATTAAGTTGATGTGAAAAGGGTGAAATGATCCAATTAAAAAGTTTAGCTAATACAAATACTTACAAGAGAAATTTACCTTGAATATAACTTGCAGATACAAAAACATATTGAGTTTGCATAAGTAGAAAAATTAAAAATTAACTCCCTCACCTCTGAGCATGGTGGTCGCCATCACCGGTGTGTATCTAAGTGTGATGGCCTGAGGAGAATTAGTGCACACGTCGAAACCACCTTCTTCTAACATTTTTCTTCTCTAATAATTTTTCAGAAAAATTATTATTCAAAATATGCAACTCATTTATATGTAGCTGCAAACAATTCCATAAAAAGTAATTTAAAAAGCTATCGGAGCCATCCGAAAGAGTGATCGATATCCGCGCGACGTTAGATAAAGCTTCAAATGTAGAGCAAATTTGTCGTATAGATTTACATTAAATTTATGTGAAAAGGGTGAAATGATCCAATTAAAAAGTTTAGCTAATGATTTTATTGCAAATAACACTTCACAAAACCAGAAAATTGCATTGAATACAAATATAACATTATGACTACTTAGGATAGAAAATACTTTCGTATCGATAACCCTTGTTTTCTAATAACGCGCCTTACACTTTTAATTGAGCTCCTCGCTCCGATTTACATTACCGTTCCTTAAATTGTTATTATCCCTAAACCAGGTGTAATATTACTTACACTACAGTCAATATGTACCTTCGGACACGTTCTCGAACCGAAAAAGCGACTAAATTCCGAATCGTATCTCACGCGCCAGGTAAATTTCGCGTCCATGTTTAGTCGTCAAATTGACAATCGGACTTCCGCGAGAAGGATTGGGAAATTATTGGAAATGAAATGACAATCATGCTCAGAACGTGGCCAGAGCATTTATACTAACACCTGCAATCGAGTAGCTGTCGAAATGAAAAGAGAGGCAAATAAACGTATCAAAGATGGATTAAAGTTAACCATGTGTTGGTTCAATTGCTTGCAAATTCAAATTTTTGTTTACCATACATATGCACTTTTAGTCCAATTCTCTCTACTCTATAAGTACCGTACGAAATAAAATTTATCATAATTGCAGCTGCTATTTAGTAGATATGCTCTGACGTGGTCATATCATTTCTCATGGAGTTTATATGAGCATAGCCTTGTAATGAATCATGCGACGCCGCTGGCGACCACTACCAACACACCTTGCTGCTAGGTGGCTTGTCATTTCATGTTGGTTGTGACGGGCGCACATCCCATGTCAATTTGGTCGTGGGATGTCAAGGTGAATTGACAGCCACATGGCAGTGGAGTGTGTAAGTGGTGGCCGTCACTCAAGAGCGGTCGACGAATTGCAGTAATTTCGCAGGTGAGCAATTAGTTTTGTGTGTGAAAGTGCCGAAAAGTAAGCAGGTCAAAAGTGACGGACGCATGGCCTTGAGACAAGTCAGGAAAGCGCAAGAATTGAGTTGCTTATTCTCATATTTCTGGTTGCAAAATTGTTTGTCAGACGTAACGACACGTTTTTAGGTTAAGAAATCTATTACAACACTTATTCCCTGAACCTGTATCATCATCATCAGGATCAGCTTAATCATTACCATTTGATCATGGGTAGAGCAAGTTATATCAACACACATCAATGAAATTGTGAAAAAGCATCAGGCTGAGCTGAAAAAGCACACCGAACAACTAAAACAACAATCAGAACGCAACCACGGTAGCAAACAAACTAATGAAATCTAGAAATGCAAGCTCAGGAGCAAGAGTCCAAATGGCGTACTGTGGTTAAATTAAAGCAACAGAAAATGGATAACTGCCACTTTTCGAACATGTGTGGATGAAAGTTGTTCGTTATAAACACTTTGTTATTGTTTAAGTTTTGATTTAAATTGAAGGCACTTCACACAGTATGAACACGATCTACATAGTTGAGGGCTTTGACTGCGATCACTCATCGTTTTCGCAGTGTTTTAGATGCCAAATTTTGATGTGATTCTGTTTTAAGGTTACAAATAGAAAATGAGAATGCAATTCTTGGAAATATAAAGTTAAAAACGGAAAAAAATCGCAATTGATTTAATATAGAAACTGTTGTAACTATTATCACAAACATAAAATCAATTGATTCACATAATCAAACCTAACCAATTGATGACAAGATATTTAATTTCCCTGTTCACAAAATATATTAGGAAAATGATGTTATCATGTGGTCACAAAACGTTTGTAACAAATTGTGTTTATAGGTTGGAATGTCACGGTTGATTCAGAATGGACTAAAGAACCAGGCCCGATATTAAAGAATCTCACAGATGACACAGCTAAAAGTTTATGTTCGCTGTAACAATGTTTATCTTAATGAAACCTTTACTCGAACCCGCCAAAAAGTGATCAATGGATATTTTAATGCAACAATGCATTAGTTAAAATAGAATGAATAACGAACAACTGAAATTTGTAAATTAGAAATGCAATTGTTTAAGGAAGCAAGCACGTTGGGACAATTGTAAAGGAAATGTGATTGAAAATAAGGAATTATAATAATTAGAGATATAAATTGTAAAGACCAGCTCAAAATTATCATTGCCCATTACAAATCTCTTTGCCTCCTTTGGTACATGTTTCCTCCTACAATCGATGTAAATCGTGTATGAATGTAAACTTCTTTGATAAGTCCGCAAGCGACGAATTACACCTGTTAAACAGGAATGGTGTTAAGAAAAGGAAGAGAAGTAGCAGCTACACGTTTACCTGTCTCGAGGAAAAGCCAGCCCAGTGTGGGACTCCCATGCGCGACTGGACTACCCACTAAACACCTCCCCTGTCAATCTGAGAACCCAGCCTGGAACCGTTCAACACATTACTTCGGGCCAGGTCTCGTTTTGTTACGCCGTGGAACTATCAAGCTGGGGAGTCCCTTTCCTAGCGAGAGGGGAGAGGGGAAGAGGAATTGCCAGAAGAGTGATCCCCCAGCCCCAGCGCCCCCGGCTGCTGTGAGTCCCTTTTATATTTTAGGACTGCCCGAGCATAATGTGCCACCTGGTTCCATTTGTCAACCGATTCGAGCATCACCGCAACTGTATTATCCGGGGTGAGCTTTCCCGTCTCCCTGTAAAGTTCCCTTTGCAGCCTGACCCATTTTGTACACGCAAAAAATGTGTGACAGGCATTGTCCTCGTCTCCTGGGCAAAACCGACAATCGGGGGACCGTGACTTACCGATCTTGTGCAGGTGAGACTGAAAACACCCGTGCCCGCTCAAAAGCTGGGTCAGATAGAAGTCAGTCTCACCATGCCTTCGATTAAGCCACGGTCTCAAATCCGGGATGAGGCGCGCAGTCCACCTTCCCTTCGTGCAATTCACCCAAGACTGCTGCCAATCGTTGAGCAAGCGCTGTCTCTCCTCGCGTTCAACTATCTCCCTCGCATCCTCATTTCGGCGCAAGTGAATAGCGCGGCGCTCTCTAGCAAGGAAGGCGACAGGTATCACGCCTGCAATCACTCTCACTGCCGAGTCGGAGACTGTTGGATACGAAGATGCAATTCTCAGTGCTCCTCTTCTCTGTACCTGTGCCAAACGTTTTCGGTATACCTCCTTGCTGAGAGCGTCGCCCCAAACCTCTGCTCCGTACAGTAGCACTTACCCTACAGCACTCATCAAGAGGCGTCTTCTTGATGAACTGGGCCCCCCTACGTTGGCCATAAGTCGACTCAGAGCCGATATTCCCGAAGCAGCCTTCTCAGCCGTTGCCCTGATTTGCTCAGAGAAACTCATCTTTGAGTCGATCAGTAGCCCCAGGTACTTCACCGCTGGCTTCGATTGGATTTGTATGTCTCCAACACTGATCATCCTTACTCTAGGGATTCTCTTTTTTGTCAAGATGACCACTTTGGTTTTCTCCAGTGCTAAACTCAGCCCGCGAGCAGTCATCCAGTCCCTCACTCGGCGCATTAGCATACCTAGCCTAAGTTGCGCTTGTTCCACGGCGCGTCCAGCGACCAGAGCCGCAACATCATCCGCATAGTAGACCAAGCACGACTCAAGTCTCAGTAGCCCGTCGTAAGACACGTTCCACAGGTCCGGACCAAGGATAGATCCCTGGGCAACACCCGATGTCATTTCCATCCTTCGTTGGCCCTGTGCCATGTCGTAGAGCAGGCTTCGGTCCTTAATGTAGTTCCTCAAAAGCCGCATTAGATATTCTGGAACTTGTAAAGAAGTTTCCAGCGTATCCAGAATGTCCAGCCATCTAGCGGAGTTGAAGGCATTCCTGACGGCGAGTGTCACCAACAGGACGATACGTCGCTTGGTGCGACTATATGCCTCTGCCTTTTGGACCGTGCTCACCACCTCTGCAATCGCATCAATGGTAGAACGTCCTGCTCTAAAGCCGTACTGCCGAGGAGGTATGTCCCCAGCAGCACGAATCGCGTCAGTGAGTCTTCCCTTGATGAGTTTCTCTAGCACCTTCCCAGCCGTGTCTAGCATGCATAACGGGCGGTATGCAGACGGCGATCCGGGATTTCCCTTCCCCTTGCTGATCAGCACGAGCCTCGCCACCTTCCATCGTACCGGGAAAACCCCGTCCCGTTGGCAAGCGTTGAATGTGCTGAGCAGCAAGTCAGAACAATGGTGATAGACGAGCCGCAACACCTCAGCTGGAACACCATCTGGACCTGGAGCCTTCCTCGCTTTCAAGGAGAGAACTGCCTCCTCCAGCTCCAGCTGTGTGAAAAGTGGGCACTCTACTGCTGTTTCACCATGGACAGCGTCAACACGGACGGGATGGGCGGGGAAGAGTCCCCGCACTATCGCGTCCATCTTTTCCGCGTCATGTATACAAGGCTTCCGTAGGGCACCAAGTTTCCCCATGACCAGCTTGTAGCCAAGGCCCCACGGATCCTTGTTCACATTGTCCACTAGGTCTTGCCAGCAGCGAGCCTTGCTACTGTTAATCAGCTTGCGAAGGCATTTCCTGGCCGACTTATATGCTGCCACCTGCTCGCTTGCCTCATCAGGGTTCCGCCTCCGTTAAGCCTCACGTCGAAGCTTGTGACACTCCCTTCGCTTTTCAGCGATTTCAGTTGACCACCAGTACACTGGGGGCTTGCCGTGCCGGGGTTTTCGATGGGGCATAGAAGCGCAGCAAGCATTCGTGTTTATGCTCATAGTAGAGTTCACCACGTCTTGAGCTGCCAGTTCTTCCGTCCCCTCCGAAGCTCCATCCTTCCGATGTTCCATCCAGTTGTAGAAGGCCACGAGCACGGACGTCGGGAGACAGCATCACTTATCTCAAGCAGAATGCACTGATGATCACTGGCTGAGTAGTCCTCTAATACTTTCCAGTTGTGTATCCTTCGTACTAAGGACTCCGAGGCGAATGTCACGTCCGGTATGGTTCCCTCACAGCCAATACGGCGGAAAGTCGGCGTATTTCCAGAGTTTAGTACGACGAGGGCCGTCCTGGCCGCCATTTCCAGGATTCGTTTTCCCCGCGGATCCGTCTGAGGCATTCCCCATTCGATTGCTTTAGCATTGAAGTCGCCCCCAACGAGCACTTTGCCCTCTGCGTTCGAGACAGCGCCCTCCAAAGCATTAAGCTTGGCTTGGAAAGACGATATCGACTCGTTAGGCGTTAGGTACACACTAAAGAAGGTGATCCCTGAGCACCGAACCCACACGAAACCATCCCCCCGTCCACAACTCTCCGCCTGGAAGTCACTGTTCCGAACCCAGATGGCGGCAGTACCAGTTTCATCAGAATACCATAATGCAGGACTTTTACTATGGTGTTGCTCACTCAGCAGCAAGAAGTCGGCTTTCATGTCCCTCGCAAACTGCTCAAGCAGATTTTGGGCGGTTGAGCTGCGGTGTAGGTTTAGCTGCAGGATGCGGGTCAGCGAAGCTCTGGTTTTGCCTTGGCTAGGGCTTCCTGGAACACCCGGCATTTTCCTGATCCCAAGACGTGTCCAAAATCAGGTTTTGGATCAGCATCCTTGCAAAGAATACAGTGTGTCTCCTTCGTACACTCTTTTCTTTTCTGTCCCATTTCACCGCATTTGTAACATAGGGAACTCCTATCGGGTCCTTTGCATACTTGTGTGGTGTGACCATAACCATGACACTTGAAACATTGAAGAGGCGTTGCTCTTCGCCGTATCCTACAGACAACCCACCCAATTCGTACTTTGCCCTTGTTCAGGAATTGTTCGGCGTCCTTTTCGGTCAAGTCAACTATGGCCATGCGTTGTCCCCTGTTGTTTTCTGGTGTCAGTCTCGCTTTGATCCTTCCCACGCTAGGGAACTCCCTTTTGATGGCCTCTTCTACCTCGGCCAGATCCGTCACGCAGTCAATGTCCCGTATTTCGATCGTTGCCATCGGCTCGAGCGGGGCTATAGTTGCGCTTTTGCCGAGGACTTTCTTTACTGCGTCAAAGAATGCATCTTTATTGCCGACCTCTGCTCCGAATTCGACCAGTATGTGGCCCGACCGCGTTGGTCGGTACTTTAATGGTAGTATTGGTGTCTTCGGGCCTTATGTTTCCCCTGATGTCCTGCAGTACCTCCGCGTAGGATCGGCCATCTTGGGGCTTTACAAGCAGTGCCTGCTGCCGGGGTCTTCGTCGGGGCTTCTGCCTCTCCTGTTTTGCATCAGGTCCTTTTTCTAATTGGGCTTCCGTGCGAATTTTATTTTCTGGCTTTTTTTGAAGGAGTTTCTTTGCCGCTTTCTTCGCTCCTTTTGTAAGCACTGTCTGGAACCCCTGATCTGGTGCTCCACGCCCTTCAAGTGCCTCTTCATTCCTTCTTTTATCCCGATCTCCTTCGATTGGGCTAGACGCCATTCTTTTATTGTCTTTTGATGGTGGAGCTATCTGCATGTCGCCTTTAGATTTTGCCCCAAGCGCCTCTTAAGCCTTCTCTTCATCTTTGGCCCTTAACCAGCTCCTCTGATAGTGCCCTATACGATCTAGGAGCTCCTCTAGTTCAAGGAGCCCTGCCTTCGCTACTTTGCTAATTTTTGGGGAGTCGCATGCAGCTTGTATTCTTTTCAGAACAACTCCCGCTTTTCGAAGTAGTCTTTCTTCTTCATATCGCTGGGCCGCAATTGTACCTTGCAACCATCCTTGGGAGAGGTTATCGCGTTCCGATTCCGAGTGGAGTACTTCCGCCACATTTTCAACGTTGGCGGTACAATCACGCGGTGTCTGGTCACTCTTTGCTCTTGATGCCGTAATCTCCTCGTTTGCTTCTGGATTTTTCGTTGCAATGTCGGGATTTGTGACCCTTGCATCGGTCGCTTTAGTAACGATCGCAGCTGTGACAATCGAATTTTCGGTGCTCTTTATGTTATCTTCCACTGCTCGAACACCTGAAGCATCCTGCCGAGTCTCCCGCTTCTCCTTAATAGGACGCTCGGGCGTTCGCATAATTTTTTGCTGCGCCCAAACGCCGCAGGAATCTCAGTCTGCACCAGACTGTCTGCTGTTCTCCGTTTTTCGTCTACCGTCACTGTCGTCGTGTTAGTCTTCGTTTTTTTCGTGGTTATTACAACTCTCGATGTACTGTTGACATCGTGGCTGCAACCGCTGGTTGCGTCGTCGTTGCTATTATTTTTTATTTCCTTTTTTGGATTTTTTTGGTTTTCTCTTTGAGTGCTACTGTACACAATTATGAGCTCGGGTGTGTTTGTGAAGGCAAAGTACAATTTAGTTATTGAAAGTTTATATATTTTTCGCATTCGATTTTAGTGCAGTGTATTTAGTAAAAAGATTAAAAATGAAATTTCATATGCATGTTTAATTAATGACTAGGGTTCAACTGCATGTTTTCAAATCTGAGAATCGTATTCTAGAATTTTTATCCCTCCATACAGGGCGGGTGCACCAAGTACTTCTAATTTTGAGCGACAGAGATATTTTTAAGTTAAATGGCTATGATAAGCTCGTATTGGTTCACATTTTGAATAGAATTTTAATGCATGTGGCTGTTCATAAAGTTTTGTGCTTTACCTATTGTTTTTGCTTTTAAATACCCGATAGATAAATTTGAGACACGACTGGTCTACCAACGACAAATTAGTATGATTATGATGTCATAATTGTTGAATTAAGTGTTATATATAGATTTATTAAATTTGTATATTCTGTAAATTAGTTAAATTAATTGATTTAATGGACAAATGCCTTTTATATTAGTTCATTTCTCATTCTAAGATCACATCATAATAGATATGAATTTTGTTGAACATAAAAATTCAATTTGAGATCTTGTACTTAAACATTTTGTAATTGATCAAAAACTAGGCATAAAGACATATATATGTTTTGATTAGAGTAGTTTGTAAATGAAAAGATATTATGTTAGAAAATTCCCGAATTAGAAAATTTTAAAGGCCTCGCTTACATTTCGAAATCAATTGTAAATTTGCTTTATGTACTTTTTTACGTTCTTACAACGTATGTGATTGCTAAAAATATCTGCAAATTATACTAACATGAATTGCTAAACAGTAACAACGACTTTTCTTTCCAGTGGTTCCTTTCTTTCAGCGGAAAGTAGAGTGCATGGTAAGTATGCCGTCGCGAGGGTAGGGTTTGAGAAAATCCGCTGAGGTCGGTTTCGCGTCGCGTGCGGTACGCGGTACCTTAGTTGATTTTGGTTTCTCTTTAGCGTAGTTTTTTTTTCGGATTTACGTTAATGTAGTATATTTTTCGGTACCGCGTCGGTAAAATTCGGGAACGCGAAGTAAAGATTAGATTTTTGTTCTTTGACTGGTTGAACGAAGAAATACGGAGTAACGTAAAGAAGGTTTCCTCTCCGTATGATTGTATTTTGTGACGCCTTTGGAAACGGGCATTTATTGGTGGCTGAAAATTGTAGATGAGCGTAATCCATTTGGAGACCCGCGACCGAAATCCTCTCCGATCTAGCTGGCCGACAAGCAGCCACCGCGTGAATGGATTACGGTGCACGGATTGATTGACTGGTTAATACCATCCGTTGGCACTACTCAGACTTAACGTCTAGAACCGATGAGAGGTCGGTTCCTCGTTCGGACTTAGACTTAAAATCATTAAAAATGACGCCCAACGTGGGGCCTAAAACATCCTAAGGGGATAAACGATTCGCGTCTTCTGACGAGTTGCTCCTTTACGGAGGATATAAGGTACCTTGGTACTCGAGCCTCACAAACAGGAGCTGTGGAGTTGTGTGATATACACTAGCAGTCGCTTCACGTGAGTTGTAGCTTCCGCTCTCCTTTGTTTGATTTTTTTTTCGCGACAGAATCCTTCTGATGTGTCGTCCCAGGTTAACCCCTGTAAGGACCTTCTATTTTCTTGATGGAGCTGTCAGCCAGATGGGTTTCTCCTGTCGGCCTGGACTCTCAAGAAAATAGAAGGCTACCTTGCCTTAATGTCGCGGAAGGATTCTACTCATTTCGTATGCGTGATAGACGAGTGGTATCGGTTCAACGTTCGGTGGCGTATGCTGGAGTTGCGGAGCCCGGAATGCTTCCACGCGTCGGGAATTTCGACCGTGTTCTAAGCTGTTACGATAGCTCTACCACTTGTCTCGTCGAGTCATTTAACGTACTTTCGAGACGGCTTTTGTAATGTATGTGGGTTTGGGGTTAATTTTTGTAAATCGGCCGAAAGCACCCTTTCTTCGGCAGACTACCACGCACTCTCATTTTCCTTTGGAGGAGTCGAATGCTGGAAAGGAAAGTGTGTATTAAATAATTTTTTTTGCCTATTTTACATAAATAGCTCGACACTATCCGCCACGAAGTTATTTTTAAGTTTTCTTTACATTTTAGAGTGTAACATTTTTTTTTCAGCAAGACTTACTTCTACCACCCAGATTAAACACGACAATAGCAACGAAACGGACCCCAGATAAGCGTTGGACCCGATCCAAAACGGTCCAACCAGCTAACTGCGGGATGTGCTTTGAAGACATAGTCGAGGGTGTACACAGCGTACGATTGGAGTGCGGACACCTGTTCCATCGTGCCTGTGTCCAACAGCTCCTACTGACGTCAGAGCTTTGTCCACTATGCCGGCGACCTATAGAGCGGACCGTCGTAGACGTCCCCCTCGGAACGCACGTCCCGACGGGTGGAGCAGTGGCGAAAGGGGCCCCAGATGCCGAACCGCCCCAATCACTGGTGGACTTGCAAGGAGCCGTGGGCGGGGAAGTTCCTGCTGCAGTTGTCCATTGACACCCTCGTGGCTTTAATGCGAGATATGTCTGAGAGGATCGGAAACTTGAAGGGAAGACTCCAGTACCTCCCGATGAGCCAACCCCCCAGCCGCGTGAGAACTCCGCTTGGCTGGGAGCCCAATCCCAGTGTGGCTCTGCCCCACTCTCGACCGGCTGATCAATGGATCCTACCTCCAAGGAACTCGGGAATGGACCCCAGAGCTCCCAAGTATCGACCACGACACAGCACCGCACCTCCGTTGGTACCTTCAGTCCCCGAGGCAGTTCCTTACAGCAGGTCAATCGAAGATGCGATTCCCCCCGGGAACGCATGGACACCTTTCCGAGACCCGACGCTTCGTATCATGGAGAGTTGGCGCCTGAGCTTCACTGGCTTGAACTCGACGATATCAGTGGACCGGTTCCTTTTCAGGATTCAGGCCTTAGTATCCAGCACCCTGGGAGGTGACTTCTCGGCCTTCCTCCGGCATGCATGGAGTTTGAAGGAGTCGACGCCACGTCCCAATTGGGATTCTTTCAGTGCAGCCTTCTGCAATCGATTTGATGACGGCTTCACTGAAAGAGAACTAAGGGAACAGATAAAGAAACGAAAACAAGGCGCTCATGAACCGTTCGACCAGTACTACACAAATACAGTGCGATTGAGCACTCACTTACGAACAACCATGCCCGAGGACGAACTGGTAGAAATTATCAGAGAGAATATGCGTTGGGAACTTCAGAACAGCCTTCTGCATTTTCCCATCAACACCATACAGGGATTGCGCCTGCATGCCCGTAGGCAAGAACAGCTGGATGAGCGGCGAGGTACCTTCCGTCCACAACCTCGCATAACGGGACTCAATCCCCGAAATCATCACACCACGGAGCTGATGGCAGCGGACCACCTACTGGCTGACCCAGTACCAGTACTGAGGAGTGGAGCACCCCTGGAGCTTGAGGGCCAAGCGATGATTGATCGACCATCCCTTGAAGCAATTACAAGTCCGACGGTCTGTTGGAACTGCCGACAAACGGAGCATCGTTTCTATGCATGTCCAGCGGAACCGACGCTCTTCTGCTACCGATGCGGAAAGGCAGACACTTACGCACCTGATTGCGCAAATTGCAAGTTGCGAAACAACTTGCCAGCAAGTGCCGCGACCACCCGTCGGCACTCCTAAAACCCGGACGAACCAATCCTGACCCCATCACTAGCTATGACCAAGCCCCCGACAGGACCCCAATTCTGCTGACTCGCACCGCCAAACACAGTTCTCCTGAAGTTCCACAACTGACGCCATCATTTTTCGAGGCGGACGCGCAGGGAAATGATAGCGAGGCGAAGGCTCCTTGGCATGTTAAGCCCTTCCACGTCAGACTGCGGAATTATTTGGCTACTCGACAGCAAATCTTCCATGAGGAGTTGGCTACAACTGTCCCACCGCGAAGAAAGCGAGCCACGCGTCGGATGCGGAGCTTCTGGAGAAAAGTCAGGCAGTCGAGGAAGGTGCTGAAGGACATATACTTAGACGAATTATTGAGGGACGACGTTCGGCCATATGCGTCAGTACACCTCCTGCAAAAACGAGTGTCAGGCTTAGTCGATACGGGAGCCAGCGTGAATTGCATATCTGCCGATTTTGCAGGGGAGGTACTGGCAATGCACGCGGATCAAATTCACCATTTTACCTCCTGGTTAAGCACGGCGGACGGAACTCGTCACTCTGTAGTGGGAAAAATTACGACGGATGTCACCTTTAAGGGAGTAACTAAACCTCTGGAATTTTACATCATGCCTCAATTAAATCAGAATCTTTATCTAGGGGTGGATATCGTATGAGAATTTAATTTAGCCCCGGCACTGTTTTCCGGTACGATCCTGGACAAAACTCAAACCACTCACTTATTACGACATATACTGGATGTGAATCAACAGCTGCGACTTGACTCGGCTATATCGGCTTTTCCATCGCATGAGAAGGAAGGTCTCGGGCGGACGGCACTGGTGTTACACACTATAGATGTGGGGAATGCTAAACCCATAAAACAGAGACATTTTGCCATATCTCCGGCGAAGGAAAAGTTGTTATATGCCGAAGTGGATCGAATGCTAGCATTAGGCGTAATCGAAGAATCACAGAGCGCGTGGGCTTCCCCAGTCACCTTAGTTGTCAAGCCGAACAAGGTCCGGCTATGCTTAGATGCCAGACGCTTGAACGCCGTCACTGTCAAGGACGCATACCCTCTACCGTTGATTGAAGGCATTTTGAGTCGGTTGCCTAAAGCCCACTTCATCACGAGCTTAGACCTCAAGGACGCCTTCTGGCAAATTCCTTTAGACCCTGGCTCAAAGGAGAAATCAGCCTTCACAGTCCCAGGTCGGCCCGTGTATCAATTCGAGACCATGCCATTCGGATTGTGCAATGCCCCTCAAACAATGACGCGCCTTATGGATAAGGTGATACCACCACATTTGCGGCACCAAGTTTTCGTGTACTTGGACGATCTGTTGCTTATAACCGAGACCTTTAACGAACACATCGACCTGCTTCAGGAGGTGGCTCTACACATCCGGAGGGCAGGGTTAACCATCAACATACAGAAGAGTCAGTTCGTGATGACGGAGGTGAAGTATTTGGGCCACATCATTGGGCATGGCAATATCAAAACCGACCCGGACAAGACTCAAGCGATTGACGTTTTTCCATTACCCAAGACCACCAACCAATTACGCCGATTCCTAGGCTTATGCAGATGGTACCAGCGGTTCGTACGTGACTATGCCACCATTACCACTCCTTTGAGCGACATGCTGCGTAAGGGACGTAAGCTCGTCTGGGAAGAGCCCAGCTTGCGAGCCTTTGAAGAGCTAAAGAAGAGTCTGACTACAGACCCCGTACTGCACAGCCCGGACTTTGACAAACCGTTCTCAATCCATTGTGACGCGAGTCAACATGGGGTGGGAGCAGTCTTAGTCCAGGTTGCACAAGACGGCGAGGAGAGACCTATAGCCTTCATGTCCCACAAGCTGAACCAGGCCCAGCGGAACTACACGGTCTCGGAGCAGGAATGCCTAGCAGCTGTGCTGGCAGTGAAACGTTTTGGAGCATATGTAGAAGGACATCCCTTTGAAATCGTCACTGATCATGCGTCACTGAAATGGCTGATGAGCCAAACGGATCTCCACGGCCACTTGGCCAGATGGGCCTTGAAATTACAGGCGTTTGACTTCACGATAAGACACCGCAAGGGAAGTCAGCACGTGGTACCGGACACATTATCAAGGATGTACGCCCCTGAAGGAGCCGAGTTGGCCCAGGAGGAAGACAGCCCCCTATGGATCGACTTGGACCATCCCGCCTTCAAGTCAATAGGTTATACCCAGCTGATGAATACGATTCAGAACCAGTTGCCACAGCTGCCAGAACTACGGGTGACGGAGGGATTTATATACAAGCGGACGAGACACGCCTCCGGAGACCCCATTCAAGAAGAGGAACAGTCGAAGTTACGGGTGCCCGAAGAACTGACCTTCGAATTGATTAGGCGGGCTCATGACCACGCATTGAGTGCACACGGCGGTTATGGTCGTACGCTTTGGCGACTGAAGACTTACTTCTTTTGGCCTAAGATGCCGCCGCAAGTGAAAAAGTACGTAGCCACCTGTAAGCTGTGCAAATGCACTAAAGCGCCCAATTCTGTTCTTCGGCCCCCGATGGGAAAATTCGAACTACCGGAGCGGGTGTTCCAGCGGCTGTATATAGATCTCATCGGTCCGTACCCTCGCTCGACTTCGGGATACACGGGAGCTGTCGTGGCCCTGGACAACTTGTCCAAATTTCCGATGGTGGAACCTCTTCGAAACCTGCACACCGGCCCCATAGTCAGTTTTCTGGAAAATCGCGTTTCCATATATTTGGAGTACCGGAGAAGCTGGTCTCCGACAACGGAGTTCAGTTCACCTCGTCTAGATTTCGGGAACTAATGGAAAAGTATGGCATTGCGCATCAGCGGACTGCCGTTTATTCCCCGCAAGCCAATGCGTCCGAGTGGTTGAACCGCACCCTCATAGCCGCCATTCGGGCGTACGTCCAACCGGATCAGAAGGGTTGGGACCGCAGGATTTCCGCCATCACCTGTGCCCTGCGTTCATCTTACCACTCCACCACAGGCATCTCCCCATACTTTGCCGTGTTCGGCCAGCATATGATCTGCCACGGAAACTCGTACCGGCTATTGCGGCAGTTGAAGTGTTTGGAAGACCTAATAGTGGTGCTGGAGCCGCACAAGAAACTCCAAATGCTACGAGAACAAATCCGGGAGAGGATTGAAGACAGTAGACGGGTGGGGGAGGAGCGGTACAATCTGCGATCCCATCCTTCTGGCTTCAAGGCAGGTGACGTAATCTACCGACGGAATTTTAGGCAAAGTGAAGCAGGTCGGCACTACACTGCCAAGCTAGATAAGAAGTTCGTGAAGTGTCGAGTCCTACAAGTGAAGCACGAGACCAGGACAAAGGAGTTCTGGCGCAACACTCAGCTCAAAGGTACTCCATCAAAACCCTACGTTGGTAAAACCTTGGCGTTCTGAAATCAGCACGGCTGACGGCACCAAAAATCCTATCAATGGTCGGTTGACAACACCCGTCACGTTTAGAGGTCAATTAAGGATATTACATTTTTCATCATTTCCTCACTGACTCAGGACGTGTACCTTGGCGTCGATTTCGTCCTAAAATTTGGTTTGGCCTCAGATTAATTCGTGAATTCACACTTCAACACTAGACACGTCCATGAATTTACTTCTATACCCGACAAACACGAATTAACTCCTAACAAACAACAATGTCTGGAAGCATCCATCGCTGCTTTTCCATCTTACGCTACGCAAGGCCTTGGCCGCACCGCTCTGGTCTCACATGTTATTGATGCCGGCGGTAGCAAGCCCATTGAGCAGAGACACTACGCCATCTCGCTGGCAATGGCAAAGCTAGAGTACGCAGAGGTGGACAGGATGCTAGAGTTGGGGGTTATAGAAGAATGTCAAAGTGTCTGGTCCTATCCGGTAACCCTGGTGGTGAAATCGGGTAAAGTTCGTCTTTGTCTAGACGCACAGAAAGTCAATGCAGTGACCGTTAAGGACGCTTACCCTCTTTGGCTCATCGATGGTGCTAGAATTTGGTAACTTATCTAATTCCAAATGCATAAATGATTTTCACCACATCATCATTTCCCACAGTTCGCATACGAAAAATAATATGCATTCGCATGTATTTCAGACTATTTGTAATTCCCATGGTCCAACGCGGTAAGACTACACCGCCAGACAAACCAATAAAGTTCTATGTGGTACGGTCCCACGATCTAGCATAATGCGGTAAGACTACACCGCCAGACAAAACAATAAAGTTCCATGTGGTGCGATCCCACGATCTAGCAAAGAACATGAAACCGCGAAAAATCAAACATGCTTAGAAGCAAATTCCATCGACGCGTTGAACTATGGGAAGCTTTGATTTGTTTGTAATTAAAAATGTATTTAAGGTAAAGTGCAATAATAAAAGATGTCTATTGTCTCTCAATCACTCGGAGTAATCATTTCGAGCTCAAACATTGGTGACCGTGACAGGACACGAACCTGCAATCTTCGGATAACATTGGCGACCGTGACAGGACTTTCGACAAACCAGGATGTCAGACCTTACTGCGAAGCAGCAATCATTGGGAGACGAGATAGAGCGGCTCCGCCAAGGATTCTTCATCCAGGAAGAGTCAGGAATATCTGCAGCAGTGACAACACCAGCTCAGCCAACTATGGCGGGGATTCAAACGTAACCACGAACTCATCGAGGTAGCCATATAAAGCTACAAGGAGTCAGCGTATCTACGCAACAATTACTACGAACAAATCGAGAAGCTCGCGATTAGCCTGTTGGAGAAGTTGGAGGAACTGTTGGCAACATCATCAAAGGGAGAAGCCACTCAAAGGGAGCAATCCGAGGAAATCTTGGCGACATCGTTGAATGGAGAGGCCACTCATAAGCAGCTGCCGGTGGAGATGTTATCCATGGTCAACACCTTAAAAATTGAAGGCGTTAAGACAAGTAATGGACCGTCTTAATAGCAGATTGACATCGCCACAACCAACGCAGTTTTTGGAAATGCAACGAGTTACAATGCAGAAACATTGGGACGCCACTCAAGACAAGCACTTCAGCATTTTAAAGTCAGCTGTTGTTCCTAGTGATTACGATGCCGAGGCATACACGAAGATGGAAGAAGAGGTCGAAGTTCTTCAAATGAGGATGATGGAAGCTGGATCCTCAACCCTAACGTCTTCAAGTGCCACAACGTCGTCATCTTCAACCGTAAAGCTTCCACGGATCCAGTTGCCCAAGTTTGACGGAAACTACTTGCGGTGGCAAGAGTTTCACGACTTGTGTTGCCAGCTGAACCAGAGCAACTTAGGATCCGCACAAAAATGTGGAAGGTGAAGCCGAAGCACTAATTAAGCACCGTACAGTATGTGACAAAAATTACAGTCCAGCTTGGGAGCTCATAAAGGAGCGCTATCAGAATAGACGCTTATTAGTCACCTCCATCATACAGAAGCTCATTTTGCAGCCAAATATTAGCCAGGAAATGGCCAATAACTTAAAGGGGCTACATGACGTTACGCAAATATGCATTCGGAGGCTCCAAACGTTGGAGGTGAACGTAAATCAATGGGATCCAATTTTGATATTCCTGTGGCTGAAAAAACTGTACAGCACAACACATGTAGCATTCAAGCATTCGCTTTCTTCGCCGAGAGAGTTGCCATCCATAAACCAATTCTTGCAGTTCCTAGAGTTTCGGTTTCAACCTATGGAAGCAATAGGTGTGACACCTACCAAACCAAAGGTCTCCAAAATGACCCTAACAACAGTGGATAGTGGATGCAAGATGTGTAGAGGAATACATCAACTACACCAATGCAGCGGTTTGGTAAACCTGAATCAAGCCGACAGGGAAAAACTCGCAAACAAGTGGCAGCTGTGCTTCAATTGTTTGAGAGCAGGTCATGCGGTAAATGTGTGCACCTCACGAAGTTGTACAAAATGTGGGAAGCGGCATCACACGCTGCTTCACAATGATGCAAGGGGCAACGACGCCATACCAAAGAAATCTATCACGGAAAGCAAATCACTGGCGATCAAAGGCGAAGTTGACAACTCATCCTACGTTTTGTTGGCCACAGCAGAAGTTTTCATCATCAATTGCTACGGTGAACCTTTTCATGTGCGAGTCTTATTGCACTCAGGTTCACAGATTCACTTAATCACTGAAAGGTTTTGCGCCAAACTTGGTCTCAAAGGAAAAAGGAAAAAGAGACAACCATGAGGGTTGTTGGGATCGGTAACACTACACAGCAATCTAGACATCGTGTGTTTTTACATCTGAAGTCTAAGCTATCCAGCTACGCGGCACCACTAGAAGCCCTTATTATCAGCGAGATAACAACCAAACACCCAACACAAAACTTAGACTCATCAAATTGGCCAATTCCTAAGAATATTTCGCTTGCTGATCCGCACTTCAATCGGCCCATCAACATTGATCTTCTTTTTGGTGCGGAGCTATTTTGTTTTCTGTTATGAAGTGAAAAAATAACCATGGGCCCCTTACTACCAGTTCTGCAAAACACTATGCTAGGATGGGTGGCAATCGGAAGGGTTGATAGTAGTATCGATGCAATGAAAAACACATTTTGCGGCACTTTGACAAGCCTCGACAAGCAGCTTGAACGCTTTTGGACTATGGCGGAAGTCGAGGAAACGAAACAGAGAATATCAGAAGAGGATCGCCAGTGTGAGGAATTCTTCGAATCCACAGTAACAAGAAACAATGAGGGAAGATTTGTAGTCCGATTACCATTCTCCCGTCCACCTTCAAGTCTAGGAGAGTCGAGGAACTTAGCAGAACTGCCGAGGAAGTTAGACAGAAACGATGAACTGCGGTCAATATGCACAGATTTCATAAACGAATATTTGGCTTTGGGTCACTTGGAACCCGATCTTGACTCTTCACATCTTGACGCAGCACAGAATACTACCCAGTACTACCTACCTCATCATAGTGTGCTGCGCCCAGACAATACAACCACTAAATTGCGAGTAATTATTCGATGGATCCGCAAAGACGTCGACCGATTTGTCTCTGAATGACATACTGCATACAGGATCTGCTCTCCAGCATGAACTGTTTAGTATTTTGATCAGGTTTCGCACATTTAAGTACGCAATGACAGCGGACATACAAAAAATGTTCCGCCAAATACTTTTTAACCGTGAAGATCAAGAATACCAAAAGAATCTATGGCGAGAGAGTCCAAGTGGAGAGCTGAAAACATATCGCCTAAAGACGGTGACATATGGAACTAGATGTGCACCATACTTAGCATCGAAATGTCTCCTAAATTTAGCAGAGAGAGAGGAAAAAAGATTTCCAACGAAAGCTCAAGTCACACGACGGGACTTCTATGTTGACGACTTGCTTACCGGTACGAATGATCTCCAACAAGCCATCAATCTTCAGCAGCAACTCATTGAAATGTTACAACGTGGTGGATTCCACTTGCATAAATGGTGTTCTAATAACATAACACTGCTGAAACGCATTCCATCCAATAATCGAGCTACAGAATATAATGTCACCGACTCCGATGATACCGGCATTCTTAAGGCTCTAGGATTAATATGACATACTGCATCGGATCAATTTAACATCAATACAAATGTCTCGGACTCAACGCAGTCAATCACAAAACGAGTTGTTTTTGCACAGATGTCACAACTCTTTGATCCCCTTGGACCAGGTAACCCAGTTGTCGTACTTGCAAAGATATTCATGCAACAACTCTGGGAACCCAAAATTGACTGGGATTCACCTCTATCGGAAAAGCTCCTATAAAGCTGGAAGGATTATAGAGCTCAACTATCAACATTGAGGAGATTAGCCATACCACGGTATATAATGAATCCCACCAAACGAAAGAGTGCGCAACTCCATGGGTTTGCGGATGCTAGCAGGCTAGCTTACGGTGCTTGTATCTATATGCGCACCGAAGACATCTATGGAAATATCGACGTTTCTCTAGTTTGTGCGAAGAGTAGAGTCGCACCTACTAAGCAAACAACAATAGCGCGATTAGAATTATGCGGCGCCAAGCTACTTGCTCAACTCATGAGAAAAGTCCAAAACTCTATATCGACAGAGATTGAAAGAGTTTTTTATTAGAGTGATTCTCAAACTGTTCTCCAATGGATAGCCTCGCTGTCATCTGAATTTACCACCTTTGTCGGCAATCGGGTCGCTATATTCAAACTTTGCCCGAACTGAACATCTGGCAACACATTGATTCAGCCAGCAACCCAGCGGATATTGTTTCCCGAGGAATGCTTCCTAGCGAACTATGTTCAATTAAACTCTGGTTTGAAGGTCTCGAGTTTTTATAACAACAGCTTCCAGCATCAAACGCGATACAGACAATAACCACGGAAGAACTTCCGGAATTGCAAAAGCGAAAGACGGTTTTGATTGGCTCAAGTGATTTGCAAACCCAAATCATACGACGCATTAACCATCATAATAATTTCAAACGCTTACAAGAAACAACCGCATTTATATTACGTTACATTCAAAATTGTAAATTGCCCAAGGAGAAAAGAAAGCTGAGCAGAAGACCCAGCCCATTGGAAATGAAAGACGCACTCAAGATAATTGTTGCCGTAATACAGGTCGAAAGCTTTGAAGAAGATCTTAAACATCTACAAAACAAAGGAACAGTCCATCAAAACAGCAAACTTCGGTTCTTAACATCATTATCAGATCCTGGCGGACTTATACGGGTTGCCGGGCGAATTAAAAATAGTGATATTCCAACGAACGCCCAGCACTCGTGGCTGATATCACCAAATCACGAGTTTACTCCACTTATTTTCAATCACCTCCATCAAAAATACTTGCACGCTGGAGCATTAGCGCTTTATTTTGCGTCACGTGAAACATTTTGGTGCATTAATGGCAGAAAGATGGCATCCAAAACAGGTTGGCAATGCATGCTGTGTGCACGACTTAAACCAAAAACTCTAACTCAATTGATGGGGGACTTACCAGCGGACAGAGTACGAAGAACGAGGCCATTTCTCCATGTTGGAGTCGACTTTTGTGGTCCAATCCAGGTGCACCATAAAATTCGTGGAAAACGTCCATAGCGCTCTTTGTATGCTTTTCAACAAAAGCCATTCACTTGGAGCTAGTTTGTGACCTTCATTGGATGTCTTAAGCGGTTCATCGCGAGGCGAGGACGTCCTGTGAAAATCTTTAGCGATAACGCTACAAATTTTGTTGGAGCAAACACGGAGCTCCAGGAACTCACTTTACTGTTTAACCAGCAGTTTGCACAGATTGAGGATAGCTGTGCCGATGAAGGTATAGTATGGTTGCGCATACCGCCACGCTCCTTCCACTCCGGTGGATTATGGGAAGCCGGAATCGAGTCCGCTAAATACCATTTGAAACGAATGGTAGGATGCGCTTCCCTGACGCATGAGGAACTAAGTACGGCAATCTGCCAAATAGAGGCCGTACTGAATTCTCGGCCAATCAGCCAGATGTCACCGGATCCAACTGATGTACAGGCCCTAACACGAGGACACTTCTTGATCGGGGAACCTTTAACAACAATTCCTGATCCTCAACTTGACCCTAGATTCATGCCTCTTTTAACTCGATGGAAATTGGTGAGAGTTCTTCACGAAGCCTTCTGGCGCTGATGGTCTAAAGAATACCTTCAAGACTTGCAACAGAGGCAAAAATGGCAAGAAATCAAGAACAATGTTGAGCCACGATTATTAGTCATGCTAAAGGAGAACATGCCACCTCTCAAATGGCGCTTAGGAAGAATAATCAATGTTAAAAAGGGATCTGATGGCAGAGTAAGAGTGGTTGAGATATAAACCACTACTGGAATCACCTCAAGAGCAATAAATATGATCAGTCCACTACCAAACATCGGAGAGCCTTCCACAACAGAGAACAACACTACCAACGAACTCATTGACGCAGTTAAAGGCCAATCCAGGAAAAGAGTAGAGAATGTATCCAATGACTCAGCACCAAAATGTGGCACGAAAGTTTCCTCTACAAACCTTACTCTGCCTGCTACTAGTCCTTCCGGTATTGGTAGTTGGAGAAACGGAAACGACTTCAACCGAAGGAGTAGTGGAGCTAATACCATTCAAAGAAACCCCTGGTATATATTTCGAGGAAGTCAATAGGATAAAATTAACGGATGGCAGCTGGAAAATAATCACATTTTACGACTTAACAACCTACTGGATGGAGTACGATGGTATTAGAAGATATATTCCTAGTCTGATCGATATATGTTCTCAAGAGGATCAGCTACTCCACCTCGGCCAATACTGCAAGACCCTAATATCGCAGTTCGAATATTTGCTCCGCGAAATCGAGCACAAAACGAGCTTTTGCATCCAAATCAATTACGCACACGAAGATCACCTCTGAATATAATAGGCTCAGCTGCTCACCTTTTATTCGGAGTATTAGATGAAGAGTTTGCCAATCAGTACGAAAACGACATCGGTCAAATAAAACAAAACGAAGGCTATTTATTGGAACCTATAAAAAATCAAACAATGATACTTGATTATACTTCAAACATACTAGCCAAGGAAACAGAACAAATCAACCAACAATTTCGTTTCATCAAAACACACATTGAACATTTCGCAAACACAACATTCCAAATTGAGACTCTCAGCAATATTTTTAATTCATTAGCGCTGCAAACAACCATTCTTCTATCTAAATTCAAAGGCGTGCAGGTTGCCCTATTGCAAGTTGTAACCAACACCTATCAAGGCAAAATAAATCCTTCACAACCTCGCAGACAACTGCAAATCATCAGAGAAAATCTGCCCAAAAATCAAATGCTTCCGGTATCTTCAGAATTTATCAATAAACTCTACAGCATTGCTACCGTGCGTACGAGAACAACTATGAAGCGAATCATATTTGACATGCGGATACCACTCACGCTGTTCCAAAAATTTTGAACAACATTTCGGTATGTATAAAACCTTCCACTGAGTATCTAGCGACCAACTTGAAAAGAGACAAATTCTTTGCATTATCAACACAAGAACACATTAAATGCCTCCAACTTTCGGACATCGAACTGACTTGCCCTCAGAACCAACCTATTTACACCACACATTCACATATGTACAAATGCGAGACAGCCCTTCTTGCTCACAGGGTTAGTTCTTCCGCAAACTGCAATGTAAAAATTTGTCCAATGGCCAATACATGGATACCATTAGCTGCTTCCAATAACTGGATATATGCTTTAAAAGATCGAACAACATTCGATGCCATATGCCAAGGAAGCGTTCGAACTCTTCAGCTGAATGATACTGGGGTTCTAAAACTAAGCCCAATTTGTGAACTAAACCATCCAGCAATCATTATTACTGGCCACTCGCAATACCTTGATGGCATGAATTTTTCCATTTACCCGATGAGCAATCTGTCTGACTACATCAGCCAAAATATGTTAAACTTCGCTAACAAAATGGACCTCAATGATATAACCATTGACAAAAGACTATGGGGCCACATCAAGGAGGGTATTGAAAAAATAAAACAGGCCAAACTCCCAGAAACCATTTCTTCGCACAACACGCATACCTACATTGTCAGCAACCTCTGCTTACTCTCAATAGTAACAGCTTTAATATGGCGGACCTGGAAAAAATTACGCATTCACCGAAATCCATGTTCGCCAAACATTCCATATCGACCACCAATTCCCCGTCCTAGGACATCAATCCATCAACAGGAACAAGAAATTATCGAAGGCTATTCAACTGTTGAACCAGCTCCACGAGTGTTTCAAGTGGGGGAGGATGTTAGAATTTGAACACTTACCTAATTCCAAATGCATAAATGATTTTCACCACATCATCATTTCCCACAGTTCGCATACGAAAAATAATATGCATTCGCATGTATTTCAGACTATTTGTAATTCCCATGGTCCAACGCGGTAAGACTACACCGCCAGACAAAACAATAAAGTTCTATGCGGTGCGGTCCCACAATATAGCATAATGCGGTAAGACTACACCGCCAGACAAAACAATAAAGTTCCATGTGGTGCGATCCCACGATCTAGCATAGAACATGAAACCGCGAAAAATCAAACATGCTTAGAAGCAAATTCCATCGACGCGTTGAACCATGGGAAGATTTAATTTGTTTGTAATTAAAAATGTATTTAAGGTAAAGTGCAATAATAAAAGATGTCTACTGTCTCTCAATCACTCGGAGTAATCATTTCGAGCTCAAAAAGATGGTATATTGGGAAGACTGCCGAAAGCAAACCACAATACGAGTATCGACTTGATGGATGCCTTCTGGCAAATTCCGCTCGAAGAAGGGTCGAGGGATAAAACCTCTTTCAGAGTGCCTGGGCCACCATTATACGAGTCCATTACAATGCCTTCCGGCCTGTGTAACGCCCCGCAAATGATGACGCAGCTGATGGACAGTCATTCCACCTCATCTGACACACCAATTGTTTGTTTACCTGGATGACCTTCTACCCATCACAGAAACGTTTGACCAATATCTACTACTGCTGGAAGAAGTAGCCCTGCATACTAGCAAGGTGAGACTCACCATCAATGTCCAGAAAAGCAAGTTCGACATGACCGAAGTCCGATATCTAGGACATGTTATCGGTCATGGTACCATCAAAACGGATCCGGACAAAACTCGGGCGATTGATGAGTTTCCTTTACCGAAGACCGTTAAGCAGCTATAACGTTTTCTCGGAGTGTGCGGTTGGAATCGAAGATTCGTTCAAAACTACGCAACGATTTCAGCGCCTCTGTTGGACATGCTTTGGACAGGTAAGTCCATCTGGTCCGAGCTCAACCGAAAATCATTCGAAGAGCTCAAGCAAGCCTTGACATCTGCCCCAGTCCTGCACAGCCCTGACTTGCAGAAACCCTTCTCTATTCATTGCAACAACATGGAGTTGGAGCCGTGCTAATGCAATTGACCGGAGAAGGAGAAGAAGCTCCCATTGCTTTTATGTCAAGTAAACTAAACTCGGCCCAGAGGAACTACACCGTATCCAAACAAGAATGCCGGGCAGTGGACATGGCTGTCAAGAAATTCCAAGCGTACATAGAAGGCGACTCGTTTGAAATTATCACCGACCACGCATCGTTGCAGTGACTGATGAGCCAAGCGAACCTACACGGACGTCTGGCCCGATGGGCTCTTAAACTGCAAGGGTTTAAGTTTTCGATCAAATACCGAAAAGGAACCCAAAACATCGTGATCGATACTCTCTCGCGAATGTTCTCACCCGAGGGAGCGGAATTGGCATTAAATGACGATAATTCTAGCGAGATAGATTTATCCAACAAACACAGACTATCCTTTAAGTGGCCACGGCGTCTATGGCCGGACGCTTCGATGCCTTAAGAAATTCTTTTTTTTTGGCCTAAAATGTCATCTCAGATCAAGGAGTATGTAAGTGCCTGTGAGATATTCAAAGGCACGAAGGCTCGCAACCAGCCTCTTCGACCTCTTATGAGTCAACTCGACGTTCCGGAGCTCGTATTCCAACGTCTGTAAATAGATCTACTCTGCCCATAACCTCGTTCTTCTATAGGACACATTGGAGCTATCGTTGTTCAAGATCAGCTATCTAAGTTCCCGATGGTGGAGCCTATTCACAAATTCACAACTCCACCCATCGTGAAATTTTTAAAGAGCCGAGTATTCCATGTGTTTGGTGTTCCAAAAAGCTTGCACTTGGACAACGGAGTACAGTTCCGATCTCGGTAGTTTAAAAGTCTACTCAAACGGTATGGTGTTGAACACCATACACTCTCCTCAATCTAATGCATCAGAATGTTTGAATTGCACCCTGTTAGCTGCGATCCGTTCCTATGTCCATTCAACTCAGAACAATTTGGACCGCAGATTGTCCGCCATCGCCTGCGTTCTGCGGTCGTCTTATCATTCCGTCACAGGTGCCTCGCCTTACTTTGCCGCCTTCGGACAGCACATGATTTGCCATGGTAAATCATACTAGCTATTGCGGCAGTTAAAATGTTTGGGAGAGCCCGTCGTTGCGCTGAAGCCCCACGAAAGATTAGGCGATCTCCGCCAACAAATCAGACGGAAGATAAGGGAAGCAGGAGATACAAATGACGCACATTTAATCTAAGGTCACGACCTTCCGAGTTTAGAGAAGGGGATGAAGTCTGTCGTCGTAATTGCCGACAAAGCAATGCAGCTGGTCATTATTATGCTAAGTTAGACCGACGGTTCTTGAAAGGCTGTGTTCATAAAATTGTAGGATCTGGTCGTTATCTCGTCACGGATCTGCCTGGAAAGGAAGTGGGTGTATACCACTCAAAAGACCCGCGCCTAAAGTTTAAGCATACGTGTCTGTTTTGTCCATCCATATTTAGTTTCAATCACATACATTGGTTTCCCCATTTACAGCAAGTCGAAAGTATTTGCGTCAGTCTGTCCATCCGCTAACCGTTTTTTCCTGTTGCCGTTGCTTCTTGTTCCTGCTCCAAACACAATCGGTTATCCACCTGAAGATTCTTCAGCTCCTATTTCACAATCCTCATTCTTTTAGGATCGCGAAAAAATTAGCTGCCTTGTAGTAATCGAGCAGTCGCCTAAGCAAATTGTTCGAAAAACATTCCCGGGCGAAAACACCATAATTTTCTACTCAAAAATCCTTAAATATCATATAATTTTTATTCGTAATAAAAAATAAAAAATCAAGAATATTTAATATAAAAATATTTTAATAATAAAATCATTTTCGAATAATGCCTTACTATTAATAATAAATTTAGAAGAAAAAATCTAAACAATAATTTATTAAATTTAATCATTCTGAATTTTCATGTACCTTTAATATAAAAAAAACAATTAGATAAAAAAACTTCAATCGACAATTTAAAGACGGCAACCCCCTATGCAACGCAATTGAGAATATGAATTGCAGTCTTATCTCGACGGAAAGAAACACCCGTTGCCGGCAGCCAGAGGGCTCGCCAAGTAAACTACCTTTGCGGCATTTGGCTGTCTCGCAGCTGGAAAGAATTGTCGACGTCGTCGTGTTCGTATGCTGTACGTGGAGTAATGTGATTAATTTTGAACAAAAGTTCCGATTATTGAATCATAAATCTTGTCCCGAGTATGTGAAAACGCCTGCACAAAGTTGAAATAATTGTTTCCAAAAGTTTAAGTTATTATTGAGGTTGGAGTAAGTGCGGAAAATCACGTGTTAAAATGCATTGCTAATGTCGCGCAATGTCTTAGACAACACGCGAGTTAAGTTTGATTTTAATGTGCATCATCTTTCTTTCTGCTTTAGTGAAGTTGCAGAATGTGATTAATATGAATTAGTGAAAGTTATGTGAACGAATACTGATATACATCAGTGGTTAATCTTGCAGTCAATATTCATTGATTTTTTCCGAATACATCGCGGCAATCGTCGGTGCATAGAAGTACTTGGGAAATCAAAAATTTTTTGAAATCCAGGGATAAATTATCCCATTCTATGCGGGTTGAATGCATCGTAGTGCGTATGGCAAAGTAAATTTGGCGAACTATTTCCGTTGTGCTGCCCGCGGGAAGCAGTGAATACACCGAGACGTTTAATTGATTTCAATTGACGCCACCCACTCCACCGCAAACCACGGAGATAGTCGATCAGCACGGAAAACATGCAGATCAACGGAGTCCATCACATTGTTGATTCTCTAGTCTATACACTTTCCCACTGATAACCCCAAAAACCACCGTTGTCCCTCTCTCGTCGCGAGCAAGTGTGGCGGGTGTTACCTCTTGAACCGTTGAGTTATCAACCGATTCAATTTTACGAATCCATTTCGAATTAATTCAACATTATTTTTGTGTTGATATTAAATAGCCTTGAGTGAATCAGGTGTGACAAAGATGATCGAATTATTGAGTTTGCGCGTTCTCTTGCTGCTCTTCGTTTTCCAAAAAGTGTTCACAACTTGTTAATGTAACATTAGATTAATACTTATTACCATTTCTAAGTGCAAAAAAACCAGAAACCCCACAACAATGTAAACGAAAAATTAAGAAAGAAAACTCACACTTCTCGTAATTCAAAAACAACAAAAACCCGTGTGTGTTGGCGAGAATGGAAAAGATGGAAAAAAGAGGGTAACATCCATGTAAGAGTTGTGCTCCTTCGGTGATATGCCTCGTCGTATTTTTCCATTTTTAATTTGTCGTTCGCTGAGGGATGTGTTGTGTTTATGAAATGGAAACAAATAGGCGGTTTGATTATATGTGATAACAACACTTTATTTTGTCCGTTGTAAACCTTTGAATGATATTGTGTTGAATCTGAAAGTCGATAGATCTACCGTACGAAAATAAAAGCCAGCATACTACTAATACTAGTGAAAGTAATGTAATTGTGAATTATGCCACAGGTCGCACATAAAAGTGTACACATATCTGACTCACCCCGTCTACGAGCGCTCGTCGGAGTAGAAACGATGAGTATGCAAACAAGTTAAACGTGCATTGTATGTAGGATGTGGACTGTTAGAACTAATAATTACCCGTAGATTGACGACGAAATGATTTAATGCCTGATTGAGAGTCGTTTCGATGCAGAATTTGTTTATTGTCAAGCTATGTTAATAGAATTTTTGCTTATATAATAATGATAATAAAGAATCGCGGGGACCTTATTTAAGTTCGAAGTCTGTTGAACCTTTGAAGGCTAATAGAAATTAGATTGATATCTTAGGTAGATGAAGTATACGCTCGGTCTTTCCATTTAGTTGGAACCTTGACCGGGTATGGGACCCGCCACGTTGGCTGGTCCCTGCGTTCCTGAGCTAGCCGTCGGGGGAGCTTACCCGTTCTCTTTGCGTTGCAGGTACTCTTGCAGGTTAGAGTGGCCTTCCGCTCGAGTTTCCTATTTATGTTAAAGTATTATGTGATTCCATCTGACTTTAACATAAATTTGAAACATTGATATTTTTCATTTAAAGGGAAAATTCATGCGAATTGTGTTTGTATGAGCTTTTCATTTAAATGGAAAATATATGGCCACGTCTACAATAGATCTTGATCCGGATGGGGTTCCACCTGGATGCCCCACTCTTATTTGGTGGCCGTAAGAATACCTAGTAAAGACGAGATCCTCTCGAATCTCGCTCGCATTCGCCAAGCCCAGTCAGTCGATTGCTTTGGCAAAACGCATCCTTTCAGTAGGTTACCTCGGCCTCGACACCTGTCGATCCGTATTCTGCATCAGATAATCCGTGAAAGCGAAATTTTTTTGCAGTGGGCCCTTGTGCTGGGGAAAAGAACCCTCCCCACGACGCCGCAATGCTAGCCTGCCAGTGCATTCATGCGTCCTCAGGCAAGGCCAATTTCGGCGAGCGCCAACATCTTCGCTAGCCAAGGCAGCATACCATCGCTGCAGTCCTTTACGGACATTGATATACATCCCAAATTCACTATAACATGCAAAGTTAATCAGGTGCTGGCCGTTGTAATTTGTTTCATCATGGAGGCTATCCTCTAGTCGCACCCCGATGAAATACCTCATTGCCAACCTTAGCGTTGAAATCACCCGGAACTATTTTGGTGTCGTTTGTAGGCAATGAGTCGACCAGTCTTTCTATGTGACTGTAGAACGTTTCCTTCGTTTCTTCGGTCGGGGCGTGAACATTGATCATCAAGCTTTGAAGAATTTCGCTTTTATACGGATCACACACAACCGTTCATTGACTGCCTTCAAATCAATTACGTCCGAATTGAACTCCCTATCCACAATGAAGGCCACTCCGAATTCTCGTTTTCCAGTAGGCTTCCCACTTTTGAATATTGTGTGCGATCTCATGGCTTGAATATCATTTCCAGTCCAGCTCCTTTCCAGGACTGCCAGTATTTTTAATTGATATTGACTGGCTTGTTGTAAAAGGTCCTTAACATTGCCAGGGTAATTGAGTGATCTGACATTCCAAGATCCAATGCCATAGTCCTTTTTTCGTTTGCGAGGTCGTTGCCGTGAGTCCAATCCATTCCAGGACCGTCTGCAAGTTTCTAACATTTTAAGATTTTCCAGAGACGGGGAGTTAGCCCGTTGCCCAACCTCCATTCCGGCGACATGGTTATTACGTCGATTCCGTTATCAGGCGTGGAAGATTCGCCTTCACCCTCTTACGTCCCCACAAAGGAGGTGTAAGTAGGATTTAGTAGCTGAGCTGTAGATGTATTTACCGTTATTAGCATTTCTCGGCATTTAATGTCCCATCATTGGGGAACCAGCAAACCCTATGTGCGATCCCGCGAGCAGGTGTTACCATTTAATTGGGGGTTTGGGGTGAAGAATTATGGAAACTGTGGGTTCGGGAAACAAGGGGTTCCCTCCTCCTTTCTCAAACGGGCTTGGGACCATCTACGGCCGAGTTGAATTTGTGTATTTAGGCGCCAGAATAGCGAGAACCGAGATGAAATACGCCGAAGAATACAGCTCGCAAAGAAAATATTTTACTCTGTTTTGGCGATCCTGAAGACCAGCTGCATACACAGAAAAACAAAGTTCCAAGTATACAAATCTGTGATAAGACCTGTGTTATGCTATGGGTGTTAAACGCCAAAATAACGGGAACCAGTTATCAAAACGAAATACGCCGAAGAATACAGCTCTCAAATAAAATATTTTATTCAGTTTTGACAATCTTGAAGACCAGCTGCATACAAAGGAAAACAAAGCTCCAAATATACAAATCTGTGATGAGGCCTGCGTTATGCTGTGGGTGTGAAACATGGATCCTAACCCAAGTATCCGCAAATATACTCAATGCCTTTGTCGACGGGTCCAGAGGCGAATAATCGGAGCGAAGCTAGACGCGGACTAATGGTTGATTCGATACAACCATGAGCTGTATGAAATTTTTGACGAGCCGGAGGTCTCAACGATTGTAAGGCTGCAGAAGCTACAATGGGCTGGCCACATGAATCGTATGGACGAACAACGGACTCCTAAAAAGGCATTCGATAGGAGAACTGTGGGCCGGAGACCAGTGGGGAAACCGACGAAACGCTGGTCTTTCTCGATCGACATTCAAAATTAGAGGACGCGGTCAATGAACCGAGACAATTGGAGGTGCTATTTGCAGGGAGCGAAGGCCCGAGAAGGGCTGTAGTGTTACGAAGAAGAAGAAGAATTAAGAGAACCCACTAAAATATTCCCATAAATTTTAAGCTAAATGTTTGTCCGTACCGACCATAAGAGCACATCTTCTTCTTCTTTGCACTGCAGCCCCCTTTCAGGCCTTCGCTTCCTCCAAATAGCGCCTCCACCTGTCTCGGTCCATTGAGCGCGTCCTGCAATTTCGAAATCCGAGCAGCGATGAGCTGTCTTCGTTGACCGAGTCAGACCATTGTTTCCTCGGTTTCCCCACTGGTCTCCGCCCTAGAAGCACATATGTCCCCTAATTGAAAACAAGTTGAGTAAGTAGGAGAGTGCTCCTACCAGAAGGTCTTTATAACCATCCTAGAGCTCGAAACAAATTTTCTAGTGGTGTGAATCGATGGTTTGAATTATTTATCCAATACTTGGATAAGAAATCGTTCCAATTTATGCAAAAATTCAGACTTTCTTTCATAAGCACATTGCAGCCGCCATTTTGATGGAGCTTAAATAATTTTTCTGAATGCTCAGCCGATTGAACAGATTTAAATTAGACACTATTCCTTAAATCTTCATGAAAATTGGAAGAAAATAAAAGTGCCTAGGTCAATTTTAAATATGTATCAACCATAAACACATGTTATTGTTGTTGTAACTCCATTCAATCGAAATGACTATAACTCACTCAATTATGATTTGATTTCCATTAAGATCTTATACTAATCTATATAGCTACAAAATTTCAAGAAGTTTTAGGGTACTGTTTTGATTTTATGGGCGAAAATTTAAAATATAAAAATCATACTATTATTAACAGTCGAGCGAATTTACGATTCTGCGGTATTTTTTGCCCTTGTACTCATTAAGACCCATCTGAGTAATTACTTTCAGATTTTTTGGCTCAAAGGTGTCAAATCTCTAGGGGGGGCACAACATTTTGGCACATTTTGCCACTCCCTGGATCCCCTGATGCATAAAATGACTTTTCCTTTCAGATTCTTATAGTTTTAATCAAGACCTTCCATTTGATACCCAACTCGACTACCTTTGATTAAAAAAAAATTTTAAGGGCTACATCGTTATCATGGGGGCCCTACTTAAAAAATTTGTAAATTTTTGGTGACCTAAATTTTTGAGGGACTTTCATTTCTGACCTTTCCACAAAGTTAGAGCATTATAGCTTTTACAGTTTCTAAGGAAACTTGCTGGGGCGCACGGACAGACGGATAGACGGACGGATGGACAGACGAACAGACAAGTTGTGAAACTAGTAGGTCTTTGTAAAAAAAGTTTTGTACAAAGACCTAAAAAAATTACTGACTATTTTTTTTACTCGTTGCAAATTTTCATTTGAAACAAATATTTTCAATCACTGAACTCATCCCATTATTTCTCAAAAGGGTTGGTCCTGAAAGCGTTAAATACAACATTTGTATCAAAATATATATATCTTACTGCTGGTGTGTGTTTTAACAATCATAAAACGTTCACATATATTATTAATAACATGTTATCTATTACATACATCTTGAATAATTGAAACACAACCATGCATCGAATACTGACGGTGAAAAATCAGCCCCAAATTCGTTTTTTATAACAGTATTTGACCTTTTCCGTAATGCAATTGGCACATCCTTTGCAAGAAACTTAACCTACGGTAAATCAACAGGTAGTTTAATGCCAATACTCGTATGAGAAAACGTAATTTTTTGCTAAGTTTACCATATACAATATAAGTGTTGATATCTACACAGCCCATAATTGAATTACTACAGAAAACTGAAATTATAATACAGTATGTTGCATTTTATCCGCAGACTGATTCCTGTTGAAACAAATTGGTACCAAAGTCGTAAAACCTAACGGATTTCATCCTTTACCATTACTCGATTTACGTGTCCGTCAGATGGGATCCAATGATAAGTAATTTCAACAGTTTGTCGGAAACAGAATCCTTTCATCTATCATTTAAAAGGAGTGCGGGAACATACATAAAAAAAAACAAATCGAAGTGACAGAAGAGTGCTCCTGCCAGAAGCGTTTAGTAAACAAATTAGTTAATCAAATAACGTCTTGTGATTATCAACATTGCACCATATACAGATTCTATAAAGTGAGTGTGACAAACCAAAATTTGCTTATTATGTATGTCAATTCTTCGCCATTTGTTTTCAGTATGTTGACGCCATGTTTTGAGCAGTCATGATAACATCAATGTTACAATCTGAAATTTGTATGAAAATTCTCACTGCCTATAGTGTCTGGGTCCTTCGCAAACGCATATGTCCACAGCGATTTCTTATCAAATTTCTTTCTATATTCATTTATCTTTGTTTGAATACAAAATTATCAAATATGTCAAAATATTCGTTTAAAATTAATAAATACAGTGGAGCCCGCTTAAATGCAATCAGTTGTGGTTTGGAAATCTATTGCGTTTAACCGAGCTGTGCATTTAACCGGAACTCGGATATATGCTGTATAAATACATCACCATTTTAGTTGAATAAATCATATAGATTCATAAAATTCCTAAATTTCAAGTCATTCCTAAATTTCAATTATTCCTAAAGTTCAATGTTTCTTAAATTTCAATCGTACACAAGCGAAATACATTGTATCAAAATTAAAATCATAAAATTCCAATGCAACGTATCTCGCTACATGAAAAATGCTTACGTATCTTGCTTCACTTTTGCTTACGTGAAAAAATACAATGTATTGTAAACCAATTCCTAAGCCATACAAGTTTCCACATGCAGACATATCGTCAGCATTTTAATCGTCTTCTAATCTAAACACATTGTCCATCCACCTAAAGTAAGCATACATGTGCGCCATTGATATTTGATATATATGTTTTGAGCTCGAGTGCAGACATTGTCACGCGTGGATTCCACTTGAATCTCGTCAGCATTTTTGTCAACTATCGCGCGAGTGGAATTTGCGTGCTATGCACTCTTTATGTATTTAAGAGTTGGAAAGAATAAAATAAATGTCATTAGTCATTTTGAAATTCAAAGTGTGTGGTTTTAGTTTTGTGTTTAGTTTTTGTGGTGTTCAAGACCTTTTGTGGAGGTGCACACGTTCAAGTGCGTGCACACGTTCAATAAAGAATTGATTGGCTCAAGGTGCTCCCGTGTCATTTTTAAACAAATTGTTATTCGCGTAAGGCTAATTGGTTAAAGTGCCAATTAGCTCTCGTCGCTTTAATCAATTGGTTTGGCACCAATTGATAATAGCCACAGCACTGCTGTGACTTGCAAGGATCAGGTTAGCGCGTGCAGTCAATTGGTGTTGCACTAATTGACTTAGTGTTTGCAGGCGTCGTTAAAGGCTAAATTGTTATTCGCGTAAGGCTAATTGGTTAAAGTGCCAATTAGCTCTCGTCGCTTTAATCAATTGGTTTGGCACCAATTGATAATAGCCACAGCACTGCTGTGACTTGCGTCGAGTCCAACAAGGATCAACTTAGCGCGTGCAGTCAATTGGTGTTGCACTAGTTGGCTTAATGTCGCGAGCGTCTTGAAGGACCCGACATATGCAATATTGTGCAACTAACCGTACTTCGTATGATTACACAATTATTGCATTTATCCGTTACGACCTGGGTTTGAAAAATAAACTCGTTTAAACATTAATCAATTTCTTTTATTAAAGAAAGAACAGCATATAAATTTCAGCCGTTATTTTAAAAAGTAACGGTATAAAGTATCATACAAACAAAACAAATATAAACGAAAAATTATATCATTTAAGAAATTCTGTGATCTTTGTTTGTTTAAAGCATATTTTAGTTGATTTCTTCAAAATGGCTTCCTCAATCAACTCAAGATGAATATTTTCATTATCATGAAAATACTTTTGGAGTACAGAAAATGCAGATAGTGCGTCACCATACGAAGGAATAGTACTCATATTTTCAATTTCGGCAGATTCATCATCTTCATTATCGCTTTCTGCTACGGTGTTGCATTCCGTCACTTCTGCCGGTATTTCTACATGTGTCATTTCTCCATAGCACTCAACATCTGTATCGCACAAGAGGTATTCTCTGAATTCATCTTCTGATATTGGTAAATCAATTACCTTCTTCGGCAAAGGCCATATCGAGTTCTGAAAGGCTTCCATTATTCAGATTGATGAACCCTGCCTTTTTATAACAGTTTTGTATTGTGGTGGGAGCAACCAACCACCAACATCTTTTAGTGAGTTTTAGCGCTTCCAAGACAGAAATTGTTTTTGAAAAATCTTGTAGGGAAAATTCGTTTTCTAAAGCTAAAAGCTGCTTTCGTACTAGATGTGTACGGTAATATGTTTTAAAACACTTTATTATTCCTTGATCGAGTGGCTGAATCAAGCTGGTTGTTTTCGGAGGCAAAAAAACTATTTTTATATTACTTAGTGGTGCGTTTAACTTGTGGCAGCTAGCGTTGTCCACTATGAGCAAAACTTTTTTATTTTTTTGTCTAAAATTTTCATTCAGGTCTAATAAAATTTGATTCCGAATAGTTTGATTCATCCAAGCTTTCTTCGAATTATAATAAGGTAATGGGACTGTCTTAGCTCTAAAGGAGTGAGGTTGTTTTGCATTTCCGATTGCAAAGATATGTTTTTCAGATCCATCGGCATTACACATAAAAAGCAATGTTAGCCTCTGCTTCTTGACTTTTATTCCAGGAACATTGTCGTTGCTTTATAGTATAAAGCTGATTCATACGCGTTATAGATGCAGCTGCTTTCATATTCGAAGTTAAAGAAAGTCCAAACATTCTCCAACCAATTACTACCGGCTTGACGGTCAGCTTCAGCTACTTCACCGCTCGTTTTATGAAAGGAAACATTTTCACGTTACTTCCATATATGAAACCATCCAGAGGTGGCCTCGAAACTATCAACGTTAAGCATTTGGGCAAATTTAATGGCATTTTCTCTTAACATCGGGCCAGTAATGATTGCGTTGTTGGCATTCATTTGTTGAAACCACTTGCTCAATGCTTTGTCTACTTGATCATGCGTACCCTTTCGAAGGCGCTTCCTTTGAAGGTTGCCATTCTCGATTTCAAGCTGCTGATAGTGTTCTTTTTCTTTAACTATTCTTGATATAGTCGATGGGTGACAATCATACATCGAGCATAGCTCCCTCCTTGATTATCCTTCACTCAAATTTCGAAGAATTTCTGTTTTTTGCATTAAAGTCAGATTATTTTTTTTTGATTTGTGGACGATCTGAAATTTTTTGAAAGAATTGATTTTATTCAAATCAAATTGAATTAAAAAGTAGTTTTTACCCATTATAGCTCTTTGATGCACTTGTAAATAATGTACGGATGTACATATATGTATATACGAGAAAAAAACCTGAAAGAATTCACTAGGCAAAAAAACTTATTGCTGTAAAGACACTTTTGAAAACACCAAACACATTAATATGACCGTTCACCAACAAGTTATAGATTTGAATATGATAATGTGTCGCAAAATTATCACCAAAAAGTATAAGCAGAATTCAAAAACAAGCAACCAAAAATTCAGTAAACAAATGACAATATATGCATGTGTAAAAAACTAACATGGGTTTGCATTTAACCGTATCTAAACACACGACGTGCCCTTAAATCTCCTGAAATTTCTGTTGCGCTTATAAGAATTTTGCATTTAAACGTGTTGCAGTTATCAGCCAGATTTTAGAACAAATTCTAAGTAAAAGGCAAGCGGCTTAGAAAATGCGTGCATCTAAACAGAATTTGCGTTTATGCGTGTTGCACTTAAGTGGGCTCCACTGTACCAAGTTTCTATTAAAAAAGTATACCTATATTTTCAACTTAATTGTTATAATGGCAATAAAATTTGAAACCGTCAAGGTTACGAAGAGTCATCTGAATAAAGTACAGTTTTTGGAGGATTTGAAAATGATTTCGCAGTACTTTTGTGTTCGATGAATCTGCCCATAAGCACTTGCTTGCCGCTTACTTTTGTCAATATTTCTCCGGAACGCTTTTTGTAAATAAAAACTAATAGTTATATAATTTACGGTGATGGTATGATTGATGAGGCCTGCGTTATGCTGTGGGTGTGAAACATGGATCCTAACCCAAGTATCCGCAAATATACTCAATGCCTTTGTCGACGGGTCCAGAGGCGAATAATCGGAGCGAAGCTAGACGCGGACTAATGGTTGATTCGATACAACCATGAGCTGTATGAAATTTTTGACGAGCCGGAGGTCTCAACGATTGTAAGGCTGCAGAAGCTACAATCGGCTGGCCACATGAATCGTATGGACGAACAACGGACTCCTAAAAAGGCATTCGATAGGAGAACTGTGGGCCGGAGACCAGTGGGGAAACCGACGAAACGCTGGTCTGTCTCGATCGACATTCAAAATTAGAGGACGCGGTCAATGAACCGAGACAATTGGAGGTGCTATTTGCAGGGAGCGAAGGCCCGAGAAGGGCTGTAGTGTTACGAAGAAGAAGAAGAATTAAGAGAACCCACTAAAATATTCCCATAAATTTTAAGCTAAATGTTTGTCCGTATCGACCATAAGAGCACATCTTCTTCTTCTTTGCATTGCAGCCCCTTTCAGGCCTTCGCTTCCTCCAAATAGCGCCTCCACCTGTCTCGGTCCATTGACCGCGTCCTGCAATTTCGAACCCGAGCAGCGATGAGCTGTCTTCGTTGACCGAGTCAGACCATTGTTTCCTCGGTTTCCCCACTGGTCTCCGCCCTAGAAGCACATATGTCCCCTAATTGAAAACAAGTTGAGTAAGTAGGAGAGTGCTCCTACCAGAAGGTCTTTATAACCATCCTAGAGCTCGAAACAAATTTTCTAGTGGTGTGAATCGATGGTTTGAATTATTTATCCAATACTTGGATAAGAAATCGTTCCAATTTATGCAAAAATTCAGACTTTCTTTCATAAGCACATTGCAGCCGCCATTTTGATGGAGCTTAAATAATTTTTCTGAATGCTCAGCCGATTGAACAGATTTAAATTAGACACTATTCCTTAAATCTTCATGAAAATTGGAAGAAAATAAAAGTGCCTAGGTCAATTTTAAATATGTATCAACCATAAACACATGTTATTGTTGTTGTAACTCCATTCAATCGAAATGACTATAACTCACTCAATTATGATTTGATATTTCCATTAAGATCTTATACTAATCTATATAGCTACAAAATTTCAAGAAGTTTTAGGGTACTGTTTTGATTTTATGGGCGAAAATTTAAAATCTAAAAATCATACTATTATTAACAGTCGAGCGAATTTTGGATTCTGCGGTATTTTTTGCCCTTGTACTCATTAAGACCCATCTGAGTAATTATTTTCAGATTTTTCGGCTCAAAGGTGTCAAATCTCTAGGGGGAGCACAACATTTTGGCACATTTTGCCACTCCCTGGATCCCCTGATGGATAAAATGACTTTTGCTTTCAGATTCTTATAGTTTTAATCAACACCTTCCATTTGATACCCAACTCGACTACCTTTGGTTAAAAAAAAAAATTTTAAGGGCTACATCGTTATCAGGGGGGCCCTACTTAAAAAATTTGTAAATTTTTGGTGACCTAAATTTTTGAGAGACTTTCATTTCTGACCTTTCCACAAAGTTAGAGCATTATAGCTTTTACAGTTTCTGAGGAAACTTGCTGGGGCGCACGGACAGACGGACGGATGAACAGACGAACAGACAAGTTGTGAAACTAGTAGGTCTTTGTAAAAAAAGTTTTGTACAAAGACCTAAAAAAATTACTGACTTTTTTACTCGTTACAAATTTTCATTTGAAACAAATATTTTCAATCACTGAACTCATCCCATTATTTCTCAAAAGGGTTGGTCCTGAAAGCGTTAAATACAACATTTGTATCAAAATATATATATCTTACTGCTGGTGTGTGTTTTAACAGTCATAAAACGTTCACATATATTATTAATAACATGTTATCTATCACATACATCTTGAATAATTGAAACACAACCATGCATCGAATACCGACGGTGAAAAAAAAAATCAGCCCCAAATTCGTTTTTAGGTCTTTGTAAAAAAATTTTTTACAAACACCTACTAGTTTCGCGACCTGTCTGTCCGTCTGTCCGTCTGTCCGTGCGTCACAGCTGATTTCCTCAGAAACTATAGAAGCTAGAATGCTCAAACTTTGTGAAAAGGTCAAAAGTGATGGTCTCTCAAAAGTTAAGGCCTCAACAAAAATTTAAAAAATGTTTAAGGGGGGTCCCCCCTTATAACGAATTGGCCCTTTAAAATTTATTTTCATTAAAGGTAGTCGAGTAGGGTATCAAATCAAAGGTCTTGACAGGAACTTTTAGAATCTGAAATAAAAAAATCATTTGATGAATTAGGGGGTCCACGGGAAGGCAAAATGTACCCAACCATTCAATTTTCATGAAAATTTAAGGAATACTGTTTAACTTGAACATGTTCAATCGGCCGAGCATTCAGAAAAATCATTTAAGCTAGATCGAAATGGCGGCTGCACAGTGCTTATGAAAGAAACTGTGCATCTTTTGTATAAATTTGAACGATTTCATATCCAAGTATTGGATGAATAACTCAAGTTATCGAATCACGCCATTAGAAAACTTGTTTCTAACCCTAGGATGTTGACAAAGACCTTCTGGTAGGAGCACTCTCCTGCTTACTCAACTTGTTTATAACAGCATTTGACCTTTTCCGTAATGCAATTGCACATCCTTTGCAAGAAACTTAACCTACGGTAAATCAACAGGTAGTTTAATGCCAATACTCGTATGAGAAAACGTAATTTTTTGCTAAGTTTACCATATACAATATTAGTGTTGATATCTACACAGCCCATAATTGAATTACTACAGAAAACTGAAATTATAATACAGTATGTTGCATTTTATCCGCAGACTGATTCCTGTCGAAACAAATTGGTACCAAAGTCGTAAAACCTAACGGATTTCATCCTTTACCATTACTCGATTTACGTGTCCGTCAGATGGGATCCAATGATAAGTAATTTCAACAGTTGGTCGGAAACAGAATCCTTTCATCTATCATTTAAAAGGAGTGCGGGAACATACATAAAATAAGTTGGGTAGACAGACCTATGCTCATGTCAGAAGGGTTTTGTACTTAACTTACAAAATGCAGTAACCAGCAACGAATAAAATCAAGAAACATGTCAAAGACGATTTTATTGGAGAGAGAAACATGTCAAAGACGATTTTATTGGAGAAAATGTGAAATTCGAGGATCATACTATTATTAACAAAGTTGAACGAATTTTGACTTCTGAGGTATTATTTATAGTTATACCCATGAATATCTCCTTTGATAATTTTTTCAGATTTTTTAGATCACGGGTGTCCATTCGCGAGGGAGGAAACACATTTTTCATGAAGCAAAAACTGTCAGTTTAAGAACTGTTTTGAAAAGCTCTCATAGAGAACTTTCAGTTGATACTCATATCGGCTACCTTTCATGAAATTTTTTTTCAGGGGCCACTCTTCTATACTGTAATCATCGATTCATGGTCATTTTTTCGAATCCTAGAATAGTTACAAAGCCCTTTTGCTAGGAGCTCTCTCCTGCCTCTTCGACTTGTTTCAATTGTATGTACTCATTTTCATGATACCTATCACTTCTGATATTTTCATGCAAATTCTAGCATAGTTGTAGTGTCTAGGTCGGTAAAAAGCGCATATGGCTCCATAGCCATATGTTTCCATAGTAATACAGGGCATATTGCTCCATAGTAATACAGGAAAATTCAAATCGCTATAACTTCGGTAAATACTATTCGATCTTTATCAAACTTTCAGAAAAGATCAATCTTATAAATAGTCATCTTTTTGCAAAATTTTATTGAGTTTAAAGGTACCGTTTAGATTTTATTCAAGAAAACACAAATCGATAAATCATACTATTACTAACAAAGTTGAGTGAATTTCGACTTCTCATGTATTTGTTGTTGTTGCGCTCATGAAGGCCTACATTCATGATTTTTTTCAGATTTTTCGGATGGAAGGTGTCCAATCGCGAGGGGGGTACGCGAAAAGTTCGAACATTTCCCCTTCCCCTGTCCCCCTCGGTAACAATAAGGCAGTTTTAAGACTAGCTTTGAAAAGATCTCATTGAGACCTTTCCAACGATACCCTACTCGACTACCAATGGTGAAATTTTTTTTTGAGGGGTCACCTCCCTATATGGGGAGACCCCCTTTAAACGCCTTTGAAAAAAATTTTCACCCTTGAACTTTCAAGAGGTCACCACTTCTGACCTTTCTACAAAGTTTCATTGCTGTAGCCTCTATAGTTTCGGAGAAAAAGTGCTGTGACATACAGACGGACGGACGCACGGACGGACGGACAGACGGACACAGGTCGTGATTGCAATAGGGTTTTGTATTTTAGTACAAAACCCTAAAAAACAAATCGAAGTGACAGAAGAGTGCTCCTGCCAGAAGCGTTTATTAAACAAATTAGTAAATCAAATAACGTCTTGTGATTATCAACATCGCACCATATACAGATTCTATAAAGTGAGTGTGACAAACCAAAATGTGCTTATTATGTATGTCAATCCTTCGCCATTTGTTTTCAGTATGTTGACGCCATGTTTTGAGCAGTCATGATAACATCAATGTTACAATCTGAAATTTGTATGAAAATTCTCACTGCCTATAGTGTCTAGGTCCTTCGCAAACGCATATGTCCACAGCGATTTCTTATCAAATTTCTTTCTATATTCATTTATCTTTGTTTGAATACAAAATTATCAAATATGTCAAAATATTCGTTTAAAATTAATAAATACCAAGTTTTGATTAAAAAAGCATACCTATATTTTCAACTTAATTGTTATAATGGCAATAAAATTTGAAACCGTCAAGGTTATGAAGAGTCATCTGAATAAAGTACAGTTTTTGGAGGATTTGAAAATGATTTCGCAGTACGTTTGTGTTCGATGAATCTGCCCATAAGCACTTGCTTGCCGCTTACTTTTGTCAATATTTCTCCGGAACGCTTTCTGTAAATAAAAACTAATAGTTATATAATTTACGGCAATGGTATGATTGTAATATCAGCACATTATTCTTACGAATATACGAGGTGTGTACAAACAGTAAGGAGACTTTTCAAATTTCGCGGGCAACGTTCATTCGATTATCGATTTTTTTTTATGTTGGTACACTTGTCACGAACATATATTTACAGGTTCAGCTATATGGTTATGTTAAGTTTGTTTGAGAGAGGTATAACGATTAGAAGTGTTTTGCGTGCTCGGCAATTTTTTGCTATCGAAAAAAATGGATCAAAGATCAAAACAACACCACAATCATGCCTCAGCCACCATATTCACCCGATTCGGTCCCATGTGACTTTTTTTTTGTTCCCAAAACTGAAGAGATCTATGAAAGCACGGAGATTTGCAACGATTGAGGTAATAAAGACTGCATCACTGGAAGAGCTCAAGGCTATACCGAAAAGTGCTTATGAGAAGTGCTTCGAGGATTGGAAAATGCATTGGCACAAGTGTATTGAGTATTTCGAGGGGAGCAACATAAATATTGACGAATAAATATTTTTTTCTAAAAATACAAAGTCGCCTTACTTTTTGACCACACCTTGTCCATAAATCATCGTGACTCATTTACAAGTTACAACTCTTAACATTTTTCAAATCTTGAATTGGAAATGCTTTCCGATGTAATATTAAGGATTTTTCATGCTGATAGACTGAACATCATGCAAATTCATACATACAATTTCCGTTGTATTGCTTGACAGCTGCATGCCATAGGGTAACAACCAAAAGGCTTTTAAATTAGTTTAGCCACAAAACATTCTATTCTATTCTTAAACTATGAAACCCGCTTATTACTCTGAATATAGAGATTTTAAATATGTACATACATATATACATGGTATAACGTTCACAGATGCTAACATGTTTAAATGCGCTGCATAAGAAAATAACCCTCGACATAATCCGATCGTCGCAGCAGACCGTTAAGGCTTATTTAAGACCATGAACATAGCCATGCTGCCGGGTTAATAGTAGGAAAGCTGGATAACTGTTTAACTAAGGTGTTGGGTACATTGGCCGCAACTTCGTGTAAATCATGACCTATCAGTGTTGGTGTGGATGCAATGTTACCCCCAATATGATTTTAAACGTCAAATGACTATCCAAATAAGGTGCTTTTACAAAGCTGGGCTAAAATTATGTTTCAGTTTACATATTACTCGTGTTAATGATGATTTTATTTATTGAAATAAAAACATTCCATTCTGGTGAGTACACGTGATGGCCAGTGCCAAGATTCTACTTGGACTGAGGGCCGATGGATTATTATTGTCGATATTTAAGGTGTTAAGAAATAAATTCAAATTGGAAATAAAGAATTTCGGATTGGGAATCAGTAATTTTAAACTGGGAATAAACAGTTTCAAATTGAAAATAAACAGCTTCAAAATGAGAATAATTTTAAATCGGAAATTAATAATCTGAAATACTATACATCCTTCATGTTAAATGTATCAGATATTAATCTTTTTATGCGAGTGATATATCTTACTATTAGATTTAAATTTTTAACTATGATGATTTGTAACCGTGGTAAACAATATTTGTAAAGAGATATATACTTGGTTTTTTATGATCCATCGACTCCAAATCTAAACAATCTCTTCCCAATTAAATTTTATTAAATATGTGTTTCTCACCAGGCAGCGTCGAAAATATTAATATAGATTTTATAAGAGTCCATGTTAGAAATTACTGTCTTTCATATTTCTTATACAAATATTAATTATTTGAATAGGGTTTCAAACAAGAGAATTTTTGCAAAGATAATAAAAGGAAGGATGTAAATAAATCGGAGAGTAATTTTAAACGGAAAACAAATATAATTTGTGATGCATGCCGTCATTTTTACCCTTAAAAGCCACCTCTTATTAAAAAAGGGGTTTAACAATTTCAATTCTTTTACAAATTTACTGATAGTAAATAAAAACTGTATAAGTACTATCATAGAAATTTGTTCAAAATGTTTGCATTGTTTAACGTCCCAACCCCCTACGAAAAAATGTGAATAATGTTGATTAATTTTGAAAAAATTGATTACTTACTAAGCGCTTTAATCTCGCAATCAAAACTGCCTATAATATAATTGTTCATTTGCAAATAATAAGATTTTTTGCTTCGAAAATTATTTAGATTTAACTATTCATATTTTTAAATATAACATATCGACCCATTTTTCGAGTCAATTATTTTGTTCCTTTATTATCCGCATGCTAATTCTTTTTTTTCTTGAAATACCGTTCGGGCTTTGCTTTTTTGTCTGAGACACTGAAGATGACTCAAATGAGTTGAAATGCATCTACTCACTCAAAAAAGCAAAGCCCGACGACTTTTCATGAAAAAAGATTTTCTTCGAATTCACCTATTCAATAATTCCGAATTTATAATCAACAAAGCAATCCTTGTTGTAATCCTGTATTTGAGAATAATGTGTATAAACAGAAGGAAATAAAGATTTGGCGTTCTCGTTGAGATAGTCTTCAAAATAACATTGCTTCGCTTGCTGCAATTTGCCTTCATATGTTTGCATACTTTGAAAAATAATCTTGCCTTTGAGTGGCAAATATTACTTGCCTTTAAATCGGCAAGTAGGACTAAAATTTCCTTTAAGTGGCACGAATTAACAATCTTGCCGTGAGTAGCAAAAAGTTAATTGCCTGTATTCGGTTAGGAAGAGTATTTGCCTGTAAGACTACAATATTTTAGAAAATTCCAAGAAAATCCATAGCATTGAAAATTACGACAAGGAACTCAAAATCTAATAGAAAAAACATCATCATCCAGAACCAATAAAGATACCTATACGAAACCTACTTATGCTGAAAGTAGAAAATAACAAAATATCTCAGAAGCTTTATACAGGCCTTTATAAAATAATGGAATAAAGTAATGTAAATACATTGATAGAAATGAAGAATAAATGGATATACTATATACTCATTGACTTAAATTGTACAAATAGCTGAAATAACACAAAGCTAAATATGCGCTGATTGGCATGTAAATATGAGAACAGTATTATACATATATATAAATAAAAAACCTTGAAAACTAGTAATCAAAAACAAAAGATAAAATAGTATTCTACTGTTAAATATATAATTATAGACTGTAAGCTTTACTAAAAGAATTGATATAATTTGTATTATGGTTGCAAAGTACGAGAAAATATTTTTTTACGTAGTCTCGAATTTGGTACCCAAACTATCGTTTCAAAATGATTGGAATGTAAAATAATTATTCATTTGTAAATAATAAGATTTTTTAATTCATAAATTATTTAGACTTAATACCGTCTCTCATTTAAAATTATTCATATTTTTAAGTATAAAAAAGCAACCTATTTTTTGGCATTCAAAATATTGAAAGATTAAGAATTATTTAATTCAATTATTATAGCAACTTTTTTTCGAATTTCAAATATTCAAAAATTTTTTTTTTTTTTTTTTTTAATTACCTCCATTCCCTACCACTCTCTCCATCACTCTTTCTTCGTCGCACAACGCTCGTGCGATCTGCATTCACATTACGTCGCTTGGTCCTTTGTGCCACCCAGACAATGTTTAACACATCGGTATAAGGGGGCACACAATATAATGTGAACTAGTCCTTTTCGTGAACATCTAGTCCAAAAAAATCATGATCAGCTCTGAGATAAAAAAAAAATTCAATATCATACGACGCATTCAAAAAAAAACTCTGAGTAACTGTCACTTCAGTATCTCGCCGATAGGGTCAAAAAGAACGCCCTAAGATACTGGGCTCATAAAAGCAGAATTACAGGTCCACGCTTCAATCAGTACTCATTAAATGCTCCCTTAGTCTTTTCTTAAATACGAAAAGTGAGTTTGCTTCCTTAACAATTTCTGGTAGATTGTTATATATACGCAAAGCATCATTCGTTGCATCGTTCTTTAGTCGATCCGTTCTGGCAAAAGGTATTACGAATTGATTTGCATTCCTCGCATTATATGGGTTGATCTGTGATACCTTAATTAATGGCGCTCGTTCCGATCCATTAGTTTTTAAATTTCTGTAGATAAACTTCGCTTTCTCCATAATAATAATTTGACTAAAGGTTAATGATTTTGCCAGTTGGTAAACCAAACTAGTTTGAGTAAGCATTGGCAGCTTCAGAATGTTTTTATACGCTTTGGTCAGCAGCCTGGATATACTGTTTAAATGTTGCTTCGCTGATTGACTCCAAATAAGTACTGCATAATGCAATTTCGCCAGGACAAACGCATTTAGAACAAGTTTCTTGATGTGCATTGGAAAATCCTCATATCTTCTTAACAATCCTATTATTGGGGCTAATTGCCTTCTTAAGCTATTTATGTGTGGTAACCAGGTCATACGATGGTCTATGATAAGACCAAGATATTTCATTTCTAGCACTCTTTGCAATTTTTCGCCATTAATATTTAGTTCGACATCTATGTCTCCTTTGTTCTTTTGCTTAAAAGCAATATATTTTGTCTTTGATGTGTTCAATACTAGTTTGTTTCCAATTAACCACTGATGGAATTTTCCTAGGTCGTCGTTGATAGTGTTCTCAATGGCAGTTTTGTCTCGTACTGAATAAAGTAGAACTGTGTCATCAGCATATAATGTGTGATATCCCGTCAGCCCACATGTATTTAGATTATTTGTATATAGCAGGAACAAAGTAGGGCCCAGTATTGAACCTTGGGGAACTCCTGTTTCCGTAGGTGCATGGTCGCTCAGGACATTGTTGATTAAAGTTCTCTGCGATCTTCCCTCCAAGTAACTCTTAAACAACTGCTTAGGACTCCCCTGAATACCATACGATTCAAGTTTACGAAGCAAGAGATCATGATCAACTGTATCAAATGCTTTTTTCAAATCCACAAAAATTGCGATGACATAATCACCTCTGTCCAGTCCTAGATTGATGAAACGTGTGACAGAATGTAGGGCATCCAAAGTACTCTTGTTCTTTTGAAAACCAAACTGATGCTGGCTTATGATAGAGTTTTCAACTAAGAATGATGTTAATCGATTGTTTAGTATTTTTTCAAATATCTTACTAAATCCCGTCAGCAGCGCAATCGGGCGATAGTTATTCGGGTCAAGATAATCACCACCCTTAAATATAGGAACTATTTTTGCAAGTTTTTCTTCTTCCGGAAAAGTCCCATTCCTAATATGCACGTTTATAAAATTTGCCATAATCTGGGCTATGTCCTCCTTAATTATACTAATCTCATTCATCGTGATGCTATCAATGCCTGGCGCCGTATTCTTTTTCAATTCATTGATTACATTTAAGACTTCCCTTTTATTTGTTTGATGAATGTGAAAGATGGAATTTATTGCGATATTTGTATTATTTACATTGCCTGCTGAACTGGCAACGATTTCTTTAGTGATTCTTCCACCAATTGTTGAAAAAAAATTATTCAATGAGTTCGCCGCGTCACGTGGACACGATGTGTTAGAGGGCCCAACAGGATTCAGTTGAAAGTTTTGTGATATACCCTGGGTTGAAGAGTTATCCTTTACCTCATTTATTATTTTCCATATTTCGCGGGAGTTGTCAGCCGCTGTTTCCATTCTTCTTGAGAAATATAAGAATTTAGCCTCTTTCACCAGTCGTTTCGATTCTTTTTTCGCTTGCATATACAGAAACTTGAAAGCCTGGTTTCCACTGTTCTTCCTGTAGTCCATGTATGCCTTCCTTTTTGTAATACTTGCATCAATTACTTTTTTCGTTATCCAAGTCCGTTGTCGACACCTGATTTTTTTCTCAATTGTAGAACTTTGCTTAGCAGATATGATGATATTTTTGAGTTCAATAATACTATTTGGTTTCCGCTTTTCCAGTAACTCTCGTATGTTTGATTTAAAGAGCTCCTTGTCTAGAAATCTGAACGTTTTGTAGGTCGGCTTCTGTTTGTTCAGGGTTTGGTCTTGAATAGCAATTTTTATCACACGATGATCCAGTTCCGGCCAGTCCTCAAATATGTATGTCATGCTTTCAGCGACTTTTAAATCATTGGTTACTATATGATCCAGACAGGTATTTGACACTGGGCGAGTAATTTGGTTGTTGTTTATGATTACCGTTCCATTCGTTTCTAGCGTATCCTTATAAATCCGTGTTTCTGGTGATTCCGTTAGCACATCAATGTTTGTGTCCGCTACTGTGATCAAATTTTTTTCAGTTGAGAATAATGTATCTAGTACTGTGCAAAAATCTTGCGCATTCATTCTATTGGGGTTGTAGTACGTCCCTAATTTTATTTTTTTACCTGCATGGCGTACTTCAATTATTATAACGTTATACTTATCAGGCATCACTCTCTTGGTAATGAAATTGATTGTATTTTTTACGTAGATTGCTGTACCTCCACCTCTCCCAGGTCTGCAAGAGAATACCGCATTATATCCTTCAATATTGTAAAACCGTGCTTCTTCTGGGTAAATCCAGATTTCATTTAGAATAATCAAATCTATGTCAGGATTTTGCTGCAGGTAAATCTGTATATCACTTAGCTTATGTCTTAAGCTTCTTATATTAGCATACATAAGTGTTAAATTTGTTCCACTTGATTGATTAGAAAGATTAGCAATCATCAAAGTTGTAGTCGGTACTCCTCCTGGCGATCAATATTCTGCGTTGAAACTCCGGACACTCTACAGAGTCAGCTCTGTGAGAATGATCAGCATTGTTATTGTTACCAATACAGTTAGAGCACTTCTCAAACGTGCTTTTGCAGTCCTTTAGGTCATGCTTTCCTCCACATTTTAGACATATTTGCTCCCCTTCACATTTAGATGTTTTGTGGTTGTATTTTTGACACTTATAACACCTCGTTACGTTGAAGTCCTCCTTCACAAAATACGATCCATAATCTATATTAATGTATCTATTCGCAATCCTCTTATACATGCTCCCGTTTACCTGGATGATGTGCAACCACCTTCCATTTCTTGTTCGCCTAGCATGTACAAGTTCCATAGAATCACGCTCCTCTATATTGGGATTTAATGCCTGGATCTCATTTCTTAGTTCATAATTTGCGTATTGTTTCTCTAGTCCATTGATGACAAGTCTAGGCTGTCGCAATCTGGTCTCAGCAACATCATACTCCTCTTTCATTGCATCCATTGCTATATTAAAAAGCGAAGTAGTATTTTCATTTGTCGATGTTTTTATAATCGCCCCACCATTACGAATAGGCCTCATTAGTTGTAGAGGAATTTTACATTTTGATGGCCTGATCTTCGACTTAAAATCAATCAGTGTTTTTTCTGATGAAGAGTGATTTTTAGGCTTAATAATAATCCCTTTTTGCGATATTGTATTAGATCGATGCACTGATGGAGGAGAAGTAGAATTTTTTATAATTTCGGCATATGAGGGCTTGTCCGCAGACGTAGATTTATCTATTAATAAGGTGACATTTGAGCTCATCTCTTCGACTTGGCTTTGCAAGTTTTTCATTTGTTGGAAGAGTTGGTCTTCTTTAGATTTACGGTGCTGAGCTCTACATCCTGCACACATCCAAATTACATCTTCGGTGATGTCCATAATAGCCCGATATCTCTCCTCCGACATTTTGATACACCTCAAATGAAACCACTTGAGGCAGAAGCCATCACACCCCATAGCCGAGTGGATATCCTCCACGGGTTTCCTACACTTCCCACACTTATCTGGTTTAGTAGCCATTATGTTTTTAGCTTTTTCAATTATTTGCTTTTTATAAAAATATTTTATTATCCTTAATTTATTTAATATAGTTAGTGAAAAAAAAATTCAGAATGCATATTAACCTTTAAGCACCGACGTGCGATCTGAGAGGCACCGGCAGGCATTACCTCTTTTCCCGCGCAATACTAAACCCCACTTTTAAGTAGCTTTAAGTCGGAGAACAAGTGGTGTCGTCACGAGCGCATTTGGAGAGTGATTACGAAATAAACTCTTATTTTTGCAGATATTGTGAACAGGTAGTAAAAAAAATAGATTTGCGACGGATTTACTGCATTCAAAGAGCTATGTATAAATGAGTCGAATCTAAATTTTGCGCGAGTGATTGAGAGCTGTATTGCCGCTCCGAGGTTGACTACGTTGGCGAAGATTTTCGTCTGAAGCACAGTGAGTGTGATACGGATACTGAAGAAACGTTCAGGTGTTTAGTAACGCACCGTCATCGCATGAAGAAATTCCGTTCTCAAGGCTGGGTATGTGGCCTAAATCATTTTCAAACAGACCAATACTAATCGTAACAAATTTTAAAAGAATTTATTAAGCAAATTCCAAACAATAACAATAAAAAAACTTAATGGTCCAAATGGCTCTCTAAATATATACGTAATCAGTTGAACACATTTGATCAAAAAAACCATAGCAAATTCAAATTAAATAAGATTATTACATACTTTATGATTCGATTAGAAAAAGGAGAAAAAACCAACCAACACTATTCCAAAATTATTTATAATTATAACACAACAGTTAACTTTTATCATATTAGGTATAATTTAGACATTGTCATTCAGCCACCACAACCTAGATTGCTCCGTCTCAGATCGATCAGCTTCAACGAATCTAGCAAATGAGTATCTCCATTGGAATTGTTGGTCTCGTGAATTCAAATTCGGAGGATATTTTATCTTCTTATCGGTGGCCCGTCTATATGTGATATATGATTGGGACACCGTCAGAGTCAAAAACATATTGATTCATGCCCAAATACACGAATCCTCCTGGAAGAACGAGGCCAGTAGCGAGGCAAGTCGCAATATACCCGTTTGTAGTGTGGAACGGCTGTGAAATCCAAGGGTTTTCACTCACAGTCACAGATCTTGCGATATGACTCCGAAGAAGTTTCAATATGGAGACATCGACTCTCGTCATTTTAGCAGTTTGATAAATTCTTCTATTCGATATATAATGTTTCCAATCCGTCTCAAGTTTTCTGTACACATCAGTACATGCACGAAGATATTTCCTTTCGAAAACTCTTAATTTTTCCATAGTACTAGCACTCTGGTTGTACCAGATCAGACATCTATATGTCAAAACTGGTCCAACAAGGATCTTGTAACAGATAACTTTGACCTTTTTATCAATGACTCTGGAATGAAAGAGCCATCGTAGGGCCATGACTTCTTTTTGTGCCTTACTGAGCATGATTTCGATATGTTCAATATAGTACAGATACTGATCGAGATGAACACCGAGGTATCGAACACATGATTTATGTGGAACCCGTTCTGAACTACTCTCGCCAGCCATGATGTGGAAATCCTTCCAATTACGTTTCAGGCCTTGTCCGACCCCTGCAGCGTTGTCCGAAACGAAATTGTTTCGCACTTCTGTGCATTGATTTTCATTCGCCAATTGTCAGTGTACAGCTGCACATCATTGAACATTTTTTGGAGATTGCTGTGAACTATTATAGCTCTTCAAAGTCAAAAGCGCTTTATTTAATACTACTCGTTATAAATTTTAAAAGAATATAAAGCATATTCCAAACAAAAACAATAAAAAACTTAATGGCCCAAATGGCTTTCTAAATTTATATGTTATCATTAAACACATTTTTTCAAGAAAACTATAGCATATTCAAATTAATTAAGATTATTACATTTATTATGATTTGATTGGAGAAAGGAGAAACCAACCGACATTATTCAAAATTATTTATAATTTTAACAAAACAGTGAACTTTGATCCTACACCTAATATGTTATAACCTAGTTCTAATAAAAATTCAATCAAAAACTTTATCTTATACTAAAAAAATTCTATCACAATATTCCTAACCTAAGCGTTTAATCTTATCTCTAACCTAATAAAACAAACATAACATATACCTAACCTATACCTAATTTTCAACATAAATAAACAACAACACTAAATGTAGCAATAATGAGCTGAAACTCAAAAACTAAGTAACAAAAAACACCAAAACTGAAAATAAACACGAATGATTTAGACATTGTCATTCAGCCACCAATACCTAGATTGCCCCGTCTCAACTCGATCAGCTTCATCGAATCTAGCAAATGAGTATCTCCATTGGAATTGTTGGTCTCGTGAACTCAAATTCGGAGGATATTTTATCTTCTTATCGGTGGCCCGTCTATATATGTGATATATGACTGGGACGCCGTCAGAATCAAAAATATATGTCCAAATACACGAGTCCTCCTGGAGAACCGAAGCCAGTAGCGAGGCAAGTCGCAATATACCCGTCTGTAGGGTGGAACGTCTGTGAAATCCAACGGTTTTCACTCACAGTTACAGATCTTGCGATATGATTCCGAAGAAGTTTCAATATAAAGATATCGACTCTTGTCACTTTAGTAGTTTGATAAATTCTTCTATTCGATATATAATGTTTCCAATCCGTCTCAGGCTTTCTGTACAAACCAGTACATGCACGGACATTTCCTTTCGAAAACTCTTTATTTTTCCATAGTACTAGCACTCTGGTCGTACCAGATCTGACATCCATATGTCAAAACTGGTCTAACCAGGGTTTTGTAAAAGATAATTTTGACCTTTTGATCAATGTATTTGGAATGAAAGAGTCTTCGTAGAGCCATGACTGCTTTTAGTGCCTTACTGAGCATGATTTTCACATGTTCAGTATAGTACAGATACTGATCGAGATGAACACCGAGGTATCGAACACAGGATTTATGTGGAACTCGTTCTTAACTACCCTCGCCAGCCATGATGTGGAAATCTTTCCAATTACGATTAATGTCTAGACTGACCCGCTGCAGCGTTGTCCGAAACAAGAGTGTTTCGCACTTCTGCGCATTGATTTTCATTCACCAATTGTCAGTGTACAGCTGTACATCATTGAACATTTTTTGGAGATTTCTCTAAGCTATTGTAGCTTTTCAGTCTGCCGTATTGTAATAAACATAAGCAGTCGAGCAGCCCCGTGGTGATCAGGAGTGGCTGCTCCTGAAGAGATAAGGTGGTCACCCCGTCGAAACTGCTTAGTTTGTTGTTTTACTAGTGTAAAGTAAACTGCATCCGTCAAGTTTCCATCCTTTAGGCAGAAATGAGTGGTTCACTTCAGCCACTTTAACATCTTTAGGTTTGAAATTCCCCTTGTAATGCAACGACCTTCTTCGGTGAAAGTAACGGTTGCTTTTTGTGTAATGTTTGCGTTTGTCTCAAGCCTCCGTGTCCGCTAACTTTAACGAGGCAAAAAAATATTGAATTACTGTAGAGTAGCTTAATTGACAACTAATAGAACTTTTCTAAAGACAATAAAAATTGATCGGTGCGTCTTGTAGAGTAGACTATGCGTGATAAGTATTTTGTAGTGTAGCTTCGTGGCTCGACAAGAACCCGCCTCATATGATCCCGCAAATGCTAGTCGTCAAGCACACGTACGCGGTCGTTAAGCGAAGCTAGTTAGCTGAGCTCGGTGTTGTTTATAGCTTGCTGACACTTATGCCAGACCATCGGCACCCGTGTCCTACACGGGCATAGACTTAAAATCATTACAGTATATATGATCAGATCATCAGCAAACGCTACCAATGATCGCGTTGGCGAGACGTTAAAATCAAAGCCGTTCAATAGCTTGCGAATGAAGATTGAGAAGAGCAGAGGCGCAGTAACCATTACCTGCTGTAGACCATTCAAGACCTTGAATTCACGCATTGTTGTCAGGTTTCCATCAGTTACAACAAATGATTTGCCGTACAACATATTGCACATCATGGCGACAAGGTGTCTGGGGAACTTGTCCTGAAGGAGTTTAAAAACTAATCCATCTAACCACACCGTATCGAAGTCTTTCTCGATATCAATGAGACACGCTCCAACATATTCTCTGTTGTTAAGTTTCCAACAGATGTCTGAGGTTACTTCCGTTATTGTATGTGTGGTCCAATACCTGGCACGAAAGCCAAATTGGCAATTCGGCATCAACTCATATTCCTCAATGTGGGCGTTTAATGCTCTGTTGAGTATCACTTCAAATGCCTTGCTGATGTTAGGCAGCAAGCTGATTGACAGATAGCTTTAAAGGCATGAAGATTATTTTCCTTTCTTCAAGATCGAAAATGCCAGCCTTTTTCCACTCATTTGGGAAATATGAATTGCTCAACTTGTTGTTGGACAATATACAAATAATTCCTAATAGCAACCTCAGGCAAATGTCGGAGAACTACATTTGGAATACCATCAGTACCACATGATTTCTTGTTGTTTATCCTGCGAAATGTGAAACACAAGTCTTCATAACTGACAAAATAATCAATAAGATTCAAGCTCGGTATGAGGTCAGATGTTAATGTTTCTTTGAAATGAAGGATTGATGGGCCATTTGTAATGAATCATGCGACGCCGCTGGTGACCACTACCAACACACTTTGCTGCTATGTGGCTTCTCATTTTACGTTGGTTGCGACCAGTGCACATCTCACGTCTATTTTGTCCTGGGATGCCAACAGAATTTGACAGCCACATGGAATTTAAGTGTGGAGGTAGTGGCCGCCACCCACGAGGAAGTCCCGGAGAGTAACGAAAGTTCAAAAAGGGTAAAAATAATAACGCTTCGATTCGATCACCAGCTGTTGCGACAACAAACACGATAACTAGTCGGATTGCAGAAATTGGGAAAAAAGAAGAAGAATACGAGTACGAGCCAACCGAAAAGGTAGGTAAGGTAACCATAAAAAGTAGCATTTTAAATACGACTCCATTAGTGAGTTTCCCCCGCAGGGTAGATGCCGGTCGACAAGAGTACTCTTGGAGGCTAGCATTCTTTGGGGAGTTCCGCCCCCACGTACCCGAGGAAACTCCGCAGGGGGAATGCCGGTCGACAAGACCACTCTTGGAGGCTAGCATTCTTTGGGGAGTTCTGCCCCCACGAACCCGAGGAAATTCCCGCAGGGAGAAAGCCGGTCGACAAGAACATTCTTGGAGGCTAGCATTCTTTGGGGAGTGCCGCACCCACGGACCCGAGGATATGGGGGGTGCCGTGAGGTTCCCTCCTGGGATGACAGGTAACGACTCTTATTGTATCTGGACTACGCTTTGCACAACGAACTGGAATTGACGCTTTGGGCTGGCGGATGTGATGGTTTGGACCTAGTTGCTTTGCACAGTAGCGCCGAGGTGAAACTCGTGTGTGAACGGCTCCAATTCAACTATCATACCGTCTCCGTCCCGGTAAAACCTTGGTAGGCCTCGGAGTACGTTCGAAGTTCGCACCATTGGGTTGGTGGTGTAGGTTCGGTTGAGACGGACTCCCGATTAGCGCTAGTCTGGCTCTGAGCACTTGTCCCCATAAGGGCTTGTGCCACCCCTCACATGGCCTCCCTGCTCTGCAAAGATAACCATGGGACCAAAAAGGCGACTACACACACGAACGGAGATAGCGGCTCCGAGGGGGGACCCAATAAAATGGAGCAAATAAAATCAACAGATCAAAAACATCCAACAAATGAAACCACAAGCAAACAGGACGCTAGCACGGAGAACCCTTTCAGGCGAAAACCGCTGTTGGCAAGAACACCGATAAAACAAGTCACCGATTGTCAAGTCACCCTTGCGAGAGGCACTGCTTATTAAACCCACTAAGGGCCGAACCTACGCAGATGTCCTCCGTGAAATTAAAGGAGCGGTCAAGCCAGACGACACCAAAACTGCCATCAAAGCAGTTCGACCAACCCGGACCGGTGGCTTGCTGGTGGAGTTCGGGCCAGAGGCCACAAACAAAGATGCATTCCGTGACGCGGTTCAAAAGGTTCTTGGAGATGCGGCAACGGTTGCCTCGCTCGAACCAATGGCCACCCTGGAAATCAGGGAACTCGACTGCGTCACGGACAAAGCTGAAGTAGAGGATGCCATTAGGAGGGAGTTCCCCAGCTTAAGTGAAGTCAAGGCAAGATTGACACGTGAAAACACAAGGGGGCAACGCATGGCTATTGTCGAACTAGCTGATAAAGACGCCCAGCAAATCCTGGCGAAGGGCAAAATTAAGATAGGTTGGGTGATCTGCAGGATACGGAGAAGAGCGATCCCTATCCGCTGCTTCAGATGCTTCGAATACGGACACACCGCGTATGGCTGTAGGGGACCCGACAGAAGATCTCTGTGCTACAAATGTGGTGAAACGGGGCACAAAAGGAAGGAGTGCACGAACGAGGCAAAATGCATTCTTTGCAAGGATGCTAAGTTAGCACCCGGCGACCTCAAACATGAGCCGGGGACAGGGAGATGCTGGGTTTTCAAGGAGGCCCTAACTAAAGCCAAATCGATACTCAAACGATCCGTATCCTGCAGGTCAATTTGCACCGAAGCACAAACGCCCAGGACCTACTTGAGCAGTTTGCGAGGGATAAGAAAGCTGACCTCCTGTTGCTGAGCGAGCAACATCATAACAAGGACTCGCAAGCGTGGTACCCTGACAAAACTGGTACCTCGGCCATCTGGGTTCGAGACAGCGCCCGCCTTCAGGTGCAGGGCCATGGACGCGGGGATGGTTTTGTGTGGGTGCGGTGTTCAGGGATAACATATTTCAGTGTTTATCTGACGCCTAACGAGGCAATGCGATCTTTTCGAACCAAACTCGATGCCCTGGAGGACGCTGTCTCGAACACAGAGGGCCACATGCTGGTCGGGGGAGACTTCAACGCTAGAGCCATTGAATGGGGTATGCCACAATCCGACCCAAGGGGAAAGCAAATCTTGGACATGGCGGCCAGAACAGCGCTTTTTGTCCTAAATACTGGTAACACCCCTACTTTCCGTTTCGTAGGAACCATACCCGATGTGACACTCGCTTCGGAGTCCCTGGTACCTAGAGTACACAACTGGCGAGTACTAGAGGACTACTCGGCTAGTGATCACCAGTATATAGCTGTTGAGATTCACGACGGTGCCACTCTGCGTGCATATGCCCAAACTTCAATCCTCGGATGGAGGACTGGGAGGATGGACGTTGAGAGGTTTGCTGACGCGCTTACGGCAGGCGCACCGTTGCTGGGAGCTTCGCCAGGGAGTGGAGGGCCTACAGCCAAAGACTTGGTGAACTCAACTATGAGTACCATCATAGCTGTTTGCGAGTCTTCCATGCCCCGTCGGAGACCCCGACATGGTAAGCCTCCAGTATACTGGTGGTCAAACGAGATCGCCGAACAAAGGAGCGAGTGTCACAAACTTCGGCGAGAGGCCCAGCGGGCGCGAACACGGGAGGAGGCAGACACTAGGCTAGCAGCATACAGGTCCGGCAGGAAATATCTTCGCAGGCTTATTAACAAGAGTAAGGCCCGATGCTGGCAAGACCTCGTGGACGATGTAAATAGGGATCCGTGGGGCCTTGGCTACAAGCTGGTGATGGGGAAACTTGGTGCCCTACGGAAGCCTTGTATGCATGACGCGGAAAAGACGGACGCGATAGTGCGGGGACTCTTCCCCGCCCTTCCCGTCCGTGTTGACGCTGTCCATGGTGAAACAGCAGTCGAGTGCCCACTCTTCACACAGCTGGAACTGGAGGAGGCAGTCCTCTCCCTGAAAGCGAGGAAGGCTCCAGGTCCAGATGGTGTTCCAGCTGAGGTTTTGCAGCTCGTCTATCACCATTGTCCTGAATTGCTGCTCAGCACATTCAACGCTTGCCTACGGGACGGGGTTTTCCCGGTACGATGGAAGGTGGCAAGGCTCGTGCTGGTCAGCAAGGGGAAGGGAAATCCCGAATCGCCGTCTGCATACCGCCCGTTATGCATGCTAGACACGGCTGGGAAAGTGCTAGAGAAACTCATCAAGGGAAGACTCACTGACGCGATTCGTGCTGCTGGGGACCTATCTCCTCGGCAGTACGGCTTTAGAGCAGGACGTTCTACCATTGATGCGATTGCAGAGGTGGTGAACGCGGTCCAAAAGGCAGAGGCATATAGTCGCACCAAGCGACGGATCGTCCTGTTGGTGACACTCGACGTCAGGAATGCCTTCAACTCCGCTAGATGGGTGGATATTCTGGACACGCTGGAAAACTCTTTTCAAGTTCCAGAATATCTAATGCGGCTTTTGAGGAACTACCTGAAGGACCGAAGCCTGCTCTACGACACGACACAGGGCCAACGAAGGATGGAAATTACATCGGGTGTTGCCCAGGGATCTATCCTTGGTCCGGACCTGTGGAACGTGTTTACGACGGGCTACTGAGACTTGAGATGCCAGATGAGTCGCGCTTGGTCGGCTATGCGGATGATGTTGCGGCTCTGGTCGCCGGACGCACCGTTGAACAAGCGCAACTTAGGCTAGGTATGCTAATGTGCCGAGTGAGGGACTGGATGACTGCTCGCGGGCTCAGTTTAGCACTGGAGAAAACCGAAGTGGTCATCTTGACAAAAAAGAGAATCCCTAGAGTAAGGATGATCAGTATTGGAGATATACAAATCGAATCGAAGCCAGCGGTGAAGTACCTGGGGCTACTGATCGACTCGAAGATGAGTTTCTCTGAGCAAATCAGGGCAACGGCTGAGAAGGCTGCTTCGGGAATATCGGCCCTGAGTCGACTTATGGCCAACGTAGGGGGACCCAGCCCATCAAGAAGACGCCTCTTGATGAGTGCTGTAGGGTCAGTGCTACTGTACGGAGCAGAGGTATGGGGCGACGCTCTCAGCAAGGAGGTATACCGAAAACGATTGGCACAGGTACAGAGAAGAGGAGCACTGAGAATTTCATCTTCGTATCCAACAGTCTCCGACTCGGCGGTGAGAGTGATTGCAGGCGTGATACCTGTCGCCCTCCTTGCTAGAGAGCGCCGCGCTATTTACCTGCGCCGAAACGAGGATGCCGGAGGCACTGAGGCTGGGGGATCGCTCTTGTGGCAATTCCTCTTCCCCTCTCCCCTCCCGCTAGGAAAGGGACTCCCCAGCTTGAAGGCGCCCCACGGCGTAACAAAACGAGACCTGGCCCGAAGTAATGTGTCAAACGGTTCCAGGCTAGGTTCTCAGATTGACAGGGGAGGTGTTTAGTGGGTAGTCCAAAGGTATCCTCCATGGGAGTCCCACACTGCCAGACTCGGCGGGCATAAATGCCTTCACCTCCCTACCACAAAAAAAAAAAAATTTGTGAGTTTTCGTTTCACCGCTCTAATAGTCTGTTTTTCCGGATTCCTCCTGCTATTTAGGAACAGACTATATATGCAACGAATGGTGGCGTTTATTATGCCGCTACTCCACCGGCTCCGATAAGCAACATACCTAGGGATCAGTTTGCAGCAGTTTACCCACCAGCAGTTGTGCCAACAATATACCCACCTTCAATGCGTACCAGCGTTTTAGCAGTACTACAGTGTGCCAATGAATGTTCCCACCATTTGGCCTCAGAACTACCAAGGTAATTAGATTTGCTTGTATAGATGATACGACAGTTAAATTGGAAACGTGGGATACGGCCGGACAAGACAGGTATCACAGTTTAGCGCTAATGTATTATAGAGGACCGCAGGCCGCAACATGGATTTGAAAGGATTACCGGATTAACATTTGAACGACCCCCTGAACGATTACACAATGGCGATGTCGAAGCATTATTTTTTTAATGCATTATGAATTTACTAGATCAATGTGGAATTATCCATTTCGAATAACGTACCGAGTAATACTACGTGAAAAAGAACTGCACTTTCATATCGGTGTTTACAACCCTAGTAACGACTTAACCTTTTCATTCAATTTACTCCTACATACCTACCTGAAGGTTCCCGAGGTGCGCCGATGCCAAATAACAAGTTTACACGGTTGTACATTTATTGATAAGACTAGAGATGGTGCTACCTACCAAGAAGGTCGTGAAGTTGTTACAATAGGCGAATGGACAGATATAATATATCAACATACACCACCAGAACAACTTATTGCGAATGTTGTCTCCGGACGAAAGAGGAGGCTGCAAAAATACAATTTCCTCGACACAGTCATTTGGAATCCTTGGATAGACCAAGCCCGAGAGATAGCAGATTTTGGAGACGATGAGTATCCAAATATGTTAGGCGTTGAATCCGGACATGTTTCAACTCCAGTTATTCTGCTGCCTGGAACAGCCTTTGAACTAGCTAAACCCTACAGATTATTATCGAAGGTAACGTCAGTAGGAAATCAAAACGGAGTCACTAACCATCGAGGAAAAGGGGCGTTCAACCGAGCTAAAACGGATTAATTATAGATTTTGCAGTTTGTTGATTTCTACGGTTCAACTTGGTACTGCAAACTGTCCGTATTCTTAAATCGTAAAACTCAACTATCTTTAAACTGAACTTGACTAGCTCATTAACTCGCTCCAATTTCGGCTGATTCCTGATGGAAATCAACTATGACATTGTCAGCATACATGAATCGGAACACGTTTTTTTTTTAACTTTTAAATATACCTAAGGGGAAATCTGATTAATTAAATGCATGCTATAATTTAATCCCTCTACATGTTCTGGTGCTGGAACTTAATTATCAAGAGTTGAAATAATAGTCTATTCATTATTTAGAAAGCAAATGGAAGCAATATTCCTTGAGAATACAATATGTGGTTAATAGATAAATAAATAATCAGTTAAAACAAAGAAAAAAATGAAAACTAGAAAAAATTGAGGATAATATGGTTTTAGTTGTACTAAAGAGCAAATAGTTAATTTCTATTGAACTGTACAGTCAAAATATATATAACGAGATCTTAGGACAAAGAAAATGGTAGTGAATCAGAACTCTCACGTAAATTTTGAAAGGAAAAATTAGCCTCCCTAATACTACCCACCGCTAAAACGAAAGAAGAAAAAAACTAAAGCAACCCCGAATGTAGATCGCATATTCTATTAATATAATTGCAATTGGCGAGAAAATTTAGGTTTGATTGTGTTATAATTAGTCACAGTTTTTTTGTGCCTGTTGAAGTTTTTTAAAAGGGAAATTCTAGAGAATTCATTGTAGTGTAAATACGTGATGGAAAACTATTTAATATAAGAAATGCCCTGTTTTGAATAGTCGTAAATGTCTTAGAATACAACCTGCGTTGTATTCTTCCAATCGGCACCTTTGAATAGTTCACAAAATTCTGTTCATGCATTTGCTTAGATAATTTGTATATATTATTTTGTATTGCCTATTCATAAAGTAGATTAAAAAAATTATGAACTGCACGTCTGAGAATGAGAACTGTATTAGCCCAGCACAAGTGTAATATCATCATGTTTGAATGCGAAGAATTAATCTTGAAAAGATCTCTTTCGATAAAATTTTAATACCATAGAAAGGTTTCTACCGAATCAACTGCAAAACTTAAGTGAGCTAACTGAGGCTTTCATTTTATAAAAAAAATAGGAAAAAATCCTTACCATTCCTGCTGTATAAATATATTTTTTTTGAAACTATTATCTTTCTATTCCTCTCTCTATCAGTCAATTTAATAGTGGAATGCACCCATTTCAATGACATTTTTTTCATTTCGGAATTAACTTCATACTTCAAATCAACATGAATATCCCCACCAGTAATAAATTCAATGGCGTGCTTTTCAAAATTTGTATATTTCTTTATTGTTAGCCGATAATTTTGATAAAGTGAAAGAAATCAATTTCCTTTTGTTCCAAAAACACAACAAAAAGAACACGTTAATTAAAACTGCAATTTAAGAATAAGAAGCTTTTAATATAATTATTACAAAAGAAAAGAGAACAAGAATTAACTATTGATATTTACTTGATAATATTCAACAATTATTTTTATTATTGAATCACATTAAATTTTATGGTTTTCTTCCGTGATTACTATGAAAATGATGAACTGAAGAAAATATTAAAACTTGAATAGAATTATTATAAAAAAGTTAAATCAGAGAATAAAAAAAACCATGAATTGCTAACTACAAATACGACTTTCCTTTCCAGTGGTTCTTCCTTTCAGCGAGAAATGAGGTGCAAGGTAGGTATGCGTTGCGAGGGTAGGGTTTGAGAAAATCCGCTGAGGTCGGTTTCGCGTTGCGCGCGGTACGCGGTACCTTAGTTGATTTTGGTTTTTCTATAGCGTAGCTTTTTTTGGAATTACGTTAACGTAGTATATTTTTTCGGTACCGCGTCGGAAATTCGGGAACGCGAAGTAAAGATTAGATCTTTGTCTTTTGACTGGTTATAGGAAGAAATACGGAGTAACGTAAAGTAGGTTTCCTCTCCGTATGGTTTTGTTTTGTGACGCGTTTGAAAACGGGCATGTATTGGTGGCTGAATATTGTAAATGAGCGTAACCCATTCGGAGACCCGCGACCGAAATCCTCTCCGATCTAGCTGGCGGACAAGCAGCGTGAATGGGTTACGGTGCACGGATTGGTTGATCGGTTGGTACCATCCGTTGGCACTACTCAGACAACGTCTAGAACCGATGAGGTCGGTTCCGCGCTCGCACGTAGACTAAAATCATTACACATTCAGGCTTGATTTGAAGTCGGAAATTTTTGCTTCAACGGCCGTTGAAAATATTTCATTCCCTCTCTCAGGGTTTGGTAGGTGAACCAATTCAAAATGTGTTCCAATCAGGGCAAGTTTATGCAATCCCTCACAAATAATCCTGTTTCCATTTCTATCCAGAGTCGTACTATCAATTTCGATACCACCCCTATCGAGATTTATCTCATCACTTGTGACCAAGATTCGAAACCTTCACTCGAAACTTCTTAGGAAATATGCTATTCACTTTCGCGAAAACGCCATCTGGGTCTTGTGGGCTAATACCACTCGATTTTTCCGCCCATTGATTGCTGACCTCACTCCTGAAAAATGAACGGATTAAGTTCCGGACATTCTTCAGGTATGATTTCAACAAAGCCAACGAGGGGTGGTTGTATTCCAAAAATCGCCGATAAATATTGTTGACGCGTGTGAGAAGAAGGGTTTTCAATATTTTCAACCTTGCAATGGTTGGTGTTTCATATCCTTCCATATTGTTTCGATGTTTAATCTTCGGAACTACTTTCTCAATGGTTTCTAACGTCAGCTTCTCTAACTTCGACAAATAGAGATCTATTATTTCATCGTTATTTAGATTCCTGTCATTGGGAACCATTGAGCAAGCATCGTCATGATCGGAAGGAAGACATTGCTTCTGGTTCTTTCGATTAAACTTCTTTTGAAACTTTCCGCAGTCTGTTTTTTTGAAATTCAACCGATAATTTTCATGTCAAGAAGACGCCTCTTGATGAGTGCTGTAGGGTCAGTGCTACTGTACGGAGCAGAGGTATGGGGCGACGCTCTCCGCAAGGAGGTATACCGAGAACGTTTGGCACAGGTACAGAGAAGAGGAGCACTGAGAATTGCATCTTCGTATCCAACAGTCTCCGACTCGGCAGTGAGAGTGATTGCAGGCGTGATACCTGTCGCCTTCCTTGCTAGAGAGCGCCGCGCTATTCACCTGCGCCGAAACGAGGATGCGAGGGAGATAGTTGAACGCGAGGAGAAACAGCGCTTGCTCAACGATTGGCAGCAGTCTTGGGTGAATTGCACGAAGGGAAGGTGGACTGCGCGCCTCATCCCGGATGTGAGACCGTGGCTAAATCGAAGGCATGGTGAGACTGACTTCTATCTGACCCAGCTTTTGAGCGGGCACGGGTGTTTTCAGTCTTACCCGCACGAGATTGGTAAGTCACGGTCTCCCGATTATCGGTTTTGCCCAGGAGAGGAGGGCAATGCCTGTCACACATTCTTTGCGTGTACAAAATGGGTCAGGCTGCGAAGGGAACACTACAGGGAGACGGGAGAGCTCACCTCGGATAATATAGTTGCGGTGATGCTCGAATCGGTTGACAAATGGAACCAGGTGGCACATTATGCTCGGGCAGTCCTAAAATATAAAAGGGACTCACAGCAGCCGGGGGCACTGAGGCTGGGGGATCTCTCTTCTGGCATTTCCTCTTCCCCTCTCCCCTCCCGCTAGGAAAGGGACTCCCCAGCTTGAAGGCGCCCCACGGCGTAACAAAACGTGACCTGGCCCGAAGTAATGTGTCAAACGGTTCCAGGCTGGGTTCTCAGGTTGACAGGGGAGGTGTTTAGTGGGTAGTCTAGTCGCGCATGGGAGTCCCACACTCTGTGCATAAATAGCATTCACCTCGCTACCACAAAAAAAAGTACTGATTAAAAATATCATTGTTATCTTGATTAGAATTACCTTCAATACATTACTCAACGTCAATTTCTTGTTGGAGTCCGTCCAGCGCTGCATAATAGTTTTTGCTGTAGTTAGCGCCTCCAGCACTTAGAATTTCTTCTGGGATGACTTGTTTGGCAGCTTTCTTTGCCTTAGTTTCCGTATTTATTTGCTTTACCGGTTCTGCATCTTGAGTTTTCTTCCCTCTTTTGTACATATCTTCGAGGGTTTTTAGTCGTAGACTCAATTCCTGATTTTCAACTAGAAGTCGAATCACTTCTTGTTTGTTTTCGACTAATTGAGTTTTACTCCCGCCATCTGCGGAGCTTTCCTGGTTACTCATATGTCTTCTTTTATTGACGATTGCGATTTGTGTTTGGATTATTTACTTTTGTTAATTTATCGAAGTAAAATGATATTCGATATGATTCCGTAGGTCGATTCCTTCGACGATAAATGCTTTTTCCAATAAAGATCAAAATTTTCTTTTGACTGACATAAAAAATTAATTTAACTTTTGAACACTAACTTTTGTGAAAATTAATTAAATTTTTCAGGTTAAACGCTTAGGTTAGTAATATTGTGAGGGCATTTTTTAGTACAAGTTTTGATTGAATTTTACTAGAATTAGGTTATAACATTTTAAGTGTAGGATAAAGTTAAAATTATAAATAATTTTAGGATAGTGTTGGTTGGTTTTTTGTCCCTTTTCCAATTAAATCATTAAATATGTAATAATCTTAATTAATTTGAATTTGCTATAGTTTTTTGATAAAATGTGTTTAACCGATAACGTATAAATTTAGAGAGCCATTTGGGCCATTAAGTTTTTGTATTGTTATTGTTTGGAATTTGCTTAATATTTGTAATGATTTTAAATGCCTAAGTCCGGACGAGGAACCGACCTCTCATCGGTTCTAGACGTTAAGTCTGAGTAGTGCCAACGGATGGTACCAATCGGTCAACCAATCCGTGCACCGTAATCCATTTTCGCGGTGGCTGCTTGTCGGCCAGCTAGCTCGGAGAGGATTTCGGTCGCGGGTCTCAAAATGGATCTTCAGCCACCTATACATGCCCGTTTTCAAACGCGTCACCAAAACAAAACCATACGGAGAGGAAACCTACTTGACGTTACTCCGTATTTCTTCATACAACCAGTCAAAGGACAAACATATAATCTTTACTTCGCGTTCCCGAATTTCCGACGCGGTACCGAAAAATATACAACGTTAACGTAAATCCGAAAAAAACTACGCTAAAGAAAAACCAAAATCAACTAAAGTACCGCGCACCGCGCGTGACGCGAAACCGACCTCAGCGGATTTTCTCAAACCCTACCCTCGCGACGGCATACTTACCATGCACTCTATTTCCCGCTGAAAAAAAGGACCACTGGAAAGGAAAATCGTGTTTTGAATTAGCAATTCATATTATTTTTGTTATATTTGCATTAGATATGACTATTATTTAAATGATTTACAGTTCTGACTTAAATACAAAAAAAAAAAGAAAACTAGAATTATTTACTCATTTACACAATGTTTACGTCCTGATCTTTTGTTTCAATTTTATTGTTGTTGTCTTAAATATTCTCTCATTTGTATTTTTGATAAAATAATTGCATGTATGGATTTTTTTATTATTTTTTCATTCTAGTGTGAACACCACTTCAGTCGCAATCGAATAGAGGATTATATGTAAATCTAATGTATATCGCAATGTAGAACCATATAAAAGTACATAATGTGGAACTTTTGTAGCGATAATTTTCATATAAACATGTTTATATTTTATTATATGTTTACAACCAACTAAGAGAATAACAAATGAAAAATAATAGAAAATCTGCGATTAGTCTTTTTATTTACCTTACGTGCAGAGTACAGTAAGATAAATGAATTTATACGTATGGTTTCTATTTTTTTTTTAAGGTGAGTTATTACACAATCATTTCAAGATACTTAGGCTCATTGAAGCTTCACTTTGCCAATAGGTTTGTTTTTCTTTTTTTTTTGATGTCGTTTTAAGGCATTTTAAGACAATATTTTTGTTTTCGGCGCACTCAAGAAAGTAAATAAAAATTTTCATGCAGCAAACATTTAGAAATAAAATGGAATATGCTGAAGAGCACTAAAAAGTATAAAGCGTGCTTTTTATACAATATTGGATTCTGGCATATGAGTATAACAAATTTTTAACACCGAAAATTCCTTCAAACCACGTCCTAACTCGTTGCAACAACCCGAACATAATTTAATTCTAGACAGCTATGTCGGCGGCTTTTAATGAATATCTTCGATTAGTTTTAATATGCACGCCTATGCAGGAAATGCTTAATCGCGAAGTAAAACCATAAACGACTCAAGCTGCAATCAACTTCACCTTGTGCGTTTTGGCGGTTTTTTTTCTTCTTCTTTTAGAAACTAACAAAACGAGTGCTTTAACACATAATGGTTGATTAAGAAAGGAAATCACTAAACATGTGTGTAAAAGTAAAATGAGTCGACTTGGTCGACTTGGAAAACATTGTAAATAAAATTTCACTCCGTCAGATATGAAATTATGTTTGTGCTATAAAAAATTTTTTTTTTCGTTTTGTTAATTGTGTTTCGTTATGAACTCTCTAAGACAGTTTCGACCGTTACAGTAATAATGTTAAGAAGTTTGTAAACATAATTCATTGTCAGTACAAATTTCAAACTCTTGCCTAAATAAATCCCTCTTTATGAGATTACTAGGACTGTCGAATAATTCAATCGTTTTTCTACTTTTCTTGTTGACAGTTGGAACGTTGCGGGAAAATGACATTTCATTTTTTTTTGTTCCCCTCTTAAAGACTAAATGCTTGATCATGCAATCAATGGAAAAGTAAGAAGCAAACGATAAACAACAAATAACCGAATACGAAAAATTATTAAAATATTATGAGATGTTCAATCACTAACGATAAAAATACTGGTTCCGAAACACCGCACCGCTCCTGAATAGCAGACTTTTTGCAGTAAAAAGATAGACTCTTAACTAAACACATGGCTAACCCTTTTTGAACCCATCTGCCTTGATACAGGATAAAAGAAATATATCCACACTAGTTTTCATGATATGACCTTTGGTTACTTGTGCGAGCACAGGCCGATTGCTGACGAGTGAATTAAAGAGTCATAATTTTCAATTTTTCCAAAATACTTGGAACTAAAGATAATTTGGCATTTTTGCTCAACTCAAGTTTCTGCTTCATTATTCGATTTCTCCTAAGCATAAACTGTATCACTCGTAACAGATCAGGTGCAATTATCTTTGTGTTAGCTTTAAAACTGACCTTTGGTTTGCCTCTTATTATGACTTTTTAATAGACAACTGAATGGTGATCCACACCTGGGGGGGGAGGTGTTGCAACCGAATTGATGCCCTCGTTATTGTTGTAGGGTCGCCAGCTTGTATGATGGCAATGGGAACTGTTTGGGTTGGATCTCCCGGATTATTTTGTTGTTGCTGCTGTTGTGGAGGAGGCTGTTGTTGATGTTACTGCTGGTGCTGCAGCTGTTGTTGTTGCTGCTGCTGCTGTTGTTGTTGGTATGATAAAGCTCTAAATTTCTTCAACATGAGTTGTTCTTCCAAACGGATATCCCAATTGGCCAAAACTAAAGCTTTTGTTGCTTGTTAGTCAGTTAAATCTGTACGAATAACATTCATCACATATTCATCCCGTTTAGTATTTTAACACTAACCTGCCAGTCTTCGTCGTTTGATAATCGTTGATGAACCAACTGCCAATCGATCCTCTAATGGCACTTTGAATAGAACTGAATCGCTAACCCCATGATGCATATCAGATGGTGAATTTTCACGGGCTGCTCTTTCATCCAGCAAATGATCCTTTTCGGTTGGTTCGTAAACTGATTCTTCGCGAACATGTGCAACCCGACTCTTCTTGGGTGGCGGCCACTGCGTACACACTTCACTGCCATGTGGCTGTCAATTCCTCTTGACATCCCACGACAAAATTGACGTGGGATGTGCGCTCGTCACAACCAACGTGAAATGACAAGCCACCTAGCAGCAAGGTGTGTTAGTAGTGGTCGCCAGCGGCGTCGCATGATTCATTACATATTCTTTTAAAATTTATAACAATTAGTATGAGTTTTTCATCATAAGCAATCAAGTGTTAAAAATTCAAACACCCAAAAGTCGCGAATGAATGGAATTTCCAGTCGGTAGTAATTTCTTTCCAATATGAGACAATAACAATTGTAGATTTTGCATTACCATTGAATGGTGCGACCATCTGGTCATTGTTGGCAACAACAGTTTGCAACGCTACTGCTGGCGTGGCGACAACATGAAATGTCGTTAAGTGCATAGCTGAGAAGAACAAACCAAACAAATGCTATGGAGCATCAGCTGTGCGCTTTTCGAACATAAAGAGTCGGCAACAGCAGTTGCCGGCTGATTAACTCTCTTGACCGGGGGGACGAGATAGTTTTGGCGGGATCGAAAGATAGTTAGTTTTTGGATGGTGATGGTTGAGAAGCAGAGTCTTCATTTGGATTCGGGGCGGAATTTTGGATTTACAATTCGGGAACGCAAGTCTTGATTGAGAGCCGAATTCGGAAGTCCATGAAATTATGCGGATTTCAACCACGAAAAAAAGTAGTTGAGTTTGATAGGAGATTGCTTCTGAAGGAAAGGAGAATTCAAAAGTTAGTCACACAGGTTAAAACTAAGAAACTAGTGAAAAAAAATGCATTAAAATACTTTTAGAACAGGACGGTCTTAGTATCATGTTGTTCGAAAAAAAATAATTAGTGTTTAATAGCTTCTACGAGAAGTAAAAAAATGACAATTAAATCGTGCAATTACCCAAAGTGATTAATTTGATCCCATTTCGATCAAACACTGAAAATATAACTTGTGACTTATCCTGCATGAAACAATTATTGTACAACTTATGCAATGATCTAATTAAACTAAAAGTAATGAAAGTGAAATTAATGAAAATGAATATTAGAATGAAGTGGCCATTCACCTCCATAGTTCATGAATTTGAATTTGATTTAATTTTCAATGACCCCACTTTTTTTTTTGGTGTCCGTCGAGTGCTCGAAGATCACCAGAAAAAAGATCAAGTAAATAATTGATTTTTTTCTCCTTTTATGACATTTTTTTCTTAATTGCGTCTGAATCTAGTTTATCGTATTTTGCTTTATCCTATTACTACTATCCTATTTAGTTTATTTGCACAGTAAATTTTGAGGAATCTGTTTTGATTTGTTTTAGAAAATTGTTGCATTTGTGGTTTAAACTAAGATTTTGCTAAAATATAACTGCCATCAATTATTAGAAATCATAATTTTTCATTTCTCAGAATGACCTCCTCCTCTCTCGTCCATTTTCCTTCAAGTCCAGTCAAGTCAAAAGCGCTCTATTCAATACTAATCGTTATAAATTTTAAAAGAATATTAAGCAAATTCCAAGCAATAACAATATGAAAACATAATGGCACAAATGGCTCTCTAAATTTATACGTTATCAATGAAACATATTTCATAAGAAAAAAAACTAGCAAATTTAAATTAATTCAAATTGTTACATACTCTCTGATTCAATTGGAAAAAGGAGAAAAAACCACTATTCAAAAACTTTTATCCTAAATATAATATGTTATAGCCTAATTCTAATAAAATTCAATCGAAACCTTTATCTTATACTTAAAAAAATGCGATCACAATATTCCTAGCTTAAACGTTAAACCTTATCGCTAAACCTACTATGATAAACATAACACATACCTACCCTAATATTGAAACTTATCCCTAATTCTTAACCTAAACATCTCCCTAATAAACAACAACACTAAATGTAGCAATAACTCAAAAACTAAGTAACGGAAATCACCAAAACTGAAAATAAACACGAATAATTTAGACATTGTGATACAGACTCCAATACCTAGATTGCTCCGTCTCAGCTCGATCAGCTTCAACGAATCTAGCAAATGAATATCAGTGTAATTGTTGGTCTCGTGAACTCAAATTCGAAGAATATTTTATCTTTTTATCGGTGGCGCGATATATGTAATATATGATTGGGACACCGTCAGAATCAAAAACATATTGATTCATGTCCAAATACACGAGTGCTTCTGGAGGAACGAACCCAGTAGCGAGGTAAGTCGCAATATACCCGTTTGTAGGGTGGAACGGCTGTGAAATCCAAGGGTTTTTACTCATAGTTACTGATCTTGCGATATGATTCCGAAGAAGTTTCAATATGAAGATATCGACTTTTTCTTTTATTTTTTCTTCTATTCGATATATAATGCTTTCAATCCGTCTCAGGCTTTCTTTACAAATCAGTACATGCACGAAGACATTTCCTCTCGAAAACTCTTAAGTTTTCCATAGTACTAGCACTCTGGTTGTACCAGATCTGACATCCATATGTCAAAAATGGTCTAACTAGGGTCTTGTAACAGATAACTTTAACCTTTTGATCAATGACTCTGGAATGAAAAAGCCTTTGTAGGGCCATCACTGCTTTTTGTGCTTTACTGAGCATGATTTTGACATGTTCAATATAGTACAGATACTGATTGAGACGAACACCGAGGTAATTTAAAAGACAGTGCGTTTTCACTTTCCCGGAACATTAACACGCGACAGTGGTGTCGAGAAGTGAGAAAAAAAACTTTGAAAGTAAAAACTTATAAACTTTTTTTTTTTAAAATGCACAATATCGAAATGTAACGTGGAATTTGGTGGAAAAAAATAAAAATAAAAGCCGAAATAATAAAAATACCACGAAGCTAACATTTAAAAATTACAATAATGTATTTACCATGTCGGAGCTTAAGGGAGGAGCAGAAACGCCAAAATCAAAGAAACCGGAAGATGCACCGATGCAAATATTGATGCTGCTGCAGCAAGAGAAGCGGCAACAGTCACCTAGTTTAACTACGAAGCTAGACCAGAAGCTGGACTAACAAGCGTTCGAAATTAGGGCAGATTTGCAAAAACAGTAAACCGATCTGAAAACAGATTTGCAAAAGCAGTCAACCGAAATAAAAGCGGAGCTCGGTATGCTGAACAAACAAATTAAATGCGTGGAGGAAGCAGTTTACCAGGTCGAGGAGAGAACCAACCATGATATCAGCCAGGTCGAAAAGAGAATCAACCATGATATCAGCCAGGTCGAAGAGAGAATCAACCATGAGATGAAAAAAATGAAAAAGGAATTGGGAGGCAGTAGTAACCACCTCACCAGCCCCGCTTACAACCGCAGCACAAAGCTCATCCAGAAATATGCAAGCACCAATATTCGACGGGCAAACGGTCTGGAGTATTTACAAAATCCAGTTTGAAGCCGCCGCTAGGACAAATCATTGGAATGAGCAAGAACGAGCAACTGCATTAATTCTTGCTCTAAGAGGCCCAGCTACCGAGCTTTTGCAGACTATCCCCGTTGAGTTGCACTCAAACACGGATGCTATAATGAATGCGCTCGACATGCGTTATGGAGGCGATCATCTGGAGCAGATTTATCGGGAACAGTTACGACTTCGGATGCAGAAGTCTGGCTAAACTTTACAACAGCTAGCCCAAGATATTGAGCGACTGGCACTTTTGGCTTACCCAGCCTACAACCCAGAACATCGAGATGACGCAGCAACAGAAGCATTTATCAGTGCATTAAAGGACCAGGAATTGCAACGAGCCGTGCGTTTAGCTCAAAAGCAAACAGTTAAGGACGCATTGGCTTATAGTCTGAACTTTGAGGCAGCGAAATATGTGAGTCATACTCCTGCCCGGGTTCGTGAGGTAGTGACAGGCGAGTGCAGGTGTAAGCGCGTGGAAATTAAACGAGAGCCGCAGGCAAATGGTGCGCCTAGATGCTGGAATCGCGGTGAGAAGGAGCACTTGCAAGGAGATTGCAAGAAGCGAAGAAATCCGACCTATTGTCCAGGGCGAAGATCCAGACCGAGTCAGGAGCCCAGAATGGAAGCCCTTCAAATTGACGGGGTCAACTTTGTGCGGCAACAGTTGGCTAGGAGGAGCGACGTCCCCAGCACTACCATCACCGAGTCAAGACTATATCGTGGAGAAGCAGAGTTATGCCTTCTGGGTCAAGTTGACGGAGAACATTGCACCATAACAATCGACACTGGTGCAACCCGATCGATTATCCGACTAGACCTAGTGAGGCAACAACTACGTCACAAGGGCAGGATTTCCTCACTACGGACGGCTACGGGAGAAACTGCACCTGTCCATGGAGAGGTCAACCTCCAGATGCAGTTGGGAGACCTTGCGTTCCGACATAATTTTCTAGTCGCGAACATTATGGATGACTGCATTCTCGGAATGGATTTTCTGCGACCACATGGAATCACGTTGAATTTGGGCAAACGGATATTGAAATGGCGGAATGTCGAAATATTGATGGAGGATCCCAGCGTCCAAATTCCCAAGATGAATGTGGTAGTATTGTTACATGTACAAATAATTCTGCGAGCTACTGTCGCAATTGTTTTCACAACAATGAAGAACACGAATTTACTCGAAACCACGAGAACCCAACAAGCATGAACAACATCTGAAAGTGAGTCACTGCTCCATTCATTTGCAGTCGCTCGAATGTTCCCGCGAACTCGCCAATGTACGAGAACTGGGTTGAATGACTACAGACCCTATATGAAGGCGAGCTGGATGAATGGGGGGATCATCATTCATTCGACCGCGATAAGAGCTGCGATAGTGTGTTTCGTAATAGTGAAGTGATTTAGAAGACAATCAAGGCAGATTTTCAAAAACAGTCCACCGAAATAAACGCGGAGCTCGGCAGCCTGAACAAACAAATTAAAGGCGTCGAGGAAAATGTTTACCAGGTCGAGGAAAAGGTCAGCCAGGTCGAAGAGAGAATGAACCATGAGATGGAAAAAGTGAAAAAAGAATTGGAAGCAGCGAAGGCAGTAGTAACTACTTCATCAGCCCCGCTTATAACCGCAGCGCAAAGCACATCCAGAAATGTGCAAGCACCAATATTCGATGGGCAAACGGTCTGAAGTATTTACAAGACCCAGTTTAAAGCTGGCGCAAGGGCAAATCACTGGAATGAGCAGGAACGAGCAACTGCATTAATTCTTGCCCTAAGAGGCCCAGCTGCCGAGCTTTTGCAGACGATCCCCGATGAATTGCACTCAAACCCGAATGCTATAATGAATGCGCTCGACATGCGTTATGGAGGCGATCATCTAAAGCAAATTTATCGGTCACAGCTAAGGCATCGGATGCAGAAGTCTGGTGAAACCCTACAGCAGCTAGCCCAAGACATTGAGCGACTAGCACTTTTGGCTTACCCAGCCTACGACCCAGAACATCGAGATGATGCAGCGACAGAAGCATTCATCAGCGCACTAAAGGACCCGGAATTGCAACAAGCCGTGCGTTTAGCTCAAAAGCAAACGGTTAAGGACGCATTGGCTTACAGTCTGAACTTTGAGGCAGCGAAAAATGTGACTCGTACCACTGCCCGGGTCCGTGAGGTAGTGACAGACGAGTGCAGGTGTGAGCGCGTCGAAATTGAGCGAGACCCACATGTAAATGGTGCGCCTAGATGCTGCAATTGCGGAGAGAAGGGGCACCTACAAAGAGACTGCAAGAAGCGAAGAAAACCGAGCTATTGTCCAGGGTGTGCAGCTAGAAGGAGATCCAGACCGAGTCAGGAGCCCAGAATGGAAGCCCTTCAAACAGAGGGGTCGGGAAACATGTAAGAGCCAACTTCGTGGGGCAGAGGTTGGCTAGGAGGATCGACGTCCCCAGCACCACCATCACCGTGTCAAGACTACATAGTGGAGAAGCGGACTTATGCCTTCCGTGTCAAGTTGACGGAGAACACTGCACCATAACAATCGACACTGGTGCAACCCGATCGATTATCCGACCAGACCTAGTTAGACAGCAACAACTTCACAAGGGCAGAATTTTCTCACTACGGACAGCTACGGGAGAAACTGCACCTGTTCATGGAGAGGTCAACCTCCAGATACAGTTGGGAGACCTTGTGTTCCGACATAATTTTCTGGTCGCGAACATTATGGATGACTGCATTCTCGGAATGGATTTTCTGCGACCACATGGAATCACGTTGGATTTGGGCAAACGTGTATTAAAATGGCAGAATGTCGAAGTACTGATGGAGGATCCCAGCGTCCAAATCCCCAAGATGAATGTAGTGGTATGTACTGACACTGATGTACCGAATTCTTCCGAAAGCATTGTATGGGCCAAGCTTGATGGTGATTCTGGAGACCACCGATCTTATCTGATAGAGCCAACGAAGACGTCCGCATTGCGCAGTTTGATTGTAGGACGAAGTCTTGTAAGATCTCTAAGGAACGGATATGTGCCGGTTAGAGTCCTTAACACCGCAGATTCAACCACGAGCATCAAAGCGGGAGAAGTCATCGGCAGCTGCCAGCCTGTTTCCACCATCACCTCTTTGGAAGCTACTCACGACCATCCTTGCAAAAGGAGGCAAGACACAGACAAAGCCCGGGAATCAACGTCTGCAATATTGAAGCAGGTCAAATTGACAGTGCAGCTATTCAAACGAGCCTCTGATGTGGTCACCGAGTACAGTGACATCTTCTCAACAAGCCCGGATGACCAAGGCCGAACGAGTCTGGTAACTCACGTCATAGATACACAGGGAGCCAAGCCGATTCGACAAGCACCCAGACGCCTTCCTATAGCCAAACAAGGAGAAGTGAGCGCGCTGATTTCGGACATGGAAAAACAAGGCGTTATTGAACCTTCTATCAGTCCATGGGCCGCGCCTGTAGTTCTAGTAAAGAAAAAGGATGGTAGCACTCGTTTTTGTGTCGACTATAGGCAGCTCAACGACGTCACTAAGAAAGATAGTTACCCGCTCCCACGCATCGATGACATCATGGACACTTTAGCCGATGCAAAATGGTTTTCTACACTCGATCTCAAGAGTGGCTACTGGCAGGTAGAAATCGACAAGAAGGACCGAGAGAAGACCGCATTTTCAGTTGGGACCGGATTGTGGCAGTTTGTGGTGATGCCATTTGGGCTTTGCAATGCTCCAGCCACTTTAGAACGCTTGATGGAATACGTGCTACGTGGTCTAAGCTGGAAAGCCTGCTTGGTGTACCTAGATGACATCATCGTCATCGGGAGAACGTTCGAAGAGCATGTGCGGAACTTAGAAGAGGTTTTCTCCAGACTGCGACTGGCGAATTTGAAACTTAGTCCCGACAAGTGTACCCTTTTCGCAGCTGAAGTAAAATACCTGGGACACGTCGTATCAGCAGAAGGGGTCAAAACAGACCCTGAGAAGATTGAAGCCGTGAAAAGCTGGCCAACACCAAACAACAAGCGCCAACTACGAAGTTTCCTGGGTCTGGTAACCTACTATCGAAGATTCGTCAAAGACTTTGCCAAAATAGCTAAGTGTCTCCATCAGCTAACCGAGAAAAATCGTCCGTATGTCTGGAACGAACAATGCCAGACAGCCTTTGAGACCCTGAAGGAAAAGCTGTGTGAATCACCCGTGCTGGCGTATCCAAAACCCCGAAAAATGTTTGTAGTTGACACTGATGCAAGCAACGGCGGTATTGGAGCTGTACTCTCCCAGTCCTCTCGTATTACAGTCGAGTTCTTTCAAAAAGTGAGAGGAACTACTGTGTGACCAGGAAGGAGCTATTGGCTATAATAGAGGCCACCAAGCAGTTATATGGCCAGAAATTTGTTCTTTGAATGGACCATGCATCGCTGAGATGGCTGCTTAATTTCAAAAACCCCGAAGGACAAGTTGCGAGATGGATCGAAAGATTGCAAGTTCATGGAAATGCTGACGCCCTATCTCGTCGACCATGTCCAGCTAACTGCAAGCATTGCCGACGGATTGAGGAAAAGGAGCCGCCCGTTGATCTGTAAGTGATAACGGCCGAATTCGATGAAGGTTGGTCATCGGAGGAGATTCGAAATGCCCAGCTAGCCGATGAAGACATCGGACCATTGCTCGTATGGAAGGAGACGACTGGGCGACCTGAGTGGAAGGACGTTTCAACGCATGGCGCAACCCTGAAAAGCTATTGGGCACAATGGAACTCCCTTCAGGTGGAGGGTGGTGTACTCAAGCGGAAATGGGAAACGGCAGATGGCAGCTTCTATAGGATGCAAACTATACTACCCAAAAGCCGAATCCACGATGTGGTAAAGGAAATGCATGAAGGATCCTCGGGAGGCCATCTTGGTGTTAACAAAACCTTAGCGAAATTGCGGGAAAGGTTCTGGGGAAATCGATACACGCTGGTTGTAGCCGATTATTTCAGCAAGTGGCCCGAGGTCTACCCCATTCCCAACCAGGAAGCAACTACTGTAGCCGAACAGCTAGCGTTAAATTGGGTCAGTAGGTACGGCGTGCCTTGCGAACTACATTCGGATCAAGGCCGAAACTTTGAGTCACTAGTTTTTGGCGAAATGTGCGAGCTGCTCGGAATACGGAAAACGAGGACAACACCGCTGCATCCCCAATCCGATGGAATGGTCGAACGTTTCAACGGCACGCTCAATAAACACCTTGCCAAGATGGTTGACGAGAACCAAAGGGACTGGGACCGACATATCCCACTATTTTTGATGGCGTACAGAGCTGCCGAACATGCATCGACGGGCCAAGCCCCAGCCAAAGTCATTTTTGGAAAGACTATTCGTTTGCCAGCCGATATAAAGTTCGGAACACCCCCTGAGAAACCCCAAACGATCTCGGAGTACGCAAGTGATCTAAGACAACGGTTGAACCAGATACATCGGACAGTGCGAAAACACCTCGAATCGGCTACTGACCGCATGAATACCAGGTATGATCTAAAGGCTAATTCTACTGGCTTCCAGCAAGATGACTTGGTGTGGCTATATAACCCGCAACGGCGAAACGGTAGGTCTCCAAAGTTGCAACATAACTGGGAGGGACCATACCGAGTCACAAAGCGAATCAACGACGTCGTATATCGCATACAGGAACACCGTAAACCGAGAGCCAAAATGAAAATCGTGCATCTAGACCGTCTTGCCCCATATTACATCCAGGGAGAATTGACTACAACTGGCGACACATCTTTTCGGGGCGAAAAGAACTGAGGTGGGGGCAGTGTTACAAGTACAAATAATTCTGCGAGCTACTGTCGCAATTATTTTCACAACAATGAAGAACATGAATTTACTCGAAACCACGAGAACCCAACAAGCATGAACAACATCTGAAAGTGAGTCACTGCTCCATTCATTTGCAGTCGCTCGAATGTTCCCGCGAACTCGCCAATGTACGAGAACTGGGTTGAATGATAACAGACCCTATATAAAGGCGAGCTGGATGAATGGGGGGATCATCATTCATTCGACCGCGATAAGAGCTGCGATAGTGTGTTTCGTAATAGTGAAGTGATTTAGAAGACAATTGCGATAAGAAATTTATGGACAGGTGTTAGATTTTTTTTAGTAGTGAAAATTAAAAATTAGTGAAAATGTTAAACTGATTATTGTGCACTTTTGTAATTAAATAAACTCTTTTAACTTAAATTAAAAGACATTGCGATTTCACTTTCCCGGAACGTTAAAATTATTGGCCGCGAACCAATAACACGCAACAGTATGTACCGACACTGATGTACCGAAATCTTCCGAGAGCGTTGTATGGGCCAAGCTAGAGGGTGATTCTGGAAACCCCCGGTCTTATCTGACAGAGTCAACGAAAACATCGGCATTGCGCAGTTTGATTGTAGGGCGAAGCCTTGTAAGATCTATAAGGAACGGATACGTGCTTGTTAGAGTCCTTAACACCGCAGACTCAACCACCAGCATCAAAGCGGGCGGCTTTCAGTTTGTTTCCACAATCACCCCTTTGGAAGCTATTCACGATCATCATTGGAAAAAGAGGCAAGACCAGACAAAGCCCGAGAACTTACGCCTGCAGTATTGGAGCAGACCAAATTGCCAGTGCAGCTTTTCAAGCAGTGATCTGGTCACCAGATATAGTGACATCTTCTCAACAAGCCCGGATGACCAAGGCCGAAAGAGTATGGTAACTCACGTCATAGATACACAGGGAGCCAAGCCGATTCGACAAGCACCGAGACGCCTTCCTATAGCCAAACAAGGAGAAGTGAACGCACTGATCTCGGACATGGAAAAACAAGGTGTTATCGAGCCTTCTATCAATCCATGGGCTGCGCCAGTAGTTCTAGTAAAGAAAAAGGATGGTAGCACTCGTTTTTGTGTCGACTATAGGCAGCTCAACGACGTCAATAAGAAAGATAGTTACCCGCTTCCACGCATTGACGACATCATGGACACTTTAGCCGACGCAAAATGGTTTTCTACACTCGATCTCAAGAGTGGCTACTGGCAGGTAGAAATCGACAAGAAGGACCGAGAGAAGACCGCATTTTCAGTTGGAACCGGATTGTGGCAATTCGTGGTGATGCCATTTGGGCTTTGCAATGCTCCAGCCACCTTCGAACGCCTGATGGAATACGTGCTACGAGGCCTGACCTGGAAGACCTGCCTGGTGTACCTAGATGACACCATTGTTATTGGGAGAACGTTCGAAGAGCATGTGCGGAACTTAGAAGAGGTTTTCTCCCGATTGCGACTGGCGAATTTGAAACTTAGTCCCGACAAGTGTACCCTTTTTGCAGCTGAAGTTAAGTACCTGGGACACGTCGTATCAGCAGAAGGGGTCAAAACAGACCCTGGAAAAATTGAAGCCGTAAAAAACTGGTTTTCTGGGTCTGGCGACCTACTATCGAAGATTCGTCAAAGACTTTGCCAAAAAATGAGCAATGAGCAATGCCAGGCAGCCTTTGAGACCCTGAAAGAGAAGCTGTGTGAATCACCTGTGCTGGCATATCCAAAACCCGGAAAAATGTTTGTAATTGACAGCGATGCGAGCAACGGTGGGATTGGAGCTGTACTCTCCCAGCAGATCGATGGCAAAGAAAGAGTCCTCTCGTATTACAGCCGAGTTCTCTCAAAAAGTGAGAGGAACTACTGCGTGACCAGGAAGGAGCTATTGGCTATAATAGAGGCCACCAAGCAGTTCCACAAGTACCTATATGGCCAGAAATTTTTTCTTCGAGCAGACCATGCATCGCTGAGATGGCTACTTAATTTCAAAAACCCCGAAGGACAAGTTGCGAGATGGATCGAAAGATTGCAAGTTCATGGAAATGCTGACGCCCTATCTCGTCGACCATGTCCAGCTAACTGCAAGCATTGCCGACGGATTGAGGAAAAGGAGCCGCCCGTTGATCTGTAAGTGATAACGGCCGAATTCGATGAAGGTTGGTCATTGGAGGAGATTCGAACCGCCCAGCTAGCCGATGAAGACATCGGACCATTGCTAGTATGGAAGGAGACAACTGGGCGACCTGATTGGAAGGACGTTTCCATGCATGGTACCACCCTGAAAAGCTATTGGAGACAATGGATCTCCCTTCAGGTGGAGGGTGGCGGACTCAAGGGGAAATGGGAAGCGGCGGATGGCAGCTCCTATAGGATGCAAACTATACCTCCTAAAAGCCGAATCAACGATGTGGTTAAGGAAATGCATGAAGGATCCTCGGGAGGCCACCTTGGTGTTAACAAGACCTTAGCGAAATTGCGGGAAAGGTTCTACTGGCTCCATGCTCGAGAAGGCGTAGAGGACTGGTGTCGCAGATGCACAATTTGCGCTTCCGTCAAAGGTCCAAAACGACGACTGAGAGGACAAATGCAAACCTATAACGTGGGGGTACCGTTTGAAAGGATTGCTGTTGACATCGCTGGACCCTTTCCTGAATCTGAATGGGGAAATCGATACACGCTGGTTGTAGCCGATTATTTCAGCAAGTGGCCCGAGGTCTACCCCATTCCCAACCAGGAAGCAACTACTGTAGCCGAACAGCTAGCGTTAAATTGGGTCAGTAGGTACGGCGTGCCTTGCGAACTACATTCGGATCAAGGCCGAAACTTTGAGTCACTAGTTTTTGGCGAAATGTGCGAGCTGCTCGGAATATGGAAAACGAGGACAACACCGCTGCATCCCCAATCCGATGGAATGGTCGAACGTTTCAACGGCACGCTCAATAAACACCTTGCCAAGATGGTTGACGAGAACTAAAGGGACTGGGACCGACATATCCCACTATTTTTGATGGCGTACAGAGCTGTCAAACATGCATCGACGGGCCCAGCCCCAGCCAAAGTTATTTTTGGAAAGACTTTTCGTCTGCCAGCTGATATAAAGTTTATTACCCGCGAATTTCCAAAGTGGGAAATTGATAATCGCCGGATTTCCCATTTCCCCCGTTACGGCAACCACTTTATTGCGGCTACTCCGGCGGAGGCTCCACCGTTCCCCAACTACCGAAGACGGGCGTGGGCGCCACTCGTCCGCTTTTCGAGCCTCCCAAGGAAAACTATCGCTGGGGGGACTCTATCACCCAGGGCGAGTTGAAAATAACGCCCTCACGCAAAACCCTTGATTTCCTACCCCCGGCCACTGAACTCCGCCTAACGCTGAAAACCGAGGAAACCGGCACTCACATTTACTACCCGAACACTACCACCACCGTAATGTCTTCCAGGTCTTCTCGCCTGGTCACCGCTCGCGGGAAAGATTTCCCGAGCCGCACTCTTCACAAATGAAAAAAAATAAATAATTTTGCTATATAAAGGAAAGACTATATTTATTGAAATTAAAGAACAATAGACAATAGAAAAGTCAAGAAGCCACTTACTTTACTTTCCTAACCTAGGAGAGGGGCCCCTCGCTTCCGTTCGCTCCCAGATTTCCTTCGCCGTCTCGTCGACGTTCGTAATACCGTGATGACTATCCAAAGTTGAGGTTCCCACATTAATTTAATTTCCGGTGGCACCATCGTTGTTCGCACAAGTTAACACTGTTCCCACGTACTTGACTTTTTACCGCACCACCGTTGTTTGCAGATTTACGGAAGAATACTCCACCGTCCAAGAAAAATAGGAGAAAAGAGGCCGAACGCGCCAATCTTCTCGGCTTAAATAACCTCACTGAATCCCGTTTTTTTCTTTTTCCCTTCCATCCACCGGGAAAAACTTTTTTTGAGTGACTTTTGCTTTGTTGAACGAGTAATTCCCCTCGCTTGGTTCCACTCAACCTACATACCACTTGCGGCGATCCTGTTGGGAATCGAATGTACTATCCGCCGAATGCATTGACTTCATCTCCATTGTCTGTTATTGTTGATTCGTGATTTATTTATCATTTCCTTCGACCGACGATACGAGTGCAGCATCACTTGTCGTTTGCTTGTCTGCTGTGTCGTCTTCGGCGATTGATGATGTTCCGATGATAACAATCATTTGAATCTTTGGTTGGTTTCGCTGAAACAAGAATTTCCTTACTTGTATGTTTTAATTTTTTTCTTCATTAATTTCCTTCTTTTATCATACTCATTTCTATGTTTAATTTTTAGCAGTTAATGGAGGTGTTGTTGATGTTATAGTAAGTACTTTTAAAGAGCCTTATAGTGAAATTAGTTTGTAATAGGATGAGAACTGCAACAACCCACAAATTAGCAAGTTACACTACAATGTAGCGTGAATGATGAGACAATTAAAACAATTATTAAGCTTAAAATTATTGTGTGGCTTCCTGTTCGTAATTTAATCAGTAATTCTTTCGTGAATGGAAATTTAAATTACTTGTTGAAAGTTACATCATCGGTTTACCAGAAACAAACAATTAATAAAGTGCGGCTCGGTATTGCGTAGGTTAAACTCTTACGAAATCGCGTATGGTAGTTTTCGGGTGAGCAACGCTACGGGGTCTCAATGTTCACCCGTAACATTTTCCCCTTTTTTTGTGGTAGGGAGGTGAATGCTATTTATGCACAGAGTGTGGGACTCCCATGCGCGACTAAACTACCCACTAAACACCTCCCCTGTCAATCTGAGAACCCAGCCTGGAACCGTTTGACACATTACTTCGGGCCAGGTCTCGTTTTGTTACGCCGTGGGGCGCCTTCAAGCTGGGGAGTCCCTTTCCTAGCGGGAGGGGAGAGGGGAAGAGGAAATGCCAGAAGAGCGATCCCCCAGCCCCAGTGCCTCCGGCTGCTGTGAGTCCCTTTTATATTTTAGGACTGCCCGAGCATAATGTGCCACCTGGTTCCATTTGTCAACCGATTCGAGCATCACCGCAACTATATTATCCGGGGTGAGCTCTCCCGTCTCCCTGTAGAGTTCCCTTCGCAGCCTGACCCATTTCGTACACGCGAAAAATGTGTGGCAGGCATTGTCCTCCTCTCCTGGGCAAAACCGACAATCGGGAGACCGTGACTTACCGATCTTGTGCAGGTAAGACTGAAAACACCCGTGCCCGCTCAAAAGCTGGGTCAGATAGAAGTCAGTCTCACCATGCCTTCGATTTAGCCACGGTCTCACATCCGGGATGAGGCGCGCAGTCCACCTTCCCTTCGTGCAATTCCTCCAAGACTGCTGCCAATCGTTGAGCGAGCGCTGTCTCTCCTCGCGGACAACTATCTCCCTCGCATCCTCGTTTCGGCGCAGGTAAATAGCGCGGCGCTCTTTAGCAAGGAGGGCGACAGGTATCACGCCTGCAATCACTCTCACCGCCGAGTCGGAGACTGTTGGATACGAAGATGCAATTCTCAGTGCTCCCTTCTCTGTACCTGTGCCAAACGTTCTCGGTATACCTCCTTGCTGAGAGCGTCGCCCCATACCTCTGCTCCGTACAGTAGCACTGACCCTACAGCACTCATCAAGAGGCGTCTTCTTGACGGGCTGGGTCCCCCTACGTTGGCCATAAGTCGACTCAGGGCCGATATTCCCGAAGCAGTCTTCTCAGCCGTTGCCCTGATTTGCTCAGAGAAACTCATCTTCGAGTCGATCAGTAGACCCAGGTACTTCACCGCTGGCTTCGATTCGATTTGTATATCTCCAATACTGATCATCCTTACTCTAGGGATTCTCTTTTTTGTCAAGATGACCACTTCGGTTTTCTCCAGTGCTAAACTGAGCCCGCGAGCAGTCATCCAGTCCCTCACCCGGCGCATTAGCACACCTAGCCTAAGTTGCGCTTGTTCAACGGTGCGTCCAGCGACCAGAGCCGCAACATCATCCGCATAGTAGACCAAGCGCGACTCATCTGGCATCTCAAGTCTCAGTAGCCCGTCGTAAGACACGTTCCACAGGTCCGGACCAAGGATAGATCCCTGGGCAACACCCGATGTAATTTCCATCCTTCGTTGGCCCTGTGTCGTGTCGTAGAGCAGGCTTCGGTCCTTCAGGTAGTTCCTCAAAAGCCGCATTAGATATTCTGGAACTTGAAAAGAGTTTTCCAGCGTGTCCAGAATATCCACCCATCTAGCGGAGTTGAAGGCATTCCTGACGTCGAGTGTCACCAACAGGACGATCCGTCGCTTGGTGCGACTATATGCCTCTGCCTTTTGGACCGCGTTCACCACCTCTGCAATCGCATCAATGGTAGAACGTCCTGCTCTAAAGCCGTACTGCCGAGGAGATAGGTCCCCAGCAGCACGAATCGCGTCAGTGAGTCTTCCCTTGATGAGTTTCTCTAGCACTTTCCCAGCCGTGTCTAGCATGCATAACGGGCGGTACTCAGACGGCGATTCGGGATTTCCCTTCCCCTTACTGATCAGCACGAGCCTTGCCACCTTCCATCGTACCGGGAAAACCCCGTCCCGTAGGCAAGCGTTGAATGTGCTGAGCAGCAAGTCAGCTGGAACACCATCTGGACCTGGAGCCTTCCTCGCTTTCAAGGAGAGGACTGCCTCCTCCAGTTCCAGCTTTGTGAAGAGTGGGCACTCTACCGCTGTTTCACCATGGACAGCGTCAGCACGGACGGGATGGGCGGGGAAGAGTCCCCGCACTATCGCGTCCATCTTTTCCGCGTCATGTATACAAGGCTTCCGTAGGGCACCAAGTTTCCCCATGACCAGCTTGTAGCCAAGGCCCCACGGATCCTTGTTCACATTGTCCACTAGGTCTTGCCAGCAGCGAGCCTTGCTACTGTTGATCAGTTTGCGAAGACATTTCCTGGCCGACTTATATGCTACCACCTGGTTGCATGCCTCGTCACGGTTCCGCGCCCGTTGAGCCTCACGCCGAAGCTTGTGACACTCCCTCCGCTTTTCAGCGATTTCAGTAGACCACCAGTACACTGGGGGCTTGCCGTGCCGGGGTCTTCGACGGGGCATAGAAGCGCAGCAAGCAGTCGTGATTATACTCATAGTAGAGTTCACCACGTCTTGAGCTGCCAGTTCTTCCGTCCCCTCCGAAGCTCCCTGCAGCGGCTCACTTGCTGTGAGAACCTTGACGAACCTCTTGACGTCCATCCTTCCGATGTTCCATCCAGTTGTAGAAGGCCGAGAGCACGGACGTCGGGAGACAGCATCACTTATCTCAAGCAGAATGCACTGATGATCACTGGCTGAGTAGTCCTCTAATACTTTCCAGTTTTGTATCCTCCGTACTAAGGACTCCGAGGCGAATGTCACGTCCGGTATGGTTCCCTCACAGCCAATACGGCGGAAAGTCGGCGTATTTCCAGAGTTTAGTACGACGAGGGCCGTCCTGGCCGCCATTTCCAGGATTGGTTTTCCCCGCGGATCCGTCTGAGGCATGCCCCATTCGATTGCTTTAGCATTAAAGTCGCCCCCAACGAGCACTTTGCCCCCTGCGTTTGAGACAAGCATTAAGCTTGGCTTGGAAAGATGATATCGACTCGTTAGGCGTTAGGTACACAGTAAAGAAGGTGATCCCTGAGCACCGAACCCACACGAAACCATCCCCCCGTCCACAACTCTCCGCCTGGAAGTCACTGTTCCGAACCCAGATGGCGGCAGTACCAGTTTCATCAGAGTACCATAATGCAGGACTTTTATTATGGTGTTGCTCACTCAGCAGCAAGAAGTCGGCTTTCATGTCCCTCGCAAACTGCTCAAGCAGATTTTGGGCGGTTGAACTGCGGTGTAGGTTTAGCTGCAGGATGCGGGTCATCGGAGCTCTGATTTTGTCTCGGCTAGAGCTTCCTGGAACACCCGGCATTTTCCTGATCCCAAGACGTGTCCAAAATCAGGTTTTGGATCAGCATCCTTGCAAAGAATACAGTGTGCCTCCTTCGTACACTCTTTTATTTTATGTCCCGTTTCACCGCATTTGTAACACAGGGAACTCCTATCGGGTCCTTTGCATACTTGTGTGGTGTGACCATAACCAAGGCATTTGAAACATTGAAAAGACGTTGCTCTTCGCCGTATCCTACAGACAACCCACCCAATTCGTACTTTGCCCTTGTTCAGGAATTGTTCGGCGTCCTTTTCGGTCAAGTCAACTATGGCCATGCGTTGTCCCCTGTTGTTTTCTGGTGTCAGTCTCGCTTTGATCCTTCCCACGCTAGGGAACTCCTTTTTGATGGCCTCTTCTACCTCGGCCAAATCCGTCACGCAATCTATGTCTCGTATTTCGATCGTTGCCATCGGCTCGAGCGGGGCTATAGTTGTGCTTTTGCCGAGGACTTTCTTTACTGCGTCAAAGAATGCATCTTTATTGCCGACCTCTGCTCCGAATTCGACCAGTATGTGGCCCGACCGCGTTGGTCGGTACTTTAATGGTAGTATTGGTGTCTTCGGGCCTTACGTTTCCCCTGATGTCCTGCAGTACCTCCGCGTAGGATCGGCCATCTTGGGGCTTTACAAGCAGTGCCTGCTGCCGGGGTCTTCGTTGGGGCTTCTGCCTCTCCTGCTTTGCATCAGGTCCTTTTTCTAATTGGGCGTCCGTACGAACTTTACTTTCTGGCTTTTTTTGAAGGAGTTTTTTTGCGGCTTTCTTCGCTCCTTTTGTAAGCACTGTCTGGAACCCCTGATCTAGTGCTCCATGCCCTTCAAGTGCCTCTTCCTTCCTTCTTTTATCCCGATCTCCTTTGATTGGGCTAGACGCCATTCTTTTATTGACGTTTAATGGTGGAGCTATCTGCATGTCGCCTTTAGATTTTGCCCCAAGCGCCTCTTTAGCCTTCTCTTCGTCTTCGGCCCTTAACCAGCTCCTCCGATAGTGCCGTATGCGATCTAAGAGCTCCTCTAGTTCAAGGAGCCCTTCCTTTGCTGCTTTGCTGATTTTTGGGGAGTCGCATGCAGCTTGTATTCTTTTCAGAACATCTCCCGCTTTTCGGAGTAGTCTTTCTTCTTCGTATCGCTGGGCCGCAATTATACCTTGCAACCATCCTTGGGAGAGGTTATCGCGTTCCGTTTCCGAGTGCAGTACTTCCGCCACATTTTCAGCTTTGGCGGTGCATTCACGCGGTGTCTGGTCGCTCTAATCTCCTCGTTGGCTTCTGGATTTTTGGTTGCAATGCCGGGATTTGCGACCCTTGCATCGGTCGCTTCGGTAACGATCGCAGCTGTGACAATCGAATTTTCGGTGCTCTGTATGTTATCTCCCACCGCTCGAACACCTTAAGTGTCCTGCAGAGTTTCCCGTTTCTCCTTAATAGGACACTCGGGCGTTCGCATCATTTTTTTGCTGCGCCCGAACGCCGCAGGAATCTCAGTCTGTATTCTCCGTTTTTCGTCCGTCTTCACTGTCGTTGTGTTAGTCTTCGTTTTTGTCGTTGTTAGTACCACTCGCGATGTACTGTTGACATCGTGGCTGCAACCGCTGGTTGCGTCGTCGTTATTATTTTTCCATTCTTTTTCTGGGTATTTGTGGTCTTTCCCCCCTTGCTTCTAGTGAATTTTCCTGAAATTCACTACATTTCTGCGGCTGAGAATAACCGCCCTGACTATCACAATCCTACCACGACGGAGGGCCAGAAACGATACCTGTTCCTTTACTGACTCCTCAATACATATCGACCCCTAACGCTCGAGATTACTAGTTCCATTTTCTTACCACCACTTTCTTCAGACAAATCCTTGAGCCTAACCACCCTTAGTGAGTTTTAAGTCTATACAAAAAAAAACACCACTAATACCCCTTATTCCAAACGCCAACTTGTACGGAACAACTATCCCAAAAAGCTATAGACCTAGTCTGACTACGGCTTATCCCTAGGTTTAGAACTATGTTGCTTAATCAAAGACCCACCACCGCTAAACTTACTCAACTCTTACTTAAAATAACTCCTATGCCGGCTACTATCTTCTATACCATACCATCTTAGTCTACATAAAATCATATACACACCACCGAATTATTTTTTTGTATTAATTCATATTATTATATATAAGAATTTTTTGCCCCTATGTCTACTCAACCCTTGAACATCAATATTAACTCTAATCGGTAAAACCCAATATATCTTCCCCTGACCCTTCATTAATACTCCACTCCTTTTCTTAAACGGGCCTCTCCTTGATTGATTCTCGCTCATTATCCCTACTTGTACTGAACCAAGCTAATGCTTACGCCGCTCAATCCATTTTAGCCGATACTGCTGGGGACACCAGCCCAAGGAGAGAAGAAACAAGGAACCGGCCCTCACACGTATCGGGAAGGGAACCTACAAAAGTAGAATGGAAAAGAAAAGGGAACTGGAGCCCTGTTAGGCCAGAAGGAATAAGGAAGGAGCAACTGGCATGACAAAGGGTGATTTCGTTTGTTCATACTCGTGTTTACTTGATTTCGATATTATTTGTCCCACCTCCTTATATATTTATGATAATCTCGAAGCAACGCAAGTTGTTCTAGTATTCTGCCCTTCTTCTAATTCACCTCGTGTCGCATCTACTATCTACTAACTACTATCTTCTACATATCGCTATTTATCCTACGACTTACATCCAAACTTTTCCCTAACCGGTGCTCCCCGATTATTGTATGCGAACTAATTCTACCTGTAATTTCTCTTTTAAACCTGCTTGCATGACCTGGATAGTTAAAATAAGGCTTAAAGGAAAGGAAGAGGAAAAAAAACGGAGAAAAACCTTACCCAAAGAATAAAAACCCGGGGTTGAGGGGAAGAAAAGGAAAAAAAAACGGAGAAACAACAAAACTCGAACATAACTCCCTGATAGGTAATCAGATGAAGAAAAGGTATCCATTTACATTTTAATTCAATGTTTGTGCCGTCTTAAGCCTACCCTACAACTCACTGCACATAGAATTTAAGATCTTTCGCATGCCATATACCTGCGTTTTTGCCGTCCATATCCAGCAACCTGAACCGAGACGAAGACGAGAAAGGTCCCAGGTATTCCGGAGCCAATTTAGCAGAATAGTATTGAGCCGCGTCCGACAGGGCGAAATTCCGCCTCCACACAAGGTCGTTGGGTTGAAATGGAGGATGTCTCCTCCGCAGGTTATACCGCTGATTACCTTTCTCCGCTGCCTCCTTCAAGCGCCTCATTACCTCCTCTCTCACTTCTCGGAGCTTCTCCGCCCGTTCTCGCGGATTGCTCAGGATATCCCCATCATCAGGCGGTCTCGGTCCCTTTCGTGTAACCGCCATCTCCCGACCGAAATTGATGAAATAGGGCGTGTCGCCCATTGCCTCATGCGTGTAGGTGCGCAAGGCGCAACCAATTTGTGAGAGACGATCGTCCCATTTTCGGTGGTTATTCCCTACGTACGCTCTCAGCATTCGTTTGATCGTTTGATTGATTCGTTCCGCTGGGTTCGCTTGCGGATGGTAAAATGGCGTGAACTGGATACTGCCCCCATACCCGGTCACCAAGCTATGCAGTTCCTTTGACTTAAATTGGACGCCATTGTCACACACCACCACTGCCGGCACCCCAAAAAGCATAAACACTCTTTCCTCTAGAAGCTTAGCTACCTCGACCGCAGTCGCCTTCCTCAGGGGGAAGATAAGAGGCATCTTGGTGAAGTAATCGACCACCGTCAAAATATAGGTGTCTCGAGTAGAACGCGCCAGCGGTCCAAACAAATCCATACAAATAATTTCCCACGGTTCTTTGGCTTGGCCGGCCCGAGAGGTTATAGGCTCATACGGGGGTTTCCTCTATACCTTCGTTGCCTGACAAGTTTTGCACTTTATCACGTACCGCCGAACATCTGCTTCCATTTTGGGCCAATAGAATCGTTGGGCTATGCGATCGTGGGTTCTGCTAATACCCATATCCCCTGACATTGCGTCGTCATGGCATTCTAAGAGGATCGATTGCCGTGCGCCCTTGGGGACCACTTGTTTCCAGGAATTCCCACTCAACTCTGGATGCCGTCCGGGTATGTTCCGCCATAAGGTCTCCCCTTCAATCCGCCAGTCCGGAAACTTCGCTGAGTTCTTAAGAATCCTGGATCACATGCCATCTAACCACCTGTCTCCGCTGTCAGCTTCTACCACCGCAGTCACCTCTGGAAATGCCCGGGATAGCGCATCTGCAACTAGATGCTCCTTGCCTTTACGGTGCACGACTTCATAGTCGAACTGTTGCAGCCTTACCGCCCAACGAGCCAGTCGCCCATTCGGCTCCCGCAAATTATTAAGCCATACCAGAGACTGGTGGTCGGTAATCACCGTAAAGTGTGACCCTTCTAAGTAGGGTCTTAGTTTTTCCACTGCCCACAACACCGCTAAGCACTCCCTCTCAGTGATGGAATAATTCCTTTCCGTCTTTGAAATACCCCGACTAAGGTAACATACTACCTTCTCCCCCTCTGGGTGGCTCTGGTTTAGCACTGCTTCCAACCCATGATCGGATGCATCCGTCTGGACGTTAAACGGTAAGGCGAAATCTGAGCACGTGAGAATCGGCGCTGATGAAAGCATCGCCTTGCAACGCCTGAAGGCCAACTCACACTGATCCATCCATACAAACTTCTTATTTTTGCGCAGTAAGTTGGTGAGGGGTGCTGTGAGTGTAGCGTAATCTGGAATGAAACGCCGATACCACGCCACCATTCCCAAGAATTGTCGCACTTTCTTCACACTGGTTGGCTGGGGAATACGCAGTATACACTCTACCTTTTCTGGGTCGACGTGCAGTCCACTTTCGTCTACCACGTATCCCAGGTACTTCAGCTGTGGCCGGCAAAACACACACTTCTCGCGTGATACTCGTAGACCCGCCTCTCGAAGACGTGTTAGTACTACCCGAAGGATTTCCAAATGCTTCTCAAATTCCCCGGTGACTACTATAACATCGTCTAGGTATACGAAGACGTACGGCTCGAGTGCCGGCCCCAAAACCCTATCCACAAAGCGTTGCCACGTTGCAGGAGCGTTACGTAAGCCAAAAGGCATCCGATTAAAATGGAATAATCCACGTCTAGGTACCGTGAAGGCTGTGTAAGGCTTGGATTCCTTTGCCATAGGAATTTGCCAATAGGCGGACTTAATGTCTAGCGAGGAGAGATATCGGGCTACGCGCAGTTTGTCTAGCGTGAAGATGTATGGGAGTGGATAGGCGTCCCGCTGGGATACGCTGTTCAGCTTCCGGAAGTCCACACAAAACCGAAACTTCCCATCCTTCTTCTTTACCAAGAGGATGGGTGATGACCATCGACTCCCGGAAGGTTCTACCACTCCCAGGCACAGCATTTCATCCAGCTCTTCGTTGATGTGTGCCTGCCCCGCCGGAGACACGGGGTAGTACCGCTGTTTAATGGGTTCAGCCGATGTCGTGATCACATGCTCTACCCCTCTAGCACACTCTAGGCCATCTCCCATAAACACGAACTCCTCCGCTATCAGTGATTCCAAGCGTGCCTCATCCTGTGGAGTAAACCTTGTTCTCCGTTGAAGTGCCTCACAGGCGGCTACCGCCGCGAACTCCCAAGCTTCCCTGCTGAGATCTAGAACGATCCGAAATGAACGCAGGAAGTCCACCCCTAGAATAAGTCCGTGCGGAACTGCAGGCACTACCAAAATTCCCATCCACCGCGTTACACCCTTCACCGTCACTGGTACCCAGGCTACACCCTCCGTTGGGACGCATCCACTATCCACTAACTTAATTGCTGGTTGTCTCGCCTCCTGAAGCTCCAACCCCTGCGTGCGCAGCAATTCCCAACCGGGTTTCCCGAGGATGCTATGCGTTGCCCCGGAGTTCAGTAGTCCCACTATAGCTCGCCCAAACACTTCCACCTCCATATGTGGACGATTATCCACTACCGTTTCCTTCAGCGCGAAATTCACCCTTGTCTCCTGTGCGACTAACTTACTTGGATCGCTCGTACCCCCTACGTCGCTTAGTGAGTACGGTTCCCGTTTCCCGAGGGTCCCGAATTCGGTGCTTGGTTTGATTGGCTTCGTCTCACATGATCCTTTGGAACGTTGGACAGCCTCCGTGTACACGTTGGACAGGTCGTTTTCCGTGTTCCAATTCTCCCACAACCGAAACATCTTTGAGGCTCACTGCAAGTCCTGGAGGTGTGTCCTTCACCTTTACAGTTCCAGCAGCGGATACCTCTATGCCCATCTTGCAATGCGGCAACCATACCTCCCTCTGTCGCAACACAATAAGCCAAATCCGGTTCCAATAACCGATGCGTCCGGGGATTTGGTGGAGGAACAAAGGACTCCACCGTTGCTCTTGTGGTCTCCAATGTTCTACCTAGTTGTACCAGGTCCACTATTGAGGAGATCGGCACCAGACTGAGCTGAGTCTGGTAGAAGGGTGCAATATTCCGCCTTATCCAGCGCAGCTTCTCCTGTTCCGTGCACGGTACCGTATGTCGACGAAAAAGGCCTTCCATCGCAGCCACGTACACCCCAATGGACTCATCCTTCCCCTGTGTCCGGTGCCGAATTTCCTCAAAAAGCCTGTCGTCATAGTCCGGTGGTAAGAACTCTGCCCGCAACTCCTTCTTTACATCGTCCCAATCTTTGCATCTATGTTTTATCGCTCGGAACCATGTCAATGCCTTCCCCTCGAACAAGACCACCGCTGACCTAAATAGATGGGATTTGGGTACCCCCTTCGCCTCTCGCCACTCTTCTACCCTTACCAGGAAAGAGCTCACCGAATTCGAATCCCCCGTAAAACGAATACCCCACTTACTCACATCTTGATGTTTCCCCAAGGGCTCCTCGACTTGGGGAGTAGAGCATATTGGTCCAATAGCACTTCCACAAGGTTCTCCTGGTATCACACAATCTCCCGCAGTTGGTGCGATCACCTCTGCCTCATCCTCATCTCCTTCAGCCTTAAGCATTAATTCGCCCATGGACATTCTCAGGGCGGACCTCAACTTGCTCACCTCCTTCGCTAAATCTACTTCATCCGGAGATACCTTACCCAACCGTCGGAGACCATAATCCACCTTCAATGTGATCTTTAAGAAATCCCCACTGTCAGTTCCACCTACGAAATCTCTTAACAAATTCCTGATTCTTCCACTATCTCTTTCACGGCGTCTACATCTTCTTTGGCCGTATAAGGGTACGCATCTGTCTCAACCATAGAGCAGTCCAACGCTCGCTCCGCCCTAAGTGCTATCCGCAGCGCCTTCCTCATTTCGTCCACCGTGCCTAATGCCTGCTCCCGAATCCTCAGCTCATAAGTTAGCTCATCCTTACTAAGCCTATCAACGAGGATCTTCCCTTTGCCGAAATCAAACGAGACTACTAAATGCTTAATACTTGTTACACAACAACTTAATTCTAAATGAAAAACTCTGGATTTCTTATAAATTCAATTTAAATTAATATAACTACAAATCACAATTTCTACCGTTACATATAAAACCTCCACCAACCGCGATAAAACAAACTCCCGTAAAATTCAGACCACTACACTTCACTTCCGCAAGTTACGCGTCGCACCAAACAAACCGCCACCACTCGCACTTCACTTGTATTCACTTTTCACTTCACTACTCCACTTACTTTACAAAACATCCACGTTGGGCGCCATATATTACCTGCAAATTTCCAAAGTGGGAAATTGATAATCGCCGGATTCCCTATTTCCCCCGTTACGGCAACCACTTTATTGCGGCTACTCCGGCGGAGGCCCCACCGTTCCCAAACTAACTCACCCGAAGATGGGCGTGGGCGCCACTCGTCCGCTTTTCGAGCCTCCCAAGGAAAACTATCGCTGTGGGGACTCTATCACCCAGGGCGAGTTGAAAATAACGCCCTCACGCAAAACCCTTGATTTCCTACCCCCGGCCACTGAACTCCGCCTAACGCTGAAAACCGAGGAAACCGGCACTCACATTTACTACCCGAACACTACCACCACCGTAATGTCTTCCAGGTCTTCTCGCCTGGTCACCGCTCCCGGGAAAGATTTCCCGAGCCGCACTCTTCACAAGTGAAAAAAAAATAAATAATTTTGCTATATAAAGGAAAGACTATATTTATTGAAATTAAAGAACAATAGACAATAGAAAAGTCAAGAAGCCACTTACTCTACTTTCCCAACCTAGGAGAGGGGCCCCTCGCTTCCGTTCGCTCCCAGATTTCCTTCGCCGTCTCGTCGACGTTCGTAATACCGTGATGACTATCCAAAGTTGAGGTTCCCACATTAATTTAATTTCCGGTGGCACCACCGTTGTTCGCACAAGTTAACACTGTTCCCACGTACTTGACTTTTTACCGCACCACCGTTGTTTGCAGATTTACGGAAGAATACTCCACCGTCCAAGAAAAATAGGAGAAAAGAGGCCGAACGCGCCAATCTTCTCGGCTTAAATAACCTCACTGAATCCCGTTTTTTTCTTTTTCCCTTCCATCCACCGGGAAAAACTTTTTTTGAGTGACTTTTGCTTTGTTGAACGAGTAATTCCCCTCGCTTGGTTCCACTCAACCTACATACCACTTGCGGCGATCCTGTTGGGAATCGAATGTACTATCCGCCGAATGCATTGACTTCATCTCCATTGTCTGTTATTGTTGATTCGTGATTTATTTATCATTTCCTTCGACCGACGATACGAGTGCAGCATCACTTGTCGTTTGCTTGTCTGCTGTGTCGTCTTCGGCGATTGATGATGTTCCGATGATAACAATCATTTGAATCTTTGGTTGGTTTCGCTGAAACAAGAATTTCCTTACTTGTATGTTTTAATTTTTTTCTTCATTAATTTCCTTCTTTTATCATACTCATTTCTATGTTTAATTTTTAGCAGTTAATGGAGGTGTTGTTGATGTTATGGTAAGGTCTTTTATAGAGCCTTATAGTGAAATTAGTTTGTAATAGGATGAGAACTGCAACAACCCACAAATTAGCAAGTTACACTACAATGTAGCGTGAATGATGAGACAACCATCTAAATCGGATATAATTGCGGTTTTCATTGGAATTTGTATTTTAATATCGCGCTATTGGAAACACCATGTTGTGAAATATTCACCTTCAGTCGCAAATGAAGACTCTCCTGGCCGGAATGTGGGATTTGATGTTCGTTTAACCTTCCCGATTGCTTAGAAATTTCGAATGTAACTTTCCATGTCTTAGCATTGTGGGCATTATCGACTAATTTAACGCCGACGGTGCACTTGCGCCTATTAGGCTCGGTATGTACGATATGATGTGTCTTTAAAGTTTTGGATATTTTATAATATCTGCCACAATCACTGTACTCATACTTGAGTCCGCAAACATTGCATTGGAATAGAGCGGGATTAGAGTACAAAGCCTTATGACGATGCAATTGCGTTGCCTGACTACATGTTTTGCCGCATATGTTGAATGGATGACGAATGTTTCCGCTGCCGTGTGTATTTAGCATTTCGTTTTCGAGGTCGTGCTGGTGCTTGGTGCCTCCGCCGCTTGCTGCTGGTTGCGTTGTCCATAATTGTGGCGTGTGGAACGGAAGCGACCTAGCTACATGAGTTTAAGTACATTAAGTTACAAAGCGAAATTACTGTGTGGCTTCCTGTTTCTAATTAAAACAATTATTAAGCTTAAAATTATTGTGTGGCTTCCTGTTCGTAATTTAATCAGTAATTCTTTCGTGACTCGAAATTTAAATTACTTGTTGATAGTTACATCATCGGTCTACCAGAAAGAAACAATTAATAAAGTGCGGCTCGGTATTGCGTAGGTTAAACTTTTACGAAATCGCGTATGGTAGTGTTGTAACGATTTTCAAATTTCGTCTCGTTCGATCGCAATCAGAACCGACCTCTCGTCGGTTCGAGACGTGCAGTCTTGGAAATGACAACGGACTGTACCCTTCAGGTCAACAAGTCCGGTCACACTTAGTCTACTCCGTGGTGGCTGCTTGTAGGCTAGCTAGTTCGGAGAGGAGTTTCGGTCGCGGGTCTTACGCGAGCAGACTAAGTCCGAGTTACGTAACTCAGCCACCGATTCACATGCCCGATTTATAAACGCGTCAACAACTACTCATCCAGAACAGGAAACCTACGTTACGTTAGTTCTGGATGTGATCTCTCCACAGATCTCAAATCAAAACACTACAAAATCACCATAGGCGCGTTACCGAATCACCGACGCGGTACCAGAAAATAAGCTAAACTACCTCAAGTCCAAAATAATCTACTCTAAGAAAAAAACGAGCGCAAACAAGGGTACCGCGGACCGTAACCGACTAGAAATCAATCATCCGCAGATTATGAAAACCTAACCCTCTTCAAGACATACTTACCCTCGGTCATCACTTCCGCTGCAAAAGAAAGAGCATGCGGAACGGAAAGGCTTAGGGCTTCTTTAATAATTCATTTTATTCCTACCATAACTTGGTTTCATTTTAAATTTACATTAAATTTCTTCTCTTCACTTTTTGAACTTAATCTTAAACATTCATTTTGCAATTACACTTTACAAAATAATCATCTCATAATTTGCTTGACATCTCTAGAAATTTGATGAGACGTGAGTGGTTTTAATTTTTTTATAATAATTATTTATGATTTGTTTAAATTTAATTAATAAATATCACAATATTAAAACGAGATACCATATATATACTAAAATGATTAATAAAGGTCTAATCCTTTGCTAATTATCCAGTAAAAACGGGAGCGAGGGCAGGAATACTTGTAATTTTAGGGAGTAGATGGGAAATCGGATTAACTACGAAAGAAAGATTTACGAATCTCAATTAAGATCGGAAATATTTTGTTACTGCTCTATAAAAAGTGTTGTGTATTATCTCTGTAGGCATAATAGCGCAATATGCAAAAAAATAGCATTTAAAGTAAAAAAACCACTAAATTTTGATGTTCAAGCTACACATTAATAATAAATTCTGATTACATTCGTATTTGTGTGTTATTTATTTTTGACCGCAACTTAGTCCATAAGAAGAAAAATCTTACTTTTTTATGCAAAACAAATTACTATCTAGTAGGTACATTATCCAATTTTCATTTTATTAGGTTCAATTATCATCCATGTTTAACTTTAAATGTGGAAAATTCAAAATTTAGCCCATCGGACTAATACATGAATGGAAAGTGCACAATTAAGTCCATAACTTCAAGTATCACATTACAAATTTTATGAACGCTAGCTTTTATTAAATTCTAGAGGTACAAAAATATCCATTTGACGATTCATTGGATATAAGAAATATATATATATTTTTTTTTTAAATGCCCAAACGTTCGTATTACAATTGAAATTCGGATTGTATGTCGTTAGGTAAATCACATAAATTCTGGAGCAGTAAGCTGACTTCTTAAAATTACATTTCGATACCTTCCCAAAATTAATTGAAGGAGCCGTTACGCGATTTTTGTTCAAATAAGGATCGCTTGGATACACACAACGTATACGCCAACACAACGTATGTTTTGCGTTACTATTCTGACTTACTATCTCGCCTTATAACTTCACCGTCGAGCATAGGAAAGCGATAGGATTGTGAACTCAGCTTATCGAAAACTCGTTTACATTCACTTAATATCCGACAAACGACGTTTTGCTTGGCATGCGTGTGTCCTTTTATTGGTTGAACAGCAACACTCAAATCACATAATCGAACTCCTCTATGGATTTTCGCATGTCATTCCATCAGATAATTTATGCAAAGTTCATCAACATCAGCTGACGATTAACTCCATATTTTCAGGATATCCTGAAGGTTTATCAAATCCACTAAACCATACACTTGTGTACAGTCTTTTTGCAGAGGTCAAGTTGGGATATTCCAATGAATTGGTTTCCTTTTTGCAAGCTCATTTATATTACACCACAGGATAACTAACGAAATGTGATTCCGACGCACTTGGGTGCGTGGAAAACGCCCAGTTATAGAGGATAACGTTTCAAGGTGAAAAATCACTGTTAACAGCAATGTATTATTAGCGATATGTCCTCTGGTGGCTTTATTAAGTTAAAAGCAAATGCTTATGAATTGCATGTAGAAGCCGTATTCTAAGAACTGCTGAAAAAGCACTTTTCGTTCCATTTCGTAGGAATTTTTATTATGTAATTTGTTAATGCTTTGAAAACTTAATTTAAACACATTTCAAACTATGCGATCACTTCAATTCACTCCTTTAAGGTGAAGATTTTTTTTGCTGGTAACCTATTTTCGAGGGTCAATTTCATCCGCACCATGCATTCACTTCCAATTTCTAGGAACCCGATGTCAGAATATTCGTGTAGTTGTTGTTCAATGGCCGAAAGTAAAATTCCAAAAAACTAGGTGAAATATTTCAAAGCAATGTGCATTTGGTTCACGGGAGGAAGAATTAAACGGACGAATCAAACTTTTATTACTGCCCCCAAACCATTTCAACTCCCAGGTACACTATCCCACACAAATCTAGGAGCCGGCCTCGCTCTGATCCTGATTCCCTCGTTCTTTGTTTTTATATCCCAGAACAACAAAACCTACATACCTCGAGATCGCTTTACCTTCCCTCCTTTTTGTCCAAATCCTAAAACATAGACCGCAATGCCAGGTCTATTATGTTGATGTGGAGTTGCGTGATGATCCAAATGATACAAATTGTTTGCCGATGGATCCCCGCCAAACAGCTGATTGGAAACGAAGATCTCTTTTGAAATCTCGAGCAATTTCACAAACCAAACGTGGAACGGTAATTTACGGATCAACAATTCTGTGGACTCCTGGTAACGACGAAGTTCTCGAAGAGCAACCGTACCGGGACGATAACGATGTGGTTTCTTTACACCTCCTGTCAATGGCGCACTTTTGCGCGCTGCTTTTGTTGCCAATTGTTTACGTGGGGCTTTTCTTCCTGTTGATAAATTCATATTTGTTATCTATTCCCGCCACGCTAATTTTTCTTCTGACTTACCGCTAATCCTCGCGAAACTTTTCACTTAACGCGAAGCACCGCGCGCTTTATGCACAAGGAATCACCAGTTTGCTACCGAATAAAATTAGCCAACCACTAGGTTGTATGTACTACCGTTTTGCAACTAGCCTAAATTCTGACCTTTAGTCGAAATTTTGTTGCTTGAAATTATCGTTGTCAATTCCCGAAATACCGCTTTTTCTTTCGGCGACGATCTGGTATACAAGTGATGCTTATGTATTCACTCGCCCGACAGTTAACCGCGAACCTTCTGCCTCGTTGACAGTTGGATGACAACTGTGGGAGGCATTGCCAGATAGATATGCTTCGAAATGTATCAGTATTTTACTACCGAAAATATTTCTCCACAAATATAAATATTTGAAGAAAAATATTTTCGGCGCAATGATATCGGCACGAAAGATGAAGTCTGCTTGCATTTCGAGGTCATACCCATCTGGCCGAGTGCAAGGGTTCGGGATCGGAATCACTTCGATTCCCGGGCGTAGGCGTCACATTACAGTGTTCGGGTGAGCAACGCTACGGGGTCTCAATGTTCACCCGTAATAAGTTCGGAACACCCCCTGAGAAACCCCAACCGATCTCGAAGTACGCGAGTGATCTAAGGCAACGGTTGAAACAGATACATCGGACAGTGCGAAAACATCTCGAATCGGCTACTGACCGCATGAAGACCAGGTATGATCTAAAGGCAAATTCTACTGGCTTCCCGCAAAATGACGGTGTGGCTATATAACCCATAACGGCGGAAGGGTAGGTTTCCAAAGTAGCAGCATAATTGGGAGGGACCATACCGAATTATAAAGCGAATCGTTCCTGTATCGCATACAGGAACACCGTAAGCCGAGAGCAAAAATGAAAATCATGCACCTGGACCGTCTTGCCCCATATTACATCCAGGGAGACTTGACTACAACTGGTGACACATCTTTTTGGGGTGAAAAGAACTGAGGTGGGGGCAGTATTACATGTGCAAATAATTCTGCGAGCTACTGTCGCAATTGTTACCGCAACTATTACGATCATCATGATCAACAAACAAATGTACTCGAAAGCACAGGAAGCCACCAAGCATGATCAATAACTGAAAGTGACGTCACTGCGGCCATTCAGAATTGCTCGAATATTTCAGGTAGTTCTCGTCAGATCATTCGCCAATGTACGAGAAGTGGATTGAATGACTAGAGACCCTATATAAAGCCGAGCTGAATGAATGGTGGATATAGTAAAACCGCGATAATAAAATTGCGATAGTGTGGAGTGCGAATTAAAAAGCGATATTGATTGTTAGTGAAGATAGTTGTAATAGAAATTTAAAGACAAGTGAAAATTAGATTAAAATGCGATTTGTGAAATAGTGGAATTCATAATTGTGCATTCTTTGTAAATAA